>CM046042.1:37358183-38084017 GCA_025215565.1 Flaveria ramosissima
GAGTTGAGCTAAGAAGTCAAGAACGTTGTTTATATCCACATTCTTATAATTATACTAAAAATCTCTATTTTTTCTCTCTTCGTTCATTTAAATATATTTTTTCATACGTTTATCATTATTTATTATCTCTCATCCACTTACAACCACTTTAAAAAATATTAAAAAATTTATGGGGTTGTACCGTGATTCCCCAAATATAGAGAATCACGGTACAGCCCCCATGAATTTTTTTATCATTCACTCACAACTACTTACAATCATCACCTATAATATAGGACACACACTCACATAAAAAATAGGGAACAGACTGTGAATGTTCTTATTCATGGGCAGACATAGTCTTTAGCAGCCTTCGATATAAAAAAATTAGTGTTATATGTATGTAGAAATTTAAAGCTTCTGTAAAAGTACTATTTTGGCCCTTGTGGTTTAGACCGTTTAACCCTTTTAGTCCAAAAGGGAATCTTTTGACATATCAGACGCTGATATTGCATTTTATAACGGTTTTGACCCTAATACTAACTCTGTTAATTTATTCCGTTAAATATAAGGGAATTTTGGACCATTTACACTTTCAGGGGCTATTTATTTAAATTACAAAGTTCTTTTAATATATAAAGTGCTATTATGTAATTACTAAAATTACCAAAAACAACCCCCTAAGTTTCATTCTCTTCTAAATGAGTTTTTTTGTTTGTATATCTAAAAAATGTTTTTATATTTAATTTTTTAAAGCTGTTTATTGTTATTGTTATTTTATTCTTTACCTTTATAATTACTATTTAATAAAAAACGTTTTAAATATAAAAAATACATCTTTTATAAAGGTTTTTTTTTTATAAAATCTTTTTAATTTTTTTCAAATTTTTTTAAATCATTCGTTTTAAAAAATCTTTCATTTTTTCATCATTTGTTTATTAAACCCGTTTAGTTGTCAAAGTTTATTCATCTTATAAAACTTTTTGTCTATTAAAATAGTTCTTTTTTAGAACCCTCATTTCTTTATCTTTTTTTTAAAACCTTTCTTTACTATAAATATTTTTTTTAATATTCGTTTTGAACATCTTTTGTTTGCTTGAAATTGTTCGACTTTTTATCCCTTGGATTTTTATAATCTTTCATTTTTTGAACTTATATTTTTTAATGACTATAAGTAAATTATTACAATTTTATATGTATTTTCAACAACTATATGTCTAGTGTTTATTTTTTTGAAATAACTATGTTTTACTTGTTTATATTGCTAACACTTTATTAGGTTAATTTTTTTAAAACTTGTAACTTGTATTGTATAATTAAATGAAAGATTTTAAAAAAGACCAAAGATTTTAAAATTTTATAACTTGTACTAAATAATTAAATTGAAAGATTTCTAACGAATGACTTCAAAAAGTATATAAAACAAAATCTTTAAAAAAGAAGTATTTGTTTTTATATATTTAAAACATGTTTTATTAAATAATAATAATAATAATAATAATAATAATAATAATAATAATAATAATAATATAATAATAATAACAACAACAACACAACAACAAAAGAAAACCAATATATATATATATATATATATATATATATATATATATATATTTCTAACTTGTATCGTATAATGAAACAAAAGATATTAAAATGGTTGAAAGATTAATTTTTTTAGAAAAAACAAATAATTTTAGAAAAAATATTTATAAAAAATGATTTTAAAAAGTTGTGTTTATTTATAAAAACCATGTTTTAATTGTATATATTTTTTTAAAATACAATTAAAAACCATAATAACATAAACAGTTTAAATACTTAAAAATAAAAATATTTTTTTCTAATATACAAACCAAAAAACTCATTTAAAAGATAAGAGAATTAGGGGGTTGTTTTTAATAATTTGAGTAATTACATAATAGCCCACTAATTATTAAAAAAATTATAATTTACATAAACAGCTCTTGAGGTGTAAAAAGTCCAAAATACCCTTATATATAACAGAATAAATAATAGAGTTATTAATAGGGGCCAAAGCAGTTGTAAAATGCAATCTCGAGATCTGATATGTCAAATGATTACTTTTTAAAATTAAAAGGTTAAACGACCTAAACCACAAGGGCCAAAATAGTAATTTACTTTTTTTATCCATCACTATTGTAGCTTAAAACTTTTAATATTTTAATCTTTATTCACACAATAGAGTGATAGACACTTGATTGCGCTCCCCACCGACGACTGCACTACCTTTTTCAAATGCATCGTGACCTTTCCTCTCAAAAAACGTTAATTGGATTTTTAAAGTCAAAATTTTGTATAACTTTAAAATCCACGATTTAAATTTGTTAAAAATATTAAATATAATCTAGTCGTGGGTAATTCATGTAATAAGTAGTAGTTAATAATGATTCTTAGTATAAATGGTTGAGCTGATGTATCTAACAAAATATAAATTGTGAGTTTTTAAGTTCGAGTCTCACTTGGAGCAAAAAACTCTGGGGTGAGCCAAACGGTTTTCCCAGTTGTGGGTTTGCTTCTAACAGGGTTGGAGGTAGGGGTGTTCATCGGTTCGGTTATCGGTTTGTTCAGTTTTGAAATTTTTTCAGGCATAACCGAAAACCAAACCGAACCGAATTGGGAATATGGCTAACCGAACCGAATTCAATTCGGTTCGGTTTCGGTTAAAAACCGAAAAAACCGTATTCAACCGAAAAAACCGAATTCGCCATTTTTTTATTTTTTAAGACGTTGTTAACTTTAGATTGCTTGTACGAGAATCACTCTTTATATACATTTCGTCAAAAATATATATCAAATAATTAAACTCTTGAATTGTTAACAATCTTGTTTTCTAAAAATATAAATAGTCGACTTTGACTCTTTAAAAAATAAGATTTGACACTCAATTTTGGTAAGTGGAGTTGGGCTAGCATATAAATTCTTAGTTATTTGGTTTAAATAAAACACCTTGAAAATTTAGGCTTAAGAAGTTAGGCTAAACTTACAATTATAAAAAAATAAATAAAGTATACATATTGAATTCGGTTAAATCGGTTAAACCGAACAAACCGAATTCAAAATTTACACCGAACCGAAAACCGAATTCCCAATTCGGTTTCGGTTAAAAACCGAACCAAAAACCGAATTCATAAATCGGTTCGGTTTTTTCGGGTTACGAATACGGATCGGTTATCGTTTTTTTTTCGGTTTTCAGTTTTTTTGCACACCCCTAGTTGGAGGTGCGTTCACGGCTGGAAAACGGATGGTAGGCCCGGTGAAGATAACATCTATTCTCCAATGTTGGGTCGTACACTTGCCGTTAAAAAAGACCATGTAATAAAAAGTATTACCAATGATCCTTAGCACAACTGGTTAATGTGAGGTACTCATGACATGTAAATAAAGGGAGGTCATGGGTTCAAGTCTCACTCTTTGCAAAATGCTCAGAGTTGAGCCAGAGAGTTTTCTCAGCAATAAGTTTCCTTCTGAGGGGGTTGGGGGTGCGGTTCCGGCTGGGAAACGGATAGGTAGACCCGATTAAAATAACACATATCCTACGAAACAAGGTCGTACATTTGTCGTTCAGAATAAATAAAGTAGTATTTAATAGTTGGTAACTCATTGGTCTTTATAATTTTCTATATATTAGTATTTATTATTTAATAGTTGGTAGCTCATTGGTCTTTATAATTTTCTATATAAATATATGTAGTTGTTGTTAAGAAATGAGAAAGAAAAACGTCAAATTCGTATTGCGTAAATCATTTTCACTAGCCTACAATATTCCAGATTAGTTTCAGTTATTTTTGTATTTTACTTTGACAAGAATGTGGAAGAAAATATAACTTCAACGTTAATAGTGACCCGATGCATTCATTTAGAACTTTAGAAAATCAAATAATTCATTTTAAGTTACGTCTTAATCACTTTGATTATTAATCATGTATGAAAATGAAAATTCAAACACCAACTAATCTAACTCGAGTTCCCTAAGAGCATCTCTAACAGAGCATTTTTAGCTCTAAAAACCACCACATCGTCCGTTTTTAAAATCAAGAATCATTGGGGGGTTTATTTTTTCAAATCATGTTCATACGTATAAACTTAAAAAAACAACACTTTTTGGGGTTAGGTGGGGCCAGATGAGTTGGTAATTAGAAATAAATATAAGAATTAGTGATGATGTGATAATGTTTTTTGATGTTTTTGAAAATCTTATTGGAGAGATTTTTAAGAGTTTAAAAGATGTGTGTTTTTCTGATGTGATAATAGGTAGACACATTTTTTAGTGTTTTTAGAGTTTATTATTGATAATTCTCTAATCAAATAACAACATTGATAAAAAAAGAATAATAATACAAATGCGTTACTATTATTATAAACTTTATAATGCATTATCACAATTAATAAACACCAAAAATGGGTTCTTATTGAAAAAAAAATTTTGTTTGATTTTGGCTATGGAATTGAAAGGAATATTAATTTATCTCTTTATCTTGCAAAATAAGGAAAGCGACAATAAAACTGCAACATGTGATGGTGATTACATGGAAAATCAGTCATTTTAAAATTATAAATAAAATAATAATAAAACTTTGATGAACACGATACACGTGATACGATACGGTATATTGAAGTTGAAAATATCGCGTGAAAATGACTAGCTTTATCCAATGGGTGCGAGTCGTGTGATACTTGCCAACTGTCAGACAAATGCGTCTTTATCACTTTTTCGACACTTCCATAATATCAATAAATTATGTACCGAAATAGCATATATACGAATTTATTTCTTATATTTTTTTTAAACGATAAACGTACGACCCTGCTTCGGAGTATACGTGTTATCTTAATCGGACTTACCTATCCGTTTTCCAGCCGGGACCGCACCCCCAACCTCCTCAGAAGAAAACTCATTGTTAAGAAAACCATTTGCTCAACTCTGAGCATTTTTGTTCAGAGTGAGATTTGAACACATGATCTCCTCTTTATTTACATGTCATGGGTACCTCAACTTAACCAGTTGGGCTAAGAATTATTTCTTAAATAGTTGTGTCTTTTTAACGTTTTATTAAAAACTAGATTAGTAACACGTTTATTACACGTATTTAATAAATAAAATATTGAATAATATAAATTTTATCAACTTATTTAAATCTTTTTCTAATTTTTTTTCAAAAAAAATCAAGTGTTATGTTTCAAAACAAACCATTCTAAAAATGCTATTTTTTAAAATTTTCTTATTATAACTCATATTTTTTATAGTTTTTCTTTAACAAAGTTTAATTTTTAAAAACATCAATTTTTATATTTTTGGTATTTTTAAAAAGTTTGATATTTTAGAACATCTTATTATTTTAAAAATATTATTTATTTAAAGATAACATTAGATCTCTTTCTTAATTTATTTATAAAACTATTTTAGATTTAAAAAATTAAATAATGTTATTTGTAGGTTAATGTAAATATAGGAGAGAGAATCGATATAATTTTAATGAGAAAGAATGTGATTCTGAAACGTGTTCTTCTATTTACTCTTTTATAAACTAAAGTAGAAAGATTATGGTAATGTTATAGTAAAAAGAGTATTAATTTAAAAAATCTAAAAAGGATTGTGGGCTTGACACGTGTTCTTAGATTGTTTTAAAAAGGAGGGTATTTTGGTCATTGTACCAATATGTCATATCATTGTGTCTTATACGTTTACTGTATCAAATTCAAGTTAATTGTGTCATATATTTTACAGCATTTGTTATATGTATTAATCATTATGTTTTACGTTTTAGATTATTTTGTGTTATTTTTATTATTATTTCTATAGATTATAAAATTTTGTTATATATCAATGTGTTATACAATTATAAGTACATAATGACATACTTTCAACAGTTTATTTTTCAAAACTCATGGTCGTATGTGTTGTTTTTGTCAGTATTTTTTATAGTTTATATAAACTTGTTGTTTTTATCATTATGTTTTATGAATAGAAGTATACAATAATGTTATTTCATCAATGTATTTTTCAAAACTTATAATGTTCAAGATAACACAACGATGATAAAAAAAAGATTAATTAGTTTGAGGAGAGGCAACTTTATATTGTGACCTTCCAAGTGGAGGTCACAAGCTTAAGTCTCACTTGGTGCAATATACTATAGGTGGGCCAGAGGTTTTACTACAATGGACATTCGGATGGTGGACTTCCCCTATAGTGGTGAGCGGGTCAGGTTACCAGCGTTGTCTGTGTTCACAGGGTGTGGGTGATCTTTACCAATGAGTTTAAATATATGACCAGACGCATAGTATTCGTTGACCCTTAAAAAAGTGTTATGTTAATGATATTAACATGGTTAATACATAAAATAAACATATGAATGTATACTTTATAGTTAGTCGATATAGGCTTGGGATCTTCAGGGTCTTATGTTTGAACATGATTCAAAATGGTTTTCTCACAGTAGTGAGTTTCCTTCTTGACGGTGTTCATGAATGAGTCAGACATGTAGAGTCAAAATTAGTATAGACGACTTATACATTGTCTCAGGAAGACTTACTCATCATGTATTGGGGGTAGTCCATATGACGTTAAAAAAACTGTATATTTTGAATACAACCTCGTTTTTAATAGTTATCTATACTACTATATAATACAAAACCTAAGGGTAGATTGGTAATTTCTTATTTTTGTAAGACACCTACAACAACTATTTAAGCATAATGATACAAGTGTTTTATGCTAGTGTTTTTAAATTGTCCTCATTTAATAAATTTATTCTAATTATCAAATGAGTTAATGCATATGATTAAATTCATTATAATAAGTATTACTTTATTTATAATAATTTAAATTAACATTATATTTATATTTTTACTATTTAATTAAGTATTATATAATTAACTAAATACTATTTACCAAATATTTACATAGTTATAATATTAATAATAAGTTTATTAAATGAGTACAATTTAGGAACACTTGCATAAAACACTCGTACCATATGCTTAAAAAGTTGTTCTAGGTGTCTTACAAAAATAAAAAAATTACCAATCTACCCATAGCTAAATTCTATCAACGTTTCAACATGATTTTTTCTTCAAAATAGAGTTGTTAGTATAATTTTTATCCATATATACAAATTAAATACTAATGTACAAGTAATCAAAATCAGGTGTTATAAATTTTAACAACTCGCGGCAAAATGTGAGTTCACACACTAGTTTAAGTAATAAAGAACAAACGTTATCAAATAAACTCAAATTAGTTAAAATAAACTAACTAGTTCAAACTTCAAAATGTAATTATATGTACTACATGGGTAAACTTGAAACTTAGATATTTAAGTGTTAAAGTTAAGAGTTACCAAAGTTTGAATGTGGATTGGCGGTTAGTGTCATATGTCACCGACATTATTATTATTACTTTTTTGAACGGCCAAATCGAATAATTTTTAAGCCCGGTCACCCGAGTAAACCCATTGGTGAAAGGCCACCCACGCCCGCGAACACAGACAACGTTGGTGACCCGACTCACCCACCACCCAAAGGCCCACTGTGGTAAAACCCTTGGCCCACTTGGAGCAAATTTCACTTGAGACTTCAACCCATAACCTCCACTTTCGAAAGTCATAGGTAGTGTTTGGTATGCAGGAATGAGGGGCGGAATGGAATGAACCATTGAGTGTGAATGAACAAATACATGTTTGGTTGGTGAAAATAATGAAATGAACATTACATAGTTGATTCCACTCTCTCAAATTCATTCCATCCACTCCCATTCTTTTTTTTCATTCTATCCCTTCTTCCATCATTAGTCACCACACCACTCATTCACCCACCACAACAACCACCACCGCCGTCGGTCACCACCGCCCCGGGAACACCACCACCGGAGACCGCCGCCGCCATCGGAACCACCACCGACCACTTCCGTCGCCGGAAACCATGGGCATTGGAACTACCGTCGGCCACCGCTGCCACCAACAGAAACCACCGTTGGGCATCAGAAACCATTTCCAGCCGCCGCCGCCGCCAGAAACCACCGCCCGCCGCCGGAAACTACCACCGGCCACCACCACCGCTCACAATCACAATCATAACCACTTTTACATTTAATTGGTTCGTTTTTTCATACCTAACAAACAACACAAATTAATGATTAATTTATTCCTAAAGGGTAACCAAACAGGACAATAGAATGTAATGATTCATTTCATTCTCTCATCTATTCCATTCCCTCATTCATTCTATTCCTTTGTTCATTTTATTACCGCATACCAAACAGACCCATATAGGGTGCCTCCTGCTAAACCATTTGATATAGGTCTCATTGATGCTGACATTATTAATTGAGTTATAATTAATTTTAGAATAAATACTGAAACCTGGTTTGCTATAAATGATTAAAGTTTGATAAGAATAATTATTTTCTCTACACACGAGTATACTTATATTAGTGAAATATCACATTTGTAACACAAAACATGTGATTTCACGGTGATGTATTTATTTTTAGTTGTATATCAAACTTTAGATTAAAAAAACATGCATGAAAATACATTGTCACATTTAATTTATTTTTCGCTCTATAATTATACTCGTCCCTATAAATCGTGTAGTTGTGTTTCATGTTATAGACAAAAGTTGGACAAATATTACACTAGAAATGATTACATGCTCAATGCAACATAAGCACATAAAAAGATTTATATTTCATAAATACTGAAGAAACACATTATTACACGGGTTTGCAATAAGCTGGATAGATAACACATGATTAGGGATGTAAACGAACCAAACGTTCAACGAACAGTTCATGGACCAGGCGGGAAGTTCGTTCATGTTCGTTCGCCTTAAGAAGGATTGAACATGAACTAGAAATTTTGTTCATTTAGTGAAACGAACAAAGATGAACACAAGTGTTCATAAACGTTTGGTAAAGTGTTCGTATACGTTCATTTATGTTCGTTTACATTTGTTCATGTTCGTTTGTTTATATTTGTTTATGTTCATTCATGAAATATTAACTTATATATTTTATAACTTTAATCATTAATTATTATACCTAACTATATATATATTTTTTAGAATTTTTATTTTTTTAATCAGCCTAACCTCTATATTTTATGATGGGGTGTTTGTGTTTTCAGAAAATTTCTTTCTGAACTCTTTTGTTTGCGTCGTGCAGACAACGCACAAACGTTGAAATCTGCGGAGTGTTTGTTTTAGAAGAATTTTCATTAAAAAATGTCCGCGCGAGGTCTGCATGGTGCAGACTTGGCACAATCACTTCCAAAGTCTTCTAAAGTCTGCAGATGATTAAACACCCTCACCCACCACCACCGTCTGCCACCACCACCGTGCGCCTCCACCACCGTGCGCCTCCACTACCTTCCGCCTCCACCTATCGTCAGCCACCACCACCACCCACCATCTACCATTATCATCACCGTCCAGCGCCGCCGTATACCAACACCAGTTGATTTTAGCAGTCTATTGACGTTAAAAACAAACACTCTTTTTGTTGTAGACTGCATATGTTTGGTCTACCTCTTCTCCTGCAGATGTCTGTAGATGTATACACCCAAACAATATACAAAATGGCTCTGTCGTAATGTGCGGGTCCTTGATCGACTTGGTTATTGTTTTTAATGTTTTACGATTGTGTGTGTGGTTCAACGTTTTTACGTCTACTTTTCGTTTGATTTTATTTCTTTTTTTGATGCGTTCTCTTCCGATGTTGGTGGTCGCTGACGGTGGTATGTGATTGGTGTTACCTGCACTATTTTACGTCTCCGCGCCATGCTGGGGACTTAATATTAGTAAAAACTAATTATTAATTTTCACCAGACCCTAATATTTATACTAGCTTATAACAACTTAAAGATAATTTAAACTATAAAAATAATAAATCAAATCAACTAAAAGAATAACTAAAAAATTTTTAATTCGGATATTCAAATGATCTTTAATATGGATCTCTTTCAGAACGGATTCAACTCTTGAGTCATCATCCGCATCATACCTTGTAAGTAATCGTAGTAGATATAAATTTTTATATGTTTGTTTATGACATACCTTTATTTTTATAAAAAAATTACTGATACACAAATACTTACTACTACCTATAAATTACATCAATTTTTAACATGTTTCATATTAAGATTTGAACTCTATGGTTTTCCAAAGTTAATTAGTTTTGTTATCGAATCTTTACATTCACATTGAAAAAACAATAATTTAATGAAACAAAGTGATTAATTAGGGTCTCATTACAAGTTATAAATTATAACCTCCCATTTGATAAGTTACTCCACTTATACCGATAAGCACAACTACTTATCACTTCTTACCCTATCATCTCGCACAACTCGTATTATTCACCACTACATATATCGTGCGTCTTCATTCTTCGGTTCACATCTCTCTGAGTTTCATCTCTCCATAAATCCCTAAACAAGGAGCCACAACAATCAGTTATCAGCACAACAGATTTCGTCTATCTCGTCACAAATCTTCAGATCTGTATCTGCAACATATCATCATCCAATTCGAAGGTACGAGACTCAAATCTCCCCTAATTTACAGTTTTTCTCCAACGTAGTGGTTGTACCTGGAGATTATTGTCCGTATGTGAGGTGATTGTACGTGTAGATCATCGATTGTGGTTGGATATGTGGTCTGTATGTTTACGCGTTTACGGAAATTTGTGGTTTTGTTGATTGGGTAATTGGAGCTGTTTGTTAGGGTTTCGATTGGTAAGTTGTTTGGTTGAATTTTACGGGAATGGAGGTTGGAATTGACCTTTGTTGTTCGATCCGTGTGATTTTGAAGATTTTGAGGGTTTTTTGTATATGTGTATTTTTGAAATTTTTAAAAATTTGATTTTGTGCAGATTTTGGGAAGAGAGGAGAACTATGTCTTCTCTTAGCAGAGAGCTGGTTTTTTTAATACTTCAGTTTTTGGATGAAGAGAAGTTTAAGGAGACTGTTCACAGGTAGGGTTTACTGCTAATTTTGTTTATGCAGTTATTTAGTCTTTGTTGTGGTGTTGTGTTGATGTGTTATTGGGTTTGGTTTGTTGTTAAGGCTGGAGCAAGAGTCTGGTTTTTTCTTCAACATTCGATACTTTGAGGAAATGGTGACGAATGGTGAATGGGATGAGGTGGAGAAGTATCTTTCTGGATTCACGAAGGTGGACGATAACAGATATTCGATGAAGATCTTCTTTGAGATACGGAAACAGAAGTATCTAGAAGCCCTAGATAAGTATGTTTTTGTATGATTACATTATTAAATTGAGTGCTTTCGTATGCAGGTGTCTCGAATTGGCATTTCTTATGCAGGTGGTTTTGTTTTACAACCTGAAATACAATTAATGATGATAAAGTTGGAGACTTTTAAGGCTTTGTTTCCATTTACTTTTTGCTCTCTGTAGTTTAGTTATTTACTTATTAGTACGTTTGATTGTTACAAAATGGTAGAATGGAATCGGGTTTGAAACACATAATGAGATTGATCTTGAATGATGCATTAGATTCTTATTTATTTTTCAATTTACAGGAAGGATCGTGCTAAAGCTGTTGAAATTTTAGTGAAGGATTTGAAGGTGTTTTCAGCTTTTAATGAAGATCTTTTCAAAGAAATAACACAGCTTTTGACTCTGGAGAACTTCAGGTTCTATTTCCATGTTATAAAATATGTAATGTGTCCAGATTTATTTGTAAAACTCTGGTGGTTTATGATAAATATTTGTGCATACAGAGACAATGAACAATTATCAAAATATGGAGACACAAAGTCTGCAAGGAGTATAATGTTGGGTGAGCTTAAAAAGCTGATTGAAGCGAATCCTCTTTTCCGTGATAAGCTAAACTTCCCAACATTAAAAAACTCAAGATTGCGTACGCTTATCAATCAAAGGTTTAGATTAGATACTCCTGGTGTCTGCGTTTGACTTTTCTTGCTCAAGTTCATGATTTCATTTTGACTTTTTCCTTTGATTTGTAGCTTGAACTGGCAACATCAGTTGTGTAAAAATCCTAAACCTAATCCAGACATAAAGACTCTGTTTGTTGACCATTCTTGTGGACAATCACAGCCGAATGGTGCTAGGGCTCCATCCCCTGTAAATAATCCATTAATGGGTGCTGTACCAAAGCCTGCAGGCTTTCCACCTTTGGGTGCTCATGGAGTAAGTGGAAACAAGTTTCTTTGAGATCTTAGCCAAATCTTCTGATGTGTTTTGCATTTATTTTATCTTTTTCTTTGTGTGTAAAGCCGTTTCAGCCTGCACCCGCAGCTCTGCCAACATCTCTTGCTGGTTGGATGGCAAACCCATCAACTGTTCCTCATCCATCGGCTTCTGCTGGTCCTCTTGGTTTCAATCCACCAAGTAATCCTGGTACATAATTTAATCGGTTATTTTTGATGTGATTGAAGGTTGCTTTTTTCTTCTTCTTCTTCCATAATGACCTCTTTACTTAACATCACAGCTATGCTAAAGCGCCCTAGGACTCCACCAACCAACAACCCTGCTGTAGACTATCAAACTGCTGACTCAGAACATGTATTAAAGAGAACAAGGACATTTGGGATTGCTGATGAAGTATGCCACTTTCTCTAAGCTAGTGTAAAAGTCAGTAATTGACATCTTAACCTAATCAGGGTCTGACCACATTTGTGATATTCTTAGCAGGTCAATCATTTGCCAGTAAATATCTTACCTGTTGGTTACAGCGGTCAAAGTCATGGTCAAAGCTCATATTCATCAGATGATTTACCAAAAACCGTGATGATGACCCTGAATCAGGGTTCAGCAGTAAAAAGCATGGATTTTCATCCATTAAAGCAAATTCTGCTTCTTGGTTAGTTCTCAAGTGCTCTAGCATTAACTTTGCATTAGTTGCGTTTTATGTCAATAATTTTCCCCTTTTTGACTAATTACAGTTGGAACAAGCACTGGAGATATTATGATATGGGAACTTAGTAGCAGAGAAAGACTTGCTCATAAGAATTTTAAAATTTGGGATCTTAGCACCTTCTCAATGCCTTTGCAGGTCCGCATTGTAGCTCTAATCAAAATATATATTTTGGATACATCTTGACAAATTAACTTTTTATGCTAGGCCGCTTTGACCAGCGATTATACTGCATCAATTAATCGTGTAACTTGGAGTCCTGATGGAACCCTCTTTGGTATGTTAATGATGACGTTATGTATGTATGTACTTTTTTTTATCAATAAGATCCGAATTAACAATATGAACATTGATACAGGTGTTGCATACTCAAAGTATGTTGTGCAGATATACTCATACCATGGCGGTGATGATCTCCGAAACCACTTGGAGGTTTGTTTTATTCTTTTTTTGATCTTTTACATTTTAAGTGGTTACCATTATTTTATAAATCATTGCATTTGTTATATTGCATATCATATACAGATTGAGGCTCATGCTGGTAGTGTCAATGATCTCGCTTTCTCTTACCCAGACAAACAACTTTGCATTGTGACTTGTGGAGAAGACAGATTAATCAAGGTTTGGGATGCAGTAACTGGTGCCAAACAGTTTACATTTGAGGGTCATGAAGCACCTGTATATTCTGTCTGTCCACATTTTAAAGAAAACATTCAGGTATAAGTTATTAACTACCCTTTTAAATATTATGTTATTTGTCCCTGTATTTCAGGAGTTTTTTTAAAATGATATTAATTACCTCTTTCTTTGTATACCAGTTTATATTCTCAACAGCAACTGATGGGAAAATAAAAGCTTGGTTATATGACAATATGGGCTCAAGAGTTGACTATGATGCACCAGGTCATTCATCCACCAGAATGGCATACAATGCAGATGGAACAAGGTTTGAAAAGTCAACAACTTTGCGCTTACTTTGTGATTCGGGTGTATATTGGCTTGGGACTGTCAGTGGGTCGGGTCGTGATCTAGATCCGATCTGTTGAACCATTTATATGACCTAACTGATCAAATAGGTTGACACAATCCATGATCTGCCTGTTTGATCCATTTATATAAAAACAGTTTCCTTTTTTCTAATTATGGCACACACCCATATATAATACTTATTAACTTATATTATTTGCTTCATAATAGGTTATTCTCTTGTGGTACAAATAAAGAAGGAGAATCATATATTGTAGAATGGAATGAAAGTGAAGGGGCTGTTAAACGAACATATAACGGGCTCGGGAAACGATCAGTTGGCATTGTGCAATTTGATACAACAAAAAACCATTTTCTTGCTGCTGGTGATGAGTTTCTTGTTAAATTTTGGGACATGGATAGCGTAAACTTGTTGACCACCGTTGATGCTGATGGGGGTTTACCGGTACTCGTAGTTTTCCTTTGAGTATTAGATTTCTGACACATGTTTGTTACTTTCTGTTAAGAAATATGTTTATATATAAAATATCCGCAGGCTTCACCTTGCATACGGTTCAACAAGGGAGGGGTTCTATTGGCTGTCTCAACAAGTGATAATGGTATCAAGATTTTAGCTAATTCAGAAGGGGTTAGGCTTCTACGAACCATGGAGAATCGCTCTTTTGATCCATCCAGAGTTGCGTCAGCATCTACTGTGAAGGTAAAGAATTTTGTAAAGGTTACATCTATAGTTAACTAAGCTTTAAACATAAGTAATCTATTCCCTTCAGACTTGTGCTATGACTTTTGCCAACCCCAGTTTGTCTACATTGTAATACTTACCAAATGCTTTACCATGTACAGACTTCTGCTATGACTACATTTGGTGCTTCTAACCCACCTGCGGGACCTAGCATTATGGATAGAGTTTCGCCAATGCCCTCAATGGTTGCAATGGTGAGATATATTTGTTATGTGCTCATCTTACGGTTACATTTATATAAATATGTCCAGATTTAAAATCATGATATCAACCATTCTTACATGGGTCTATTTGTAGAATGGTGAGAATCGAAGTTTAGTTGATGTTAAACCTAGAATCGGAGACGAGTCCATGGAAAAATCCAGAATATGGAAGTTAACAGAAATCACAGAACCATCACAATGCCGCTCATTAAGGCTTCCTGATACTACATCTTCTGCCATGCGGGTATTTCATCAGCCTAGTCATTATTACATCTTGGCTATATCTATTATTTGATTATCTGAAATTACTGGTTTTGGATAATCGATTTCTTATCACCTGCAAGAAACAAAAACGATTATCTAAAGGTAAATCATAATCATACATCGACCCATCTTTTTTAACCTAGTTTGAGACTTTTAAATTCCATTTCACAAACCATCTATGTTTTTCATAATAATGTCATTTTCATTCGTTTATATATTGGTATCTTACATACCTAAAGTTGCCAAATATTGAAGTATGTGAACGTTTATCTGATTATTACAAATTCAAACAGCAGAAGCTAGGGGTGGCGATTTCTGAGAAGTCACGGAAATAAATGGGTTGACCGTCTTACACGTTTAATAAACACGGTGTTTTCAGTTTGGGTTGTGGATAGACTGGTTAACCTGCCAACTCGTTTATAATTAAATCAAAAAATAAATAATAAGTTCAACCTGTCAACCCGTTTTACTTATCAGGTATTCAGGTTATGTGGGTCATGTCCGTGTTACATGCGTTAAGCTTGTTTGGGTCGGGGTCGAGTTTTTCGACACAATTAATTAAATGGATTGTGTTTAGGTTACTTGATACCAATCCACCGACCGAACCTGACATGAATTGCCACCCCTAGAAGCACATGTAAACACTATTTTCTGATGCCAGTTTTGTTGTAACTGTTTATATGATTTTTGGAATAGTAAATGACATATGCTTTCATCTATAATATCCACTGTTGCAGGTTTCAAGGTTGATTTACACAAATTCGGGCCTTGCCATATTGGCTCTAGCAGCCAATGCCGTCCATAAACTATGGAAATGGCAACGAAATGACCGCAATTCAACTGGGAAGGTAATTTTCTTCTTATTATTATTTTTAGTACTACTACTACTATCATAATAAGTATTATTTTTAATTCTCTATCACTTTCCCGACTTGACATATTATTCGTCTTTTCTAGGCTACTGCAAATGTTGCTCCCCAGTTATGGCAACCAACAAGTGGTATCTTGATGACAAATGTTATCAGTGATAATAACCCTGAAGAAGCTGTATCGTGTTTTGCACTGTCCAAGAATGACTCCTATGTTATGTCTGCCTCTGGCGGAAAAATCTCTTTATTTAACATGATGACATTTAAGGTGAGGCAACTTTTTCCATATAATTTTTGTGATTTTACTTTAACACTTTCTTTTTATATGCAGACTATGACTACATTCATGCCCCCTCCACCTGCTGCAACCTTTTTAGCATTTCATCCGCAGGACAATAATATTATAGCCATTGGCATGGATGACTCATCTATCCAAATCTACAATGTTCGCATAGATGAGGTTGTTTATCTTCTAAAAAAATTAAGGTTGTATATTCGAAAAACGAATCAGCTTATAATTCTTTTTTGTGATAACAGGTTAAAACCAAGCTTAAAGGGCATAATAAACGTATAACAGGATTGGCCTTCTCGAACGTGCTTAATGTTCTAGTATCTTCTGGTGCTGATTCACAGGTGAGAGAAACTGGACCGTATTAAATATTTTATATTTGGTTTTTATTGTTCAAATTCTACAAAAAAGAGCTTTATTTTGTTGCAGTTGTGTGTTTGGAGCACAGAAGGATGGGAGAAACAGACAAGTAAAAATTTGCAAATACCACCTGGACGTGTTGCTGCTCCTGTAGTGGATACCCGCGTACAATTTCACAATGATCAAACACAATTGCTAGTAGTCCATGAAACTCAGATAGCCATATATGAAGCACCTAAACTTGAACGCGTGAAGCAGGTCAGGCAATGGGTCAAAACAAGGATTTTTTTCCAAAAATTTGATAAATTCTTTTCATTCATTAATCAACTTTAACTAAAACAGGTTTGATTCTGGCTCTAGTCATGAATTATTGACATATTTGTTATTTCTTTTTTATTATTCGTTAAAACAGTGGGTCCCACCAGAAACAAGCGGCTTGATCACACACGCTACTTATTCGTGCGATAGCCAATCAATTTACGTGAGTTTTGAGGATGGCAGTGTTGGTATTCTTACTGCATCATCACTCAGATTACGATGCCGAGTCACTTCCGCATCATACTTGCCAACCAGTCCAAAGTAAGTATTTTTAATTTCTATTACAAGGACATAATGTATTTTCCCACATTAACCGACGTTTACTTTTTGCAGTTCAAGGGTGTATCCCCTTGTGATTGCAGCACACCCAACCGAACCCAATCAGTTTGCGTTAGGATTGACTGATGGCGGTGTGGTAGTACTCGAGCCGCTAGAATCAGAAGGGAAATGGGGCACCTCACCGCCACTTGAAAATGGTGCTGGACCAAGCGGTTTGGCCGCTGGTGCAACAAGTACAACTGATCAAGCACAAAGGTAATATTTATGACAAGAGATAGGTACAGCAGTGAGTGTAGGGCAGTGATACCTGGAATATGTAGTGTTATAGACCTTTAGAATCAGGTATAGATGGTGTAAAGCAAATTTCTAAAGATATGTTGTCAAGAAGTTGTGTCTCAAGTTGTCGTTTTCGGTAGTGAGTTATACAAGGGTTTTTATGACTCGTGTCGATATCAACTCTTTTTAGTTTAATGAAATGTAACCTTATTATTATTTCTACTACTGCTGCTGTTACTTGATGAATAATTGAGGAAAGGGTTTTGTTTTTCTATATGGATGCTAACCATGCTATTGTGAGGTTTGAGCTTTTCAGAATGTAGAAGCCCTAGCCGGGGTCATTAGACACCCCGGCTAGGACCGGTCATATCGGCGAGTTGGTCTCGCCGAAATCAGGCTTTAGAGACATTTAATTGGCTGTTAGGAAACCGTTTGTTAACGGTTTTAAGGAGCATATTTGAAATGTTGATAGAACTGATTCTTGAGGATACATGGTAAAAGTAACCAATGGATCATGACTTTAGTAACTTTGTTGTAATTAAATTGGTTGTTTTGAGGTTACTGGTTCAAGTCATGGGAAACAACCTCCAGCACAAAATGTAGGATAAAACTCTGTGCATAAAATCGCAAAGCGGTCTGGCCCTTACCCGGTCCACGCTTAGATCGGGTGCGTTTTTACTATGTTTTCTATTTCAAGTCTATTCTCATTTTAGACATGTCTAGATAACTTGTGGTTAGTAACATGCCTGAAGATGCTTGTTGACTCACTTGAAAAGTAAATATAAAGGTAGTTTGCTCGTTGACTAATATAAACTTCAGATCCATATTTGATTTCTCGTATCAATTCCTTGTATATTGGTAGCTTGTGTTATGCTATTGAGACTTCTATGATTGCTGTTACTCGTTACTTAGAGATTTGTATAAGCATAAACATACATAATCATCCAAAATTTAAAAAAAGGACTCATCTCTTTGATAAAAGATTGATTCGAGTTAAAGGTAAGGTGAGCTTGTTGCTCAAATGGGCCATTATTAACCGAGTCAACTGATTTTTTTACAAGACTTAAGTAAAAAAATTCTCTAGGTAAACATCTTGTATGACATTTATCGTAAAAAAAGAACAATTGAATTTAGAATAGATAATATTTGTTAGTCCATTTTAATCAACATGTTTCAATAAATAATGATCAGAATTGTTATTCAAAGTATTAAATGTAGAAACAATTTATCAGTGAATTTGAATTTGTTATTAAAAAACTCACGTGTCCCTTTAATATCCTGCTAATCAACGAGAGTATGTAAAACACAACTTATATAGGGCATGTGCTCTTGAAGGGATAAAAGACGGAAAGCAATGGTTAGCATAAGCTAAAACACAATATCCTAACAAAAGGGACTCAAATGCTTATAACTTCGTTACTCGCTCGAATGTTTCATACATGAAGAACATCATATATGGAATGAAAGAAAATCAATATATACTTTTATTTTACATCTAAAAGCCTCGTAGATCTTATCCATAACCAATTATTATACCATATAAACTTACAATACATGTATGATTTTCGAATAAGTTCTTAGAAAAAGAAAAAAAAACACAATCCACAAAAATTTTAGTAACGAAAAATAACGGTATGAGTTGAAAAAGTCAAACAAGAGCATAGTATTAGAAAACTGAATAATAGTTAGGGGGTTAAATTGAAAAAGTTTCATAAAAGCAACACTCGTCATACCACTCATACATAAAGTTGCCATACGATACCATACATTCATACATTCGCCATTTTTGATTTCCTTAAAGCGTTCACTTTCCGCGTAGATCAAAGCTTCTTCCACCGTTGTAATCAACCTTTACATTCTCTCACAAATCAATTGTCGGTAAGTTTGTTATCAATCAATCTCTCTCTCTCTTTGCGTGTGTGTTTCTATCCGTTTGGTTGTTTTTAGATCGCAATTATGAGAATCATTTTGGAATTGATCGTTACCTGTAGGTCGAATTGAATCGAATGATTGTAATCTGAGTGCTGAATTATAGTTTTAACGTTGATTTTCTGTTCTGTGACTCTGTGAGTCAGATTTCTCGATTTTACGTGTTTGTGTGTGTGTGTGTGACTGTGTTTATGAGAACAGAAATGATTTGTGATTGTAATCGAGTATGAATCTGTAATCTGATACCGGAATAATAGTTTGAACGTTGATTTTGTGTACTGTGATTTCAGATTTCTAAATTGTAAGTGTTTGTGAGTGTGATTGTGTAATCGAGTACGAATATGTAATCTGCGACTGGAATTATAGTTTTGATGTTGATTGTGTGTGATTTCGTTTCAGATTTCTGAATTTTAGGTGTTTGTTTGACTATGTGTTTATGACTTATGAGAACAGAATGACTTGTGATTGTAATCGAGTATTAATCTGTAATTGAAGACCTGAATTTTCGTTTTGACGTTGATTTGGTGTGCAGTGATTCAGATTTCTGAGTTTCACGTGTTTGTGTGTGTGTGACTGTGTGTTTTTGACAACAGAAATGACTTGTGATTGTAATATAGTATGAATTTGTAATCTGAGACCTGAACTTTAGTTCTGACATTGATTTTGTGTGTTGTGATTCAGATTTCTGAATTTGACGTGTTTGTGTGTGTGACAGTGTGTATATGAGAACAGAAATGACTTGTGATCGTAACTTGTAATCGAGTAAATGAGTAATACCTCTTGGAGTATTTTGATGAATGAATCACACTGTTACAGATTAAACTGCAAAAGTTAAAATGGATCAATTTACTTAAAATTTAAGAAACCAACAGGATTACTAATTTGTGACTGTCTCTTGAATGAATGGTGATTTAACAGGCAGTTCATATCAATGTCTACAAGCACAATTAGGAAGGCGATTGGGGTTGTTAAAGACCAAACTAGTATAAGCATAGCCAAAGTTGCAGGCAATGTAGCACCGGATCTCGAGGTACTTATAGTAAAGGCAACAGGCCATGACACTGAGCCAGCTGAGGAGAAATACATAAGGGAGATCCTTCATCTTATATCTCAATCTAGTGGATATGTAAGTGCATGTGTTTACAATATTTCAAAACGGCTGAGCAAGACCCATGATTGGGTTGTTGCATTGAAGGCGTTAATGCTTGTACACCGGTTATTAGTCGATGGGGATCCAGGTTTCGGTCAAGAGATAATGTTTGCAAGCCGAAAAGGGGCCAGAGTTTTGAATATGTCGGATTTTCGTGTTGAGGCCCTTTCGAATTATTGGGATCATTCAAGGTTTGTGAAAAATTATGCTTTGTATCTTGATCAGAAGCTTGAGTTCATAGCATTTGAACGAAAACTAAGTCCCACAGGATTTAGAGATGATCATGGTTATGGATTTAGTCATAAGTCAAAATCTTATGGTGATTTATATGATTCAGTAGTACGTGGTGATAAAACGGGGACAAAAGTGGCAATTACTCCGGTGAGTGAGATGAAGGCCGATAGAGTTTTGGAGAGGTTGAATAAACTGCTTCGGCTTATTGATCGCGTGTTATCTTGTAGGCCTGCTGGAAATGCAAAAAGTAGTAAAATGGTGCTTGCTGCCTTGTATCTTGTTTTGAATGAAAGCTTTTGGATTTATGCTGATATATGTGAGGCGTTAGGCGTTTTGCTTGATAGATTTCCGGAAATGGAGTATGATAATTGTGTTAAGACTTTTGATCAATATGTTAATGCAGCTAAAACAATCGACGAGCTTGCTGACTTTTATAGTTGGTCAAAGGAGTTAGGAGTTGCTAGAGCCTCAGAGTTTCCACAAGTGCAGAAGGTTACTGATAAGCTTTTGGGGACACTAGAGAGATTTTTAAGGGAAAAGAAGAATAAGCTCAAGAAGCAAATGGAAGAAGGTTATAAAGAAAATGGACCATCACCACCAGACACAGTGGCGGCAACTGCAGATCTATTGAATCTGAAAGATGACATAGTGCCACCCGTGGCTAACCATAACAACACTTTGGCAGTTTCTTTGTTTTCTGGACCTAAAACGGTTGGAACTACAGGTTCATGGGATGTTTTTTCTTACACCAGTGAGTCTGACAAGGCGGCCATGTGGCGGACACCATTGCCGCCAGGTGGAAAAGCCGACTGGGAGCTGGCGTTGGTGGAATCCACTACTTACCCGTCGAAACAGCAGGCAGGTGGTGGTCTTGATCCTGTAATGCTGAATGGCATGTATAATCAAGGAGCAATGACACGGCATGTTGGCTACAATCAGGTGAGCGTGCCAGCAGTGTTAGCATTGCCTGCACCGAGTGAGAAGATGCAGCCGGTGGTAGACCCACGAGACCCTTTTGCAGCGTCGCTCATGGTCCCACCACCGCAGTACGTGCAGCTTGCTGACCTGGAAAAGAAAAAGGGGTTCCTTGTGCAGGAACATCAACATCAACATCAACAGGTATGGCAACCATATGGCAAGATTAATGGTGGTGTTGCTACTTACAACGGTATGGGAAAACAAGCAGCCTACAACTATGCACATTACTGATCAAGTAAGATTTTCAGTCTTAAGCTAATCAGTATTGGTAAGACGGGTATGTAGACGCACAAGAGGGGTTCTTCATGTTATTAATATTTAATCCTAGAATGAAGTTTTCTTTAAAGATACTTTCTGAGTCGTTTTACACCCGAGTCACGTAAAAAGAATTTTGTTACAGGAAATAATATTACTGTTGTATGATTTTGGCCGGTTTTTAATAAAAATACACCATTAGGGGTCTTAGACACTTGTAGATGTGTTTTTGGTAATTATTTACTAAGGTTTCTTTTCTAATAACTGTCACAACCCCGTCACAGAAAAACTTAGAGGCCCACCAACACATGTTTATCCAAAGATACTTTGATTAATAGGAAAAATACCTAAGAAAGTCTAATGAAACACAAAACCCGTAAGTAGGGGTGTGCATGTACGGTTTGATTTGGTTATAAGCTAGAGTCAAACCCATAATCTATTTTTGGGTTTCTACATTTTCTTAACCAAATGTTTTGGTCGTAAACGGTTTGGTTGATTCAGTTATTACTTTGTACGTGAGTGGATTCAAGTTAATTTATATTAAAAAGAGGCAAACTTTATGCACAATGCTCTCTCAGACACGGGTTCTCAGTTTTCTGCCACGGGGGTGGTGGTTATTTCAATTTATAGTTTGATTATTTGATTTGTCTAATTAACCTAGATTAAGTCTTGCAATTTGACCTGAGGTCTGCAAATCTCATCGGACCAATGATTAGAAATTAAACCATAGAACAGAGGGTTGAAAGTCTAATCAGAGTAAAGGATTTGATGTAAATTAAGTTCCTATAATTATTACACACCCTATTGTACTTTTAGCCTTTCATTATTGTAATTTCTAGGATTTTTTCTGTTACCCAAGGATTAGAGCATTCACATTTGATTTCCCATAGTTATCTCAATATTCAAATTTGAACAAATTAAAATGTTATCATTTTGTTCGCATAGTATCGGAAGATGCATCATTTGGAGGGTAATAGCATAACAAGAAACCATATGTTTTCAACCTTTTACCATTAATATTATAAGGAAATGTGAAAAACTTGCTAAACTTATCAAACGCATTAGAGCATTCACAGCCCGTACCTTATTTTTATGTGAGTGGTGCCCTATATTATAGGGAATGATTGTGAGTGATTGTGAGTAAAGGAAAAATAAAATTTATGAGGGTTGTACTTTAAATTTGGGAAATCATGGTACAAAACCCGTAAATTTTTTAATATTTTAAAAGTTGTTATGAGTGGATGAGAAAGAAACAATAATGATAAAAGTATGAAAAAATATTATTTAATTGAAAAGAATAAAGAAAAAACAGATGTTTTGGATGGAGATGAGGATTGAGGGATGGATTGTGAATGCTCTTACAATGAAGTCAAAAAATGCTGCTCACAAATCACAACATTGTATATCTAAGAGCATTTACAGCGGAATTCCTAAAAATATGCGAGTGTTTTTGATATATTATATGAAATGATTTTGAGTGGTTGTGAGTGAAGAATAGTGAAAATGTTATTGTTGATTGATATATTTGAAGAATCATTGTTCAACCTTATTAATTTTTTAATATTTTTTAAAGTGGTCGTGAGGTGAAGAAAGAAAAAAATAAGGATAAAGGTATAAAAAATATTATTCAATTGTAAAAAAGAGAAAATATAATGTTTTTTAGTGTAATTATATGAATAAAAATAAGAAATCCACTGTGAATGCTCTAATAAGTAACCAATGTCCAAGATAAGACGGACTAATTAGGTTGTGATAAATACATGTCGATTTCTTTCACAATTTATTATAGTAAAATTGTAAAAGAAATCCAAAAAACATGTGATTAGATGAACCACATCAAATAAAGAAGCTTGTCCATTTCATAAACACCTGTCATCAAACTCATATGTTTACTCACTCTTTCACATGATATAAACACATCATATAAAGAACATGAAATGGAAACATCCTTACACAGTGTTGTGATGACATATGATTTAAAACAAACCAGACTCCATCTTCAACTTCAATCTAGGTTATTGGTTTACTCAGAACTAGAGGAAGGACCTTTAAACTCGCATTTTCGAAGTAATAGGATATATTATCTTGAGGTGGGGAGAGGGGATGAGAGGAGGTTGCAACAACGGGTTATACATAATGCATACATCATTATTAGAGCCGGCCCAAGAGAGTGGCGATCGGTCATGACCCAATCTTCTGAGTAGCCTAAATTTTTTTAATTTTATTTATACATAATATATATTTATTTAAAAAAATTATCTCTACAATTGATTTATTACACACGCTAAATTAGCTTATTACACACTTTAAATTTGGGGTTAAACCATTTAATCCATTTAATTAACCTATCAGGCATAATCAATGAAAAACCCATTAAAAACAAAAAATATTAAAAGAATTTTATTTTGTTTGGAGCCAATTTTTCTAATTAGCCCCGGACCCTTGAATTCTTAACATCAGCCCTGATCATTACATAAAGAGCTATTACACATGTTGTAGTCCAAGATAATCCAAAATTGCAGCAGCTTTTCATATCAATTTAACTCCTTTTTTAGTGTTTATACTCATCAAACTTTGATTAAATTAAAAAAAATCCGAAATCTGGTCCATAAAATATACATGCTACATAAATCATTGCTTTAATACAAGTTTCTGAAACCTGAATAAAACCAAAATTTTTAGACCACAATCGTAGGACCAATTATTGTACCGTAATCAATTGAAGAACCCCTTTCACTTGTAACGTGTCATGAAAATAATTCAAGAAACATCACTTTTCTTGATAAATAAAATAAAAAAAGATTCCTTCTTCCATCAACATCTTGACAATAGACAAACCATATGAAAAGCTTTGATTAGGCCTCCATATGCCTCAAAAATCACCATTCTAACTAGGGATGGTAATATCACGAGTTTTGGACGTATATAGTAGGGTACGTTTAGTTAATGGAAGTTGTCGGAATTAGAATTGGAATTTAACAGATTTATTTAAAAATACAACAAATGTTTAGTTGGTATATTTGTTATGGAATTAGAATGTAAAAATAATCCCAAAACTACGGTTATAATTGGTTTCAAACTTGTTTATAGTATATGGTTTCAAATCTGTTTGGTTTCCGACGTGATTCGTCTGTTTCGGTTCACGAACCGGTTTTTGTGCACCTCTAACCCGCGTTGCACGTTTTGGTATTCTTAATGTTGTTTTTTAAAGTTTCAGTTGGGTGCTCTAAAATCAATAAATTAGATCCGGAACTTTAATATTTCTTGTATTACTAGATAAATCTCACTTGAACTTTCTGATTCAAAACAAATTTTGATGTGAACTCCTGATTATTGATTGCGTTCTAATTTCATACACTGATTTAAATTTTCTTGATTCAAATAAGTTCAAACTAGTTTAAACTAAATTAACATCAAAATTCAACTGATTTGATTCAAAGGTAAGCTGGATATAAAGTCACAAGTGGTGGTGGAGGTGGCGGTTGGTGGTTGTGGTAGACAATTGCTAGCTGATGGTTGCGGCGACATGCGATGGTGGGTGACCTATGGCAACGATCAACGACGCGGGCAACAATATTTGTTATAGCCACGAGTGGTAGAGGACGGGTTATTTATGGTATTAAAAACATTAACGTGAAATCTTTCAGAATGCTAGAGGATTTTGAATTCCGTCAAATGTAAGATTTGATTGAAATTAATTAAAATTTGAAATTCCAAACCAATGAAAGACACTAAGGAATGAAATCTAAAACCCAATAACTTTAAATTATAATGAATTCCAACTAACCAGACGCCTCTTAGTATTATTAATATATCAATCTTATATATGATTTTATTATGAGAATTTTCAAAAACATTTCTTATTATATTATATTAGATTTTTATATAAGACTATTACCAAAGAATTTAGGAATATAAAAACTGAAAATTAACGAATGAAGAAGATTACTCTATTAATCAATGATAAAGAACAATTAATAAAAAGAAAATGTATACAACTTAATCCAGATGAACAAGTATATGCTTCAAGTAGTAGAGTTAAATATTACCCAACACCATTAATCTCATACATACGAACATATATTAAAACAAATCTCATACACTCTTTCATACTATATACTTATATTCACGGTGGATTCTCGATCCTTATTCATATAGTTACACTAAAAATCACTAATATCTATATCTTATTTTTAATCAAATAATACTTTTTATATCTTTATCATTAATTTCTTTTCCTCCCATCCACTCACAACCACTGTAAAAAACATTAAAAAATGTATAGGACTTAAACAGTGTTTCCTTAAATATACAGTCTTAAATATTTCAAGTTTTCGGTATTAAGGCTATTTATGAGATGAGTTGAGCCAAGCGGACTTTTGCTTGTGCTTCGCTCGTTTACAAACCGAACCACGCTAATCGACTCATTTACAACCGAGTGTTTTTTCTATCCGACGCACACGGGTTTGTTTGTCATCCCTAATTTATATTAACCCACCTTCACCAGATATTTTGAAATTTGGCAGTTTCTTCATCTTCAACCCCCACCATCTTTAACTCTTGAATGCTACCCCACCATTTCCATGTGTTTGTGATTGTGATTTGTGAGGGTGGGTTTTCATCACGTGTCCTCTTTCTTCTACCTTCCCTATATCAATCATCCACCACCCATTCAATCTTTCAATTAAAATCAAGCATCTTTCACTCTCCCCCCATCACCATCAATCTTTAACTTCTCATACACCAATCCATGCCTCTTTTCTTTAAATTTGGTCAATTTCCGTTGATACCCATTTCAATTTCACTATCCATTTAGTCATTTTGTTCATCTTTCGCCTTAAATTCGCTATTTTGTTTCAATCTTTTGTCGAAGATGCCGAGGCCGTTTGAATGTGTGAAAAGATCTTGGCACAGTGATAGACATCAGCCCCTTAGAGGTTCTATAATTCAAAAGATTTTTAGGTGAGTTTTGATTGATTTAATGTGAAAAAGTTGTGATCTTTATGATAAAATTTTGGTTTTTGAGTAATGCACACCATGTGTTTGATCAGAGTTGTCAATGAAAAACATAGTTCTGTTACTAAAAAGAACCGTGAGTGGCAAGAGAAACTGGCTGTTGTTGTGTTGAAATCTGAGGAAATCTTGTACTCTAAAGCCGATTCGGAGGTACCCATTGTCTACTTTTTGTTGTAATCTGTTTAAACGAACAAACGTACTCAGTATAATCTCACCTGTGCTGTGTTTAAACGAACAAACGAACAAACACACTCTCAAGACCCTTCGAGTAGCTGTGTTATGAGTGGGATTATAAGTTTATACTGTGTATGTTTGTTTGTTTGTAATTCAATCGTCAAAATCAATTTTTTTTTGTTTTATTAATATGAATCATGTTACTGGTACACTACGTTTAGGCCGAGTACTTAGACCCTGAGACGTTGTGGGATCGTTTGAACGATGCCATTGACACCATCATAAGGAAAGATGAGACCTTGGAAACTGGTGAATTCTTGCAGCCTTGTGTTGAAGGTACACCTTTTTAAGTTTTTTCAATTTCTTGAAACTTCAAATTAATGATTGTTTCATAATATTGAGTGCATATTCTGTACTTATATTGTTATGGTGTTCAGCTGCTCTTAATTTGGGCTGTGTGCCTGTGAAATCAACAAGAAGCCAAAGAAACATTAATATCAGAAGCTACCTAAGCCCAAGAAACCAAGAATCTGGTCAAAATGGTTTCCAACTTCAACCGCGAATGCCCCAATTGGGATTTGATAACACTCACATAAACCCGAACAATATAATTATTGGAACACCAGTTTTTCAGACAACGCGTGAGTCCTTACCTTCTTTTCAAACGGGTCGTACAGAAAGATTGTTGTTGTATGATAAAGATAGCAGTGGTTCAAAGAGACAATGTAGAACTGCATTGGTGGAATGTGATTTGTCTCTAAGGTTGGGTCTTGTTTCAAGTGATGAAAGAGGGTTGACTATTGTGGATGATGTTGACTCGGGTCAAAGAAGCAAGGAATTCTCCTTGTTTAATTTGAATTCAGAGGCTGATGAAGGTGGGATTTTGATGACAGATGTTAGGAAACGAAAAACAGTAGGCGAAGCGCAGAGTTTTGTGCATTTAGAGCGCGATTTTGACCCGATTAAAGAGAGAATGAAAAGACAAAGTTTGTAGTTGTGGAATTCCTTAAGCAATTCATTGAAATGAAATGAAAAAGAAGGCTTGATTAGGCCTTTTCATGAAAGTTTTCAACTTTTCATAAATTTTCTTGTTTTATTATGCTTAATTTGAATATCGGAATAGGAAGAGAGACATTAGTATTAAGCAAAAATTAAAGTTCTTGAATTATGTAAAATATACATGCGTGAGATATATATTTTATACATAAAAGTGACCTTTTACCTTTTAAACAAGTTAAAATATGATGAAGCGACATTTCAAGTATATAAGCCACAACGTTTTGTAAATTAGTGTTAAACGTGTGTCTAAGGGTCATTGTCCTCGTGTTGATATAGTTTACGAGCTTGAGGCTATCAACAAATATCATCAATTATATTACATGATAAATTTAGCCATGAAATTCAAATTAAGCAAATACGAAGAAATCAGAGAAAAGATCCTAATCAGATTCACCAATGTAATGAATCTACAACTCTAAACCCAAATGAAAAAAAAAGACTAAAAGATATTACTTGTTTCCTCAACTTTTATATGTGATGAAACACCAACTTTTGCCGTAGCCCTTTAAGTCTTCCAGTATGTCCATTCCAGCCCTTGAGCTTCGAAGCCATGCTAATCAACATCCCTCAACTTTTAAATATCACCGGCACTCATCTGATCAACAATTCATATCACACCACAAATGTTCAAACAAATCAAGTTAATGAAAGATTGCATACTTTGATCACCAAGATAACAAATTGATATCATACATTTAACAATCTCACAAGAATTGACGCACCCATTTAAAAGTATGAACCCATAAACTCAACTACTTTCAACATTCATTTTAGACATGGCTTACAATTTTGACTACTTTCTTTTTGAAAAACAATATCTTTTATGCATATATATCATAAAACTTTGTACTTAGCAAGAATTTGAGCCTAAATCATTTTTGCGAGAGACAATCACCAATGCCACTAAGTTACAAGATCATAGGACATGAGTAACTTTTGATTACTTAATATAAGATACCTCGAATATAGTATGATATCACTAGGCTAAAACTTTGTTGGTAGCATAAGTCGATACTTTATAGTCTAGTGATATTAATGACTGTATTTTTCTAAAAAATAATATGTGCTTAAAATCTTATAAACAGAAATTACGTAGATGTTTAAAAGTAAAAGAAACTCTTTGAAAAAAAAAAGTAGACTTTGAGATGAGTTTACCAATCACTATTCACCAACTACACTATTTTCAAAAAATGACTATTTACCTTTTCTTATAAACCTATATGCATGTAAATTCTTTATTACGAAAAATTTAGTGCATATGTTTGACGCCATTGCAAAAATGGATTATAATTATGAAAACCAACTACCTTTTCAAGTCAATAAATAAATGCAAAGAAAGACGATTTGTTCAACAAAACCACGTTTTCCAATATAAAAAAAAAGTGTCAAAAGTTTATGAGAATAAAACAATATTTAGCAGGAAAATACAAGTTTCTTTTAAAAAAAAATTCAAAGTCGATTTGGCAACATCCAGTATTTGGTCGAAGAAAAATTAAACAAATAGAATGAGTCATCAAAGTCAAGATCTTTAAAAGTTTAAACCCTGTTAGCTAATTAATTTACAAATAAATATGAAATTTATTTCGATTAAAAAACAAAAACATTGAGATTATGTAATATTAGTTGTCTCCATTTTAAACGGTTGGACTGGACCGCTCGGTTCTATATTTCTTTTTTCTTTTTCTTTCGTCCTTATTTTTAATAAGAGTAGTAACAAGATGTATTGTAAATATGTTATTTTAAAATGCAATAAATGTTTTAATATGATGATAAACAAATGTTTATATTTAGTAGTATGATTTAGAGATGCATGAGTTGAGCTTTTTAAAAGTTAAAACAAAATAAGAAAATAGAATATCAGCCACAAGCTAAAAAAACAAAGCTTGATTAACTATATGAAAATCCATTTTTATTATTAATACATCTTAATCTTTCTATTCTTTTCTATGTATCTATATGTATGTGTGGAGAAAGACGGAGAGAAAAAGAATAACTAGGGTATACCAATTTAAACCCCAAAAACAATAAAAAAGAGTAAAATATATGTATGAGGAATCATGATAAATAACATAATTATATATATTATCAATTACCAATCTTTGTATGGATCAATGTTTGTACCTTAGGCTTAGTGGGTTGTACTCATTTTTGGATATTTTAATCTTTAATTTTTTACTTAACCCTAATACTTATATCTTTTACAATTTAACCCCTATAAATTTTCATTTTCAACTTTATCCCCTATACTTTTCATATTTCACAAATTTTTCGTTTTACGTTTCGGTCTAAATTTTACGAGTTAACACACTGCAATGTGCGCGTATGATTTTAGGTTTATGCTTATTTTCCTTTTAACAGCCCGTCACAACGTGCGAGTCGTAGTTCAACTTAGTTATTTTTTTTAATGTCTTACATTTTACGTACGTGGTTCAACGTTTTTACGTCTACTCTTCATTCAGTTTTATATTTTTCATTTTTATTTTTTTTAGTATGAGCTTTTCCAGTGTTGATCGTCTCTAACGATAGTATGTCATTGTTGCTACTTAGTATGATATAGTTTAAATATAAATCCTTACAAACATTACAAAAAATCCAGAAATGAATCTCACACACACCCACGTAATCTCTTCACATAAAAAAACATCTATCTACCAATTCAGTAAAAGAAAGCAAAAACAACGGCCAACATAGTGGCCGGAACCACCGCAGAGAACGATCGGACCGCCGCGCTAGATGGCGGAGGAGGAGGAGTTATGTCGCCGGCGGGAGACGGTGTGGTGGGAATTGGGCCGGAGGTGGTGGGTGACGGTGGGCTTGCTCCGACAGGCGATGGTGCCGGAAAGGCGGAGGTAGGTGGTGGTGTTGCGGTGGTGGTCGGAGGAGAAACCGGTGTCGGTGACGGTGTTGGGGTGGTGGCGGAGACGTTGATTGCTAGTTTCTGGCCGAGTTGGCAGTGGGTTCCGACGGTGCAGATGTAGTAGTGTTCGCCGGAGGTGGTGAGAGTGACGGTGGCGGGGCCGGTGGTGGTGGTGGCGATGGGGTTGGTGGTGGTGCATGGGCCGTACGCCGCTTCTGTTACCTCCGCCACGTTATGAAAACCGGTGGTGAAGTTGAAAACTGCAAAAATAATATTATTAATTAATAAATTATAACTTACTTAATGAATTAGTGATATAGTCAAGTTTACACCACTAAAATCAATGAGTTCTAGATCAACTGGTTTAGAAGGAGGCACCCTATGACTTTCCAAAGTAGAGGTCATGGGTTGGAGTCTCACTAGGTGCAATATGCTCCTAGTGGGCCAAGGGTTTTACCACAGTGGGCCTTTAGGTGGTGGGTTTCCCTTGGAATGGTGGGCGAGCCGGGTCACCAGCGCTGTCTGTGTTCGCGGGCGTGGGTGGCCTTTTGCCATTGGGTTTACCTGGGTGACCGGGTTTAAAAATTATTCGTTGGCCGTTAAAAAAAAAAGTCAATTGGTTTAATAAATAAATTACAAGAATTTGAAAAAAGGTAGCACAACTTATATTTTAGAAGTCAAATGCATTTTAGAAGAAAAACATTATTTAAATCTTGATATAAGATAAATTTAAAAGTTAATGTAATTTACAAATAGAAATATATAGGCATGTGAATCGTTTGTTATAAAAAAATTATACTTTATAATTTTAATTATTTATAGGCACAATCACCGACGGATTTCCCATAAAAGTTGGAAATCAGGTATATAAAACGTAGGTGATACCTAAGTTTTCTAGTAGTTTTTGTTATAACGAAATCTGGTATATAAAACTTAACATTAATCATAAAAGTGGTGTGACAGTGGCGGTTAATCATAAAAGTGGTGTGACAATGGCGGCTAGTAGTGGCAGACGTAGGTTTCAACGACTTACAAAGAGTGTCGCCAACGTTGAACGTCTGTCGGGAAGCCCAAGTGGTGTAAGCAGCGGCGTCACCGGACGGGATGTTCCAGCCCATGGCGTCTCCGACCACATGTCTAGTCTGAGCCATTGAGCTATGCATCTGCATGGATGCAATGATGGTCATCATCATCATCATGAACATCATCATACTTCTAGCCATTATTGTGTTCTTTTGAATGTCACCCTTTTTATATTTGTTTATATATAAAGATAGGTGAAAAAGGCTTTGTTTGATACGTTTTATGAAATGGTTGTGTGGATATTTATAGGGGAAATTAAATTAAACCCTCTCCGCGTTAGACGACTGAATCCATTTAGGAGATATATTTTAATAAAAAAATTATTGTAATTTAGAATAATATATTCGACCAGAACAATTTTAAACATTGAATCTTTGAAATACTTATGATAATAGTAGATCACCATATTTGGTATGGGTGATTATAAACTGTTAAAATCGATTGAACAATTTAGAACAATTTAAATCGAAATAATTAGACAGTATGTCTCGCGGTTTTTGTTATGTTTGATTTTTGCATTTTGATAAACTATTTAAGCTGAACTAATCGAATTTAATTTACTTCAGTTATGTCTTTTTTCTTTTAAGTTTTTAAATATGCAGTTTTGATTGTATATCTATCTAATATTGATTAGAGCTTGATTTTTAAAGATTAATGCAAATAAAGAGTCGAAAGAAAATGAAAACATGTGATCAAAATCGTCGAATTGAATCGTTTTTGCTAACATGCTTGACCCAGCCAATCCATCTGTTTAATTGGTTGTTCCATATTCCGGTCTCAATTGAGTTGGGTTTGTCATTTATCAAAACCTGGATACCAATTTTGGTATGAAATTTCATCAAAACTGGTTGAAACGAATCGTAAATATCCTAATCAGTAGTAGTTTTAACTCAAAGACGTATTATTAATCTTATGGTGTAGATTAAATAAAAAAATTTGTGATATAGAAAAATATTAGTGAATTTCATACCAATAATTGGGATCAAATTTTGGGTAATTTAATATAAGTTTGAATTTAAATAACATAGACAAACGAAGGGGGAAATATGTGATATAAAACTAAAGCAACAAATAATAACATTGGTACCCCAAAGGAATTAAGAAAACATGATTCAGGTTCATTCATATCATTAAAACTTCAACATCTTTTTATAAAAAATCCATATTATTATTAATTTTAGATAAAATTATAGAAAACATCTTTTAAATTTATATGAAATTATATGTTTCATCCTTTATGTTTAAATACCACCTAAATCATTCTTCATGTAAACAATTTATAACATGTTTTGTCCTTTATGTTAACTTATGTTAGTTTTTAACCGTTTGAGTTTCATATGAGGAAAATTTCACCCATAAGAACCTGTAATTTACCTAATCTTTGACCTCTTATGTCAAATCTAAAGCCCCACCCCTTTTTATCTTTGATCAGACAATAATATTATCACCAACCACCGTCACCGACCAAAGATTTTTGTAAGGGGTTATGTTTGGAGTTGACGACACTAGCGTCTACAAATGATACGACCCCAACAAGCAATTGCATTTTGTTGGAAGAGGATGGTGGTTGGTGATGGTGTGTTTAAATGGAGTATATGAGAATAAACCTACTATTCGTGGGTGTTTAAGTAAAATAAGTATATCGTTATTTTGGATTGAAATGATCACATTGTCCTCATCTACAATGCACTTAAGATAATAAATTAACAGACGTTACACTAAAGGGCGCAATCTAAAACAAAAGATGAACATAAATGTCGATTTAGGCGCTTTTTGAACACTAACGATACGACTCCCTCTCCTCTTACAACCTAACGACTGAGGTGAGAGAACGGGTGGTGGTGGATTAATGGATAGTGACCGGAAAAGTGAAAAAAGAGACGTAATGTGACGTTGACATTTGACCGATGCCGAGGTGTGAAGTCAAAATTGTGATCCCGTGGTATGTTTTGGCTCATTTTTGAATGTTTCTAGAATTTTTAAAACTTACACTTTAACCCATATACTTGTATTAAGTTTAAAGTTGAAGTATGGTGAAAAAGGCATACATTTTATTACTTAGAATTAGATTCACATCTTTGTTTAATATAAGGTAAAACCAAAACTAGGGCTGTTTCGTAAACACAACCTCCTCGTTGTGCTAGGACACGTTATTCAAAATCAGTATTACTTTGATAAGTATGAGAATCATATAATACACTTGTATGTAGTAAATAAAGAATAATCAATATAATGCGAGGGAGAATGTATGATGGTTATGTAACCATCTTAACATTCAAAGCACTACATATATGTACATCAGATGGTTTTTATAGTTTTGAAAATATATTTCGTTTTGAAATAAACGGTGCCTAATATAAATTAATACAATGGTTTATACTTTTCTTAGTTATGTTCTATTTGGTTTCCAGAAATAATTAGTTATACAATAAAGTAAGATTATTATAATATTAACAAGATTGATTTTCAAATGCTTGAAGATGTCAAATGTTAATTATTGGTTATTTTCCAAAGTTGCAGCGTGAAGCTTCTGGTGGCTCGTGCTAAATGCCTAAATGTAGTAACGTAAACGGATTAATTTATTTTATAAATTTGACTTAATAACTTTGACTAAGTTAAACACTTTATTATTCATTTAAGTTTACTTTCAAAAAGATTGTATATCTGCTCTGAAATTAATCAAATAAAAATCTCTTATCAAACAATTAAACAAACTTATTATAAAGTTCCAAAATAAGCATGGAATAAGAACAATTACTAACACAATAGAAGGTCTTTGATCCATTCCACCAATTCAGATTAACTTTTTGGTTTCTAACTTTCAATCTAGTTATGATAATTTACAAATCTCATTTTGTAACTGTCGGATGTTGTATTATTGAGGGGTTGTTTGGTAATTTCTAGATGATTAAATGTTGAACTAATAAGATGTCTGAACCATTAAGTGCTGAACCATACAAACATTTGCTCGCGAAACAAACAGTCTGAACCATTAAATGTTGAACTATTCAGACATCTGAACCATTAAGAGTCTGAAACAAACAGCTCCTGATTAACGCTTGGTGTGTATCGTTTATTATTAGATAGATAGAATAAGAATCCTAATATCATCATTTTATGTTTGGTCTTATAAAGCTTGGTGTGTACTGCATATATGTATCTCTAGAGATTATAGAGTATTTGTCATATTTTTAGTGATTATGTAACACAATCTGGTAATCTATTAACTGTGGAGTTTTATGAATGTTTCTCTATGAATTGTTTAGTGTAACAAGACAGACTCAAATTTGTATATTTGTTACAATATTATATAATGCTTTTAGTTCCCTAATTGAATTCATGTACTTTGAATGTAATGTTGAATAAAATTATAATTATATAATTATCTTATGTCAATTCTTATAACTTATATGAGCTTTGATTTACCACCATCTATATAAGTAAATAATAAAACGAGCTTTTAAATATGTGGGACTTGTTACTTTGTTTTACACCAACTCGGTATAGGCAGAACTCGAACCTTGTGTATAGGATCTAAAATCCCATATTCTAATTTAATCCAAGGATCTAAATCCCATACACAAATGATTAATCATATAATCTGCATGTCCCCTAAGTATGATAGCATTAGAATTAGCAAATCCTTAAACCATGATGCAAGTGTGAACCTAAATCCCAAACTAAAACTTCTTTCTTATATCCCTATAAATACAAACCCTAAGTACACTTAACATCATTACTTCAATCAAAACTTCAAGGGATCGCGTCTATGCGTGTAGCTCAGTTGGTTTATGGGTGACGTGCTTTACAACCTTAACAAACAGAGAATTCAAGGGAATAGTACTCATGGCCAGTTTTAAGTTGAATCTGATGGTGGTTATGGCCGTCATGGTGGCATACACGCAGATTCATGACATGTTGGCTGGAGAAGTCTATACTGTAGGCGATTCGTTTGGCTGGAATGTTCCTCCAAATCCTAATGTTTACACACTATGGTCAGGGCGTAAGAAGTTTAAGAAAACTGATGTTCTTTGGTTTAACTTCACCACTGGGAAAGATTCTGTCGCGAAAGTTACAGAGAAAGCGTACCAGTCGTGTGACGGAAAAGACCCCATTAGACTCATCCTAACCGGCCCCGACAGAGCCACATTGATGACGGAGGGCTCCCACTTTTTCATCTGCACCAAACTAGATCACTGCAAACGTGGTCAGAAATTCGTAGCGAATGTGTCCCCTTAATTAAACAAAGATTTCAGTGTAAAAACAATGACTTTTCACTTGTGTATCATCAACAAACATACCATCAACCAACAACATTTAGTATGGTCTCGCGCAGTGTCGCTTTCTTTGCATGAATGAGGTTGAAATGAAAACACAATCACTTAAGTTTGCTATTTACGACGCGATGTTTAGACAACTAGTATAACTTATTCATAATTTAAACAAATACAGAGAGATCACTTGTTATGTTAATCTTTTATCGATGATGGTGATCCAAAAAATCAAACGTCTTTAATGTATCACGTATTTGTAAATAACATAGCATTATCACGTATCTTCTAAAAACCGTTAGACTTCCTAAGAAGCACGAAAACAAACATTAATCATATGATTTTCATGCCACATGAACATGTTTTGTTTTAAACAAACTATTATATCATAATTTAGGTGTGAATATAAGTTTGAAAACTTCTATAAATACAAATCAAACCAGTTAAAACTCATAATCATGTACCCAAAAACTTACGATATCAAACATGGCATTTTTTAAGTTGAATCTTGTGATGGTTACAACCATTGTGGTGGCATACACGCAATTTGCCACCACGGTGGCCGTTGACCATGTAGTTGGCGGTGATAGCGGGTGGACTCGGCCTCTAGATGGCCCCGTCCCTTATATAGTATGGGCAAAAGGAGAGAAATTCAGCAAAGGCGATAATCTCATTTTTAACTTTGATGGAGAACATACCGTCGGGGAAGTGACAAAAGAGGCGTATGGCGGGTGTAACACAACCGCCGCCAAGAACATCATTAGAAAGAGCCCCGCCAAGATCACCTTGACGACTGGCGTTCACTATTACATATGCACGCTTCATTGTCGAAGCGGTCAAAAACTAACTGTAGATGTTAAATAGTTGTAGCTCGTAATTCTATGTGTTGCTAATTGGTCGCTGATACGAAGAAACCAACAACATGCAAGAGTTAAAGCTCTCATTAAAGAGTTACACATAACATGATAATGATACAGACATGAACATGACCTCTGTAACCTAGAATTCACAACAGCAAATGTCAAATGTCACTTAAATGTTGCTAAAGTTAAGTTTTAAAGATTCCTAAATCTATGAAGATTACAGATAACAGATAACAGATTACAGAAATGTTATTTCATCAGTAAAAAGATGGTCAAAGGCGGCACCACCACCACCATCGCCGCCACTTACTCTATCTTTATCTCCTCCCATGAAGGTTTGACGTCACTGACTTCCGCCACTGGACGTCCGTTCTCTGCTGCAGTCTCTCCTGCTGCTTCTGCTTTTGTTATGGGCACAGATTCTTCAGTTGCAGGCTTGGTAATTACTTCCTCTGGTGGGGGTGTTATCGGGTTTTCAAGCACTTCCTCATTAACGCCTTTTGCAGCCTCCTCGCCTTTCACCTCGTGTTTGTTGACTTCTTCAGTTACAGCGTTAGCTACTTCTTCTGGTGCGGGCGCTTTTGGTATTTCACACGTTTCTTCATTCACCTCAGTAACAGGCTTAGCAACTTCCTCTGAGGGTCCTTTTGGGATTTCATGCGTTTCTTCATCGACATCTTTTTTCGACTCATCTTTGACCTCATTGACTGGCTTGGCTACTTCTTCTGAAGGGGGTATTTCTGGGATTTCAGACTTTTCGCCAGCCTCTTCTTTCGGTTTCTCATCATCTTTCGCGGCCTCCTGCATTTCAACATCTTCATTCTCTTTCTTGCCTTTCTTTGAAGATGTCGACTTTCTTGACCTTTTCTTAACCGGCTCAGTTTCAACAGGCGGTGGAGTTGACTTTGACTTCTCACTGATCCTAGTTGACCTCCTTGGAGTCTCGCCGCTTCCCCAATCAAACTCTGAGATCTTGGGCCCACCAGGGTGTGATTTCAGGTACTGCTCTAGCTGCTTCCGGCTGGTAATCTCTTCACCTGTTGGTGCCGTGAACACAGTCTCATTCTTCTTTGGAGTCCCGCCTTTCTTTAGCTATACGAAAATCCATGATAAGGGTAGATTAGATATTTCACAATATTCACACACTAGCCCTACATTATGCGTTAACTCAATAGCTGCATTTCATTTTCAAGGAACCACACGTAAAGCCATCACATGAACTATTGCTAAACAACCATGTCCACTAGCTCAAGTACACCCTCAAATCGCTTGATAATCATACGCGAATTGCAATGGATGAAGCTGCCAATGTCATATTGTATAAACTCTAGATCGAATAGAAACTTGTCTAATACCAAAGAGGCAAAGATCCACTAAAAGGATACAATGCACATAAAAAGTGATAGTAAAAGAACCATACATTGAGTTTCAACAATTAACGATTGAACCTAAATTCCACCAGAAGGAAAACCCTTTTAATCGTTCTGAAGCTAAACAAACTGTGACCAAGAACCCCATAAACAACCCATGTTTTCCCCAAATAAGCAAAGTCGAACCTAATTCACAAAATTAAACAACAATGTATGCAGAGAATTAGGGGATTCATATGAATCAAACCAGTAGACATAACCTATGCAAAATAGCACAAAAACCCCAACTTGTAAGACCCAAATTCCTTCGAATTGAAAGAAACCCACTTCGAAAAAACCCTAATTTTGAAAACCCACCAAACACAACACAAATTCTACAAAGAACCCTAAATTCAACCAATTGAACTTCACCCAGAAACCCAATTCAAACAACTAACAAACAATGTAAACAAAAAAGCTACCATAACTCCGTATCAATGTTACGATGGAATGTAGAGAGAAAAGAACAAGAACGAACCGATTTCTTCCATCCCGAAGGTGCAGGGAGCTCCATGGAAGCAATCTCATCGTTCGGACCAGATGTCGACATTCTTCAGAGCAAAAAACCCTAGAAATTTACAGGGAAAAAGCCAAAGAACTCTGTTATTCTGTGTAATCAAGAAAGATAGATGTGTATATGTATATAAGGAGTCATAAACTGTAGCAAAATGGGTGATGTGTGTATAGCTTTATCTCTCTAGAAAGTGAAAAAGATTGATCGAAATGCACTCTACCTTGTTGATTCTCTCTTTCTTCTTCGGGATTTTGTTTCAGCAAGTTTTGGGTCTTCAAAGTTCAAACTGAAATCTGTCTGCAAGAACAAGTAAATATTAAAGAAAGAAAATATGTTGTTTTTGTCCCCCCCTTAAGTACAGTAAGTTGGCATACGTGATCCCTCTTGAATTTAATTGTGTCAGTCGTGTCGGGTTGATGGATTGAATTGTTCAACCTGAGCAGACCGATATTTTTATTCATGTTAAAAATATTAATCTTATCCCGCATACATTTAAATTTATGTAATCCAAACACGAGCGTTTAACCATTTTATCTATCATGTCGAACATGTCGTTGGGTTTGCGGATAACAATTATGCTTTAAGCATGTTAATCATTAGATGGGTTTTATAAAGTGGGTTAAACTGATGCTTTAAACATGTTAATCATTAGATGTGTTCTATAAAGTGGGTTAAGCCGGTCGAAATGGGTTAGTGGGTTGACCCGTTTCATTAAACGGGTTGACGGGTCGATTTGTTTAACTAAACATGTTAAACAGGTCAACCTAAACACGATCTGTAAAATATAAGTCAATCCAAATTTCTTTTTATGTGTACTGCCATATTATCATTATATTTGATTAGAATTCGTTTGATATGTGCAAATTGTTTTGATTATCTGGAAGTAATATTGAAAATCGCACTTTTATTCCAAGGTTGACTTCGACACCTTCGGACAAAAGGATTTCTTTTAAAGTTCAAAAAAGACAGTTCCTATTAGTAGGGGTGTTTTGCAATAACAATAAACAATAGCCAAGGGCAATCGCTATCCAAAGTTGATTTGTTTTTAAACAGGGATCATGGTTAGCTTTATGTTGCATTATCTCGAGTTAAAATTAGATAAAGATTAAAACTATTAATTTAGGCAACGATAAAAAAATCACCAACAAAACATCAAATGTTGTATACAAATAAATTTTCGGATGTTTATGAATTTGAAATATTGTTTTTCATGTTCAATTTAATTTGTTTATTACTTAAAGTTCTTATTTATAAGTTTATTTCATTCCATATTATACACTATTTAGACGTATAAATATTAATAGAGCAAACCTACTAATATTAAATGTAACTAATGTTAAAAAAATATGCATAAAAGTCGATATAGAAAATATTATCAACAACATTATAGATTATGAACATTTTTAGACAACAACAATATTTTTGAATTGAACCCGTGTGTTACATGGGTCTTTAGTCTAGTTAAATTATAAACTTCTTCAAACCCGACTTATTCCTAATTTTGTGCTTTGATTATATAGAGGTTAATTATTGCTGAGTAGTACAATCATTGGAGGAATTCATCCATAACTGGAGCTTAATTATGACATCTGAGTGATCAAATTAATGTTAAATATTTGTTTTGAATCATAGGTAAACATTATTCTTACCGCACTAAAATATAATGTTTTAAAAATCTGAACTTACCGCTACGACATGCTCATTTTTTGTTAGCCTTTCGACATGTAGTTGTTTAACGGAATGATATTCATGTCCCTTGCATTGTTACCATACCACTAGGTTACGATCTTAAATAATGCTTGAGTTAACATCCCACTGTTAGAAATAACCCGCAATATGTGGCTTACGGAAAATAAGTTTCACCAAATGACATAATTAGTCCCTAATAGTATGAGGGGATTATTTATAATTATAATTAGGGTTTCCCCTTAGATGCTATAAATAGAGGAATATGGAGATAACCAAAACACACCGATAACCTATTCTCTCAAGATCATCCATCGATCCCTCTAAACATCATAACGGGAATGAATCTCGCGAATCATGGCGTCATCATCTTCATAAAAGATCTCTATTCCCACAAGTAAGTTTATCGATCGTTTTAATGTTTACTTTCATATTTGGGGTTGAATGAACATGATTAGGGTTTCTTGTTTTAATTTATGTTTCAAGATAAAATCAACACCCACTATATACACGGATCAACACAAAAGCAATCACATCTTAATGTATAGAGGCGATTCATACGAATTATATTTCACAAATGCAATACAAATATAAATAATGTAAGGTCTAATCTCTAATATTTTCCTTTTGAGTAGCAATAGAACACATGTTTAAACTGGATCTGAATGATATATCTATATAAGTTGTGTGCCAATCCTTTAATGAAAATTTCTGCATACTGCGAGGAAGAAGGACATGCCCGTGTTGAACTTTTCACAAACAAAATATGATATCTAGCATTGTACCCCGTTTGTTGCGAGGTCTCTGTGTTGAAGAAGGGTGATTGTGGGGAGGCCAAGACTACTTGAGAGTGGCTTTGTCGAGTGTTTTATCTGTGTTGCTCGAGTTGGAGCATGCTTCGGGCAATCTCTCAAGACGAGTTTCTTTGATTAATATAAGTCGGCATGGATGCATGCAATATTAAGATTATGTTTGTTATCCGCGTACTTTTATTATCTTATTTCAATTATGGGTGACAAGAAATGCATATATGACCCACGAGTGCCTTGAGTTGATGTGAAGAATAAAGATGGGACTTAATTTAAAAGACATATATTATATGTACTTAAATATTATTAATTAAGAAAATGGACATGTATCATGAAGATATGTAAAGTTGGCGTGCAAGTTAGAAATATTGGTCTTGTCCACATACACTCCCTATGCAAATATCTACGAATGTACATATGTATTATCATGATAAGACTAATCTAATATCTAAATATTAAGAGACAATGAAGTTGATTATGTAAACCATGTGCGTGTTCTCAAGGTTTTACGTCGTTTCAATATTATCATTTTTTATGACATGTTTAATGATAGATATGAACTCCTTAGGCAAAGCAATGCAATAGGGTATCATATAGAAAGGGACCCTGACAATAGAAGATATACTATACTAATACTTTCAAGTCACATTTGGCTTATGCTTATGCGACCTTCTCACTTGTTGTAAATCCGTTAGATATGTTTAATCAACACAACTTGAAAGCGGGTAGAGTAAAAATAATTACATTAAAAGCAGACAAAAAATCCATCTCCTTCACATCAGCTACAACGTGTCTCTATCATGTGAGCTTACAAGTACCCAAAAAACAAGCTCAAAATTTATCTTCAGGGCCGGCTCTAAAGGGGAGTGAACCCAAGCTAGGGCTTGGGGCCTCCACTTTTTTAGGGCATCAATCAATAGAAAATTACGTCTTTGGGAAGAGTGGAACACATTGTTTAGAGATTGCATCGTCGCCCTATTTTCTTCTTGGACAAGAAAAGGTTAAAGTTTGCAACCCATTAATCACTGAATCGGGTTACAGGACTTCAAATTTCTTCCTCATCTTGTGACTATTCTTGTTCTTGATCTTCTCATCTTTCGTTCACAACCGGTATCAAGGAAAGGGTTGGCAGGTTAAGCGTCGGTCCTTTTGTTTGAAGAAAGAGTCACCAAATTTAAAGCATTCTTTTCTTTTATCGATTGTTGAAGGTATACTATCTCAACTGTAATATTTTGTATTTTACTTTCTGTTTTATCATGGTGATGAATTAGCAATTCAATATAATAATAATATATTTTACTCTCATACTCATGAAATAGATGTATCATTCAAGTGTGAATTTTCACTGGATAAACTTCGACGACACAAGGTTAACACAACTGTTTTGTTTATTCCTATTTTGACTTTAGCAAGCTCTATATTGTGAGTTGTAACAAAAGTGTGTATATATTATTCAGCATAAGCTACATTCCAAGTTACAATTCATTTACAAACTTTTAGGTTTATGATTTGATAATTTGAATTTTAATCGCCTATTATTTGTTCATTGACAAGCACATAAATTTTATGTTGAATTAAATTAACAAATTTAATGGTACATTCTAGGGTTTTATGTAAGTAAAATGTGTTATTAGTGCAATTAAGGCTCAATTTTTAGCTTTCATGTTTTAATTAATTAATAAAAGTGGTATTGAGGATTCTTAGATTATTTTGTTTGATTTATAATCACTTGTGTTACTAGTTTTCGTGTTTGTATTTTTAGTTGAAGGAGACTGTGATATAAACTCGAATTTTCTCTTATTAAGTTACATAGATCTCTACTAATCGTTTTATAACTCAACTTGGTTTTGTGAAGAAAGTGACACATTGTGAAAGAATTATTTAAAATGAACATTTCTAACGAAGAGGAATTCTGGGATGCTTTAAAGAATCACGTGGAAAACTACAATTTGCAACAGGTAGACTTATTAAAAATTTGATGAAGTTTTATTAAAAACTTGATGAAGTTATATAACTATACACTTTGTGAATCTACTCATTATTTATTTATGCTCAGACTTTATTGTATACAACAATCACATATTGAAAAAGGTTGTGGGTTTTCACTTCGCCCCTCTACTATGGTTAAGTCGCCCTACCCAAACCCGAATTAAGGAAGATAATTTATAGTGTGAACTTTAGAAAGGGCCCTCATATTTTAGGTTCGCTTAGGGCCCCTAAAATGATTGAGCCGCCCCTGTTTATCTTATATGTACATTTTATCCGGTTAATTATATCTTTGTACATATCCTACTCTTTTAATCTTAGTTTTAAGAAATGAAAACATGATTGAGCTAACATGTGTGAAAAAAGAAGAAAGTTATGAGTAAAAAGTTGTGTTTAAAAACAAAGTTAGAGGTGGCTTTCAAGTAATAGAAATGGAGCATTATTGGAAACTAGAAAGACCCATTAATGTTCGTTGCCTTAACCACTACTTTTCTTCCTTGATCCTTCTTTTTCTGGTCCCAGTTTTTGGTTTCTATATTGCATCAATATATTATATATCAAACTCAACATGTTCAAATTCCTCAAAATTTTCAGCATACCACAAGATTAGTGGCCTCTTCGGTTCTTGTCCATAAGTAGCGTCAATCAAGATCCTACAAGCTAGGTTGATAGTTATATTGGCGTCTAGTGAATCTTGCGTGTCCAAGAGGACATTCTGCTCATAAGTGATATACTCTCCAATCAAATAGCTGTAGGTTCTAGTCCTACGGGTGAGGATGCGATGATTTTATCCTAGAAATTCTAGGTGTACGTTGTATTCAAATCTAGTAATATATTATAACATTGACGTATAAATAATAAAACCTCTAGTAATATGTTATGTATTATTGATCAACTATTTATAATAGTACATTAATGATAATTATAAAGAAGCTCGATCAAATTATATTTTATAACTATGGTAAACATTATACTTGTTTTGAGCTTTCGAAGAAGGTACCTTCCGCCAAAGAAGGACAAAAGGACAATATAGAAGGATGAAGCAGAAGCGATGTAGGACGAAACTAGTCAGATGAAGCACAAAACAATTGTTGAAATGAACTTGAAGTAACTTGGAATAATCATACTGATTGAAAGTGATAGATGGAAAGTTGTAACTTATTCTTTCACTACCCCATGACTTGAAACACTTAATGAAACTCAGGATAATAACTGCCAACAATATACTATATAACCAGTCCAACTTTTTCTGCTTCGAGGTGGGATCACTTCAGGTTCTAATGTATGCAGTCTTATCCTACACATTTATGCAGAATGCTATTTCCCACGGCTTCATGAAATCATGACTCAAAGTCATAAAGCAACAACCTTACCGGTTGTTACAAGACTCATCCTCTTACGTTTCATATTAATAGGACAAAGACTACTTGAATATGATCGTTTAAATTGGTTGCATGCTAAGAAAAATAGGACAAAGACTACTTGAATATGATGGTGTTGGAGTTCATGTCCTATTCTATGAATATGTGAATGTAATTAAGTGAAGTCTAGAATAGATGATATTGTTTTGGCATTTTCTAATGGTTTAGTCTCTTCAAATTTGACCAAATTTTCAAATGGTGTAGTGAGATTTGTAAACATCATGTACAAAAGTGGTCGTTGTCATCTCTTTACATTGATCCATCTCACTTAAAAACAACCCGGTATAATTTATAAATGCAACATGTATCTACAATATCGCCATCATCAATAGTTTTGAACCTGCGCCACTTATTATCGACATCTATTGCTCCTTTTGAACATTGAATTAGCCTAATTGTTCATATCCAACAACTCATGTCCATCTTGACATAAGTTTGATGTGACTATTACAATTAAGAAACACATACACAAAGAAATAAGTGATCAAGTGTCTTTTGTTTACATCTCAAAGAAGACTGTTTTAGCTAGATGATGTTTAACGTTGTACCCCTTGTATCATCTTGGTGTTTTAATTTCCCATCTGCTATTTATCGTCCAACAATGAACAATAATAACGAAGCTGACATTGAAGTTTTAAGACTTATGAAACCTATCAGCAAGGGGTTAAACCTTTTGAAATCTGTTGCATTAGCGCACCCTTTGACACTTTGTAGTTTCACATACCAAATAATACAAAATTAACAAGGTGTTAAACCGGTTGTGTTTACACATTGGCGGGTTAAATTAGACACAAGCCTGCATGCAACTTACAGATGTATGGGTTGAATTGGATGTGATGTTTAACTTACCACTACTAGGAATATGAAGTTTGCTATGCATTTGCGATTTGGATAAAAACTCGTGGAAATGGTTTGCTACGCACATTGCGACAAAAACTGCACGCTCCTATTTACCTTATAAGTACCATAAAAATTAATATAATTCTTAACTGAATTTATTTTGAATTAAATGTTTCGTGTAAAATCGTCAGGATTTGCGACACAAAAATTTATGTTGAACCGGCAATTTTTTTCTCCTTATGGGACTTGAACCCAAGACTTTTATTGACACTAGCTCACCAACCCTAATGGTAGCCAAACTATTTTCTAGTAGTGACTCTAAAGTCGTAAATAAGAAAACAAAAATATATAAAAAGTGCCTATACTTAAATTACAAAGAAGTACGTTTCTCCTTAACCATTCAAAATTCGACAAAAAGTACACAACAAAATTAATTTTATGTTTTAGAATACAACAGGTGAACTCACAAACTAGTCAAATTGACCAGAAAATGATTCATTTGCTAAACGTGTTCATGAGGTGTTTGATGCTAACTTTTTAACCTAAATCTAAACTCATAAATTTGTGCTAGTTTCATGTAGAGTTTTCATGTTGCATCAAAATTTGTTTCCTACTACGAGAAAACAAGCCAAGCACGCTACAACGCTATACTACTTAACTCGTTCGCGTTACTAATTTATCCGTCAAGAGTACTCGTGCTTATTTGAAGTCATGATGTCGGTATATTAGTAACTTAACATGATCACATGGATGTGTGGTGCATGTGGTCGTTGGTTCACCAATAATTTCGGAAAACACTTAGCCTATTTATTACTCCAGACAACGAAAAGGACTTGGGCCTAACAAGATAACCCCTTCCCCTTTCACACCCTTTGTCATTTTCACATTTTTGAACTAGCATTTTACTTTTTCTCTTATTATTCTTATGAATATCAAATTGAGCCTTTTGTTACTTTTGTGCAATATATGAAAGATGTGATTTGAGTTTGATTAAATCTTTGGCCAAAGGCAAACTTTACCGTCTCATGAGCCTTATGTGCTTTATGTGGCGTTCATCGTAGATTGAGCAACATTTCTTCTTGGCATGGTTCATTACTTTTTGTCTTTCTTTGCCTTGGACCTATCATGATGTATCTTGACACCACATCATGTTACCTCATGTGACACCACACGGGATCATGATCTCGTCCATGCGCGTTATTTACCCCTCATTGATGATTTCCACTTGACATTAATATAATGCCGCCGCCACCACTATATAAGCTACATCAATAACCTGGGAGGATGAAGTAATTAAGCACAAAACATAGCCTAAAGGGTCTTAAAGAAGCAAATCATGTCACAACTGAATGCTCTCACAACATGAAGCTTCAAGCACACCAATGGTATTGATCCCTGTTAGTGACAAAGTTTGAACTAGTTTATAAGGGGTCGAGGGGAGCGGGGTGTGGGGGGGGGGTAAACTTTTTTAGGAGGGGAGAACTCAATATATACAAAAAAAAGTTTAAGCTAACAAGCCAAAAATTAACACTACCAGGCTTAAAACTAACACTACTAATGAAAAAACAAGGGTAGACGGTGGCCCATCCCGGCCCTAATGAAGCTCCGCCCTTGATCCCTGCAAAATAGATTGTTGTTAGTCTCGCTACAATAAGGGATATTTCTTTGTGACAACCTAATGTGAGAATAAATATGGGTCTTAAAGAATAAGAAAAACATTGATTTTGATTTCCACTTTGTGCGATTCTACTACTGGTTACTTCAAGGTGGGTACTCTTTCTTCGTAAAGCATATTTGCTCCTCATGTAATGTGAAATAGGTTATCGGTGAATTTCCAATATGTTGACCGCCTCTTGCACCAGGAGTAGATATAATGGATAAACTACTGACATCAAGAATTATGGAATATAAAAGTTTTATTTTTATAAATAACAAAGGTTATGCAACTCAAGTAAATAAAAAGATGGAGTGTTGAAGAGGATTTGCGTGTGGTAGGATGATGAAAATGTGAAATGGGGTTCTATATAATGACAATCAAGTACACTTTTCCTCATGTTTCACGTGCCAAATATAGCGCTATTTGGGAATCTACACACCTTTCGTGTTTTTCACATTTGAACCACCACCTTTCACTTAAACTATTACATATTTCCGTTTCTCCAATAACCAACACGTAAATCGTTGCGTCTGTTTGTTTTAGGTTTACGTGAATCTTGCGAACCATCATAACCCATTATGCCAGTCCATTTAAGAATATAAGAATGAAATATCATGATTGCAGTGAATCAGTCACCTGTGAACCATCACGCTTTTCGTCCTTAGTCACAACTATTTGTGATGACAAGTGGCACAAACTGAACCCATCTTGTATCATCCTAATCTGAGCCAATGTAATGAACATCAATAAATAGAGGAAATGTGATTCTCAAATGGCTCGCAATAATACAAGCATGTGAAGTGCCAAGTGTTGTTATCAAACTGCCACATTATTACCCTAAGTTTTCAAGCTCCAACTAGGACGAGTGCGTATAGATTGCATCACACCCTTTGTGCTCCACTTGCTAAGGAACTAAAGTCCACTCCATAAAGCTCCTTAAATCCTTTATAGATTTTTCATCCCTCATACATGGGACATAACTTTTTTTTTTTGTAAATTCACCGTTTCTTTTCCTATGATTCAAAAGATAGGTAAATTCTAGTTTGAATATCATTTTTTCAACAAAAGAATAACATGTAATGAGTAAGAGTGACATCTTAGTGTTACCTTTCACTATTGAATACATGACCTAAATTCCTTATCGCATCTTAGTGTTACCTTTCACTATCAAGTATCAAAGAATAGTGGGATCCTATTTGACAAAATATTGTGATAGCAACTGCTGATTACATTGATAATGGTCATTAATTAGCATGCATCTACAATTTTTTCATGTTAGCAAATCACTATAACACAATCCTGCCCATATGTGCGAAATACCATGGATCAAATTAGATCGAATTACCAGATATGGTTACCGGGTTAGTGGCTATAGTACCATATATCTTTAACTGTTATTTACACACACATATAAATGATTGTTAAGAGTTGATTAACGTATTTATAAATTACTAATCAAAATAATTAACCAACAAAACTTTGTCAGAGAATTGATATAAAATATACTAACTTCATAATCATTAAGATTTATATAAAATCCTAAAAACTAAAATGTTAAATGGCAAGCAAAACCTCAATATTTCTACATAAAAGTTCATTCATTGTTAAAATTTAAAATATATTGGTCTCCTTAGGATGAGTATTACTTTACTATGTTGTAAGGTTTAACATTCCGTCTTGGTGGAGATAAAGTGAACAGCCTTAATAACTTTGTATTGGTGAAAACAAATTCTTGTTACACGGGTAGTAGATGCTCTATTGGTATATATGGATGAGACTCCTCCGGTTCACTTTGCCCATAGTTGATTACGGTCTTTCTAATAAATGTTGGTTCTTGTTTTTAACAATACACATATACACATGACATGATAACATGTGTTATATGCACATGCATACTTGATATTAGTAACCTTTTAGTAAATAAATATCAGTCTTTCATATAACCTTCTCTATATTTCGACAACAACAATTCTAACTAACCCGCATACTTCATATTTGTTGCTTAGATTACAAGTTCTATAATGCTGATCTGTTAACTTCTAAACCCATCGATTCCTTCAACAAAAGCATTTTGTGCGGTGTCTAACAAAGAACATGCACAAGAAAATCAAACTGCACTATTAAGTTTGAAGATGAAATGTTCAGTTTGAGGGGGGGGGTGTAGACTTTTAGCGATACATTTCTGACGCATCTCTGACGATCACCTATACCCCTAGATGATTTTGAGTCTTGTTTTCCAAGTTATGTTTCACGTAACACGAATACATATAAGATAATAATAAGTGTTATATGCACACACATACTTGATATTAGTTACTGATCATTAGTAAACATATATCGCACTTTCATATAACCTTCTTAATATTTCAAGATCACCAACTGCAGCTAACTCGCTAACTCCAACTCTGCTGCCATGGTTGGCCCAAGGGAGAAGTGGGAAGGGCGATCGCTCAGGGCCCAATCTTTTGATGGGATGAACAAATTATATATTACATATATTTTAAAAATCTTTTATATAGTTGACCCATTAGACATTTTAAATTAGCTCATTACACACTTTAATTTATAACCCATTGTATGTATATTTTTCCTTTGGGACCTATTTTCTTAGCTAGCCCCAAACCTCTAAATCCGGGCCTACGGGCATGTCTAAACGTTATCTAAAAATTAACACCCAGACTTTTTATATATTAGCTCATTACACGAACATATTAATTACTTAAAAAACCACAAGGACCATTTGTATAGTTGTGAAATTATATGTGAAATGGACAAATACTTCTCCCCCTAGTACGCTGTACAAGGTCCCACACATATTAGATAGATGTACAAAATGTTTTCTATTTCAATTATCATAAATGTATTAATTTTCCAAAAGAATATATATTTGCTTTTTATTTTTATTACAATCCGTGTAATGTCGTTGACTTGTTTCAAAACGTTAATTAATTACATATATATGTGTGTTTTCAGCACATACAATATATAAGTACACATGATTACTACTTTATGTTATATGTGTTGAATAAATAAAATATTAAATATTTAGTAATAAAAAGTTACAATTATAAAACAAATTTAAAGATAAGATAGTATTAAAATTACATATGACTAACGAGTATAAGTAATTTAACAATGATATTATTATTTTAATTTTTGTTTTAAACTTTTTCCCCCCAAAAAAATTAAATATTTTGTTCCAAAACAAACCGTTTAACATATATATTATATAGGGGCAGTTACTATACAAACTGTTTTTTTATGCGAAGTGTACGAAATTTTAGGGTGGAATTATCACGCAAAAATAATAATAATCACGTAAGAACAAAATGATAATTACGCAAGACGAATTGCACTCGCGTGAAATTATCACGCAAAGATGAAATTATCACGCAAGAATACCTTCTTGTGTGATAATTCCACATTTGCATGATAATCCATCTCTACGTGATTAATTCTTACACTGAAATTATAATTCCACCCGTAAGCTTCATTTCTTGCGTGATAACTTTGTACGCTTCGCACGAAAAAAACACTTTGTACCGTAACTTTTCTCTCTCTCTCTCTATATATATATATATATATATCATATTAATTTAATAATTTACTTGTTATAACTATGAATTTTAATTATTTTGGTTATAAAAAAGTATTTTTTAAAATCACCAATTATAAAATATTTCATATATATTTAATATTAAAATATACTACATTGAATGATTTATTATATTTTATCTTAAAATATAATTTTTATTATGTGTATTTTTAATTTTTTAGACATATATAATTTTTTTATTTTACCAATAGCTAATGAAATGTAACAAATAAAACATTCATAAAATTAATGGTGCTAACATGTTAAATTTATTTCACTCATGTAATACATGAGTCTTTCGCCTAGTTAAATAATAAACCTAAGCTTATTATATTGTAATTAATTATTTAAATATTTTGATAATTATAAGCCCATAGATAAAAAGTGCTTAGGTTATCATTTTGAAATTATAAACCAGGGTTAAACCATTCAATAGAAAGTACTTAGGCATAAAGTTGGAAAAATCAAACCATTCCACCATCACCTGTAACATCCGGCATTTTCAAGTTATAAACCCGAACCCGAACTAAAATCGAACTATCTTACGATATGAATTTTTTTATTTAACTTATTTTATTTATATTAATGAATTATATAGATTAGACGTGTAGTTTAAATTGATTTATTCAATTTATTATTTAACCAACTTATAATAACTTGTTGATTTATAAATAATTCTTTTTCATAAAATTATAAACTTTATTAATCATGCTACAACAAATAACTAAATGGAAAAGACTTATTAAAACTTATAAAGTTATAAAATGAATTTTATTATACTTATAAAGTTTTATAAGTAATTATGAATATTGAAAATAAGTAATCAAATTATAAAGTTACAAGTTTTATAAAAGTTATAAAGATTAACAAATAAATAATTTGATTGATTATTCAAATTGGTTTTATAAAGTCTATAAATATTTTATAAAAAAGTTGTTAAAATTATAGTCTTCAAGAATTTAAATTTTAAATTATAATTATTCTTTTATTTATTTAAATTAATTAATTTTATATTTATTTCAAATTCCAATCATAACCCCCTTTTAAAAGACTTATAAATCACCATTAACACCATTCATAACCTCCTCTTAACCTCAAGTATAAAAGCAAGGCTTAGGCCTCACTTTTCATTTGCTCATTCTCTAAAAACCTCACTCTCATATCTTTCTTTCATCCATTGGTTATGATGAATTTGAAGAATTTTATTTTACAAGAAATTTCAAGAATTCTTAATACTAAGGTAATCCTTTATTGTTTTTATATTATACATTTTAATCATCCTAACATTCAATTGTTCTCATGACTTTATGTTCTTACTATTATTCTTTCTTCTACCAAACCTCTTTTTATTTTAATAATTATCATTTGATCATTAACATTTTAATAATCACTAATCTTATAATAATCACTAACATTCCTAAATTAAGCTAACAACACACTAACATAAACAAAGAATCCCGTTTGCATATGGACGGCTATGCCGCCGCATTCGGTTATTCTGCAAGATTATTGTTCTAAATGATAGCTATGCCAAAGTCTTAGAATATTTTTATAACTCAAATGAAGACTAATATACCATATATTAACATAATAAATTTTTCTAACCCGTTTCATGTATTAATAATTTTAAAAGTGCATATAAGTACCTTACTACAATTCTGGCAGAATATAGTCTTACTTCAACCGACCATAACTTGATCATAACAAACTAAATTTGGGTAAACTCAGACTCCAATGTTAAGTTCATTGAATTACCTTTTCAACGACAGTTTATACGTCTTCAAACTCAATCGGACGACTCAACAATAGCCTTCACAAAATAAGTGCGCATTTCAGCATCTTCTGTCTTGTGATGCTTGTTTGACCTATTTAAAGATCTTTTCATAAAAATGTTTCTGAATGAAAGTTGTCCGGGAGACTTTGAACTAGTCAAGTATGAACTTTTATAATTTTATGAAACCGTTTGCTATTTTTAAAACCTATTCAAACACATACCAAACATTCTGTCCAGAATCTAAAATTGATGCAATAATCCTTTTTCAATCTACCTTTCGCTTTTTAGCATTCTCTAAACGTTCTAACTTCTTGTAATGAATTCCAACATCAAGTTATTGTTTTTCTATCATTTAGGAGATCACCTTTGACTCTTGACATCCAAGCTTTCTTATGTACTCTACAATCATCACTATACTTGTGAGTTTTCTATGTGAGTATTTCCATACCCCTTTTTCTTATTTTCACACTTTGGGGTGAAACATGTTAACTTATACTATTGCACTTGTAAACTCATTTGAGACTTGTAAACCTATGGCAATTCATCTTGTATAGTTGTGGTTAGTTGAACTTTTGTGGTTACCATGTTATGGCATTATATGTACAATCATTAACTATTGCTAGCCCAGCGAAGTCATAGATCTATGGGTAAGACAAGCCTGCTTTGGTTGATCCAAGTACACTTAGCTGATCGTATATACTTTTAAACGTTTGAGACTTGTAAAACTTTGTCGAGGTTTGATTGTTGCATTGTTCATAACATCCCTAATCACTTTATTCACTAACTTATGACTTGAATTGCCATCTTTTGTATACTTATGTAATGAAAACTATGGAATGCTCACCAACATTATTATGTTGACCTTTTATTTTTAACATGTTTCAGGAATACCTCAAGTATGTGATCTACTCTTTGAAGCTTGCACATCTAGGAATGGACCTAGATAAATAAATGAAATAAGAATGATTTGTTACATTCTATGTTATGCTTTTAAATTCTTTGAGACTTATGTTGTAATGTTACAATTGAAACTTATGTTTAAATTATATTTGGATTATTAATAGCGTTATGTGGCTGTGAACGATCTTAACTCTCACTCCTCGACGTTTCCGCCGTCAAGGTTGGGGTGTGACATCACCAACCCTCCCCCCCCCCACCCCAAATGTGACATTAGGAGAAAGAAACAAACCTAAGTCAAAGGGTTTCAGCTTTATGTGTTTTAAAACAAGGTTAACCGAAAGGTTTTTAGTTATCAGGTGATTTTTAACCTCAGTCATTATGTCGGTATGGATGAAGTGAAGATCATCCGATCATTCTAAAAATATCAAAGCAAATAGTTTTGAACTTTGATATTCTTTTTCTTCCGGTTTATTTTATCTTGCAAGTAGACTTCTAGTGAGAGATATTTCATATTTTCAAAGATGGTTTTATGATTTTTAATTCAAGTGCCTAAAACTATTTTAAAAATATCCATGAAATCCTAACAGTATTGGTCATTTTGCCACAATAACCAAAAATCTAACGGAAGTTAGTCTTAAACATCACACTTGTTATAAAGTCAAAACCACAAACCTCAAACTTGCAACTTCTGTAACTTAGTACTCCAAGGTGTGGCTTTTACAATTTAGTACTTAAAGGTGTGATTTGTATTCAAAGATTAATACGTTAACAACAAATTTGTATGAAAGTGAGAACGTACTCAGTTACCCCTATCAAAATGGATTTACAACCAAAACGATCTTATAGATAAGTAGATAATTTAACCCTGTTGTTAGCTCGCAGACTAGGATTGTGATTCCATCTCAAGGCTTGCAAAGAGCAACTAAATGGTTGAGAATCAATAGGCAGGAAACATGAAACACTAAGACTAGAGCATTACCAAAGTGATGATGTAAATGAGCGACCTTAACGCAAATGGCTAAGTGCTTGACTGAGTCGGGTTTGGCATTTGACTGCTAGGGTTTGCCGATGAAGACTTGATAGTGAAGACGATAAGTAGCTAGGGTTTGTGGTGAGAAAGAGATACACAATCAACTAGGTTAAAAACAATTGTTCAAGTCAGATTCGAGTATTTTATCTTTGTCTCTTTGATTAATGTAAGCACTAGACAATGATGTTTATATTTAAGCCTAAATTTAACTTAAGTGTCCGATAGTAAAATATGAGTATTGTATTAAAGATCATTGGGCCAGGTTGGTTCCAATATTAAAGATCCAAATTCAATTCGGTAAGGATCCAATTGAATTAATATCCAAAATGCGTATTTGAAGTTTGCATCATATTTTAGTTTTTCAAGTCTGATTCGAATAAAGAACACTTTTAACCTAAACTATAATAGACATACTCGAAACATGTATTGATAGCTTAAATAAATGGTTCGGATAGTCAAGTTCGTGTCGATATGGGTGCATGGATCAGGGCCCGCATGCACTATCTGAACCTACCTTTTGCTATAATGCCTTTGCCCCTTGGCTCTTTGGATCCCATCCCATTACCCTCTTTCTTATTTCCCTTTTAATTTCTCTCCCTGAGATATGTGCACATAATTTCTCTATATATAATGTTTCTTGATCTCCTTCTTCATCTATAAATAGAAACAACTTAAAACTAGAATAAACTACAGTGATCACTCCAACTTCAACACTTACACACAAAGATTTGAAGTTCTCTTTAATTTGTAGAGATAGAGTATCTGGGATCGATTAGAGAGAGATGTCAAACAGCAGCTGCATAGATTTAACAGCAGCATCTGATCAGCAATTGTGTTATATCCCTTGTAACTTTTGCAATATAGTTCTTGCGGTACACACTCTATATATATCTTTGTTCTTTCAAAGCTTGATGATGCTGAAATGATTAAAGATTATCAGTAGCATATGGGTTTTTGCTTGAGAATTGAGATCATATTAATTTGGTGTCATCGTATCGACACAACAATTTGATCCATCTGAAATCAAGTTTTCTTCTTCACGTTGGATGCACACACAAACTCATACAGTCAAGTTTTCATTGTTTGAAGCTTTCTTTTTCTCATTTCTTCTTCAGTTTTCAGTCAAAAGATAATTAAAGTCCTACAAATATCTGAATTAATTCTGAAATCTCTCTCTCACACACATACACACACATAAAGAACTGATGATGGTACTTGAATGACTAGTTACAAGCCCAAATTAACCATCATCAAATTCAGTTGGTTGAACTTTTGACCAACTTAAAAGGGCCATTAGTTCCCCTAAATATCATTGCATGTGAGTACCCCCAAAAAGCTTGGATTTTTCTGGCTCTTAATCAACATCATACATGCTCAAGTAACAAATTAAGATCCCATTTCTAAAGATTCTTCCTCCATTGATTCAAACTAGTATGTCTTTGGTTAATTTGGTTTTTTGGTTCTTTTTTATCTGAAGTGTTTTTAAACACATATTTTGATTACTTTGTGTTAATATTCAAGAGTTATAGAATTAACTTTGCCCTTAAAAAATTGATCTTTGGTATGATCATATATTCATGTCCCAAAATCATTGTTTGAGCTGCACTTCTCAACACAAGATTCTTCTAGGGTTCTTGATCATATATAATTAAAGTTGCAATTTTGAACCCTAAAAGTCTTATTTTAGACTTGATGACAAAATTGAGTGACCAATTCATGTTTTTGATTGAATTTCTGAAATGGGTATTCTTGATTTGGAGGTAATAATTGATGTGTTTGGTTAAAATGCAGGTGAGTGTACCATGCAGCAGCTTGTTTGACATGGTGACAGTTAGATGTGGACACTGCACCAATCTGTGGTCTGTGAATATGGGCATGGCTGCTGCCTTTCATCAGTCTATCACAAATTCTAGCTCCAACACCCAAGATTCTACTTCTCATCACCATGCCCAGGTGACTGTTATTATTTTAATTATATATCATAACCCTAATTTAGTTCAAGAATGTTAATTTCATTTTTTTTCTACGAACAACGATTTTATTTCTACTTCAGTACGATTTGAATATAAAACCTTTAAACCGAGATGTTTTAAAAGGTTTTGTTTCTGCCAGTGGGCTACCGACCCTAGTGGTTCAAGAATGTTAATTTCGACTGCAAAAATTGCCACCAGTGTTAATATCTTAAAGGTACCATTATTGAAGTTGATGATTTAAAATCTAAACAATTTATCTTTCTTCGAAAAAATGCAAAAGTATAATAACACCCTTACAACCTAAGCAAATCAAGATGAGAGAGTTTTTTAAAATGACTAACTCACATAACCTCTCATTCTACCTCTAAATTTACATATATGTTCATCATATGACTTGAATCTCTAACCAACTAAGAAGCAACACATTTACTAAATATAAATCGGAACATTGTTTGTTTGACTGGTGCCTGTTAGAACCTGAATGCAGATTGGTGAATGTAAATTTAACCTGACTAGGGCTAGGTTTGACCTTTTGCAGAATTAGATAACTAAATTTTGGTACTTTTTGTGAAACTTAATAACTCTAGGTCATAGATAGGATAATCTAAAGAACCCCCCTTTTCATTGCTGTTACATCATAGATTCAAGAACCCTAAACGCCGTTTTCTATAGGGTTAATGTTTGCGGCCAACATCTGAATGCTGTATAGGTGGTTTCTCCCTTTCTTTCTTTTTATTTATTATTTATTGTTTATTGTTTATTTGTTATGATTTATGATTATAACCCTTTATTGCATTGCATATAATTTGTTTCTAAATGTGATTCAATGATCAAAAGCAGTTCAAAGATCCTTTTTAATGGTTTCTTTTTACATTTTCTTTGCAATAAGATTTTTTAGTTTACTTCTGTAAGATCTATGTTTTGGACATAATTAGCAGCAAGTGTTATTATTATTCAATTGATCAATTCTGTGGTGTTTTTCTTTTTCTTTTTTTTTTCTTATTTTTCTAACTTTTACTTTGGGATCCAACAGATTCAGTCACTTCAATGTAGTTAGTTCAGTTTCTTTCTCTGAACATCATTTCAAACAGTAAAATCTGAAGTGAATAACAAGATTAGATTAAACCCAGAGAGTTTGTAGTTGGATCTTGTCTTTAGTTAGGGTTTTAAGAAGTGTTTTTATTTATTTATTTTTGAACGATGTTGGGTATCAAATATTTTTACTCAATGAAGGTTTTTAAGGAGTTATATTAGTTGCTAATAAACTTTTGTATTGGTTTATTAACAAATTTTGATAGTATCCAGGTGTTTAAGAGTAATTAAATAGTAAACGAGATTTATATATGCTTTCTTTAAATCATTTAATAAGACAATTATCTTCATAATGTAATTAAAATTTCACGTGATATTGCGAACTTGGGTGGCTGATGCCAATCGACTGATATTCTTGCTATAGAATATTAGTTTGTTGATTATAGACAAGCAGATATAAAAACATAATACCTTAAAAAGATTAAGACTATTATTTTTGATATTTCAGAAGGCTCCAACCCACACTACAAATTATAGGGTTGATTTGGGTTCTTCTTCAAAGTACAATAGCAGGATGCCAACGAGACCGTCTTCGGTTTCCATCACCCTTGATCAGAAGATCAATCGCGGTAAGTTTATTCATCTTACTTCATTAGTACTAAAGCTCAATATAACTTCAAGATTGTGCAATGAAATTCCAGTGGTTATAAGTTAAATCATTCAAATGCAACATTCAATAGCAAAAAATACTTGGTACTTCAATTTCACGCGAACAATATATTTTTCTCAGTTCCTGAAAAGAGACAGCGCGTTCCTTCTGCATACAACCAGTTCATAAAGTAAGAACACTACTTAATCTCTTTTAGCTTTTTAATTAATAACACAACTGAATTTTGTAAGTTTTGGATATCATTAACCCTAAAGTTTGAATGAATATTTAATTTTTCCTTTAATATCTCCAATAAAAAGTTATAAAATATGTCCATTTGTAGAGAGGAGATTCAGAGGATTAAAGCAAGAAATCCAAATATTAGTCACAGGGAAGCTTTTAGCACTGCTGCAAAAAACGTAAGTGCGCATGATAGCATATTTCTGCATACTCTACTTTCTTTTTCTTTGTTTGGTGGCTTTCACAATGTCAAGTAGTTATGTTTCTCATTGTTGTATGTATGTTTGTGTCTATATGTATATTGTATGTGTGTGTAATGTGTATACTATATTGATACATAAATCTTTAATATTCAATTGACACTGTAAATTCTCTTGGGATATAGTGGGCACATTTCCCTCACATTCATTTTGGATTGATGTTGGAAGCAAATAATCAACAAGCTAAACTTGATGAGGTATGCTAGCTAATTCATGCTTAATTTCTACTGTTTTAATTTAATATTTGATATCACAATAATTCTATAGAAGTAATTCAAAAGATTTTAGTTTTTTTTATCTTCACAATAAACTTTCTTTTTCTTATGTATGAACTTCATTAAAAATATTTTGTGTGTACCTGGTAGTCTAGTACAAAACGGTTTTAACCTGAAAGGTGTGCGAAGTCACGAGGAGTTAAAGTGTGTGCATAAATGAGCGAGTTTAATAGGCGAGTAATAATTGTGTCCTTATTTACGTGGACAACCATGTATAAATGGTGTACCCGTATCGTGTAACATGTAGTTAAAGCCTATCAAAGACCTTTAAAAACAATTATTACATCATGTAAATACGATTGACACACATCTGATTGCAACCATCATATAAAAGGGATACCCGCACCGTGTATAATTTATTTAAAAATATTGTTTTTACAAATAATGTATAACAATATAAAAGATAATTTTTTTATTTTATGGTATAAATTGTTTTAATAAAAATAATATATACAAAAGTTCTTTAAATTTTAAACATATGGTTGAACTACGTTCTACCAAAAAAAATTTAACCAAGGGAGATTTCCTCTTTCATCTCTCCTAAACTTTAAACAAACTTTTGTACTATATCCCCTTCCGTATGTTTATTTGTGAGTGGATGCGCATACGTGTGTACGTATACATCCGCTTGTTGCTCGTACAATTGCTACAATCATGTAAGCATAAAATTTTTGATTTGTATGCAGTTGAGTTATGGGCAAGGATCCGAGAAGCGACTAAGATCGAGGGTTACATTCAAGAAATGAGAAAAACTTGATTGAAAGAAGAGACAAACCTACTTGCATATATTTATATTAAATTTGTGCTTGCATATATTTATATTAAATTTGTGCTCAAAAAAGCCATGGCCTTTACATGTTTTTAAGGCATAAATTAATATTTGGATATTTTGGAATTGTATTTTACAATCATGAATGGCGTATTTGTGTATTTTTATTTGTTGTAAAATTGGTAAGCTAGGTTGGCTTGCCTTTAAATAATATCCTCACAAATTGTCAATTTGCTCGTGTATATGTATATTATACTGAGAAAACCATCATGTAGTCGTACAAATAAATAATAAAAGTAATGTTATAGCAATGATAATATAATGCATATACTTTTTATGCCCTTAATAAAATAAAATTATGCCGATATAAAAGATAATAATTATATTTGTGGAATAAGTAATTTTTCCTCTCAATTGCTCAGCACACGAACTCAAAATATATCATCGTACTTACAATTTCTCCAAACTATTTATTAGAAATTGAAAATGAAAATAAAAGGTTCGAAAACAAATAATATGTAACTACCAATACTATATGAAAGTTGATTTAATTTTCGTATTGATAACACAAAATATATATTGAATTGAAGCCTACGTTATCCGTAATGAAATGCAGGCACGTGCAGAAAATCACATGGTTTAATTAGTGTTGGAAAACAAATTAATGTTATTAAAAGAAGACGAATACAACACCAAAATCGACCAACTTAAATGCAAAAAGGTAAATAAATGGAAAACGAGACGACATAAAGCCTGAGGTACTTGTGTTTATAAATTTACAATGTATAAATATTATTATATTCATGTATCAGTTGTCAATTTCTTGTGAGGTTTTCCTAAGAGTACATGCCTATAGAGTCATGTTTAATGGCCTTGCTATATTTAGGAAGTGAAGCCATAACCATTGATTCTTAAATATTGATCTTATGCATTTAATCAAAGATATGTTTACTTAAGTTATATTTAATATTTAAGAATAACTCATTATATAAGTATTATAAAAAGATTTAATTTGAAGGGAAAAAAATTAAACAAATTGAAATGTTTTAAGTCACATATAATTTATATTTTCGATCAACGTCTAAAATCGTTTTTAGGTAAAATAATCAAACCATTATATTAAATAATAAGTTTGTAGAATCATTTTAATAAGTTGGCTGTTTATAAAATCAAACAAAATTGGGGAAAAAATACTAACATGTTAGCTAAATCCATTTTATTTAAGTACTGTTGCATAATTAGTTATGTTTTTTTATTTAAAGTTATTAATCTTGACACTTATCACTCTTATATTTTATGATCTCTAATTGAGAATGTAAAAACTAATATTCGTCTTCATGTATAAGATGTTGAATAAGTTATCAAGCGAGCGAATGGATTATATATTAAAAAAGTTTATTTTATCACTATATATATAAAGTGTTAACAAAAAGTACTAAAACTTCAAATGATATAAATCACACAATAGATAAAATAATGAATCAGTTATTAATAGTGGTTTATTTTCTATCTTACATGCTAATCATTCTCATTGAATTCCTAAAAAAATTATTAAAATTACCATAAATAAACACACTTGTTGGCCTACTAAAAACAAGACAATGTGCAGTTAAACTGCATGTGTAGCAAGTTTTATACTTCATGTATTATAAGTGTTATAGTAACTATGCTTTCCCACCAATAAAAATCAACTAGGAACACCTTTAGTTAGACATAAAATTCTCTTTGTGTAGTGAAATTATTACTTTTTTAACCATGAGAACTCTAACCCAAAAACTTACGTGGCCTATAAATACTTTGTTAACCAATGAAATTAGAAAACAAACAGCTTGCATTGGACAGGTGGCTTCAAAAGATTTTCTAGAAAGATATCAGATGTTTATCATTACACCACCCTTGAAGGTTGTAAAGTGCGAAATAAAGGACGACTTGAGGGTCACTAGTAGTATTCATAATTTGAAGAAAAGAGGTGTATATATAAACGCATGCATAATATTATTATGTATTTGATTATTGTGAAATAGTATTCACGGAATAAGGTAACCTCTAAACCCTATACTTGTACATATCTACTGAAAGAGTTTATATGTGGAAATGGTCATTGGAAAAAAGAAGACCTTTTTTGGTTTGGACCACATTCTTGGTAATCTTTCTAACTCATGATTCTTCATCCACCACACCACTTTGCAGTTTATACTATCAATGGCTTCAAGCTTTGATCTTTATTGGTGTCATAAAAGTTTTTTAAGTGGTCCATAAATGTGCATATCGCCATCTCAATTGCCTTTCCAATCTACCCTTAGGTGGAAAAAAGCATGATTTCGAGATAAAGATTCACTGATCGATCATTTCTGGCATAATCAGGGTTTCAACTAATTGCATCGTTCTTGATAGGCTTTGCACTATGATAACAAGTTTTTACAACAACCAACAGAAATTTTGTAAAGTAGAATTAATTTAAAATTCACTAATAACTTTCATAATATTTAAGAAAACAATACTTAGGATTGAGTCAGGTTATTTTTCCAGTTGTGGGTTTGTTGCTGATGGGGTTGGTGGAGTGGTTTTTGTTGAGCAAATGATAGGTGAGGTCAATTAAAATAACACATCATCTGAAGCAGTGTCGTATATTTGTTTTTAAAAAAATTAGTATAGTCTCATCTCATTAAAAAAAATTATCGGACTAACTACTTCTAACTATGCCTCCTAACTACACGTTGCCCAAGACAAAACCCAAAACCTGATAAAGGGCATGCAACTTTATCATCAGGATCTCCTTAAAAACTATTAATATATATGACACCATGTGGTTTATTGCATGGTCTATATACAAAGCTCAAATACTAATTTATCAAATTGTCATTGATCTTATTTGGTCGCACAATCACATCAACGTAAAACTTCTCATTCCTACGCAAACTTTCTGGTTGGTGCAAAACATTGTCTATTCTTCGTCACTTGCCACATGTTAGCTTTATATTTAAATTTGCTATAACGTACCGCGTACAATTGTCATTTCTTTATTGGGTGGTAGTTAAATCAAAGAATATTTAACTTTATTCGGTTTCCTTTCATAAAAACATTATAGTAATCGTAAAAGCAAAAATTTAAGGAAAAAAATCAATCAAGTTAAAAAATGATGACGAAGTGGTTGTGATGAAGTACCATTGACAATTAAGAAACGAAAATTTTTGAGTTCAAGTCTCGCTTAAAGAAAAAATACTCTAGTCAAGTTGAGTTTGAAAGTTTTTTTCAGTTGTTGATTTTCTTTTTTGAAAAGTTAAGCTCGGTTAAAATAAAATATGGTCTCAGAAACAAAATCGTAACCGTTTAAAAAAAGTTAAAAGAAATGATGCATAGGGTAGGTATAGGAGGCATGTCTTTATTAATAGGTGAATGTATTTGCAGAAGGAACGGCTGCAGCAGAATCTGAAATGTCACTTCATGTCTGCATTTTCATTTATTTCATTTCCTTTCATGTCATTTCAAACCAAACCCCACGTTTATTTTGTTATTTATAAATAAAAAATTGTATATACAGACACCCGACATTATAAATCGACACTACCTATACGTCTCATATAACATCATACATGACATATAGGGTTGAATACAATGAAAATAAAGAAAATTCAAGACCATGTCAGACGGCTATACAACCTCCTGATACAACACATCTAGGGCTGTATATATGACGCGTATAACAAATTTCGATACTGCCTATAATAAAAATAATCAGGAGCTATTAGTGGTGTTATATGCCTCATATAGGGCTACAAGAACCACCCATACAAAGTGTATGGTTCTATATGATCTGTATAGAAATCTGATATGTTAATTTATAATTAATGATGTCCTCTTAACCAGACTCTAAAAAAATCTAGAAAATAATGTGATTATGAAATTAAGATGAACTACAAATTTAATCGAAAACACACGACATGAAAAAAATATCTAAGTGATTGTGAAAGGCGTTCGTCCATAAAATAACAGATAATATTATGTCTATTTACGTTTAGTTGGGTTAAATTTAGATCCATTTGTCTTGGTTGGAGTAGTTAAGCTCTCCGACTTCATTTTGTAACTTGTAATTTCTATTATCTTACTAGTTTTTAATTCTCATAAAGTATCATTGTTGAAAAAATCAATATTATTTGTTAAAAGTTCAATATCTTTTAGTTTCTAGCCTTATGCAGCGTTACCTATCTTTGTAATTCCAATCGAATCACAATGATGATTTTCTTTAGTCTAGACAAACAATTTCAAATATTATACTGGATAACAATTTTAAGTAATTCATAAGGTGTGTAAATACTAACAAAGTTGTGATGGGTTTGAGCCTTAAAATATTTTGTTAGTTAAGGTTCTTAAACTTATTATAAAGAAAAATTAGAGAAGATTTTGTTTGATTGTTAACACTTACATCAATGTATTATTAAAAACTATGACATATCTAGATTTTTCTTTTGCTAATTAAATAAATTAATTAAATTAAGGGCAACCAGAAAAATAGAACAAAACCCTTGAATGAAATTCTTTATACATACATTAATGTTAGAAAAACAGAAAAAAGAAAAAAATAATTTTGGTCCAATCAACGATTGCCACATTTATCATCAACTCCAATCGACCAATTACATACAAGCACTATTCATATATTGATTTAAATTCATATATAGATAGTTAATATATATGATTTATTTTGCACTAAGTAATTTTTAATTCTAAATTTACATATTTCCTTATATCTACTATATTCTATTTAATTAAATAGAACTAGAATCGACTCGTTGTCAATTTGTCATATAACCAACTTAAATTACCATTCATATAGTTTTCAAAACATAGGTGTAATTATTTTTACTTTATAATAAATTACTTTATAAAAACGCCAATATTAGTTTTTTTGTATTTTTACAAAAGTTTGATATATCAACATTATTTAATTTTATAAAATTTCATTTCTTTAGAAATAAAATTAATAAAAAGATATCTTTGTTAATCTTTAAATAAATTAAAATTTATTAATTAAAAAATGATATTCTAAGATGATATAAGAATGAAATTACGTAAGATTAAGGGCTATAAGTACTAAAACAATGATATGAACTTCTTAAACTTTTTTTGTTTTAAAAGAAAAATACTAAATATTTTGTTTGAAAACAAACTGTTTTACAAAATTTTTCTGTTATAACTCCTAATTTTAATTATTTTTAGTTTATAAAAGTTTTATTTTATAAAAATGCCAATATTAAGAATTTTGTATTTTTACAAAAGTTTGATATTTTAATATTATTTAATTTTATAAAATTTTATTTCTTTAGAAATAAAATTAATAAAAAGAAATCTTTTTTAATTTACTAAAAAATATTTTAGCCTAAAAAGAAAATAATTAATATTACTAGTAATTATTAAATAAAATTGAAGAACCAAAAGAATTTTGATGAACAAGAATGCAGTGCTGACACTATATTCTCACAGTTACTTTTTTATTATAGTACAAAGTGATAAATAAAAATAGCAAAGCTTTTTGCTACTTAACATATTCTCATAATTATTTTAGCAGTCACTATCATAATAAGTCAATCATTTAATAATAATACTAAATGCTAATTATTATATATTATTTCCAAATTATAAAACAGATCTTTTTATAAATAAATAAAGAAACGTGTTTCTTCTAAATTAAAATTTTTAATTTTAATTTTTTTTATAAAATATAAATTTTTAATGCAATGAACTTTTACCAAAAAACAACATTATCAAAAAAAAGCTATAACAAAATTTTTCTCAAGACGAATGTTTAAAAAAAGATATTGTTATTGTTTTATTACTTAAAGTAATTTATACGTAATTTCAATCATATCTTAAATTAATTTTTTTAATAATTTCTAAATATTAATTATTAACTATTAATATAACATTTTCATTCACTCGTGTGGCACACGAGTTTCTAACTAGTATATAATAAATAAAAATAGCAAAACAAACTCTAAACGTTATATTGATTTAAATATATATTATGTAAGAAAATCGACATATTCGTTCTAATTTAACATGTTCCCTGAGCAACTAGTATATTATGTTTAGCAAAGTACAATTATAATCAAGTCATTCTTATATAAATAAATTAGACTTGCCATTATTTGGAATCCTGTATAATCCTTATACATCTTTAATATACCTTTTAATGAATGAAGATATAAAGTCAATTATTGTGTAGATTATTTTGAAACCACATGATTGATGTTTATCTTAAAAGACAAACACCCATGTCACCAAAGAATTTCCTCCCTTTCATAAACACCAAACAATGTTGAATGTTGGGTCCCAAACACATGAAATATGTCCCATCCATCAACTTGGATACTTGGATGGTTCTTAGACTTTGTGAAACATGATAACATGGATAAATTCCCATAAATTCTAAGTGTTCGGAAATCGATTAGTGGGAAACATTTGGAACAACAATGATATAGAATGTATGATTCTTATAGCATCGTGTTCTTGAGATGTATTGCATACCGGTTTTTATCGACTTCTTTTATAAGAAAATACGGAACTGTGTTATATTTCTATGAACATGTATGAAGAATTTCATGAATTTTTAGTAGTGTATCTACTTTCAATCGTCTACACTCTAAATATATCACCTTATATGTGAATAACAATGCATATGCGATATGTGTCATCACAATATATATGTGTGATGTGTCTTCACAATTTTATGGCAAAAACTTGAAACCCGAACGAATATAGATTCACGAATCTCAGTTAGGTATCGGGTGTCTAAATATTTGTTTCTAACATGATTATATAAGTGTAATACATAATGATTATTTTTGTAACTTTCTCTTCTTTTAACCTTTTTACATAAAAATGTTCGGTTAACAAGATTAGTACGAAGTTAATAGAAAATCTCCAATAAGTGAAAATAAAAAAGAAAGCATGTTATGTGATGAAGCATATAAAAGAGGGTATTACTAATACTTAAAATGAAAGGTCGGTGGCCAGGGAGTGGGCCACACCATTTTTTGTTTTAGTATTTAGTACAATTACTTTCAAATGTGACAAGAATTCTCACCTAGATCAGGTGGTAAGCGGTTGTGGGTTTGAAACCCCTATCCTATAATCTATGGGTTTTTTTCTTCATTTTCTTAACCCATTTGTGAATTTACCAAATTGTCATTTTTTTGTTTTTGTCTTTCTATTTCTACCATAACAGTGGACTTGACATTTTCATTCAATTATTTAACGTGGTTAACGTGTCGCCTATCGTACGTTTTGACGTATATTTTGATTAGAAATGAATCGGGTCAAATATAAAACGTTTCCGTGCTTATTTTTATGTATGTTTTGATTTGGTCAACGTTTCAACGTAAATTTTATTTGAAAATACTTTAAGTCAAATATCCGAGTTACTCTACGTTTCAACGTAAATTTAGTTCGGATATGAGTCGGGCTGATTGTAATTTATATTTTATTACGCCGCATACATCGCCATAACACGTGTTTTTTATGTATATCTTGAGTCGGTCTACGTTTTGATACAAAATTTCTGAAAATAGGTCAAAATCAAATATAATACGTTTTTATTCGACGGTATATATTAGAGTTATTCTACGTTTTAACGTAAATATAGTTCGGAAACGAGTCGGATAAATTGTAGTCTATATTTTACACGGCACGAACAATACCGCCGACGGGTAAAATAACTAGTTTCTAATATATAATGTTATATTATTTTGATATGGTGATATTAGAAGTGGGCAAATCAGGGCTTTGGGCACAACTCGGAATTAGGTACAACACGGTTCAACGCAACCAAGATTTTTGGTCCGGTGTCCAAGTTAAACCGGGTATACTTGGAATAAATAACATCAAAACCGGGTATGCTTGGAATAAAAACATCAAAACCGGTTCAAACGGGCCTGTACCCGGTTTTTAGTTCCCACGTCTAGGTGAGGTTCTAAACCATAGTGTTCATTTCAAAAACTATTGGGCTGGAATCCAAATGTGTAACCCAATAAGAAAACCAACCTAACCCATTGGATCCACTATAAAACTAGAAAGGTAAAGTACCAAATCTAGAGGGAAGGTTATGCAGCATTTGTCAGCCAATGAAAACTGAAAAATGAACCATCAATATTTATGGTAAGACCATTTCCAACATGAAGCCCGTGAGCCGCGCATGAGATGTGAACCAGCTCCTACAAGGGGCGGCATAAGGGCCGCTCGTGGGGGAGAGCCCGTGGGAAACTAGTAAACACAATCTATGAGAAGGAGAGGAGAGAGAGTCCAGATTCACGAGAAGAAGATAGAAGAGAGAAAATTTATTAACACTGTTAGATTTTTGTATTTAATAACTTCAAATATATATTATCTACATGTTTAGTAATATTACAACTAATTATATCCATTCAAATTTTATTAATATAAGGGTATATTATGTAAAACTAACATGTTATGTACAGATTTTTTTATCTATATATAAACTCGTATTGCATTTTTTTACAAAAGAACTAAACATTACAACAGTAATTCTTTAAAAATATGAAACCATTGTTACAACATATCATATTTCTTCCAACTCTTATTGTCATAAATCTTTATTTATTTCATGAGTAAGATGCATAATACTATCCATTCTCCTGCAATGATCTTTCCACAACAATGGTTGGTTTGTTAACAAAAAAGTTTGAAACAAGTGAAATCTAGACATGATGTGTGATCAATATGATTAAACAGGAGTACGCTTATAAACGAATAACAATAAACGTATCCCATGTGTGTATTTATCAATCTCTTTCGTAAACTTGATTATCAAAACATAATACTAATTAGTATTATACACCTAAATAAATCAAATACTTATATATAAGAGGAATAAAGAATCTATAATATAGAAGTATTAATAGTGAGTTCAATATGGAATCATCGGTTAAGAGGATTACATAATCGCTTGTACGTACAGCTAACATAAACTCATCTCCACAAATACAATGTCGGAACATCTATATACATATGTACAAAAATCTTTCAAATGAAAATATACTAGATCCAACAATTTGTATCTATACTGATGAATACCCATATGTAGATAACCAAGAAACCTGTGTTAGTGACGTGTTTATCAACTTTTTTTTAAGAACAGCTAACTCACAAACTTTGTAAAGCTACTACTAAATATACATCAATGTCTACCACGTGACTAGAACCTTCAACCACATGTTTATTAACTCATTTGATTGTCGAGCAAGATAGGAATGTCATTGTTCTTTAGATTCATTCAATACAATAAACAAAAAAAAAGAAATCAACTTTGATATGAGTTCTCAAGAATCAAACTCAAGCATGTAATGAAATCATATGTGCCACGGCTTTAAAACCGATCCATAACCATTGATTAATACATCTAAATAGTTATGTTCTAAACACATATACTTCATACAATTACAAAACAAACACATCAAAGACTTGAAAGGTGAAATGACAAGGGGTGGGGTGGGGGTGAATTGTTGCCCATCACCAAATGCAAAGAAGAAAGCAAGATTACATGGAGTTGAAAGAATCAAGTTCTACATAAGCCAATGGTCCATGAATCTACAAAAGCTATTAGGGCTCACCAAGAGTCATTTCAAGATCATGAGCCATTGCTTTAGCTCCATTGATGTTCTTTCCAACTCTAAAGAAAGAAAATGATAGGTTCACTATATTGATGTTGATGTTCACTTAAGAATTAAGACTTGATTGGTCTCTAAACTTCACCTTTAAAACTACTTGTTCGACTCCTGCGCTCTTCTACAAGTACCAAAACATAACAAATAGTCAAATACAAGGGATTCATGTTGTCCGGTTTTGGATTCAACAAAACAATCGACACCAATCCAAAAGGATTAAACATGTTACATAAAAGTACAAATCTTTTCCACGAATAAAATGTTCAACGTATGTTTATAGGTGGAATGTCTTGCTACGTAAGAATTTCAAGTGCTTGTTTCAAGTTTCAACGGTTGTTAAATTTAGGGATGACAATTTCGACCCATTTTTTAATCTATAGGTTAATAGCTCAATATGTGTTGTGTCGAACAAAAATTTTAGCTAAAAAGGAAAATGGTCAAACGAGTGACCCGTGTCAAAAGTAGAATAAGTGTTTCTGGTCAACCCTACCTTCACAGACCGTTTCGACCATACCAAAAGTGACACCTTTCGACCCATACTAAAAATGGGCTGTTATCCTTCCAGACCCACTCATCTACTCACCTCTAGTTGTTATGTATCATACATGTACTTAATCGAATACAAAATATGATCTTTTGTTTTCCATATGTACTTCCCAAGAGTCAAAATCCAAGATTTTCAAACCTAGATAATAACCTAGCCCACCCTTGGGGATATAAGAATTATTGTGTGTGAACAGATAATATAAAGGTGATAACAAGAATATATGGAGAATATTTTACCAACAAAAGGTTAAGGAATGGACCATATAGACTCCAAGGTGTTATCTGCGCGTTGGTAAAACCAAAACGATTCCTGCAATATGATTACGAAGGATCAAAACATCAAATAACTCATGTGTTATAACAGTAGAATAAATTTAAAACACACACACACACAAACCATTTCTTGCCATCCGTTTACATCCCCACGTGGGACATGATTCATTTCCTGTGTGATAAAGTCACAACATTTCAGTTCAAACTCGTAGCACATCATCCTTCAATAAGAATCAAAAATGTACTTCAAGAAAAATAATATAGTGATTAACAGAAGGATCCAATTAGAAAAAGAAAAAAATAAGCCCATTTTCTTCTATGTTAGATGCTTGATCACCCTAATATAATTATAAAATCAAGCAAAATTTACTTCCTTTCATTGTTCTTGTGAGATGTTGATGGAATGTGTTTTTCTTCACAAAGAAATAAAAGGCACCCTTCATATAACGGAAAGTGAGATATTTCACAATGTACAATTTCACATCAATCTTGAATTAAAGGCGGATTTCCAGCGATCCAGAACAAAAGACTTGAAAAGAATCTACCTTTTTTAGTAATTCACACCAAAAAGTCTTTTCCATCGGCTTTTACTCCTACAGTCCTGCTTATATAATGCATAGCTCGAACGGCAAAATACTAAAGATCCCAAAATGGAGAGTTTGAAGAATGACCCAAATCAAATTAAACCAAAAGACACCTACAAAATAGCTTATACGATTCATTTCTTACTTGGTGCAGGAAATCTGCTTCCATGGAATGCTTTGATTACAGCTATTGATTACTTTGGTTATCTTTATCCTGATAAACATGTAGAGAAAGTGTTTTCAGTAGCTTATATGAGTTCTTCACTTTTAATTCTAATAGTAATGATAAATTGGAGTAATTTCAGCAGATTACTCACATTCAAAGTGAGAATGAACATTGGATTTACCTTGTTTGTTTTGTCTCTGATGGTAACTCCAACTATTGACTGGACTAGTTGGCACCAAAAGTCCACCTCAGCATTTTACGCAGTGGTTGCATCAGTCGTGATCTGTGGTTTAGCAGATGGCTTGATTGGCGGTAGCCTACTGGGGTCAGCGGGAAAATTGCCAAAAGAATACATGCAGGCTGTTTTTGCTGGAACTGCTTCATCAGGTATGAGCGGGTCAGGTCGGGTAAGGGGTAAAACTGAGTAATTTTGATACATGGCTGGACGGGTCAGGTTGAGCCCGCCCTGCAAACACTTTTTGTCCATTTTTATAACTTCAAAAATAATTTGTGTATTAAATAAGATTTTAAATATTATGGTGTTAAAGTAATAATCTATATTCGTTTAAGATGTGATTTAGGTGGTTTTAAGCATTTGTAAAAACACTTTACTTATTAGACCCGTTTATATCGCTTCCATTTTACCTATGTAAAAACTTTACCCATTTAACCAACCAAAGATAGTATATATAAAAACAAATTGACCCCTTTTTATACCGATAAATAAAAATAGAACTACGAAAACTATCATGCTAAAATAATAATCTAGTTTTTTGGTAAAGTTATATAGGAAATTTTAAGCGTTTAAAAGTACTTTCGGTGACATTTTCCGGTTTGACTTAGTCGACCAGTTTGACCCGTTTCCAATTCAGCAAAGTTTGAAACTTTACCTATTCGACCACTCGCAGATCAAAAGATAACATACAACCCAAAGGGCAAATCGACCTTTTTTAAGCAAACGGGTCGATATTTCCATTTTTAGAAATACCACTTAAATGCATTTATTGGGCTAATAATTACAATCATCACTTTTTCAGGAATTCTGGTATCTTTTTTGAGAGTTATTACAAAAGCATCACTCCCACATGATCCACAAGGGCTCAAGAAAAGTGCACATTTATATTTCCTAGTTAGCACCCTCATTTTGCTGGTCTGCATGGTTTGTTGTACCTTTCTGCACAAGCTACCAGTCATGAAACAACATTATAACTTACTCCAACCCAACACTTCGATATCAGCGACTAAATTTTGGGATGTAGCACGAATGATTCGATGGCCTGCTCTAGGAATATTCATCATATATACTGTAACTTTATCAATCTTTCCAGGATTTCTAGCAGAAAACATAGAATCAAAACTCCTCAAAGATTGGTACCCAATAGTGTTAATTGCCACTTATAACACTGCAGATTTTGCTGGGAAATCTTTCACTGCAGTTTATGCTTTAAAGAGTATCCCTAAAGCAACATGGGGTTGTTTGGGGAGACTGCTGTTATACCCACTCTTCACAGCCTGTTTACATGGACCTAAATGGTTGAAAAATGAGATTTTTGTGGCAGTTTTGACAGTTATTTTGGGATTTACCAATGGGTATCTGACAAGTGTGATTATGATCCTGGCGCCTAAATCGGTCCCGCCTTCAGAAGCAGAAATGGCTGCTGTAGTGATGGCTTTGTTTCTAGGATTAGGTTTGGTTTCTGGCTCGATTCTCGGCTGGTTTTGGATAATTTGAAGCTATTAGTTAGTGACTGTTTAGTTTCTCCTTTGTCGTATTGTTTCGTTTAATATTATATAAGAATATCATTAAATTTTATAACTTACAATCAATAATAAGAAAGGAAAAGATTTGAATGAAATGAACTCACATGTCTATTAGCCATCAGTATGCAGCTAGTAACTAGCAAGGGGCAACTAATATTATTCTGCTTGTCAATAGCCTGCAGGTCAATGCAAATGAGACTTTTGGTTTAGAGTAAAGAAGTCACTAATGATATATGTTTCATCTCTTTTGAGTTTTTCCATTTTACAGTATAAGGTGGACAAATTCGAGTTCAACATTTCTTTTACCATTTTTTTGTTTAGTCCTACCATAAAAGGTAAAAGGTGGTAAAGAAACCATCTTCTTCATTAAGTAACAAGGGAATCAATAAACCAATCAAAATCAGATGGACCAAGAACAAACAGATATCACTCTTAGGGCTGTCAATGAATCAAACGTTCAGCGAACTGTTCGTGAACCGTTTGGCGGGAAGTTCGTTTACGTTCGTTCGTTTAATAAATGAACAAACACGAACAAGAAAATTCTGTTCGTTTATTTAATGAACGAACATGAACAGAGGTTGCGTTAGTTCATTTATGTTCGTGAATGTTCGATAATGTGTTCGTTAACGTTCGTATGTGTTCATTCATTTAAAAGTTATGTATGAGATAACTATGTTAGGTATTAATTTATATTTGGTTGATTTATATTACATAATGTTTGTGATTTTAATTATAAAATCAATATATGATGGTTTATATTTGTCTGTTTTAGGAAATTTGATTTCTTTTAAGTAATGTTCATGAATACTTGTGTATGTTCGCTTGCTTTCGTTTGCGTTTGTGAACAGTTTATAAACAGATTCATTTTCTTAATAAACCAACACAAACAAGAAATCTCGTTTGGTAAGCGTTCGTGAACAAGTTATTTTCTTAATGTACAAATACAAACAAGGCCTCTTTCGTGTTCTTCGGTTCATTTACAGTCCTAATCACTCTAGTGTTCATATATTGATCACCAACCCCTAAACATTTGTATGACTATGAGTTTGACTAGATATGATAAATTGGTAATCTTCCCTTAGTAAATTCTTTTATTAACAACATTCAGAGTAGGTTCCCTATATTTATATGAGTGTGTTACTTATATAAACAATAAATCAACAAACTCTCTTTATGCATTTAGACTAAACATGTATACAGTTGAAAACATAGTCCAGTAAAAAAGAATCATAACTATCATTAGCAGTCCTAACTCTGAAAAGCTCAATCCAAATATTCTTTATAAGATTATTTTCAGCAAACAAACCAGTAAACAAACTAGCCATGAAAACTATTTTACCAAAATATAACATAGAATCCCACACTAAATAATAATTAGAAAAGGCCAATACAATGTGAAATTAAGAATTCACATAATGTATACTGATAAAATACAATGAAATTAAGTCAATAAACATGAGATATTTCCAAGAAATTGTGGGGCCAGAACACTGTACCATTGCACATTATGTGTAATGTCTCATTCAAGTCCAAGCACCTCATGCTAAATAGATATTTCTTTCAAGAAACAAAACAACAGCTAAATGAAAACAACAATCCTCCAAATATTAATATTTTATCATAATTCATCAAATCAATCAATTTGAGCAGCTGCACTTAAATACAAAAGGCAATGGTCCTGCCACTTACAGGCCTAATCATTTTCTTTTTACTATGAGATAACATAATGAGTGTTTCTTGTAATTCAAGCTCCATCATTCGTACGCTTAAATGACTGTCATTTTGTGAGTTTGATATGATTTATTACGACTTACAAATCCATAACCATAACCATACCCAGTACGTCTTATTCATAGCAAAACTACTGACAGGGCCTAGGGAGGGTGAATGTAGGCAAACCTTACCTCTATCCCATGAGATAGAGAGGTTGCTTCTAGCGAGATCTCCGGCTCCAATGCACACAGTAGGATCAAATTACTCAATAAGGAGAGAACATAATGCTCAGCCGGGCAATCAAACATAGAGTAGACCACAAGAAGCCCACACTGGCGGTAAACGATCAAGCATCACATGCTTAGCAATCAATATACAGCAGATAACTATTATGACTTACAATTGATAACATAATTAGAGAAATAGCCCTCTGTTATACTTTCCTAATGAGGTATACATATGAAGCAACTTAAAAACATACATAAAGAAGTGGTAGCCTACTTAACTAACAAGAAGTCATAATATCATTTTATTACCTTTTGTGACATGACAATTACAAAAACTACTATGATAGAAACATATCTGTAACTTCTATAATTATAAATTAATAACCTTGATGTGACAACATCACATGGATTGTTAAAAGAGCAGAAAAACAAATAAAAAACAACAACAAACAACTTACAAAAGGTGGGGTTAGAAAGTTACTATATAATATCTCTGCTAATATACAAAAGAGTGTTCATCTTTAAGATGCTGCAGCAATTGGAGGTGGTTGTGAAGTTCCTGTGAAGAAACTTGGTGTCATTATGTTCATATCACTTATCACTTGCTTATCAACTTCATCTTCTTCCTCCTCATCATCATCAGCATCCCAAAGAAACCGCGCATAAGAAGCCATAACATAACTGCAACATCAATACAATATCAACCAAATAAATTTAACCAACTGAGCACAAAAACATCCAAATGTTTAATATTCTTCTAAGTGTTATCAGTTATGATAGTATTATGCTCACCAGTCATCTGGGGAAGCCTGAACAGCTTGATCGAAATAACTCTGCGCACGCGCAACATCTTTGTGAGTCTCCCAGATCAAATCAGCATACATTGACAAAACATTACCATCACCAGGGTTTGCCAAAATTGCTCTACTGCAGTACTCTTCAGCCTTAACGAAATCGCCACGAACCTATGACAACAGTAGATCAAGATTATCATCATGTGCATAATTGTATATTTCCATTCAAAGATTCTCATAATTGTACATAACAGTATATACCTCTTTCAAATACTTTGCATAATTGCCAAGAATCATTGAATTCCCAGGGTTTGCATCAATCATACTCTGATAATAAAGATCCGTGCTTTCATCCTCATGATCATTCGCGTGCCCACCGCCACCGGAGATCTTCCCTTCACCGCCTCCACCACCTCCTCCGACACCCTCCATCGCAACCCCGAACGCTCTTCCCTCATTATCACACAACCCAGAAGCTGAAAACATCAAAAACCCATGATCTTTCCCCTCTCCTTCAGCATCTTCCTCAACAGCCATAGAAGAAAGCAAGCAACTTGCGGTCTTATTCAGTGAAATCCTACCTTTCGATGAATACCCACCGATCAAATCAGCATCCGATGAAGCTCTGATGATCTTTTTAGGTGGGTCGTGTGATGAATTCAACGAGCATAATGAAATGGTTGGTGATTTGGGGTTACGGCAGATGAAAAGGGTATCGATCGATGATGAATCTTTGTGGGTTTCGTGTCGAAACAATGAATTGAGTGATGGATTTGATGAGCTACGAAGTAGCATCTTGCAAACCCTAAACAGTTATTAGAAGTTGTGTAAAACCCTTGAAGAATCAAAGATGGAGTGTATGAATTGAGTGAAAGGGGGTTTTTATAAGGAGAAAAGGCGGGGGGATTCATCTTGACCGTTGGATAGAAACTTAAATTTTAGAAAATAAAAAGTTAAATAAATTGGCACTTAATATGTAGGGGTGTGATTTCTTGATATGAAATGAAAATCGTAGGTGTGGTTTAGTCTTAAGGATTGAACTGGTGACGTTTAGCAAAACAGGTTGTGTTTGTGTTGACATGTTAACTTATTTTTGTTGGTGAACTTTGTATACCAATTTTTAGAGGTTTAACTTAATTTTAAGCGTGATTGCTTAACTAAATAAAAATAAAATGCAAATTTAGCTTTTTAAAGTATTAGTATGCAAAAAAAAAGGTTGAATAGTATTTTCCAGGCTAAAAGGGTGGCGTTCAAGTAAACCTATGAATACGTGTTTAACCCGTTAACCAATAAACACGATGTGTTTGCCTACCTTGATAATTTTTAACTTAAGTCAAAAGATGAGCTTGTATATAACTTAAAGAGTAAATTACCATTTGCATCCCTGACGTTTGTTCATTTTAACCATTTGAATCCCTGCGGTTTCAAAATTGCCATCCGGCCCCTGACGTTTCGTTTTTATTTCCATTTGAGTCCAACAAACTAACGACGTTTTCCGTTAGTTTTAGTGAAATGACAAAAATACCCTTATTTATTAAAAAAAATTCCCCCATCCACACCCCCACCCCTTTTATACTCTCTCTATCTTCTCCATCTTCTCCCTCTTTATGTCCACCACTAGTCCACCACTGCCACCGCAACCACCTCCGTCATCGCACCACCGTCGTCGTCGCTGCACCACCGTTGCTGTCGCTGCACCACCAACGCCACCTCAACACAAGCGTAAACCCAAACATCGGAGTTACCGTCGCCGCACCACCAACGCCATGTCTAGATGTAGGTTTAGGGTTTCTCTTGAATCGGAAACCATCTCTGATCGGATATACACCGGAGTTACCGTCGGAGTCGTCTCCGGCGAGTGGACCGGGGGAAATCTGGCCCTTTTTTTCACAAATTAACCGATCAAACTCAAATTTAACATCGAATTGAACACAACAATGTTGAATCTGATGATTTGAAGATGATGATTTCACACACAGAGTGTCTTCTGTTCTGGTAGTTGTGATTGTATAGATATAGTGTGTGTTTGTGGTAGTGATGGGTGGCTACGGTGGTGGTGATGGGGGTTGTGCCGGTAGTGATGGGGCTGTAGTGTAGTGATGGGGCTATGATGGTGGTGATAGTGGTTGCGGTGGTGGTGATGGGCGGCTTTTGTGGTGGTGGTGATGGTGATGGGGGTTGCGGTGATGCAGATAGGGGTTGCAGTGGTGATGATGGGTGGCTATGGTGGTGGTGAAGGGGGTTGTGGCGGTAGTAATGGGGCTACGGTGGTAGTCATTGGGCTATAGTGGTGGTGATCGTGGTTGCGGTGGTGGTGGTGATAGGGGTTGTGGTGGTGATGATGGGTGGCTACGCTGGTGGTGATGGGGGGTTGTGGCGGTAGTGATGGGGCTGTGATGGTAGTGATGGGGCTACTGTGGTGTGTGATTGTGGTTGCGGTGGTGGTGATGGGCTGTTGCGATGGTGGTGGTGATAAGCAATTGTCATGGTGATGACCGGGTGGTTGTGGTGGTGGTGATGCGGGTGGTTGTGGTGGTGGTGATTTGAAGAAGATGATGCTGATGGATGAGACCCATAAGGTTTTTTATATTATTATTTAATATTAATAATAATTTTAACAGAAATCTTAACAGTGTTACTCATTTGAACTCAAATGGAGATAAAAATAAAACGTATAGACTCAAATGAAGATAACATGAAACGTCAGGGGCCGGATGGCAATTTTGAAACCGCAGGGATGCAAATGGTTAAAATGAACAAACGTCAGGGATACAAATGGTAATTTACTCTAACTTAAATTTAATCATGGTTTGATGAGTTTTTTTAATTAATTTTTTTATTAGTGTATGTACTAATTTATACAATTTTTTTTACTTACAAGTTAGTATAAAGTCTTAAATTACATTAACTCGATATAATTCTAGAAAGGAGAGGAATAATGCAAGGCAAGTCAATATTGATTGTATATATTTTGAACTAGGTTAGAAACTCATATATTATATGGTTGAAATAAATTGTGCATGTTAAATCATTAGTTTTCATGAATGTTTTGATGTTACATGTTATTAGCCATTAGTGAAATAAAAAACAATATATATTTAGAAAATAAATAAAAAATAATAAAATTTAAAATTATAGAATTATATAAAAAGATAAGATATAATAGAAATCATATAGTTATACCTAACATAAGAGATACATAAAACATAAATTTAAAGTTAACCAGAAGTCGTCATTTGTCCCTATAATTTCTTGTTATTATATAGTACATATTAATAAAATACGAGAGAAAAAATTTATAATCCCTACATCTCTTTTAATTCTATGACTATAAAAAACCATCCATTCAATTCCCTATACGCCGTTTTAATCAAAACACCAAACAAACATCATCAACCCAAACAATGAAAAAAAATAAAAAGATAGTGATAAACTATTAGCAAACAAGAAACTGAAATGATAAACAAGGTTATGCGTGAAAATGCATACATGATTGAACTACCTGCTTTTTAGAATAAACTAGTACGAGGCTCAAGGTTGGCGGTGGAAGCGTAAAACAAATAAAAAGCATATCTTTGAAACGTTGTCGCGAACCTGCATGTTAAAGCAGGTGGGACGTAAGACCATGAAAAAGATGACGTCAAAACGTTGTCACAAACCCAGGAGTTGAAGAGGCAAGAGGTGTAAGACCATGCAAGAAACTTCCATTAAAATATTGTCGCAAACTCGCGAGTTGAAGGAGGCGAGGGGCGTGAGACCATGCAAGAAACTTCCATTGAAACATTGTCGCGAACCCACGAGTTGCAAGGGGCTGATGATATACGTAACTTGATATAAGAAATATGAACATACAAATTTGGATTTTATAAAAAAATATATTACATTTTAAAAGTTGTAGGATGAAGAGAAAAAAACCTTGAAATCTTAAATCGATGACTCGTATGTATGTGTTTTAAATCGTGACGCACAACGTTGTTAGAAAGAAATTTACAACGAAACGTATATAATAATAGGCACGTTGCAACGACATATCCGAAATTAATAAGATATTGAAAATTTTAACTTATAAGAGAAAAACAAAAAAAAATGATAAAATTATATATGTGTAAAAAGAAAGCAAATAAATAAGTAAAGGGTATAAGACAACGAAATGTATATAATAATAGGCACGTTACAACAACATATTATAAATTTTATAGAATATCAAATTATATTACTCATAAGTAAGAAACTATTCAAAAGTTGTGAATGTGAAAAGAAAAATCAAATATACAAGTGAAGGGTATAAAGCTTACATAAGCTATACATTAAACACTTGTATATCATGTTTACCTGAACTCTTGAAGTGCAGTACTAAGGTTTTTAAAGTGTATGTAATAAGTAATATTGTTTATGCTAATTTATGTTTAATCAATGTTTTTTTAGAATGAGTAAGTTGCACACTTTTTAAATCTTCTTTTAATTCTACGTCATTTGTTCACTTTGAACTTTAAACCTCTTAGAGATTAATTCTACACACCTTGATTGAACTATTTGATAGGAAAATTCTTTATGTTTTTTTAACTTTTTTTTATTTTATTTTTGTTGATCTGCATTGATTTTATATTGTTTGCGTTATATTAGTGCCACACTAAATCATATGGGTTTCCCCAAAACTCGGGTTCGAAACTTTTAATATTCTTTTTTTATATTTTTTATTTTTCAGGTTTTTATTTTTTTTCCTTTGTTTAATTTTTACGCCCCTCTTTTGGTTTGATCTCGCTTAAATTTTTTCTAATTTATTTTTTTGTTATTTTGTTTGATCACGGTTTTCTTTTCCTAATATCGTTTGTTATATTGTTATTTTTCTTTTTTAATTTGTTTGGGGTTTAGGCCTGAGGAAACTTTATTATTATCTTATTTTAGCGTTACAAGCTTTGACGTCCCTTGTTTTATCAATGTTTACGGCTATATGTACGTAAAAAAGTTGTTGCCTCACCACGTAGCGCAAGTTTAATCTACGTTCCCAAGTTATCGTCTTATCTTTGGTTGTACGAACGTGTGACATGCTTATTTGTACTTACATTCACTAGTTGTGTGTTTAACGCTCACATCCCCGCCACGTAGTCTATAATAATACACTGGGAAAATATCATATGAACGCACACAAAATTTGTTTGCATATTTTATTAGCGTAGATGTAAAATATCATATGAATCAACGTTGTCATATAATTATATTTGAGAGATAATATTTACTTGATTTTTTTAATGATAGATATGTGATTACAATGATTTGAAAATTTCATTATTCATTGGACCACATATAATAGACTGAAGTTTTATATATAATTTATGAGAATATACATCAATGTTTTAAATATAACTTATTAGTATTTTTATTAGTGAAAACTATAAGTTGTGTGAAGGAGACTGTGCTTTGTGCTTTAGATGGCATGTGAATTTTAAGCCTCATGAAGCATTTTCATATCTTTACAAAGGGGTAGGGGTGGGGTAGGGGTTGAGATCAAATTCAGCTTATATATAATCAATAGAAAAAAAAATCATGGTTTGATTGATATTTTTTGGAGACAACCAATAATTTTTTAAAAAAAAATTCAATGGTTCTCTTTAATTATACAAATAAATGATATGTATTTTCAATCCACATTTGATGATATTATATAGCCTACAGGCTTTCTAAGATTAGTGATAAGATATTTAAGTTAATTTATTTATCAAATAATAATTGAAAAATATAGCATTTCTCTACGTATTGATTCAACTTATTTCATAGGTATAAATACAACCAAATAACTTAGTCCACTAGATGTTGGGTGGTATGATCTGACAAAATTTAATCCATTACTTAGTTTTTAAAATATAATATCTTGATCTCCCGAATGTTCGTAAAATCTCTTCGTTCATTAATTTATTATGTAAGAGAAACACTTAATTTATGGTTACATTATGTTACAGGTCTGTGTATTACATGCATGAAAGGCTCTGAGGGTGGACGGGGTGAGCGACCGCTCAGGATCCAATTTCATCAGGGACCCAAAATTTAAAAAAAACAACTATAGATTATTAACAAACTAATTAACAAACCCAATAACAATTTAATTATCTTGATCTATTGAAACTTAGGGTCCATTAACATTTAAATTAGTTTAGTCAATCCAATCTAAACTCAATTCAAAAAAGATAGGAGAGTCTTACGATTCGATTAAGTAAGTAAATTAGATTATTTTGCTACAATACTTTTATTTATTGGTAAAACAATTATTGTTGTATTATAGATTTTTTACATACTGATTATTAACACTATATTATAGGGCCCATTTTTTCTACTCGCCCAGGGCCTAAAATTATTCGAAAACTCTCGGGACCGGCCCTGATTACATGAGATTGTATAATAGAAATTATATAACTCTATAATAGTTATTACATGTGTTGAATTATTATACATGTTTACTGTTTGAGTCTTTCAATGTAATAAAAAAAATACTAAATTGGCAACCCAAAAAAAGCCAATTAAGTAAAAATGAAATTAACAAGTGTAAATGAACAAATATTATATTTATACCAGTTGGTTTCTAGCAGTCATAACAAAATGAATCTCACAATAATAAAGACATTCAAACTAAACATACCAGAGTTTTAAGAAGCTTAAAACTAAGGCTTTGACAAGTACTATTCTATTTGTGAAGTAAATATACCCATACGAACAACTAAAACGACACACTTTAACATGATGCATAATATAATATAACTTGTCGATAGTTAAATTTATATTCAATTTTAAGTTTCATTCTGACCCATGCATTCACATAAAAATATTTAAATGTCATCTTGCAAAAGATGATATTGCAAAGATAAGCATCATTCTATTTGCTATTAAACCATATTTACAGACAATTACATGAAACTAAATGAACTTAATTATTTATTATTAAACTAAACTAAAATAAAAAGCTACTTACAGGATGTATTGCATGAAAAAAAAACTGTAAATATCATGTAATAATCTTATTTATTGATTGTGGCTAACATTGTAATTCAAGATGAAGAAAGTGAAAAAAAAACTAAACTATCCAAGTATACAGAATCGAAGATTACGACTTAATATAATGGTAAACTAGTCAAAAGATTCACATATATAGGTAAATGGTAAAATAAGTTTAGGTGTGAAAATAATAATACGATTGAAAGAGAGAGTGACACATGTGTAATTATTTATTAAAGTAAAAATAATTCAGTATATTATTGGGCCTCGATTTTAATATGGCAGACCAATATACATGCTTGCATGTAGAGATGCACAAAATAACCGGGTACGGACCCGACCCGGTGAACCTGACCCGGACCCGGGTTCGGGTACAACCCGATGGGAGGCATACCCGGTTCGAACCCGTTTAAACCCGTAAGGTTGGAACCGGGTTTAGTTTTTGAGTCTTTTAGCGAACCCGACCCGAACCCGACCCGGTCTAAACCCGAATTGAACCCGGTATTGGACCCGATATTGAACCCGGTATTGGACATAAAAAAAGAAAAGAAAATTAGAAAAAATAAACTAAACCCGGTTCCGGACCCGACCCGACCCTACCCGGGTACAAAAAAACCCGATTGGTCCCAACCCGGTTTGAACCCGGTTCCGGGTCCGGCCCAAAACCCGTTTTGTGCAACTCTACTTGCATGTTTGAAAATGTTGAATTTTAATTTAAAAGGTTTTGTGCAAAGAGGCTGTTATCTTTAGTTGTCAAATACTCAAATATACAACGTTTTTTGGCCCATAAACGTAAATTGGGCTTTATTTTATAATAAACAGGCTGAATTCTTCTGGCCCGATTGAGCTTTTGTTTAGATTAGAAACGTAACTAATGTTTAATGTGCCTCAAGCCTAGAGGTGGGCATTTCGGGTTTTGGGCCCAACCTCAAACCGGGTTCAGCCCAATCAGGTTTTTCTGAACCCGTGTTTAAGTGGAAGCGGGTATGAACCCGGGTCATGTACAACTACATGAAAACCCTACTTGTTATAACCGGGTAGGGTTGGGTATGGTCCGGGTCAAGTATAGAACCGGATCCAGTATCAATTTTTCTTTATTAATTTTTTTTTGTGTTTGTCAACTTGAACGTTGGTAGATACTATAACAATATTAAATAAACATAAAATTCAACATTTATTTATTAAAAAAACCTTAAAATAACATAAATTTATCAATATTAAATAACATAAAACTTTTATTTTATTTACCGTCTAATGTTTATTTTTTACAAGAGGCTTAATCCAGATTCTCCTTCTTCCATCTCTTCATCGTGTACTTTTGCTTCGGTTGCTATTTAGTTTTCGAGGCTTATTTGGTTTTGTATACGATCTAATGCGTCTAAGTGATACTTTAGACAAATGCACATCTCGGAGTGAGTCTGTTCTCCGTATTGTAACGGCTATATACCCGTTAAAAACGGCTAAATTTATAAAATCGTGACAAACGGTAATCGTCGGGTACAATCGGGTAGGATTTAAGTCGGGTCCGGGTCCACTTTCAAATTTCAAAACAATAACTGCTTTCAACCCTATGGGTTTAAACAAATCCAAACAAGGTACTGTAACAAGCGGGTTCTACTCGTACCCGGGTCTAGGTGTCCGTACCCAGGTATTTTGCCCAATCCTGACATCATATCTCTTCTTACATTTGTGAATGACTTTAGCCTTTTAGGTACCTAATAAACAAACAAATAGAGGCGAAGCTTAGTGAGGGTCGAGGAAGGGGGCCCGCCCCTGTCTTTTTTTCGTCAGTGGTGTTATTTTTGGTCTAGTAGTTTCGGAATTTTCTGCGCGGTTTTGTAAATTTTTTAACATATAAGGTCCCCATAAAATAGTTTACTTTCACCCCGCCCCGCTCCCTTATGGTGTGGTATGTGAGATATCTTGGATTAAATTTCATGAACTACTATCAATTGATCTTATGTATATTCAGTTTCATGATCCGTAGTGTATGTATAAGATTATAAGTATACTTTACCATATAAATCATAAACTTTTTTTTTTCTTTTTATATCTATAACAGGCTTTCAATACAATGAAAAATAAAAACCGCGCAACACGTGGTCGAACCTTCTTAGTTATAAAAGAAAAAAATTCAATCTATCATAATATTATTGTGTAAATACAATACTGAAAGTAGTAAAAGTTCTTTTCTCAGTTCACTTAATTTTGACTATAGATCTTAATAAACGCCATTATTAATTAAGATACTTTAGTTTGATGAATCACTTCAAAAGGTCATGAATAAATACAATACTAAAAGGATCAAAAGTTCTTTTCATAATTCACTTAAATCTGACTACAGTTCTTAATAAACATCATTACTGATTAACATACTTTAGTTTGATGAATCACTTCAAAAGGATAATCAGTATTCGCATGATAGGAGAACTGCACAGTTGACTGCGGAAGTATTGGCTTGTTATTGTTTACGATGCAGATATCACCTTCTTTTGAAATGATGGTCGGGTCAATATGTTTGTCCATCTTAAACCCTTTACAACTTAATTTCACTTGCCCGATGGAGCACGAATGACATGAGTTTCCAATCCACACATACCAACCTTTCGGCATGCTATCGGGCTCTTGAAGGATAGTGATTTTGCAATCTTCAGTCAATTGACCACATACATCTGTGTTATAGACACAATATCATAGTTAAATAAAGATATGATGTACAAAACAATAAAGGGTTTGTAATATATAACAAGGGTATACCTTTGCTCACTAATAAGATGAAAAAAAGTAAAGAAATGTGTTTGATCATGATTGTCATTTGGGAAGCAATAGAATATTATTTAACTCTTAGTTGAGACTAGAGACTCAAGATACCCACATATATATATACTCACACAATTGACATCTAGTGAATAACACTTACTTGAGAATATGTCTATTTGGTTACTATGAATAAGATATATCTCTCCAAAAAATACACTATCAAAACGAATACAATTATATTTTATTTTCGGGGTGCAAGTATTTATGGAATAATTAATACATTTGTTACATTATTGTAACGTAACAAAACAAATTGTAACCTAACCTAAATAACATACCACAACTTATCATCACATCAAATCACATCACATATCGTAAGATAACTGAACATAAGGTAACGTAATATAATGTAAAATCTTACTATTATAATATACAAACATTTAAAGTCTCACATTGTGTTTTTTAAACCTCTGTTTGTACACGTATCTCATATCATTCACTTACAACTAATTACAACCATACCATAAAATATAGGGAATATACTTACATAAATTTAGGGAACGGATCCTAAATTTCAATTTCAAAAGATGTATTGTTTGACTTTAATTGTTTCCTAAAAATCCTTATTTACCAAAATGTTTTAAAAATTACTCCCTAAATTACGCTACATTATTGTTTTTGGAATCCAGTATTTTACTTATTAATTATTAGTTATTCGTGATTCATTATGGTTATTATTTTTAGTTTTTGTGACCAAAAGGGTAATTAATGGTAAAAGCAAATGATCATAATTTTGAAATTCAAAAACGTAAAATTTGATTTGAATGGTTTCCTAATAAATCGTATTTACCAAAATTTTCTAAGGACTTCACCCTAAATTAAGCTACATTTCAATTTCAAATTTTTAACATTTTAGTTAATTGTAACAACCTCATAATAGAACTGCAAAATACCTCATTATTCATTAAGATTGAAATTTTCAAAATTTAAAACTGAAAAAAATCAAATATGGTAAATAATAATTTATCCTAAATTTGAAAATCAAAATCACCTTTTTTGACTTGAATTGTTCTCTGAAATTTCTTAGTTAACATAATAATCTTACTTTTTAACAAATCCTAACACCCTCAAAATCTTATAAAAATTGTAGGGCAAATACCACAAAAAAACAAACATACTTTTCTCACAATAGTACATGTACAATTTTTTACACGTAAAAAACCAATATACTTTCTGTTTTTTCTTATAAAAGTTACTCAACAGTTTTTGCATATAAAAAAACATATATTTTTATGTTTTTTCACATAAAACCCTTCAATAATTATTTAAACATTTTAGTCACTTTATTTGTTATAGCCCCTCAATAATTGTTTTTATCTCATAAATTGTCAAAAGCCAAGAAAGTTTTTGTACCCATTATGGACCGTCTTTACTTCTTTTGAAGCCATTGAAACAAAAAACGCTCAATAAAATAAAAAGATTAGTACGTCTATTTACAAGCGTTTCACATGTAAAATAAAAACATACTTTACTTAACACGCTTGGTACTCAACATGTAAACCATTAATTTTGTAGAGGTCATTAGATCACTGTTGAGGATTTTTGACAAAAAATAACAAAGGAGAACAATGGAGATAAAAGATTTAGAGTGTGATAATTTTATTATTTTTTTCATTCGTTTCCTATTTATGTTATAATCAAATTAAAGTATAATTTATTGTGCATGAACATAAGTATTTCATATTATCTTTTCACACAATCATGTTATAGAAACATAAATTATCTCAAGCAGCAACATTGGCACCCGTACTTCTATCTTAAGACTTACTTTGACACATCCGGACAAAAAAATTTCTTTCAAGTTAAGATAAACACAATTCTCATTGGCGGACAATTAAAAAGATTCAAGTACAATCATTATCTGGGATTAGTTTATATTTGAAAAGTCCGGTATTCAACTCATGGTCAATTATACATTGCTTTGTCTCGGGTTAAAAGTAAAGAATGATTAAAACATTTACTTTTAGACAAAGAAAAAAACCTTACAAGTACAACAAACATACAAAAAAGTTTTATCAGTATGTAAATTGGTTTGACATTTTTGTCTATGTAAGCATTTTATAGAAGAATATGTTATTTATATTTATCATGATTACTTCTTTTATTGTTTAATTTTATTCTTCTTACCATATGTCACACTGGTTTTTAACTTAGCAACATAATAATATAAGATAACATAACACAGCGTAACATAACAAAACGGGTCAACCAGTTCTTGAGGCGCAAGGCGACATGAAACTCCAAGGCTCCTTAAAAAAAATTTTGTTCATTCTGTTGTTTATAACATACTAGGTTAGTCCCGTGTAATACAAGGATTAAATAAATAAAATATTAAATAATTATTAATAAAAAATTATGCATTATAAAATCATGTTTGAAGATAAAATATGATGTTAATTATATATTTAATCTTTTAGCGTAAATTATAATTAAAGTTATATATACTTTAGTTTAAGAAATAAAACAATTAACCATTTTTTAACTCTCTTATTAAAAAGTTTATTTTTAAACATTCGTTTTAAGATTTTTTATAAGAAAATATTTTTTATAAAAATCTTGTTTTAAAAAAAATCTGATTTGTAATTATTCTGATTGTTTTAATAAGACTTTTTTAAAATATTTCACATGTTTATAATTTTTTTTAAAAACAAAACGATTTAAAGTATTTTATTTAAAAAATGTTTAGTGTTTTAGAAAATTTCATATCATATAAAACTTTAGTTTCTTGTTATTTAGATATTGTTTAAAAGATGTTATTTATAATTTCCTTCATAAAATATATCTATTTAAAAAAAGATAGTTTAATTTAAAAAAAATAAGAGAGAGAAATATAGTAATTAATAAAATTTATTTTTAATAAGAGAGAGAAATTTGTATGAGTATTTAAATTATTATAATACCCTTTTGGTGGGAGAATTAATTTGTGAATGTCTAGAAAAATAACAAGTGACAAAAACATTGGTTAAAAAAATGACAAATGATAAAAAAACATTGTTTTATTAGAAGTTATAGATTATAGATTTTGAAATTTCACTCTTTACTGATGTTTGAAAAACTGACTTGATGGTGGGAATCGTAAGAGAAGCTCTTATATTACTTGATAATTTACTTAATGTATCATAATTTCCATTTAATTACTCCGGTTATTGTAACCTTATATATAAAAGAGTCTTGAAAGGCAATTTGCTTGAAGAAAAGCATGCTTCAAGCTTTAGGCATGCACTTCTTGAGAAGAATGCACACTAGCTTTAATTTTTATTAGTTTATCACAAAAGATAAATGTTGTGTATGTTATTACACTTAATGATTTTTCTTGCAGCGTTCTTTAACTTCTTTCTGCAAACAGTTTCATAGGAATTGGTCCTGAATTATTTGGAAACCTCACTAATATAGAAAACAATGTTAATATCTTGTTTATTACACAGGTAGCATAAATAATTATTAAATAGTTAGTAATGAAAATTTATAAATTTTAATACATTATCTTGAGATATGATATTATTGAAATTACGTATAAAGACTTAAAGTCATAAAACAACTATCATTTTTTAAACTTTTATTTTTTTATTTTTTAAAAGTATTTTTAAACATTTTGTTTCAAAACAAAACATAACTAAAATGCTTTTTTAAAAAATTATCTTATGAAAAGTTTGAATTTTAATCATTTTTGTTTCATAAAAAAATTATTTTTTAAAAACCTAAGTTTTAAAATATTTATTATTTTAAAAAAATTTGATGTTTTAGAAAAATTTCTTATTTTATAAAGTTGTTTGTTTAGAATTGTATTCATAGAAAGATCATCTCTTTTCTTAGTTTATAAAAATATTTAATATTAAAATAAATTAAATAAAGTTATTAGTAGTTAATGTAATTATTTAATAGGAGAGAGAAGAGAAAAAATAAGATTAAGAAGCTCTATAGTTATATCATGTGTTACCAAAAAAACTTTATTTTATTAGTATAGATAGATGTGTTTTGCAATAACAATATTTATGTTCTTTTAGTCATCCATTAAATTTGTAATCTTGATGATTAAAACTTATTCAAAACACCTGTAGTAGGATAGATGAGTAAATTTGCAAGTCACAATAATCAAGTAATGCACTATTGAAGTAGTAAACATAAATTAATAATACTTTAAAAACCAAATGAGCACAATCTATGCTCATCTTACAAGTTCTTATGGAATGATAGTTTGGCATTTTGCACAAACTTTTAAGGTATCTTCAAATTAAAGTTTCATTATTATTTCTTTTATCCCACAAGTTCAGCTATAGTATACTTTATATCCCATGTTTATATATTTGTCTTTTTAACACACATGTTTTCTTTCTCTAATAACTTTTATAAAATATATCATTACGATTTGCTTATTTTTTATTTACGTTCTGATTTAAATTCCATCTAAGACGTAGTTGTGTATCATAATATACAACTCATTAAAACGTAAATGTATAAATTGCTAAAAGTTATTTAACTTTTTTAGTTTCTATAGTTTTCGTTTATTTTTTTCCTATAATTCTTAAAATATAATGTTTCATACAATTGTAGATGCTTGACACGCTATCTTATCAATGTTTTAACACTAATTTTTAATATGTTTTTACGCAAAGTTCAAAATATTATCAACGGCCTTGCTGTAACGCACAAGTTTGTGATAGATTAGTATCCACTTCACCATGTCAATGTCGTTCCAAACTTTTATAAACTTTCGAGTGCGTTAGTTATTTTTGCGTTGCAACGCACGCGGACGTTTTACTAGTTACTTATACTTTAAACATCAAATTTGGAAGAGGTTAAGCTTATAGTACAACTCTACTATGCAGAGTTTCTCTACTACGTGTTGTAGGACCTCCACATGTGAAAAACATATGGTTTCTTTAATAGGCTCATGTGCTCATCTTTTCCAACTATTTTCAAATTTTTTTCTTATTTTAAAGTTTATAATTCTTTTAAACCTTATTATATTTTTCTCTTATATATTTTTAATTGTACTCATATGAAACGAAGTTGTACTTAATAAATTACAAGTTATCTATAGAATCGTACAATCATCAAAGCTTACTTCAAGGTATGTATCTTTTACAATTTTCACTTCTTATAACTTTTTAAAATATAATATTATACAAAAATTCATATTTGTTGTGTGATTATTCTTTTTGACCGCAGGGTTAATATTTTATTACAGGTTTTTTTGCGATCCGTCGAGCCCATATTTATCAACATTACAATTTGATTTAATTAATGGTTTCTTTTATATAAAGTTTCAAATGTGATAAAAGTCTCGCTGCAACACACAAGTTTGTGACGATTTCGTTTTTTATATAAAGCTTCGAATATTATGAGTGGCTTGTAGTTTTAATAATGTTTTTCTTACCACTAACGCATGGGTTCACGGTAACATTTCAATATAATTTTTTCATGCTTTTGTGTCTCGTCGTAACGCGAGGGCCTTGATACCAGTTATAATCTAATAAACAAGAGGCCATGCAGACTTCAATCATGCATGTGGACTATAACTTAAGTGAATTACTGTGTTTGATCTCTGTAATATTATCAAAATACCAAAGATGACAACTAAATTTATTTAATACTTGGGTTTGATCTCTGCAACTAACTTTGATATAGTGGCAATACTACCACTTGATGATAGCCTATCATAAAAGTATATCACAAAGAAATGATTAAAGTCTGTGGTTTAAGCCCAAAACATTAAATATCAAGATAATCGTATATAATGGGTGTGGATATTGAGACACCGCAAAACTATAAATTAACATTTCAAATTTCTATACGGGTCGTATAGCCCCATACGCATCGTATGGGGGGGAGGGGGGGTTGTATAGCCTTATACGGGGCGTGTAATCTCTCTAAAAGCCCCCTGAATATTTTCTCGTAGTCAGTGTTGAAATTTGTCATACGCGTCGGGAGCCCTGTATGTGTCATATATGGGGTCATATAGGGCTATATGGGGTGTATAGCTCTCTGACAACCCCCTTGAATTTTCCTCGTTTTCAGTTTATTCGACCCTATACATCACGTATGGACCCATACTCGACGTATAAAGGGGTGTCGATTTATCCGGAGGGGTGTCTTTATATTAAGACCCTATATAATAAACACACAAAAACCTGATTTAATATGAACCTTAATTTCAACCTTAATCTTCATCAGAACCTATTACTAAAACAAAAACAGAAAATCCTAGTTAATGTATTATACACTATTACAAAGTTATATTAAATAATAAACTAACACTTCTGTTAAAATATAAAATCAAGGGTTATTGAATTTTAACTACATCGTTTATGGCTTTCGACTTTGATCAGTTTGACCCATCTTTTATGTAACTGTACTTTTGTGGTTTACGTAAACTACGACAAAAAACATGGTTGATATAGTTTCTTTTTGTTGTCGGAAACAAGTTAATTTTTCTTAACAATATACGGATTAACAACATTTACATATTTCCCGTAAGATACATGATACCTATAACACAATCGCAAGGTCTATATCATATAACTTTAGAAGTTTCTATCAAATGAACAGTGTCGTGTTCCACTTTTCATTTTCATAAGATATCATTAACGCGCACTCATAGATTTATCAAAGTAACACTTACGTTTAAATCCGATCCGACCAGTGATAACAACATTTGTGCTGATATGTGGTATAGATTAAGACAACAAACCATGACTAGATACAATGTTAATCTTTAATACGAATATTAAGCGAACAGGACATTTGACATGATTTGATAAGGGTCCACCATTTATTCCATGTCCATTGCACCTTCATTATTTTATGTACACAAGTAGCCATATGGGCAAACATACAACATCATTATAAACTTTTTAAATATTATCTATTTTACTCGTGACTGTTTTTCAATATGACTTCTTAAAAGGTCGTCTATATTTTATTTGTATATGTGTTGACGTCTTTTTACACTCAAGTACATTTAACCTTGTAATTCTCCTTTCGTTGTAGCTAATGTTTAAGACCTAATAATGAATGTTTTTATAGACTTGACATCTTTGTAAATCACGTAATTTTTCTCTCATTCATAGCTAACGTGACATAACCCATTAATGAATGCTTAATTAAAATAATAATAAATTTGGCGTCTCTTTTATCAAGATCGATGTACGATATGCTAAAAGGTGTTTAACTAAAAGGCCGTGACCCCTAAATGGACATATTTTTACGAACCCGAAGACTCTCTTACCCATGATCAATTCAAGTCTTTTAGTTGTGCAATTTTCTTCTAATTTTACAGTTAAAGTGTTCAAGACCCATACATTAACAATTACATGAACTCGAAGTCTCTGTCAACCATGATCAATGTAAGACAAGTTTAAGTACGTGTATCTAAAATGCCTAGAACCCCTTAATGAAGATTCTTTCATAACATCAATAGCTCTCTTATACATGTTTGAAGTAAGATAAACTCGAGTACATTTAACTGTGTGATTCCGTTCTCATTCATAACAAAAGTCTCCAGAATTCCTTAATGGACTTTTTATGAACTCTAACACATCTATTATTCATGATTAACGTCAGATAAACTCGAAGTATGTTTAAGCACAAATAAACTCAAAGTATGTTTAATCATACAATTTTCCTCTCATTCATAGTTAGATTACACCTTAATAGAGATTTTTTATGAACATGACACCTCTATTATCAATGATCATCATGATGTGTCTAAAAGAATGATTAGATAGGTAAGGTCTATAAAACATATTTGATTAGTTAAAGTAACATGTAAAATATTCATTAATTTTATTCATTACACAATAACTCACTTAACACAAAGAAAGACCACATTTATTCAAAAGCTTGAGGTACAATACAACTAGTAACAACAACACAGAATAGGTAGAACAATAACTTTTACAGTAGAACAAAAGACAACAATAACATATTACATTAAACATTCATCATCCATTATAATCACTAGAAAGAGTGACAATTTGAGGTAGCAAGAAGATCAACCTGAGCAAACAGGACCCTAAAATCCCATCAAAAAACATGGACCATGGTTCATAAAAAAACAACCACAAAGTGTTGTTAAATGGCACCAGACCAACAAATCTGTTGCCATTTACCATAGCCCAAAAACCAGGTGCACCCTCCATCATCCTCAAACTGCACAACAGAACTGGACCAATACAACTGACTCGGAACATAAGACCCCACTCGCACCCATGGCTTGAACCAGTAAACAAAACTAGACCCGACACTTTGACAGGGTGTGACTCGCCATGGCCTTGGTGGAAACAACCTCGTTTTCTTGGGGAAAACAAGACCAAAACAGCCACAGAACAGGCAAAAATGCCCGCTTGTGGTTAGAAAACCAACCGACTGGCCAAAGATCCGCCACAAACAACCCTGGCATACGAAATCGATACTTCCATCTTTATTCTTGATTGGGGGTGGGGGGTGGGGTATTCAATAGAGGATATCACACCTCCAAAGATTCTCAACAAGTGAATCGACTGCGCTGCTGCTGATGAGATTGCATTGTTGGATGTTTAACCCGACTAAGGTCTGCCCGAGTTTCTTCAAGAAAGGCACACTCTTGTTTGAAACCTTGGAGCAGCCTGAAACCGAAAGGACTTGTAAGTCGATCTGAACACCTTCAGACAAAGAAGACAACCCGTTATCTGTTATGCAACACTTTGAAACATCAAGATCGTTGAGCAGCAGGCAGTTGTCTGCAATCGCCACCAAACTCTCATCGGTGATCCTTCTGCCACCTTCAAGATTCAAGACTTTTAGGGTTCCTCCATGAATCCTAGCAAGATCCACCACAACTTTGTCAGTGATGTTCGGGCAGTTGCTTATGTTGACCTTGACAAGTCCAGCTTGGCAGTTTTCAAGAAGCGGAGAAAAGCCCGAATCAGTTATCCCACAAAGCCCGCTTAGCTCCAAACTTTGTAGCTGTGGACATAGTGTCCCGAAAATCGCCAAATTTGTGTTTCCAAACCCGATACAATCTTTGATGGTCAAAGATCGAAGAGATCCACATTGGGTCAAATCGGCCGTTTCTTGAGCTAAATCTTTGATTCCCATACATTTGACTATTGTTAGGGACTTTAGTGTTGACTTTAAAGCTCCCAAGATCCCTTGTTGACTGATTCGATTGCATTCTTCCAACTGCAAACTTTCTAGAGATTTAGCAGCTTCAGTGAAAGAAATCAATCCTTTATCGGATACAAAGCAACATCTTTTAATCAACATTTGTTTCAAGGAACCACAACCGTTCCCAATCGCTTCAAGGCTGAGATCTGTGATCCCGTAACATGAAACTATGCTCAAAGATGTTAAAGATTGAAGACCTTTTGCATTACCCATTGCCCAAAACCCTTTTTGAGTAGCGACTTGAAGACCAGTAAGAGCAAGATTGGTAATTGACTTCCCATAGTGACCGATCACTGCAAGTGAGAAGTCGGTTATGTTTAAAGATTGAAGCTTTACTTTCTTTAAAACCAAAGAAAGTGATGACAAGAGTGTAGCAACTCCTTGGTCTCCAACATTCGGGCAATCTTTGATGGTGATCGATTGGAGATTTGGGCAGCATCGGGCAACAGCTTGAAGACTCTCATTTCCAATGTTTTTACATGATTCGATTGTCAGAGAGGACAGATTTGGGCAGTTTTGGGCAATTGCTGCAATACCCTTGTTGGAAACCGAAGGGCAATGGGAAAGATCAAGTTTTTCCAACAAGTGGCACTCTTTTGAAATCTCGATCAAAGATTCATCTCCGACAGAAGGAACATTCCATAAAGATAGAACCTTTAGTGATGGGCACCCACGGGCAATAGCCGTGAACCCCAATTTGGTAACCTTGTTACTTCCCCTGACCGAAAGCTTGCCCAAACCACCACGACCAGAGGTACCAACAGCAACAGATTGAAGTCTGCAATCTGTGGCTTTCTTTCCATCTAAGCATCTAGTAAGAAACCCATCGTTTTCTTGAACCATCTCAATGTCATCAGATGACTCATGAACCATCTCAGATGCCCTAACATTACTTAGAACCGTGAGCCAACGGTTCGAGACACAAGCTGATGCACTTCGGGCTTGACCACAGGGCAAACGTCTAAAGATTTCATAAAGAATTTCATCCGGAAGGATTTCAATAGATGGTTTCTTTTCTTGTTCAAAGAAAAGAATGTATGAATCACTGATTCTTTGACGTTTGCAAGGTGGACCGTAAACAGATAGTAAACGGGTTGAATCTTTTGAGCATAGTGATCCACCGGTATGATAATCATCATCCCCTGTAAAATTGATAACCAAATGATCAGAAAACAGTTTTTCCCCAAATCCCATAAGCATCAGAACTAAACACATCTATATCCTTGTATTCCTATAATTCAAACCCTAACTTTCATCTTTTTATGCATCAAAATATCATAAGATTAATCTTTCTAATTCCTATAAAAATATATCTAATTACAGCTTCAAAATCAAGATCCAAACCTAAGTATGATCTACTTTTTGTGATAATTATCCAAACCTAAGTATGATCTACTTTTTGTGATAATTCTCCTAAAATCCAATCTAGCAAACTTTAAGCCAATTACAACAACCCCTAATCATAAACACCAAATTTCAAGATTTTTTCAGCAACTAACTACAAAAACTATGATAAATCAAGAAACCATATTGATCAAACCAAATATGCCCAAATAAGCTAAATCATAATATTTACAAGATACCCATAAAAAACAACCCAAAATTGATCAAACCCATCAAAAACTCAAGAATCTGAAGCAAACTCACCTCTGTAATTAACCAAAGCAGGCATCTTTGTAACTCCAAGCAAGAACCCACCAAAAAACAAACAAAAACGATCAAAACACTGCAAATTCTCACGAAATCTTGTTGAAGATTAGGTTGCATTCGTGTAAAAACCCTCTACAATCAAGTAGCAGGGCAAAAAAAGAAGAAAAGAAACAGGGGATTTAGAGAATGATCGAGTTTAGGGTTTGAATGCAGTGTGATTTTCATGTTTATTGGATTTGAGGACTATATATACAAAAGGGGATGAATGTAAATCATGCTGATGTGTCATAGTCTTCAGATACATCAAAACCACCTCCCCCTATACAGTCACACATTCATTGAATCTCACCGGTTGTTCCGGTTGTGGTTCTGGAAATTCCCACTTGTATAGGGACACGGTATTGACCGGTAACCGGCCGGTGCCGGTTATTATGCTCTGATTTGAATAGATGCTCAAAGTTTAAAGATTTCTTGTGATTTTCAAATGAAATGTTGAACAATGAACTATTGAACATACATTGTATGTATGAATCATGATGTGTGTGTGTGTTATCGGAATTTAGATGTTGGTAGGTATTTAGTGACAATATATATTTCATTTTTAACAATTTATTTTGATGTGATTATATATTTATTGTAATCTTTTTCAAGTAGTTAAATATCACTGTTGTTTTGAAATAAAAAAATACACATGCACGCCGTATTGTGATTGAAATTAGATATACGTGTTACAACTTACATGTTCCACTAAATACGAAATTGGTTTTAGGTAGAAACTACGATCCAATTTTAGGTAGAAACTACGATACGTGTAGATATTTGTATATTTTGGTTTTAGTTGATACATAAGGTGATTATATAACTATATATCCAACTGTCTTTTTTATTCTCATTTTATTTGCTAAATATAAGAATATTATATAGTTTTTATGAAAGTCACACTTCTTTGTTTAAAATGAGTATATTGAACAGAAACATATATATTATGAACGAAATGATTGATATGTAAGGTAATTATAACGACAATAACTTTTTCAAAAGACTTATAGTGAATATTTGCAAATACAATGTTTGGACCTTTTCTGTCAAAATAAAAATCTATTTATAGCCAATGTAAGTTTGACATTAATTGAGATAAAGTTTTGCTTTAAAAAGCAAAAAGAATATTTTTATCATGAAGAATCTATATATTTGTTTTTACCTAAAAAAAGGGTGCAACGGTAGTCATTCATCCATGTTAAGAGTTGGTTTGATTTCAAGGCCATATTTGATTTGGGAAGTTTCATAAATTTACTTGTAACAAAAAGGTTTGATTTTATTACAAATAGAATATTCATTATGTAACATCATTGATTTGTCATGTTTAACCTACTTGCTTAACTTTTTAATGATAGTATTTTCATATGTAAACATTGATTAAATTCAAAAACTTATTTGTGTAAACTATCTTATATTTTATACATTACGATTCATTATGATACTATTGCATTCTTATGTGAATTTATAATAACATGCATGTAAATATATGATATTGCTAGAAATAGTAAATTTGAATTGCCTTAGCATTAATCAAAGTCTAAAATAATACTAAATTACCACATAAATAAAACACATATAATTATAAACGTAAAAATTTTACATATGTGTAACTTAGGATTACATATATAACTTTTATTCAAATGATAATGATTTAATTAATTAAATTAAATATTATGATTATCTAAATATAAAAAAGTATAAATGTATATATATATATATATATATATATATATATATATATATATATATATACATGGATAATTACAAAATTATATATATTATTTTATTATTTTAATAAATTAAATGATATATCTGATAAGTTATTAAATATGTAACTGGTAATTATCCAAAATCTACTAACTAACAAATTAAACTGATCCTAACTCATACGTGTCCATAAAATTTCGTTCACCCCCTTTTATTCCCTAAAACTTGAATTTTATTAGTAAAATATTAAGAAAACTTATCCTGATTGAATACTAAAACTCTAATTTTTTAATTATAAATAAGGGCTCTTATGTTTATTATTTTTCACAACAAACTTTAAATCTAAAGGTTCCATAAAATCAAATATCAACTCATAGCATCTCTTTTAAAGATCCAAGAAGTTTTCCTTATCAAGTAAATTTTAGTGTTCTTCGTTATTCATCTACATACCTTTGCAATTTTGTTTTATCAAAATTCAATCATAAATAGCGTGTACTTATGATTACATATCATTTTTGTGTAGTAATCATAGATATAAGTTGAATTAAAACATCAAATAAACATAAAATTATCAAAACTTTGCTTAAACACATCAAACTTAATTTTTGGGATTTTGACTGATTCACAGGATTAAGGGGCTGTTTGGCAGCTTTTGAATGATTAAGTGTTGAACCATTAAGAGGTCTGAACCATTAAAAGCTAGTATATCGTTTAACTATTCAAATGCAAATGCCTGACCAATTCAAATAAGAGGTCTTAACCATTCAGCATTAGACCTCTTAACCATTCAGCACTAATATAATGCTTAACCATTCAGAGGCAAATGTCTAAAACATTCAGACATTTGCTCATAAAACAAATAGTCTGAACCATTAAGTGCTGAACCATTCAGACATCTGAACCATTAAGAGGCTGATTAAAAGGCTGTCAAACAATCTCTAACTTTACACATCTCCTTCATAACAAATCCTTTTTAGATGATTATTTTTCAAAATTAAGTTCAGAGTTTTATCTTTCCAACCATATATATATCGTCTTCTAACTCATTGATTTGATCCTCAAAGAACTTGCGCAAGTTTAGTGCGTGGATCTATCTAAAGCTGCCAAAACCCTAATTATTGCAACTTTTCAATATTTTAATAAATATAATATAAAGCACCGCCTTTTATTATAAAATAAGCAATACAAACATATTTTAAAAAAAATAAAAACCTAAATATTAAGAATCTTTATGATTAACTATTAGCTTTGAATTGTGTTTCTACTATAATTTTTTATATTTTTAATTGTAACCCTATACTATACAATTGTTCATTCTCATCTTTGTTAGATTTTCCCCTATATTTTATAAACATACCAAACAACTTTAACTCAGTCTAGTATAAATCTAGAATTATTTTAGCCGGTATGTAATTATATGGCAAGCAAAAGTTTCTGATTAAGTAAAGACGGGGTACTTAAGTGATGAAAATCCACCAACTCTTTTCTAGATGTGCTACTCTAGGATGACACATATCCAGTATAGGATAACCACTCTTAAACTTTTTACAATAACAACCCCTCAACTATCCACAAATACAATATATTAACTAAATAAACTTACTCAGTGCAATACTCACTTCAAGTTACTATAAGTTACAACATCAATTCATCTACTTTACAAGGTGAGCTCATAGCCCCCTTTTCTTTTGTATTTTCGGGGTGGAAACATGCTCTCTATATTAAACTTAGATTCAAATTCTAAAGTCAAAACTAGTCTTTTGCAAACTCAATAACAAATTTTCTAATGTTGGTAAAACTAAACTGATTATACATGTTGTTATATTTCATGACACTTTTTACTATAAAGTCTCTATATTTTCTAATATATACACAACCATTAACTTCGAGGAAGCCACGAGAGTACATAAATAGATCTATCGTTCTGACAAGCCCATTCATTACTCGGGTTGATGTATGCTAATCATTCTCGAGCGTACTTTGAGTTAACACATTCTTTTTTACTTTCAAGGAGCTGGATGTTCAAAAACCGCATACTAGATAAACATACTATTAGTCTGACTTCTTGTGTCAGGGGGTTAGCGTGTTGGTTGAGCCATGTATAATAATTTACTTACTTGTATTTGGAAAATTATTTGTGAGTTTATACTTTGTTATATACTATATACTTCTAAACCTATGTTATCATCAACTTTTTAATTGGCATACTTTAGCATGTTTTCAGGTACTGGAAACAAAGTTTGTTGTTTTCCACACGCTAGATTTTAAGTATAAGCTTTAGTTAGACCTTTTTTTTAACTTGAGGTCGTCCGCACCTCATAAAAATATAATTTTTATTTATTTATTTATTTATACATTATGAAGATTAATTATAATAACAATAACAATAACATTTTGTTGTTTTAATTGGTTAAAATTTCATAGTGCTATATGTCATTTATTATATATATAATAATTTAATAATAAGATAGTGTTAATCATAATATAATGTTGTACATTTAATAGAGTTTTTATTCAAATGAATTTAACTTATTCATTATAATTGATATCTACAGTCTTTTAAATGACATATGTTCGGTAATAGTCTCATGTCAGTATAACAACAAATGGCTAAAACATGTGTAGATATGCACAAAAATCCAAGTGCATATATCATTGAAGTCACAGAAACCGATATAACTCTAAATTATCATTGCAACGTTCTCGCACATGTTCAAAATTAAACAACAACGAAACGCAAGTCTAATTTGTGAGTTTAATCGTCTTAATAATTTATATCATTAAAACAATTATATCATTTATTTATCTAACCTATTGTTTCGTTTAAGAAGTATAAAATTATAAACAACATGTTGTAGTTGTTTAAAATTTAGAAACCGAGTCAAATTAAGCACCTAATTATTTTCATATAGTCATTAGATCCAACTTATACTTATAAAAGTTTTTTTGGTTTTTTGTGATAAATTTTATACAATTTGTTTTTAAGTATTAGTAAAAATATGCACTTATTTTAAATTAACTAAGTAGGAAAAAAAAAAGAAAAAGAAACATATGGGATGCTAGTGTTTGACACGCTGTTGTTTAATGTCTTTGGTTTCTCTATGTATAATGACCGAAGAGGAAGTATCATCAAACTTAATCAAATTGTGTGAAATAAGATATGTTTGGTTGGTGGAGGTAATGGAGGGACTATTACAAAGTTGGTTTCATTCCCTTAAATTCATTTCACTCACACCCACTTCTGTTTTTCATTCTACTCATTTTTCCATGTCTAGTCACCAACACCACCTACCCAATTACCACAACAACCACCACCGGCCACCAAGATCGATCGTCACCGGCCACCACCACCACCGCCAACCACCATCACCGGCAACCACCATTACCATCGACAACCACCACCCGCCACCAAGATCGATCGTCACCGACCACCAAGATCGATCGTCACCGGCCACCACCACCGCCGCCAACCACCGTCACCGGCAACCACCACCACCAACGACAACCACCACCGACCACCAAGATCGGTTGTAACTAGCCACCATCACCTCCGCCAACCACCGTCCCGGCAGCCACCACTGCCACCAGCCACCATCGTTGGCCACATGTTATCACCACCATCATTGGTTATCACTATCATAACCAATTTTGTATTTCATATCCTTCATATTTTTCTACCTAACAAACATTATAAAGTAATGATTTATTCTATTACTACATGGTAACCAAATAAGATAATGAAATGTAATTATCAATTTCATTACTTCATCCATTCCATTTCCTCATCTATTATATTCCCTTATCCATTCCATTACGTAATACTGAACAGACCCAAAGTTTTTTCCTTCATGGAAAAGATGATATGTTCGGATCGACATATCATTGCATGAATACCATGTATATTTTGACTTTTCACGCTACAATCCTCTTGTCGAGTCTCTTTCTCCTAGATCCACATATACAACTTAAAACATTGCCGCCAACGGTTCATCATTGAAGAAAAGTACCTTACTGCATCTTATTTCTTACTTTAAATTGAGTCATTTCATTCGTCTCCTTCCCCCAACAGCTTAGAAGTTTTGACTGTGTGGATATTTATTATCATGTACTAACCTATACTTTCGGCTTTTAGCGCCTTAAACTAGTGAAATGGTTGATGCAACTCATCTCCCTTCATCATAAGAGGCGGCGGTTGTAAACGCTTTCTTGTCCACAAACCAATAAATAGGTATAGAGTTAACGAGTTTAAACACAGTGTTAATTCCAGCCGTTAACACAATTAAACCCCTAAGTAATCGAAACAAATCAAGCACTAAATTGTAGTATTTGATTGATTTTAAACAAAATTTGTAACCATTTAAATATTTAAAAAAGGTTAAAATCATTGTATAGCGAAATACCCAAATATTTTAGTGTGAATGTGTAACTTTAAAACTAATACATTATTTGTTTTAGTATTATCTAAAAGTCTTTAGCACGTCTGAAATTACAGAAAAACAAGAATGAATTTATTACTAGCCTAAAAAGTTAAATTGTATATGAAATACAATGAGAAGCGTGCTTTAGAACTATAGAAATTGAATAAATATTTTCTTGTCTTTCAATCCTTCATAAAACAATTTTGTGAATATTATAAAAAGCATTTGGGTCTGGTAAGATCCATTCACACGAATTCATACATGATTCATGAATCATAAGTATTAAGTTTTATTAATAGGCAACTTGAAGAATTGAAGTTACGGGCAAATGATTAAAAAATATAAATGTGAAGCAAGTTGAAGAACATCCCTGTCAACAAATCATAACTTTGCGTTTATGTCTTTTATTCACAACTTGACCTTGTGAGTAGTATTAAGAACCACCCACACATAGAATGGGATCCTAAATCATTATAACTTTTTTCAATTTAAAAAAATAAATTTTAATAATTTAAACTATTAACTATTGATTAATATTAATCTCAACTAACACTTGGACCAATAATAATCTCACCTTTCTATTTTGTTACCAATAACAATCATAGTAAAAAAATCATTGATATTTTTTATTTCTAATGTTGTGGCACGTGACGTGGTAATTACATGACAATGACTTGAATTTTTCAGTTATGTTTTTTTAAAAGATCAGCTTTGACGGTATTCAATCATATGATGTATGTGTTTTATCCAATGTATTCAACTAAGTGTGTCTTTTCAATCAAATTAGCCTCTTTTCAATTTCCGATCATTTTCCAAAAGATAAGTTTTCAATCAATTTCGTTTGCTCCTATTGTCTCTTCTAATATATTTTTTTTTCTTTTTACGGTTCGACAATATACTTTTTATATGATTATTTTTAAAGAGTTTTGTTTGTTTCCACGACATATCACACACCACGTCACTAAAATAAACGAAGTTAATGTTATATTATACCAGGATTGTTACTGGTAACAAAAATTAAAAGTTAGCATTATCACTGACCAAATTGTTAGTTATGATTAATTTTAGCCAATAATTAATAGTTTAAATTATTAAAATCCAATATTCCCCAAAAGGTTTATTATCTTCTATACTTCCTTATATTTGTATAATTAGAATGATATCTTATAGAAATTATTGACACACCACTTTGGGTTATAACGATACGTATAAAGTGGTTACAACAACTCACTCAAGTTGTCTAGATTTAATGCATGAACGAACTGCATGCTTACAAATTACAATCAAATTAGTGAAATTAATTCTAGTTTCTTGAAGTGCCAATATTATTAATTTATTATAATATTGCTGTTCATTTACAAACATTCTACAAATCAAACCGTCTTAAAGGTCTAATGATCACAAGCCGAACACTATTGATAATTATTTAATTTTTTGTTCATGTGACCAAAGCTACCATATTCGTTGAATCGGTAAATAGGCCCAAAAGTGTGATTTGCTTTTAAGCCGCAACATAAAAGGCATTGTGATAATTATGATCAAAATTAAGGTATAGTACTATACTTTCATAAACTAAGAGAGAGATAAAGTTATAAATCATAATTGTGATAACGGATATGATTGTGAAATGAACTTTATTTCATGATCAAATTCTGTTTCGATTTCCCAACGGTATGTAATATGTTGACGTGCATAATTGTTCATTATTCATACGGCTTATTGATTTTTATGATAGTTCACTGTAGTTTTACACTATGGTTTTACAAACTTAGACACAATTCTATAAAAAATGGTTCAACATAGCAATACTCTCAACAACTAGAACAAGATCCTATTGAAATACAAAAGACGATTAACCTCCTACAAAGGTGAATAAATGGTTATGTTTTTAGTATTTTGTCTAAAATATATGAATCTATAGTATCTACATTTATATCTACATCTACATACTTACTCTAATAAAAAAGTATATTGTGGATGACACGTGGCAGCACTACAATCATTCTTATCAAAATTTCTCGTCTCTCTCTCTTATTAAATAATTACCTTAATTACTAATAATATTATTTAACATTTTTTTAGATTTAATAAATAAAAAAAGAAATCTATTTATTAATGTTATTTCTAAATAAATATTTTTTTATGAAATAATAATTTTTTCTAAAATATAAAACTTTTTTTAAAATATGAAATATTTAAAATTGGTATTTTTAAAAAGTCATTTTCTTTAAAACATAAAATAATCAAATTTGAGATTTATAATAGGAAAATTTTTAGAAATGACATTTTTATATGGTTTGTTTTAGAACAAAATGTTTATTTTTTTTGAAAAAAGTTTAAAAATAAAATTTTAAAAAGTTGATATTACTGTTTTGTTATATATTAGAATATCAATTTATAATTATTAAATATCATTATATTAATATTTTATTTATTCAACCCGTGTAATATACGGGTTTACTAAAGCTATTATAGTATATAATAAATGAGTAATTAGGATGTCATATGATACTTTACTCTTACTACTTAAAAAAATTCCTGCCTAAACTAATAGATTATTTTAGTTAAGTTTTTTATTTTAACAAAAATAAATTGATAATAATAATTCATTTTGTTTTGAATTTAATTTTTTATACTATCAACTAAATTGTATAAGTATATTGTTTTGAATTACACATACCTTTTTAGCCTAATAAGATTCAATTTAAAAAAAAAAACAAAAAGAAAAAAATGTTCATTGATATATTTATATATTTTAGGTTAGTGTGATTTTAGACAACTGGTTTTTAATTTCGCACGGGTCAATTGTTAAAGTAATATGTAACTTAACCATACAAAATATTCATCCATCTATGAGGTATAATGTTTTTATATTTTCAATTCATGTATTACACTAGTTTCTAACCTAGTTTTTTTATAAAAATATATAGTTTCGTACTATACTACCGGTTGGTCACTCAAGAACGCCCCACTATCTCCTACGTGTTAGCACTGTTCGTCCTTCCTAGACATATTTAAACCCCTCAACCCAAATATTTCGTTCCCTTGTCACAATCTCCATCCATGATTTATAAGAACTCGTTCCCACGAATTTCACCTATCCTTTCTTCTTTCTTTTTTCCTTTCACATCAACTGCTATCGATCACCGCACATAATCAAGAATGACCGTTGTGATTGTGATAACAAATAAGTCAAAGATAGTGAATTAAAGAAGGGAAATTTTAGGCGCACCGTAAGAAATTTAAAAGAAACCGGACCTAACCGTTACGTTTTGGCCAAAATGTGACGGTTTGAAGACCTAGAGGTCACGGTTTGGTCAAAGTGTCACGGTTTGCCTAACTCCTGACAAAAGTACACTGATAGAGATGCACAGGTCTGAAATAAAAGGTCACGGTTTGGCAAAACCGTGACGGTTTCTCGTCCATTGTTTTATAAAAATGTTGATTTTTTATAAAAAAGTATAGAATACTACACTCAAAATCATACATAGTTATAACACAAAAGTAAAACTATACTATAGATATTAATATTATAAAAAATATAGAATACTATACTAGTTTGTGTTATCTCTAATAGGCATTGTTACTGTAAAAAAAAGTACCTACTATTAACATTTTTAAAAATATACTGCAAACTTAAAGCATAACGTCAAATTTTGAGAATAAAAAAAGTTATCACATGGTTTTTATGTTTGACGTTAGGCTTTAAGTTTGCAGTATATTTTTGATGTTTTTTTCCTTAAAATTTGACGTTAGGCTTTAAGTTTGCAGTATATTTTTAAAAATGTTAATAGCAGATATTTTTTTTACGGTAGCAATGCCGATTGGTAAAATAACACAAACTAGTATAGTATTCTATACTATTTTTATAATATTAATATTTATAGTATAGTTTTACTTTTGTGTTATAACTATGTATGATTTGAGTATAGTATTCTATACTTTTTTTTATAAAAAATCAACATTTTTATAAATAAAAAAAATAGACGAGAAACCATCACGGTTTGGCCCAACCGTGACCTTTTATTTCACACCCGTGCATCTTTATAAGTATACTTTTGTCAGAAGTCAGGCAAACCGTGACATTTTGACCAAACCGTGACCTCTAGGTTCTCAAACCGTCACATTTTGACAAAAACCTGACGATTAAGTCCGGTTTTCTTCTAAAAACACTTACGGTGTTCCCAGCAGAACCCTTAAAGAAACCCTGTTATAGTTGCATATTGTGGTAATGAATTCAAGAAAGTAAACAACTTTTGTACGAAAATAAATAGTCATAGGATATTGATGCGACAGCTTTGAATGACAATTAGGATACATAGAATGTAGCAAACCAAAGGAGCGTGTATAAGGTACTTTCTCATTTCAAGACATTTTTAATAAATGATTTGATTTTGTATAAGGGTAGAGGGGGTGGTTCAAATGTGATTGTTGTGGCCTATTAAAAAAGTAATTATTATTATACTATAAATTAACAATTATAAAAAAAATTACAATACTTTAATTTTAATATCCTATTGCTCTAAAATTTATTCATCCAACAAAATAAGACGCAATGTTATTATTCCACCATCATCTTAATTTTGATTCATCTGAACCTAGCGGCGTTAAATATCTTGCGAATGTTGTCGGTGTCGCATCCTAAATACACATTCTCCCCTTCGATTTGATCTTATGGAGCACGTTGTAAATAAAACTTGAACATCACGTATTCAGACAATGAGTACTTTAATATTATTTTTTTATTTTAGCTATTTTTATTTGTTAATTATAACTTTTTATTAATAAAAACTAGATGGTTACCCCGCGCGTTGCGGCGGGTAGATATAGTTGTCTATCTCTACAAACTGATTATGTGTGTAGTAATTAAAAGCATAAAAGATGCAACTTAGGTTGCTGCTTCAAGCCAACAATATAAATAGAAAAATCATATTAAATTATAAAAAATAAGTATTTGAATAATCGATCACTGTAATAAATAAAGAAAAAACATTTCAAAATATTAATCTTTAAAAATAACAAACTTTCACCGACTGTTTGCAAAAATAAACCGCCAAATGCAATAAATTATAAAAAAATAAGTATTTGAATAATCGATCACTATAATAAATAAAGAAAAAACATTTCAAAATATTAATCTTTAAAAATAACAAACTTTCACCGGTTGTTTGCAAAAATAAACCGCCAAATGCAATAATTTAGAAATATACCTAATAACATACACAGCTTTGTAGTCTAGGAACTACTCTATATGATAGAAAATACAAAAAAAGGAAGCAACTTGTTAGCGAACAACAAAATGATGAATCAAACAGAACTATACCCATGCTAAAGTGAGCGTTCAAAAAGCTTAAAATCTATGTAAGTTACCATGTTTATGGTAAAAATTATTGTAAATGACACAACACACATACACACACACTTCAGTGGCCTATATGATAGTTTTAATAATGAATGACTTTAATGAAAGGGTTACTAATGAGAAAGCATATACGATAGTTCTGATAAATGGATGATTTTATTGAAAGGGTGACTTAAATTAAGCAAATATGTTACGTACATTTGGCTTTCAATCGAATTTCATGCACATTCATCATCACTTCAAGTTCAAGATCAAGGTAAGGCTGCAACACCTATTTATTGTTCTGAAAAGAAAAATATAATTCAGTTTAGAATCTTATATAAATAAAATCAAAAAATACTTATCAATGTCATAGCACCACCTACTTATTTACCTATCAAAGAAAATTAAATCAATTGCATAATTCTGGTTGTTAAGAAAGATTAAATTTGAACTATAAGGAGAATTGTCTACCTCAGGGCATATTTCACTGTGTTTATGGCTCAAAAGCTGTCTGGAAACCGAGTAAATTGAATAGTTATTGAAAGATAACTGATGCTGCAGTGGGTCAACAGAACTTTTCTCAACTGAACATGGATAAAACTGGCTGCTAATCGCCGATGATTTAACACAAATCTTGGCAGCATAAATGATCCAATGACCCATCAGCAACGATAGAACAGCAAAAAGCATTAGTTCTGCTCACAAAGAACCCAGATAATTGCAGGAAACATTTGATCAGCTAAATAAAAAGCTTTTACGAATTAATACAATAAAGAAACAAGATCTGTTTTTATAGTTCATTACCTTCTTTAATCTTGTCTAGAGCAGCAATAAGAGCTTTCCTCTTTGTTCTATATAACCACTGACAAAATTCAATCAGAATTGTTTTAAAAAATTGTAAACTTGAACACACCCAACAGATAACTATTAAGGGAAAACATGAAGATGCAAGAAATTTGAAAATTTTCAACAAAAAAAAAAGATTTTTCAAAAGTTTACTACTTGTTACCTTCTCAGTGTGTCCAAGAGCTGCATTAATGAAGAATCCAACAAGAACAATGACTGATACAACACTAGCAACAGCCCATGTTGGTGTTTCCACCAAAGATTTTCCTTCTTTCATCTCCATTTTCATCAAATATATGACCAGTATATGCATCCTATCATATTATAAACACATATAGTTAGGTATAATTAATGCCTTAAAATGATGAAATGTGCAAAATGAACTTGACAGGATACTACGCCATTAGTAAACCCTAAAACTAAAGCAAAATCTAGAACCTCACATAAATTGATAGAAAATTTATGGTTTAAATGGGTTTAAGAGGAAAGGGGGAATCCCCATAGAAAACGCCTGCTACAGATGAACCCTAGTTACCATCTTCAACTGAAGAACGCAAATGAGGAAACTGGAGCAAGAAAACCAAGAATATCTTACAAATTCGTAATCTCAACCCTGCGACGCTGAGAGGTAGTCAACATATAACATTTTGGCAGGAGGCGATTAACGGGGAGAGGTGGAATCGTATCTAGGAAGACAACATTGCTGGGGAAGAGGATAACATTTTGGTATGAGTTCATCGTCTTTGGATTGTGCTCATCACCAAATCGATAAGTGAACTAAAATCAGAAGCCAAGGTAATCGTTCTCGATACCAATCCTCAAGCCCTAGATCTTAATCAGCTTCGTGTTCGATACCGATCCTCTTCCATGGAACTCGATCAACCCACATCATCTCCCTAACTACTTCACTTGAAATCGAAACTGACATACGCCTCAAGATGGCAGATTCCAACATCATCATACACCACCAAACACCGTCTTCTCTAAATGAAGAGAGAGAGACCATAAATGGGAGAAGAAAGAGTGAGAGTGTTGGAGGCGGAGGTTGTTCTGAATTCTGAAGATGATGCTCTCTCCACTTAACACGTAGCATATGCATCGCAAAATTACGAAAATAACCTTACTGCACCCACCGACCAAATGTTTTAATATATATTATAATATGTCTTTTAATTTTATGATTTTTTATATAAGTTATTAATAAATATACTAGGATAGTTTTGAATTAAAAGGTTTAACCCCTCTTGGGGGGGGGGGGGGGGGTCCGTTAGAGTGGATCCCGGAAGAATATGATGAAACCAGTCTTGGGGTGGGAATATCACCCCCCAAATCTGATGACAGATATAAACAGTACTCGAGAAATATTCACTAGTACTCACGTGTTGAATTTGTGGACATGTGATCTGTACGGTACCACACACATCCGCACATGAGAATGATGATAAATGAAACGACATCCTTCAACTAATAAAAACCATAGAAAGTATAATAAAAATCCTCGCATGACGTTAATATGTATGGAGAAAATAAGACGACTCTTTATCACTATAAGATTGTAGCGTAAGTAGAAATGGGTTTTAAGGTTTCCACCCCTCCACCTAAGTTACTAATTTATTTTACATATGTTTTAAAATTATGTATATAAACAATGTTTTAGTTCAAATAGATATGATAATAATTTATGAAATTTCGATTCTTGCTGTTCAAAACAATTATTTTATAATTATTGATTTGCAAAGAGGGAGAAGGTGTTTGCAAGAAGAGAACCTACGGGGGCCACGTAACAACTCAAACACGAACAAAGTGCATTAACCTGTCTGCCTCATATTTATTTATTATTTATTTTTTATTTTATAAAATAAACATTGAAAAAAAAGTCAATAACGATACTAAATCTTGTATTTTCTTACAAAATCTTTTATGCATTTACACATCGCAACGGCGATTAATTTTGTGTTACCGACAGATCGATAAGCATTTTAATTATTAGATGATTAAAAAAACAAAATTATCAAGCATCATTTGTTACAGTAACTGTTACGGATGAACACCAAGAACAACACAATCTAATACACATACAACTTCAATCTTTACTCATGAAAACGATTACAAGACTCAATTGTTTCGGATGATTCACACTCCACACCTAACTTCTATATATCCCCAAATGCTAACCGAAAATTAACAACCTCACTTCTAGAATTGACAATTTAACCCCTATACTTATTACATTGTTACAAACATAGTAAAAACTAATATCATAGTTGACTTGACCAAACCTTATTAACAATCTCCACCTTTTGGTATAGTCAACCAATATTAAGTAACTCCATACAAAACTTAAACTTGGGTCCTGGTAGAACTTTAGTCATCATATCAGCAGCATTCTCCAAAGTATCTACCTCTTTGACAATCAATTCCTTAGATGCAACTTCATCTCGAATAAAATGCACTTTAACTCGAATATGCTTAGTCTTCTCATGATGTGCTGGATTCTTTGTCAAGAACACAGCACTTTGATTATCACACACCACCAAAGCACTTTCCACCTCAATTCCCAATTCTGTCATAAACCTCTTCAACCATAAGCCTTCCTTTGCAGCCTCATTCAAAGCAACATATTCTGCTTCGGTAGAAGACAGTGCAACAGTGGATTGTAATGAAGCCTTCCAACTCACCAATGAACCAAACACTGTAAATGCATATCCAGTCATTGACCTACCCTTATCAAGATCTTTAGCAAAATCTGCATCTGAATAACCCAACACAACACATTCCTGGCATGACTCTTGATCAAACACCAACCCAATATTCTGTGTACCATTAAGGTACCTCAGAATCCACTGAGCAGCCTTCCAATGCTCTTTCCCAGGATTAGCAATATATCTGCTCACCAAACTTACTGCATAGCCTATATCTGGTCTAGTACAGACCATAAGATACATCAAGCTTCCCACTAAATTGGCATATGGCACATTACACATATAAGCCCTCTCTTCATCAGTTTTAGGTGAATCTAAAGCTGACAACTTAAAATGTGAAGCCAATGGAGTAGCAACAGCTTTACAAGCCTCCATTCTGAACTTATACAACACTTTCTTAATATAAGAAGTTTGGGTAATTTTAATCATATGCTTCACTCTATCTCTAGAGATCTCTATCCCCAATATCCTTTTAGCTTCACCAAGTTCTTTCATTTCAAACCTCTTCTTAAGCATCTCTTTAGTCTCATCTATGACTTTGCTATCTTTACAAGCCAACAGAATATCATCAACATACAGCAACAGATAGATAAATTCTGTTTGAGCATACTCCTTAAAATACACACAATTATCATACTGACTCCTGTTAAACCCATTACTTACCATGTGATTATGAAACTTGAGATTCCATTGCCTTGGTGACTGCTTCAAACCATACAAGGACTTTGTCAATAAGCAGACCATGTCTTCATTCCCTTTCTCCACAAAACCCCTAGGCTGATTCATATAGATCTTCTCATCTAGGTCACCATATAGAAAGGCTGTTTTGACATCTAATTGCTCCAACTCAAAATCATAATATGCAGTCAAAGCCAATATCATCCTTATAGATGTATGCTTTACAACAGGTGAAAAAATCTCTGAGTAATCAACTCCTTCTTGCTGTGTGAATCCCTTAGCTACCATTCTAGCTTTATATCTAGGCAATTCACCCTTTAACCCATCTTTCACCTTGAATAACCATTTGCAGGATACCACTCTTTGCCCTACAGGTTTATCCACCAACTTCCACACATTATTTTTGTACAATGAGTTCATTTCATCCTCCATAGCAGCCACCCATTTCTCCTTATCTACTGAGGCCATAGCTTCCTCAAAAGTAAGAGGTTCATAGATGCTATCTTGTTCTGCAGCTGTGAACACAAAGGCAGACACATCTTCATCATTTCTGAACCTGACAGGTGGAACTATTTCCCTTCTAGGCCTATTCCTAGCTATAGAATAGCTAGAAGCAGGTCTATCTTCAACAACATCTGTAACATCCGTTATTTTGCAAGTTATTAAACCGAACCCATTTTGAACTTCTATTATTAAATTATTTTAATAATATTAATGGATCAAAGGCATTAAATGTGCAATTTATATTAAAATTATTTATTTATGAAACATCTAGACAACTTATAAAAATTTATGGATTCTTTTTCATAAGGTTATAAAGTTTAATAATCATTGTATAATAAATAATTAAATGGAAAAGTTTACTTAAAATTTATTAAGTTATAAAATGGCTTTTAATAAACTTATAAATTTTTATTAGTATACAAGTTTATAAAGTTTTAAAGATTAATAACAAATTAATTTGTTTTATTATTCAAATTAGTTTATATAAGTCTAGGGTTTACTTTGTAAATTCCAAAACTTAATTTACAAGTTTTTACATAAAATAACAAACAATTTAAACATCAGGGACCAAAGTTGTAAGTTTTTTTTGAAACACCCAAACCACCCCCCCTTGCCCGTATTTCCGGCGGCACCTCCGGCCACCCTCCGGTCGGCTCCGGCGAGGGGTAAACCGCCGGAATCTCCTAGATTTTCACCTAAAAACCGTTTCCATTCGCTTTGTGAACGTATTTCGAACATAAATAGGATGTTTAATGTGTTTAAACGACGGTTATGGTACCCAAATCAATCGGTAACCGAAACTCCTTAAACTCATAGCCGTTCGAACACTAAACACTAATAATAATCAAATTTGATGAACCTACACGATCGTCTATCTATCCTTAAACGCCTACAACTTTCAATTTCACCTGAAACACACACAAACACCATGATCGAGTACTACCTTCTCTCGCGACCTGCAACTTAATCGTGATCCATGTTCGAAGCTATAGTAATCACAATTGACAGAGGGGTTCTGCTTATTACCGATCCTAATATCTATCTGCACAGTTAATTTGATTAACATCAATGTTTGAACCTTGAATCATCATACACGAAGTCGCGACTCGTCCGTAAACCCGAGAGCATCAATTCGAACTCAATAACGTAAGTTCCGCACATCATTGTACTCGATTTACTATGGGAAACAAAAGCCCCATGGTTAGCATCATGTACAGAATCGATTGGTGCTTCAATTTAAGCCCAATCGAATCTAGGGTTCTTGAGGAAATTGGGGCAAATCGGAATTAAAAGGTTTTAAAAATTAAGGGCCGGATGTTAGCACGGCTGAGGCCCTGGTTCAGTGGTTACACGCTTCCATCCAAACATTGAGGTCCCGGGTTCGAACCCGGGCACCCTCAAACTTTTTTTTGGCTTTCTTCAACCTTTTAAAAATATAAATAATTTCTGAAAAATTATTAAAATTAACTTTGTAAATTTTCTTTATTTTTAAAGTCACCTTATCCATTTCTGTAAAGTTATTTCTTTAAATTTATTAATATTTTTTTTAATATAAAACAAAGATTGTATTTAGTTTATTTTTTTAAAGTCGATTATAAGTAATGATTTAAATCACTAAAAATTATTATTGGTCCAAAACAATTCCTTTAAATATTCATCGTTTAAATCACGTTATTTTAAATGGAGATTTCTTGAAACATTATAAATCAATATAATTTCTATTATTCTTTATTTTGGGTTTTAATATTATAAAACCTTTATAAAGATTATTTAAAACGTTTAAAAACTTTGTAAGATGACTTTAAATAAGTTTATATTATTTTGCAAGTCATATAATTAAGTATTCAATAAATCATCATTATCAATTTTAAATAATTAATTTTTAAATTAATTATTTCTTTCAACACATTATATTTAATTTTTATTTATTTAAATAAATTAAATTATTAAATCATTCATTATCGCTCTCAATCTCGATTAATTTATTTCGTCTTTATTTAACCAACACATAATCGTTTGTTTTTTTTATTTTACTTGATTTAATTATTAAAACCCTCAAATTTCCAATTGAAACCCTAGTTCACGTTTATTCATTAATCTTACCTTTAAACTTAACCTTGGAATATATATACGTTAGGTATCTTGTAAAAAGAAATCGTTGGAGCCTCGTTTATTTTCTTATCATCATCTTATTTATTTCAAGTGAGTATTTCCATACCCCTTTTTCTTATTTTCACACTTTGGGGTGAAACATGTTAACTTATACTATTGCACTTGTAAACTTATTTGAGACTTGTAAACCTATGACAATTCATCTTGAAAAGTTGTGGTTAGTTGAACTTTCGTGGTTACCATGTTATTGCGTTATATGTACAATCATTAACTATTGCTAGCCCAGCGAAGTCATAGATCTATGGGCAAGACAAGCCTGCTTTGGTTGATCCAAGTACACTTAGCTGATCGTATAATCTTGTAAACGTTTGAGACTTGTAAAACTTTGTCGAGGTTTGATTGTTGCATTGTTCATAACATCCCTAATCACTTTATTCACTAACTTATGACTTGAATTGCCATCTTTTATATAATCTATGTATTAAAAACTATGGAATGCTCACCAACATTATTGTTGACCCTTTATTTTTAACATGTTTCAGGAAACGCCCAAGTTTGATATCTACTCTTGAAAGCTTGCACATCGAGGAATGGACCTAGATAAATAAATGAAATAAGAATGACTTGTTACATTCTATGTTATGCTTTTAATTTCTTTGAGACTTATGCTTGTAATGTTACAATTGAAACTTATGATTAATTTATATTTGAGTTATTAATAACGTTATGTGGCTGTGAACGATCTTAACTCTCACTCCTCGACGTTTCCGCCGTCCAGGTTGGGGTGTGACAACATCACTGCTTCTTTCACCAGTGTGGCTAGTACCAGCCTCATCTGTCACTATCTCATTCACCTTGGTTTTACCAGCTAGCTCCACCTCAATATGAACTCCCTCCACATTAACATGAGGATCTTTCAAGTCCTTATACATGATATCTTCTTTACATGTAACATTTCTACTTACAATGATCCTAGGACTGCCTTCTAGTCTCCAAAGTCTAAGCCCTTTGACACCTTCAGGGTAACCTACCATGATACATTTCTGAGCTCTAGGTTCAAGCTTACCTTGATCAATATGAGAATACACCAAGGACCCAAACACTCTCAAATGATCATAGTTCACCTTTCTTTCTGACCACCTCTCCATAGGCACCAACATATCTATGGCTGAAGATGGTGACCTGTTAATCAGGTATGCAGCAGTTGAGACAGCTTCAGCCCAGAATGTGTGTGGGAGCCCTGATGAAATCAGCATACATCTAACCTTATCCATTAAGGTTCTATTCATCCTTTCTACTAAACCGTTTTGTTGTGGGGTACCTGGAATGGTAAGGTGCCTGGCAATACCATGATCTTTGCAAAATTGATTGAACTCCCCACTACAAAATTCCAACCCATTGTCTGTTCTAAGCTTTTTGACCTTCTTGTTTTTCTGTGTTTCAACTAGGATCTTCCACTCCTTGAACCGGCCAAATGCTTCATGCTTGTGCTTCAAAATGTATACCCATACCCTTCTCGAGTAATCATCTACTATTGACAGGAAATACAAAGCACCACCAAGTGACTTGACTTTAGCCGGACCCCACAAATCAGCATGTACATAGTCTAGTACACCAGTTGATAAGTGTCTCCCCTTCTGGAATTTCACTCTATGGGCCTTACCCATTATACAGTTTTCACAGAATCCAAACTCACAACTGGTTAGGCCATCTATGACATTTTGCCTTTGGAGCTCAATCATCCCCTGATGGCTCATATGGCCTAGTCTATGATGCCACAGTAAAGCACTACTAGACTTGACTTCACTAGCAGCATTAGCCATTGCACACTCTACATGGCCATCCAACACATAGAGGTTGTTACCTCTTCTGGTTCCTGAGAGTGCTATCATTGACCCTTTAACCACCCTGGCTTTCCCATTCTTTAAATTGACTGTATAACCAGCACATTCAAATGTTCCTAAGGATATCAAATTCTTAGCAAGACCTGGTATATACCTCACATGGGACAGCTCCACCTGAGATCCATTATCAAGGGTCAGGTCTACCTTTCCATGGCCTTTGATCACCTGGGGTCTGTTATCCCCCAACTTCACTTCACCGAGATCCTCATACTTCAATTCTTTAAAGAATTCTCTGTGTGGGGTCATGTGGTAGGAGCAGCCTGAATCCAAGATCCATTCATCCTTAGATTCATTACTAGATACTACTAGAACCTCTGCACTTTCATAACCATCCATGTTGTCATCAGACACTTGATTCCCCTGAACTCTGAACTCTGATTTCTTCTTCTTGTTCCTATCAGGGCATTCTCTCTTCAAGTGTTTTTCCGAACCACATATGTAACACTTCCTCTTGAACTTCGACTTCGATCTGCTTGTCAATCTGGGTTTGAAGGATCTTTGATCAGTCCTGCCTCTTACAATTAGCCCCTCCGATCCTTCATCCTTCACCTCACTCTTCTTTTGTAACTCTTTTGAGTTCATGGCAGCCAACACATCATCCATGGTTAAAGTGTCTCTTCCGAACATGAGTGTATCCACAAAATGTTCGTATGCTTGAGGTAATGAAGCCAAGAATAGTATAGCTTGATCTTCATCCTCAATTTTGACATCAATGTTCTCAAGATCCAAGATGAGTTTGTGAAACTCATCTACATGATCATTGAGACCTTTACCTTGTACCATCTGAAAAGTGTATAACCGTTTCTTGAGGTATAGGCGGTTAGCCAGTGACTTTGTCATGTACAAGGTCTCTAACTTCAACCAGATTCCAGCAGCCGTCGTCTCTTTCGAGACCTCTCGGAGAACTCGATCACCAAGACTGAGGATAATGGCACTATGTGCCTTTTCCATCATGTCTTTCCACTTCTCCTGCAATTCCGCAGCCTTCTCCGCCGGTGTGTCCGGCGGAATCACTACCGCACCGCCCTTCAACGCATCAACTACACCTTGATGGACAAGAAGTGCACGCATCTTGAGTCGCCACAGGCTGAAGTCATTTCTCCCGTCGAATTTCTCGAGATCAAACTTGGTCGACACCATCGTTTCCTAAGATCGATCGTATTACTGCTTCCGATTGGATTGTTGCCTTCTTGATTGAGCCGCGGTGGCTCTGATACCACTTGTTACGGATGAACACCAAGAACAACACAATCTAATACACATACAACTTCAATCTTTACTCATGAAAACGATTACAAGACTCAATTGTTTCGGATGATACACACTCCACAACTAACTTCTATATATCCCCAAATGCTAACCGAAGATTAACAACCTCACTTCTAGAATTGACAATTCAACCCCTATACTTATTACATTGTTACAAACATAGTAAAAACTAATATCATAGTTGACTTGACCAAACCTTATTAACAGTAACAAATGAAAAACAAGGAGGCATAATTATTAGACAAATATTTATTTGAAAACAAGAAACATATATTTTTATATATTTTTAGAAAGGTAACACACACATGTCTAATCTAGTTTAATTCTATATCACAATTAGTTTACACAAAGTTATTGTAAACATGGCTTGAACTTTGACCTCAAGAAAAGCTTCATATCTCGGTCTCTTGGACTCCGAATATATATTAATACTAGGTTAGTACCCTTTGTATTACACAAGTTGAATAAATATTAATTTTTATTTATATCAAATCGTTACTTGTCTAAGAAGTTATAATTAGCGGTCAAAAAACTAAAAATCAACTGAAGTAGTGTTACATTAATAAGCATTTTAGGAAAGGTTAAAACTTAATAATCTTTTGATTACACATGAAATATAATTACATTAATAAGCATTTTAGAAAAGGTTAAAACTTAAAACAACTTAAAACCAGCAAAGTTGTTAATCTGAGTATGAGTATGGAAAAATAGCATTGTTAAACGGGAAAAACAGCTTAAAAGGCACTAATCATAAAACAATTAATTAATTTTTAATTTCGATATGATTATTCATTGTTTGTATATTAAAAGTTGAATAAAAGTAATATATTTAAATAATGCTGAGTACATGCAGCTTTCCTTTTTTGTTGATAAAACAAATCATGGGGAATGAACACAATAGTCAAAGGGGTTTGTTGGAATTAAGGATTTTTGTAGGGTTAGATTCATTGTAGTCTTATCAACTTGCTATTTATCTTGTAATTTTTTAATATGTAAAAGTATTGTTGCAATTTAAAATGAAAACTAAAAAGAGTAATTAACCATCAATTAGACATTTAATTTTTGGAGTAAAGTTAGGATTAAAATATGGATTTAAATAAATAACTATAATTGTTTTGGCATTAGTGATTTATCTTGCTAGGAACATCAAGAATCTTGATTTACCACTGAACTGGTTTTAGTAATCTTATTCTTTGCTAATTATTATTTAATTAGGTGGTAAAGGATAATCCATATTAAAAAACTTTAGGGTCATAACCCAATTTACATCAAATTAGAAGGCAAACACGTAACAAGATGCGACACTAGCCCTTCGTAAATAGCAAAACTAAGTCTATCAAACTAGAATCCGTATTAACTTTTCGTGAAACGACGATATAAAAATGCATACATTGTGTGATGGTTAGGGGTGTGTTACGCGCCAATTTTAATGTCAATTATATAACAAATCGCTAACTTTTTTTTTTAAATTTACAACAAAGTGGGGCGTGTTGATGGATTGTTCGGATCACCCAAACACGCTAATTTATATTACATTTCAAATATAGGTATACTTGTTTTCTTTTAAAATATTGTTGTCTGCTTGCTATAATAGTGTAATCTTAAAACGCTAAATAATATAAGTGTGTTATAAGAATGATATTGATGTATTTTATAGCTGAAAAATGCATAACATTTTAAGAACATGCAGTATCTCATAGCATAAAAAGAGGATAACATACAAAAGAAGATGAACAATAATTATACGTTTATGAGAACGAAATTGCAATTAAGGAACTTACTTTTCTTGATGCTATGTATCATAAAACGTGTTTAATGGGGCGACAAGATGATTTTATAAATACTTATAAAAATTTATGATTATGATATATGTTAATCTTCTTCTGGAATTTCACTTTCTGCGTACAGATGCTCATAGTTAGGTTCAACCCGTTTGAGGAGGGGTAAAATTGACATTCGTCCGGGGCCTACTTGCTCTGGGGATGCAAATTTCTTAAAAGGTTTCTATATTATATATATTTTATCTAAAAAATAGTTATAAATTATAGACTAATAAAAAACTTAACGTAATTATGTTTTAAATCAACTATATATATTTGGGCTCATTTCATTAACCCAATTTATCCAATTAGAAGCCTAATTACAAAATCCCCAATTCCCATGGGCAAGACCCATTGTTATTTGTTATTTTGTTTAATTGTTTATATGATAAATCAACTCAATTGATCAGACCACCTAGAAAAATAGAAATCGAGGCACTCACAAATGAAACAGTCGAAGGTTGCGACGTGCATGGCAATAGAACATTTGCCCGACTTCCAACTTTGTCAGTTGTTAGTGGAATTGTGGCTTCACGAGTTATCAGTTATCTATTACGGTATATCATTATAATACTATGATTTTGTTATGTTTATTGGTAAAACGTTTGTTTTGATTTAAACAAACTAGTTTATATAATTTAATTCATTAGGGCCCAGAGACATTTTTTTTCCGACTCGTCCAATGCACTAAAATCCTTAGGATTGACTGTCATTGCTACAGTATAATTTCAAGTGTCATATTAGTGCATTAATAATTAATATATGATGAACAAAAAGTGTGTATGGATTAACCCAATCCAACCCGACCAATACTACAAATTATTTGTTTGATCAATTACCCAACCTTCGTGCTTCGCTATACAAAGAATCCAGATACTCACACCGACAAGAATTGGCCGAGAAAATCACAAATTTGAAATGTGACATTCCAGCTTCGATAAGACAATGGTATTAAGCATAAATGAAAGTAAAAAGTATCAAAAAAATGCGAAAATCAATTTTTTTGTAACCTCAAAACAGGTTCTTGAGCCTTTAGTTTGTCGGGTTTTCTGCGTTCAACCCATTGTTACCTTGTTTAATTCCATAGAAGCAAACCTGTTCTCCAGAATGACATAAGTAACGAGAATACCGTAAGAAGATCCAGTTTGACTTCTTAAGTCAAACATACTAGTTTTCAATTTCAGACCGATGAATATTCAAGGATATCCGTTACATAAAGTAGCTAGCCAAATTAGTTGTATGACAGATGATACAAATAAACAAAATTACTATGAAGAACCAATAACAAAGTCCATATCAATTGTGCAATTGAAAGAGTACTAGGCTTGACCTCAAAAGTCAAAGTGCACTCAACTTCTTACATTCACACCTCGAAAATACACGCCTCACTAATTCATCAACAAAAGACGTTATTATAAGGGGAAATACACGCGTCACTAATTCATCAACAAAAGACGTTATATAGGTCAATTTGGTTTGTGTCATCTCAAAGGGTCTGTTTAAAAAGAATATAACTTACTACTTTCATAATGCATGCGTCAAACTATGTCTTTATAAACATGTAAAAATAAACAGCCCATTTAAAATTCAAAAAAAAATTCAAAAAGTTGTCAAGAAAGTGCTATTAGGCCTGGACCATAAAACCTATACTAAAAGCAGCCCATTTTAACCCAAAGCCGTTTTGACCCGCTAATCAACCCGCCCATCTTCCCATCTTCTCAAGTCTAGACATCATAACATCAAATTGTTCTAAAAATGTCTTTTGAATCAGTTAGAATTAAAAGATTAAAACTTTCTTTGGTACACAAGACACAAAATCAATAAAACAAAAATGATAAAGATCGTTAATTTTGGTTCAACTTTCATGTACCGATTGCTATTTTTTTACTTCAAATGTTCAACCAACTACTTTCAATGTCATAACTTACATAACAAGATTACAAGTGCTTAATTTTGACAAGTACAAGTTTGACAATCAAAGTCAGAGTATGTCAACTAATTAAGGATTAAGGGACAAACCAAAATGTTGTGATCTATTTTGATCCTTAAAATGCACATTAGCTTGAGTTTTAGAGTTACAGATCTATGATTAGAGGGTTGTTTGAATCTGCATTTCAGTTTTGACTATTTGGGAAAAAGAGCTTATAATTTCGACTTACTGGTTACTTAGGATCAAAACAATCATGTTTTAATTAGCAATCATATTGAGCAAGAACATCCGAACATCCAAACACCACCTATTATTCATATAATTTTAATCAGAATCTTGAAAACAGTCGATCCTAATATTCATAATCATCTTTCCAAAGGGTTTTACCCTTTTCGATCAAATTTTATACGAAATTGAAAATCATGTTGAGCCCTAATTTAGAAATTGGTAGAAATTGAGTACTTACCGCGTGTAATCAAGAAAACAATCGAATGGACGAATTTGAAGAACTCTCAAGATCATGTTTCAAATCAAGATTAAATAGAGGCGGGTCCGTTTTTGTTTAGGTGATATTTTGTGAAATGGAAGTTTTGAGAGGATAAAATGATATCTTTGACCCGTAAAAAAGAGATATTGAGAATTTTTTGTATTATAAAGCTAATGAATATAGGTAGTCAGTTGATGCTAAAACACACTACATATCGTCGAGTAGACATGTACAAACCGGGTTTAAACCCAAACCGAAACCGGTTTGGTCAACGCCGGTCAAAACCGGTTTGGCCCTAAACCGGTTCGGTTTGAAACCGGTTTCAAACCCTAAACTATCAAACCTACTGAAACCGGTTTGGTTCGGTTTGGAAACCGGTTCGGGCCCAAACCGGTTCGGGTTTTTTTTCTCATATAATATTTATTTTTATTATAATTATTTTTAATTCATATAATAATTATTTTTATATATTATATTAATTTATATAATTTTTCGTTATAAAATATATAATCATATTATTATTTATATTAAAGTTGTATATCAAAACATTAATAAATTAATCAAAGACTCAAAGTGAAATATATAATAAAAGTGAACTATATAAAACATTTATACAATTTTAACAACATACAAGTTAAAATTTAAAAATTAAACAATTATCGTATAATTGTACGTTTATTCTTCGCCACCAGAACCGAAACTGTTACGAAGGTAGTCATCATATGCCGCTTCATCATCGGTCATTCCGAATGTCAATCCGCTCTCTACCTCGTCCTCGTATAATTCTGCTTTGTATTCAAGTTCTCCTTCAAGTGAGCGTTTGTCTTGTAAAGTTTATTAAATTCATCCCTTAAAGTATTATATAAATCAAACATGGGATCATTCGAACTTTCGGCATATGCCGCATGCCTTAAAGCCTCATGGATTTGTGATGTTTCTCCGTATTTTAATAAATAAACATCATACATTTTTTCTAATTGTTTGTTAAAAATAGCTTTTAAAGTTTTACTATACATTGGGGGGTTACCAACTTCTAAACCAAATTAAAACTAATTTTATCAAGTAAAGTTTCAACCCCCGACAAATTTAAACAAGGGTTTAAAGCAGCGGCACATGTAATAACCGGAGGCATTTCTTTAAAATACTTTATAAGTTTTTCTTTCATTGGGGGTATCATATCCGAATAAGGTCTACCCCAACACGACATCTCATTTAATTTTGATGTCATTAAATAAATTTGGTGAAGTACTAACGGACTCGTTGGATAATAAACTTCGGAAAGACACGTTGTTGCGTTTTTAAAAATTTGAAGCATATTTGTTACTTCTTCAATAATAGCCCAACCCGATGGATGGTAAGAATTTGTCTTTCCATGACTTACCAAACTATTATGAAAGGCTATTAAACTTTCTTTTTGCTCAATAGCCTTTTCAAACATGTTACAAGTGGAATTCCATCGTGTTGGTACGTCCCAATTCGGGCCTAAACATTTGGTATTTGCGTCTTTACAAAACTTGCGATATTTAGTATATCTTTGGTTATTGCTAAAAATGTCACGTAACATTCTTTTAAAACAATCTTTCACTGTTTCAATTATTTTTAAACCGTCTTGAACGGCTAAGTTTATAATGTGCGCAACACATCGACTATGAAAAAACACACCGTCACATATTGGTTTATATTTTAATTTCAAATGATCTATCGCTAGAGTGTTATTTGACGCGTTATCAAAAGATATAGAAAATATTTTGTTTTCTAATTTATACGTTTGAATAACTTTATCAATAAGATAAAAAATGTTTTGGCCGGTGTGAGGATAATCAAACAATTCAAACGCAATCGTACGTTTCATCATTTGCCACGAAACGGGTTCAACCCAATGGGCGGTGACACAAATGTACGAGTCCGGTGAACCGTGAGGTGTCGACCAAACATCACTAGTTAAGTTAACACCGGTTTGTAAATTTTCAAAATAAGATATTAATTCATTTTTAGCTTTTTTCTACATTTTTAAACAATCTCTTCGAAGAGTAGCACAACTTACATTGGTGTAACATGGTTGGAGAGTTCGTTGAATGAGTCGAGTCAAACGTTCGTTGTCGAAATGTTTGAATGGCAAGCTTTCTTGAATTACAAAATGCGCCATTTGCTCCCGAACCACATCAACGTTATAAGCCCAAATATTTCCTTCGTTTGTCATCGAAGCTTGACCTTGAGAAGGTTCACCTTTCAACGCTTTACAATATTTATTTGAAATATGGTTTTTCAACGTTGTGTTTGCATCTTTTTTGAAAAACTTGTGACAAAACTTGCAACGAGCCTTGTTTGGACCGCTAGCCATTTGACATAAATCGTAATTGCACCATACTACGGGGTTCCTATTCGTAGGAAGGATTGCTACCACCATGTTGCTTGAAGAAGCTTCACAACCAACGGACGATTGAGCACTTGATGAAGCCATTTGTGAGATTTTTGATGAGAGCGTGAGATTTTTGATGAGAGCGTTTAAAACGAAAGTATTTGTGAGAGCGTTTTTGAGATTTTTGAGAGTAGAGAGTGTTATAAGTTGTTGTGATTTAACTAAAACATCAAATAGATATATATACTAACCTAATGGGGGTATAATGGTAAAAAAAACATCAAAAAAACGGTCAAAAAATGGTACAAACGACTATATAGCCGTTACCCAACGGTAACCGGTTTGAAAACCGGGTTTAAAACCGGTTTGAGAACCGGGTTGTAAACCGGTTTGGGACCGGTTTGGAAACCGGGTTGTAACCGGTTTGAAAACCGGGTTGGAACCGGTTCGGTTCAAAAACCGGTTGAAACTTAGAAAAGGAGAAACCGAGGGGGAACCGCCGGGTTGGATCGGGTTCGAACCGGTTTGGGCCCCAAACCGGTTTCGGTTTTTCCGGCCAAACCGGTTCCCGAACCGGTTTTTTTGGCCACCTCTATCGTCGAGTTGAAGTAGATACTATCTATGTATGTTTACACTTAAAAGAATGTTCATATGTAATCCTGTGACATTAAATAAGATAAAGTTACATTTTTTCTTTGATTAGAAGATGTTTTAGTGTTTAGGGAGTTTTTTTATTCAAGAAAGTAGCAAATAAGGTTATAAGGGTAATTGGATAAATATATAATTCAATTCTCAGATCCAAAAGTTGTGTTCTAACAGAAAGAGGCCCACAGTTACATCAGCCCACGGCCCACACTTCCAATGATGATATCAAATACATGGGCCAAGCCCATCTGCTACAACAACAAGCCCTCAACCAATTCCTACACTGTTATTTGCAAACAGGAGACATAAGTCGCAAAGCAGTCCCCACAGTCTTGTTAATGAAGTATCAATTATTAATGTTTTAATAAAATCTAGACTATACGGTTTTAGTTCTTGTGGTTTAATTCAAGTAGCCCTTTAGTCTAATAGATTTTTTTTGGTTTTTTCAATACAATTGTTCCTTTCTTGTTTCAATTAAATACAACCTTATAACGCCATCCATATGTGATGTAAAGTTTTTCATGAGAAAACTAAAAAACTTATGTGATAATATATAATTTAAATAAGAATAATAAACCCCCCTACCCCGCCCCTCCTTCTTAGCAGGCTGTACATTCTATGTGGACGCTTGTGTTTAAATAACTTTATCTTTTTTGTTATGGCTCGCCCTGATTAGTTGTAATTAAGTAGAGGCGGGTTCACTTTTGTTTGACCAAAATAGAGGCGGGTGAGTAGGTTCGCCTATGATCATGTTTGGGATTGCTTATTTACACCTCCTTTTGATTTCTCAAAAGGAGCCTTGAGAAGTTAAATTTAGTAACTTCTCGAAAACTCGTTTTTCTCCTCAAATCTTCATCTCCATCCAAACACACTTTCACCTCCTTTTAACTTATCTTCTTTTCAAAAGTTAAAAGGAGTTTTCAATAAACAATCCCAAACACCCACTATGTTTAGGTGATATTTGTGAATTAAAAGTTTTGAGAGGATAAAATGGTAAGTAAAAAAAAGATTGATGAACATAGGTAGTGAGTTGATGTTAACACATTACATTTGTCGAGTTGAAGTAAATACTATTTATGTAAGGGGTTGTTTGGCAACATTTGAATCAGCTTCTTAATGGTTCAGATGTCTGAATGATTTAAACTTTTTGTTTCGCGAGCAAATGTCTGAATGGTTCAGACATTTGTTTCTGAATGGTTAATCATTATGTTAATGCTGAATGGTTAAGAGGTCTAATGCTGAATGGTTAAGACCTTTTATTTGAATAGATAAGACATTTGCCTTTGGATAGTTAAGCAATATACTAGCTCTTAGTGATTCAGACCTTTTAATGATTCAGCACTTAATGGTTCAGAAATCTTATTAGTTTAACACTTAATCATTCAGAAATTGCCAAACAACCCCTAAGTTTACACTTAAAGAATGTACATATATAATTCTGTGACATTAAATAAAATAATGCTACAATTTCTCTTTAATTAGAAAAAGTTTTCGTGTTTAGGGAGTTATATTTATTCAAGAAAGTAGCAAATAAGGTTATTAGGGTAATTGGATAAATATATAATTTTGTTTGATATGTCAAATTCAATTCTCAGATCCAAAAGTTGTGTTCTAACAGAAAGAGGCCCACAGTTACATCAGCCCACGGCCCACACCTCCAATGATGATATCAAATACGTGGGCCAGGCCCATCTGCTACAACAACAAGCCCTCAACCAATTCCTACACTGTTATTGGCAGACAGGAGACATAAGTCGCAAAGCAGTCCCCACAGCCCGAACCCGTCACCCGTCCCGCTCATAGTTACAGCCCGCAGTCCGGGACCGCCCAAAACCTACAGCTTTAACTCGTCAGCATGGCAACTCAGCTTGTAGAATGAAATCCGTCACTCAACCTGTTCATCGTTCCACTCAACATCGACACGTTCTATCAAAATCTGATGTTTTCGACCTGCGACATATATGCTATATGACCACATATCTTGATTTTTGACATTGGATACACATATATTTGAAAATAATATTTTCTCAATTATGAAATGCATAAAGTAAGTGAATTTTGTCATCTGGTGAAAAGATAATGGCATCTAAAGACCAACACCTCGGACCCATAAATGTTATCCGTGATCAATTCCTACACACATATCAATGTTGCACAAGAAAACTTTAAGACAGTAAACAAACACATTTGGCAAAATTGCTTTAGTAGTGCCACATGTCAATTTAAAGGTGTCAAACTCACATTAATCATGCACATAGTGTTAATGGATGTTTGATTGTCGGTTTCAGTTGCTTGAATTCCAATACCCGAACGATCGTTTCGGTGAATTATAAAACCCGATCTGAACAGACATTTGCTGAATAATTTTTATTTGGTGTAATTTTGAAAAAAAAGTTGGTTTTTTTGTGTGTTTTTGGAAGTATTATGGTTTTTTGGTGTTACGCTAGTTTGACTGCCGGAACTTACATACGTGGCATCTGGAACAAGTGTCATGTCACACACTTTCCGGTCATCTACTGAACCCAAGTGCAATGTATGCAAGTTCCGCTAGTCCAACTAACAGAACGCCCAAAAAGCATCATAACCCCAAAAATCACACCAAAAACCATATTCTTTTTCAAAAGGACACCAAACCAAAAAAATTGACATTTGCAAACCCCTAACCTCATAGTTTTGCACCATGTATGAATAAATACTTTATCGTAAGAGAAATCTAGGTGTTAGGTAAAAAGATACATGAAAATATACAAATAAAGAGAATGTTAAACATTATATTTTTAAAGAAAATCTTGGATTATGTAAATGTCGTTGGTGTAAAAACTAAAAAGTATTTATATCATTAAAGATATCATTTTTTTGTTTCAATAAAAGATTCATGGGTGCTACACGTGTTAGAAAAAACACGTAAAAGTAGTTGAACTCAATTTACTATATTGAAGTCCTACATGTGTATAAAATACATTAAGTTATATGAAAATGTTTAAAATATAACTCATAACCTCAAATTTGGTGAAAATAAGATTAGATAAACTTTTTATTAGAAAAAAGTTGAATATCACTTTATCACATTTTGATTAATATAAGATATAAAAAGTTACTTTTCTTAAATGTTTTTATTTTAAGTATATGCATTTTAGACACGTCTGGAAACTTTAATATAGTAAAGTCAGGTTGAAGGACCTTTTTCATGTTTTTTAACATGTTTAAACACTTTAGTGTGTCATAATTAGGTGTGAGATTTTTCATGAAAAATAGAAAAATAGTAAAATGCTTTTCATAATTACAAAGTTTGGTTTGAAATACTTGTTAATATCTATCTATATATACAAACAAAAATATTTAAAAAGCACATGCTATTTTTCTATACTATCCATCTAGGATTTAAAAGCGTGCATTATTAAAACAAAAGTTAACCATTTAATGAAATATTAAACTTTAATGAAATATTAAATTTTAAGGATATTATTTATATATTTTTTAAATTATAAAACTGATTCTTGATAAACTAAAAACATGTTTCATTAGTTAAAAAAACATAATGTTTTAAAAACAAAATTTTATTGAATATAAAGTTTTATTAATACAAGAACTTTTAGAAAAATGATGAAATTGAAGCGTTAAAAAACAACTTTTCTTAAAGATGAAGTTGTGAAAAAAAATATTTATTGTTTTATTACCTAAAGTAGTTCATTATACGTAATTTTAATCATAAGTTATTTTAAAAAATATTTTATAATTTCTAAATATTAACAAAATACCTATTAATTTATTATTTTTATTCAATCCGTGTAATACACGAGTTGGTAAACTAATATATATAATAAAAGAAGATATTGAGGTGGTACATGTCACGATATAAGATTTCTCATTTTACTTTTACTGCCTCTCTCTATTAATAAATGAAATAGTATATAGTATTTATATTATTTGAAATATTTTCATATTAAAGAAAATAGATATTATAATAATTAAAAACCAGACTTTCCATTAATAAACACACTAAAAAACAAATAAAAGGATACAAAAAATATTCTTAAACAAAAAACATTTTTTTAAAAATACGAATTATTTTAAATACGTTATTTAAGCATAAGGATGATTTAAAAGAAAATGAATTATATAAAAAACAAAATGTATAAAAAACAATTAAAAGAATATAAGGTTACAAAATAATCAAAAACCAATTTTATAAAATGAATCTTTAAAATAATATTATTATAATTTTACTTGAAATACTTACTTATACATAACTCAATCATATATGAAAATATCGTTTTTTAGTTTCAATTTTGCTCCCTCAGATTTAATAAAAGTAATTATTTTTCTTCAAATGATTAGAAACAATAATTTATCTTCAAAAGTTTTATATGTTGTTTTAATTTTAATCCAAAAGATTTATTATTTTGGATTTAACTTGAAACAATTGATGAAACTGTTGGAGTGAAATTGAATCAAGTTATGAAACTTTTGAAGGTAAGTTGATGTTTTTAATTTTTTAAAGGAAAATAGTTATTTTGGTCAAACCTAAAGGAGCACAACCAAACTTAACTCTAAATTTTAGTTAGAAGTTATTTAATATTTTATTAATTTAATTTTGTAATACAAGTAATAATATATAAGATGCTAAAAAAGTAACTATTTTCTTGTACAAAAGAGTTTTCACTAGAAGAGAAATTAAAATGTAAAATGATTGCTTATAAAACATTCCTCCTTTCTATTCTTATTCTGTTTGTTCTTTTAATTCAGAAAATTAACCAGATAATAATATAATGAATAATACAAGAACATAAAGTAAAACCATTTATTTTTTTAAATATAAACTATAATCATCATGTTAGTGCTAATTGGAGGTTAAATATAAAGATATAACATAATTTAACATCCAACTTTTAGGGGTTTACCAACTTCTGATGTCGTCATGACAATGGATTAATTATAGATTATAATTTGATGAAAATGACTTTAGAGTATTCTTTTGTTATTATTGTTCTTGATGAAATATGTCTTGCTTTTTAAAGAAATACTCGCTTGCTTTAGAGCATTCACATCCCATTCCTTATCTTTATCCATATAATTACATTAAAAATCATCAGTTAGTCTCTCTCCTTTCAATTTAATAATATATTTTTATACCTTTTTCATTACCTTTTCTCTCTTCTTCACTCACAACCACTTTCAAAAATATTAAAAAATTTATAAGGGTTGAATAGTGAATCCTTAAATTTACAGATGAACAGTAACATTTTCTTTCTCCTTCACTCACAACCACTCAAAACCATCCCATATAATTTAAGAACTCACACTCACATAATTTTAAGGCATGGGCTGTGAATGCTCTACTTGTTCCAAATTGCCGAGCTTGAAAGAACACCATTTGTGACATTAGCAATCATCATTGTTGGCTTTTTGTTATAAAATACTATTCTATTGACATATAATTACCAAGCTTTAAAAAAATACATAAAATATAAAATACGATTAAAAAAGTAATGTAATTAAGAAAAAGAGTATTATTAGACTCATTGACTGGTTTGTGGTGCCCTTACCCTAGAAATTTTGAGGAGACGGTGCGGCTTACGTGTTTACCAACAAAACGTATGGTTCAAACTACTATCTCTGCCCAATAAGCGTTATGCTCAAGTTGTGGTCTGGGCTCCCGATGAACCTATAAATGACAATAGAAAGAAAACAACTTAATTAATTAAAACTAAATTAATTGAAAAAACATATTAAATGACAGTAGTTAGTAGATTAGGTGATTAACAACAAATGAGAATTTAGAATCGATGAACCTAAATGAACCTTCAAAAGTAAACAGACGATGAATTTTCGATGTATTAAGTTGCGTAAGTCGACCTCGATAAACCTTAATTGTTTTGTTTTCCTTCTCATTTATATCTAAAAACAAAAATATTAATTAAATTGTAACATATATTTTCAGCTTAGATATAAATTAAATTAGTTTTTTTCTTTTTAATTTTGATACCTTCAAATTTTGAAAGCTTAAAACGATTGCTTTAATTTCTTGTATTGTAAAGACACCTCTGGATGGTTAGTTTGAAAGTTAAAAGACTGATTATATGGTAATATATAATTAAAGTCTCAAGTAAAACATAAAAAGTATTACTGTCCTGTTTGGTGATTTTTATACGATTTCAAGTATAAACAGTAAAACAAATGTTTGATATAGTTTAAATAATCTGGCAATCTAATTTTTTTTTACACCAATCGTGCAACCAGCCCATAAATTTATTTATATATTTAAAGATGACCACATGCTTAACAATAATGCAAATCAGGATAACTATATAAGTATTCTTAATACAACACTATTAGACTATACTAAAGTGGATTACCTTTACTTTGTAAAAAATTTGAGTTTGTTGGATGATGAAAATGCAAGTGGGGATGAGGTCATGTGGGAAAGCAATCTTAACCAAAAGATCTTCATGTCATCCTCCCAATTTTTTTATCAAATCACATGAGCATTTAAGTATTATAATCTCAAAACAAAAAAAGATCATTATGTTATTATTAATCATTAACATCAATAGTTGTCATTTGGGTTATTTATATGCAGGGAAAGGGTTGTGTAGCACTAAGTAGTGTGCGGATTCAATAAATTTTTTCATAATTTGAAGTAATCTTGTACGGCTAACCATTTTTCACATCTTAAAAAAAAAAAACTTAAAAAGAAAATTGAATATTTTACGTGTAGTACATGATATATAAATGTAATTTAGGTATACGCACCAAAATCGTGTAAATTTGAACATTTTGTATCTCATTTTGAGGGTCAAATAACTATGTTCAGACGAGTTAGCTAATCGATCTTGACATGCATCATGTACACCACAATTCACATCCGTCTATGATCTATATGTCTATATGATATGTCGATATCATTTTATAGATATTGATGTAGATGCCTTTGTCCAAGATTTCTTTATATTATTATTAGTAGTAGTAAAAGATGAATATATTAGTAAATTAAATAGTAATTAAAAAGTGCTTTTTTATATTCCATCCTAATTAGTGGGGTATTTAAGAGAATGATAGTATAAAATTTCAAAAATGTATCTAAACTCTTATAATATTATATTATTGAAAGAATAAGATCAAGTACCTCATACGAATAATTACTGGTGAACAAAATTTAAGCAAACTCGATAAATTCACGGCTTCAGATCAGAAAACACATATTCTCTACAATCATGATTTTCATATTTGTAAATATCTTGAAAACATGACATATTCAAGTCTAGAACAAAAGCTTGTTAGGTTTTTGTATTTTCGAAAAAAATATTATTTGTTTCCAATATCAACTTCAATCTCCCACCACTCATTAGTTAGTTAAGAACCATGAAATGATGCACAATGACAACGATTGTATGTAGGCATTGGCCATCAAGTTATTGACACCACATAAATGGTCACAATCATTGGCATTTCCCCAACAAGATCAACAACTCAACAAGGACTTAGTAACAACATCATCTATTCATATTTATGTTACTTGCTTCTTATTCTTTCTCATATAGTTTTCATTCAATACTCCAAGATAATATGCATGTATATATGTATCTATCATGATTCATGCAATATGCGAACCTAGAATACTTTTTGACTATTGAATGATATGATTCATGCCCTATGAGAACAAGCAATACTTTTTTGACTATTGAAACACGTTTTAATAAATTATTGAGAACTAAGACAATTACGTTTTTTTCTTTTTTGATGAAGGACCAATAACTCGAATGACCAGCTCGTATGTGGATAAATGATAATGCGAAAGAAGAATGAAAAAACTACGGGTATGTAACTCCTATAAAGCATAACTAGCGCTTTTTATAATCAGTTTAATTTTAAATTATCGGTTTTATTTATTTTAACTAGGCTTAAAATATAGTTATTCTGACCATGACTAATATTCGTTACTGTTGGAACTTTGTTTAAATCCATATGTGGGATTTGTCCCGCATTGAAACCAAGGAAGAATACTTCCTTCCTTATAAAGAAAAATCCACTTAGCCATTCAAGTGGATCAACCAATTGGGCTAATGTGGATGAGCTATGTGTGTGTATTAAAATATATATTAATGGTCAAAGATTAGGGCTTTGGGGCTCTTGGGTTCTCTAAGACCAATAAACTCGTTTTTATATTTTAATACAAATTCTGATTTTTTAATAATATTTAATAATGACAGTTAATATCTGTTTGACAGTTAATTTGGTTTAACTGTTTTTGTCAACATATATATACAGATATTCTGGAAGAATATCACATCAGAAATCTTACACACACAAATTCGTTCTTGGGATTCATTCAACAAAGGGAGTATAGCGATTTTCGTCAGAATCAAGCACTCGTCTTGATTGATTGTTGTATCCTCAAAACAGATCCGATCACCGGAAATTTCTGTTTTAGGACACTGCATTGCAGGCCTCAATCTGTGTTTTCTTGTAAACAAATTCGTGTATTCTACAATTCAAGTACGTTTACTATACTATTCTTGTTTGATTCAAAGTTAATAGCATAATTTGTCTATATTTATTTCAATACTTGAGTGTAAATCTGTTCATTGATAATTCTGTCATAACAGTTACATCTTCGATTTCATTTAAAAGTCTAGTACTTTGGTTCAAAATGTATTGGTAACAGCACTATATAAATAGAGGTCACTAGAATGTATAACAACTTTGAGCTGATAATAATTGAGGGTAACTTTACAAAATAATAATCAAATCGTAAAACTTTCAATTAGGTCACTTAATTTCAGTTAAGTCTTTCTTTGACGCAAAATTATCCGATGATAACTCGATTTGATGGTTTAGTGGTTTAATTTGAACAAAACAAACATGATTGACCTAACTAAAATACTTTTGAAACTTGATTAATATTTTGTGATATTTTCTCTAGTTTGTATTTGGGTTTTATTTAAACGTTTGCTGAAATATATTTAATCTTTTTCTCACTTCTGAAAGATATAATCTTAATATGTTTATAATTGAAGGTTTAATTTGAACATAGTAAAAGAGGTCAATGAGTAAAATCAAAAGTTTAATTTAAATAATTAGGAATTATCTAGTTATTTGGAATAGATAATTATTAGTTTATCTAGTTGATTATTTAAATAGTGTTTGAGTTGAATTATGATTAGTTTATGTCTACTACAAATATAGGGTATTTTATTCAGTTTTATAAGTCGAGTTCAATAATAAAAAAAATATTAAATTATGTTACTTCAAATATATGTGTTTACATATATTTTCGGATTGATCAAATTGGTTACTCCAACACTTTCATCACACTTTCCTCCATGAAGTGTGTCTGTTAGTCTTTCATTGGCCTATCTATGATCAAAGACTAAAAATAATTCTATTTAGTTTCATTAATAATGGTCACGTTTTAATATATCTATGTCCTTTTCGAAAGGAAAATAAACTATTAAACCGTTAGATTAAATAAAAACGGCATAATGCTAAGGACAATGGTAGTTATAAAATCGTTATATTCAAGATCTTCTCAGAAGGATAATATTCTATGAACAAACCAACAAATTGCATGGGACAAAAGAAAATTATGTTAAAGATCAGCCAATAATTTGGTATGTGTTCAAATTACATGATTTTATCTTTTGACAATCATGTAAATTACGTGATATTATCTAGTGAAAAAACAATATCATGTAACGTATTGTACATATATTATGAAAGATAAAAATAAAATCATGCTATCCAAATTTCTTTTTTGGTGATACTTGAATCGGTCAAAAAGTCCGATTCACGTAATCGAATTGACATAATTTACAAATGGATTAGGCTATACACATCTCCGTTTATTACTTGTGATACTCCCGTCTTTAAAATCCGTTTCAAAAATTGTCATAGCTTATCTCATAAAAGAAATCTTTAGTCTTTTATTCTATATAAAAATTCAAAAAACTATTTTTATAACGGGATAAAAACATATTTAAAAATAAAATACCTATAAAAATAAATATAAATGTTGTTGATGTTAGAATAAAAAAAAGTTTCAACAAAAAATTTAGAAATATTTTTTAGAATTGGAAATAGACCTAAACGAACCGATTAAACCATTTAAGCCGATTTATTCGATTCGGTTATCTAACTAAATCTCGGATAATAGAACCAAATAAGCAAGATTGTGTGTAACTATTAACTAAACCAAAAACCGAATTCACAATTTGATTCAGTTTTTCGGTTACAAATACAATTTGATTTCGGTAATTTTCTGTTTTTGGTTTTTCTAACATCAATATTTACTACCAATAAAAACAATAAAAGACTAAGTATAAAGACTAAAGAAATAATAAATATATAAAACTTAAAAGTTTTTAGAAAAAATATTGATGCGTGATATGACAAAAAAAAAACATAAAAGAATTAACTATTAAAAAAGGTTAAGGGGATGGGGTATGAGAAATAAAAATAATTTAGATCGGGTATTTATAGCATCACCTTTTGCAAAGGTATCAAATTTTTACTTTGTGATCACTTAATTACCAAATATTACATGAAAGTATATTTTCTTTAAAATAACAGTTTACACATTCATATAACATAATCTACACCACAATTAATTCACATTAAATTGTCATCGCAGAGCTTGAAACTCAAGTTAGACCCAACCTCACTCTTGAAATATGTATTATCTTTTGTAAGTCAAAGACTACTTTCATATTTGGACGATCAAAATTTTTATTTGGTTTTTACTGAAAATTTTCATTCTAATTTCTTAAACTCAATCTTTATAATATTATCTGATAATTAGTATGGCGTTTTGTCTATACAAAATACAGAAGTTGCATTGGAAATCATCTATGTAATAAAGTTAATTATTTGTAATATTATTTTAACTTTATCCACGACTGTTTCCGAAAATCGTCGAAAATTTTTTGAGCCCTGATCGAGTAGAGAAAATAGGGCCCTTATTGTATAAAGTAAACAACTCATATATAAAATTTCGGGCGATGTGTAAAAAAAACGAGACCAGAGTTCGATCAATCGATCACTCTGACCTCATGTGTTCCGACAGCTATTTTACCGCCAACCAAATTGCAAGTTATTATGTTTGAGTTTTAAAATGGGTTTAAATTCTAAGTAAATGGTAGTGGCTAAAATAATTAAACTTTTAATGGGTTCTAATGTTGTTAGGCTTAAAATAAATAAAATGTAAATGAGTTTATTAATGGCCTAATAAGTTTAAGTGTTTAACAAAGTATGTAAGAGCTTTTCTTAAAAAATATATATAATATAATTTTTTTTGAGAAATTTAAAGCCCCTAAAAAGACCAGATACTGGACGGTCGCCCATCCTACTCCCCTCAAGGCCAGCGCCTTGATTTTAACTAACAGATATATTAGGCAAATGGCTAAAGTACAACTTTATTCAAGTACTTTCAACTTCTAAATTAGAAAGTATATAAAAAATATAAAAGGTTTTCCTAACATCTTCGCAACAAACAACATTTAAGACATATCTACTATTTAAGCGGAAAATTACAAGAACCGTAAAAACACTTTAACTGTTACATTAAAATGGTTATATGACTTTTAAACGTTACACTTTTTCTATTCAACTTCATCTAATAAGCACTACATATAATTGCTTACAATGGTTCATATAGTTCTAGCGTTGACAAAACAGGTCTTATCATGTTTAACAGGTTAAAGATGACGCGCGTAACTTACGTATCAAACATGCAAAAGACTTGTTTAACTACCTATATATTATGTCTATAATTTTTTTATATGTTTTTATGAACCAAAAATGTAAAATAATGAATACTTACTCATAAAACGCGACTCTATGAATCCAAAATCATTAGTTGCTAGAAAACTATTCCCGTTCATTGAAGTTTGTGCATGATTGTACAACATATATAGCAGTAGATACAAACGGGTGTTGTAACTTGTAAGTTGAAAACAAAAGTCCAAAACAAAGAGATTAGAAAAAAGGAACAATTTGCACTTCCTGAAAAGATGAGGGACTAAAACCGACCAATTTACAAAATGACATGTGAGTTAGCAGTTAGCACCTAATAACAATATGACAACCGATGAACACCACGATCTCTAAGGATTCCAGAGTATAGAGCCATCCTATTTGCAGGCATACCCTTGTAAATTCTCCTACTGTTCTTCCTACCCCCCTCATCTTTCAAACTTGACGAAACAGACCCCTCAAGATTCTTACTTTGCATTCTCCTCCTAAACTCCTCTCCATTTCCACTTGGTTCCATCACATCCTCTGCAAAGTGTACTTTCTTGTTCTTTTTCTCTCTCTTCTTCCCATCTGCAAAGGTTTAGAGAGATAAAAAAGTCAACGGTCAGTTTGACCAAATGAAAATTCAAGAAAATTTTCAAGAAAGTAGTAGAAGAATGATAATTGAACCTGAAGAGATGCAGGGTCTTGGGTGGTGGGTGGTGGTGGTGGTGGGTGGTGGTTTGTGGTGGCGGAGGGCGAGGAGGAGGACGGTGCCGGAGACGGCGGCCATGGCGGTGGCTAACACCATACCATTTGAAGCCAAGATTGATGACATGATCACTTGTTTTCACCAATTCTTGAAATTTAGAAGATGAAATCAAGATTCTTGGGTAATGATGAGGGAAGAAGATGAAAATGAAGAGGAAGATGAAGATGAAGATGAAGACATGATCACTTATTTTTAATCTTTTTTGATAAATTCTTGAAAGGTAGAAGGTGAAATCAAGAATTTTGGGTGGTGATGATGAGGGAAGAAGATGAAAATGAAGATGGAGATGAAGATATGATCATTTTTTCTTAATCTTTTCTTGATAAATTCTTGAAATTTAGAAGGTGAAATCAAGAATATTGGGTGGTGATGAGGGAAGAAGATGAAGATGATGAGGATGAAGAAGACATGATAAAGAAACTTGAAGTATGAATGTGTGTGTGTGATTTGTGTTTTGTGTGTGTGATGTGTGTTTTTTGTGTGTGTGTGATTATAGAAATGAGGGATGGGTAGTTTGAACGAAAGGAGAAATTTTATAATGATGGGATGGTTGGGTCTTGAAAGTTTTTATTTTTATTTTAGTTTTTAGACTTGAAGAAAAAGCATTGAATGATTGGTCCTAATCGGAACCCTTTTAAAGAAAGAATTTCACATTCACACACAAGCCTAACAAGTAAGTTTTACCCTTTGATTGATTTTTGGACTTCATATATTGTTTAAACTAATATATAGTAGAGTATTTTTTTTATATGTTTCGTACCCACATGATTAAGACAACTCTATGTGGGTTTTTGTAGTCGTCTGTGAACCTCGTGGCGTGTTGGAAGAAGGTTTTTATATGGGACATATGTCCACAAATGGAAAATAAGAGAGGAGGGGGAGCTTCTCTATTGATGGTTGATAGGAGAGGGAGAGATGATGTTTGTGACTCTTTAGTTATGTTTTAAGAACCTCTTCGACATAAGGATTTGTCACTCTCATGATAGTTTAGATGGACAGATGGAGAAGAGAGAGAAAGATTTATCCGTGAGACAGATGTCCACAGAAAAAAATTGTGTGTGAGAGAGATAAGAAAGTACATGTGACGGTGGCTGACGTGGGAAGGAAGGAGTATGTGGTCCCTCCTGTTAGAGATGCTTTAATGGTTAAATATTGTATAACACGATTCTTAAATATTAATTGCATGCCGCATAAATCACGTTTTACGTAAGAGGTAACGTGTCACTTGACACCGCTAGAAACAAATTTAATTCACGTGGAACGAGCTTTCTTGGTTGCTTAAGCTTGCATGTTTGATTTTGATTTTTTATCCAAATAATATTGTGTAGACCAATGAGCATTTGATCTAATGATATCTAAATGTGATATAGGTGACTCCTCTATAAAAGGTCAATGATTTTAATTTTGCAATAGACAGTCTCAATGGACTTAAGTGTAAATTAGAAGTCGTTAAAAATTTCTTATACAAGATCTATGTCATTTTAAGCACTAATTGAGAGTAGATACACCTTAACAAATCAATGATGATTACCAAGTATGTCTCATAAAGTTAGTTAGTATTAGATCATTAAGTTAATATTGTCATTTACTCTCAAATGTTCGGTGTTAGAGAAATTAAACAAACACATTCTTTACATTTAGCTATATATTTTAGATTAGTATTTAATGTTCGTGTCATTTTAAGTACTACTTGAAAGTAGATACATCTTCTCTTGGAGTCACATTGAGATGTAATAAAAATAAATTTATAGAAAAAAATAATTAAAAAAACTAGACCTATTTTATACAAACTCTACATTAAATAAAAACATTAGTTTTTTAGTAGATGAAAGCTATTTGGTTTGGGTCAAGGCAACTTTGACTCACTGTCTAGAGCTATTTCGGTTAAGGTTATTGATTAAAATCTTGGATCCGAATCAACAAACATTATGTCTTCATTTTGTGCTCATATATTATGTCTTCGACCTAATAAACATAAATCTAAACATGGTTTTGGTATTTTATAACAACCCCACAGGCCCACACACACAAACAAATATTAAAAAATCCACAAAAATACATTTTAGAATATACTCACTAATTGTTATGAAAAGTCCTATCCACACATCATGTGATTCAATAACAAAATTTAGATGGTGATTTTTGAAAGTTGATAGAAACTTGAAGGCGTTTGTTGTCATTATTTGGCTTCTTTCAATCTCTTCACATGCCTAGAAATTTCCATTTCATTTTCATGTTTTTTATTTATCATATTATAATGAAAATAAATTGGTTCCACATTTAGGCTTGTAAGTTGTAAGAAAAAACAAACCGGTCAAATTGAAAAAAATAGTCCTTTTTGAGTATTTTCTTTTCTAGATCATTCTACAGAAATTAAAAATTTTTATCCACTTTGATATAGTTTTTCATTAGATGATAGCTTAGATATCTTTAATAGAGATATTATGTTTGAGTAAAGTTTTTATTGATACTCTATTATTAGCTCTTTGAAAGCCTTCTTTCAGCGCATACTTTGTTTTATCTGGTCTTATTGATTAATCGGATACTTTAGGGTCTCATGAGATTCCTGAGAACGGTCGGAGCCAAAAATATCTACAAATAGATATAAAGTGATTGATTTTGTTAGAATTGTCAAATTTCAAAAGCTTGAAGAAGTCAATTTGAAACTTTCAAACTTATTTCATATGTGAATGCCATCTTTGATGACTTATATGTACACAAAGACCCTTGAAACTTTTCACAATATTGACGAGTTGACATTGCTTTTAGTATTTTATCATTTAGACCAAAGTTTATGTTGATTGCTAAAACAAGAAGCAAAAGTTTAATACAATTTTTGACTTTTTGTTTTAAGCAAAGAAATATCCCAACATGATTGAATGGGCTTTAAAGATAAGGCCCAACTGTAGGATACTTTGGGCCATATTTTATCTTTCATGTTATTATTCATGGGCCGTTGTCCCTTGTTGATTATCTCATTAACCCAATATTCATTATTCAGTAATGTGCAAACTGCAAATCACCCTCGCTTGGTATTAGTAACCAACCATTTTTTGTAGGATTTAATACATTAGGTGTTACGCGACTACATAGTTTTTGTTCGAAAGGCGAGTACATAGTTATGTATCCACTTTGACTCACGTATCCCTATTTATTATATAAAACGTCTGTTTAAATCTATTTAACTTATTTTTTTTTCACATACCACATTTCTTTCGCTTGTTAGAAATTAAGTCATTAATGCATTTTGTATACATAATCTATGCGACCAGGTCTTTGGTGCCTCGCGCAACACCCTTCTGATCGTGACACAAGTTTCCTGATGAAAAATCATCCAATAAAAAGAAAAAAGGAAAACACCTACGTAGTAGATTCAAGTGATGGAAACTTGTCAATGAAAGTATCTTGCTAATGTGGTAGAAGTTGTTTTTAGTCTTTTAAGTTATGAGAAAACTAGGATTCCCAATAATAATTATGTAATATCTTGAATTGGTTTTAGAATTTTAAAAGATAATATATTATTAATTTAGAGTATTGTATATAAAAGTAAATGGCAGTAAATCATCTATGAGTAGTAATTTGAATATCTTTCAGCCAGTCACACGGAATATTGTGAGTGTTGCGAGTTCACATAGGAGGTAATGATGTGTCGGGCAGAAAGTAAGTTTGTTGGTTTTAAGTAAACCAGACAAATGACTGAAAACAAAAGAAATCTAATGAAACATGTTAATGCTAATTACCTTTTTTTGTTGGCCAGCTGGTTTTGCGACTAGAATAACTAATAAACCGATGAATCGTCCAAGTTGCTCTCATAGAATAACAACAAATGTTGTATTTCCTGTTTTCAACATGTGCGGTACAAGTGTTATTGGTTAATGTTAGTGATAGATGGGTACATATCATTTTGATGGTGACAATGTTGCTAGATATGCCGTTAATGGGTCCTTTTCACTTGCATAATATAAAGTTATATTAACTTGTTGTAAAAAATATAAATTTCATAAGTTTTATATTAAATTATCCTACACTTGCTATTACAAAAGCAATAAATGTAACGTGATTTTTAGCCAATTGGAGAGTGGAGGCTTTCTTGTAAAAGGGTCTGATATGGGCTGCTAGTGATATATAAACAAGTGTCCACTAAAATATTATATTTTTCCTTCTTAACTATAAAAACATGCATCATTCTTTATGTGAAACTAGGTTACAGTCCCGTGTAATACACGAACTAAATAAATTTAATGTTACATGGTTTATAATATAAAAGTAATTTAGATTTCTAGAATCATCCTTATAAATCTACATGTCTTCTTTTTAAAGATTCATTCTTTCCTTTTTAACCTAACAATTACAAATATATGATATCTGAATTCTTACATTACAAAAGAAGTAACAATCAAAGCTACACGATATCGCGAAACATTAACTTGTTATTATCTGATCTCAACCATGATAACTATATGTAAATAAACAAATATGAATACAAGAAAAAAAAGTAGTTAGGTTGAAGGCACCAAATGAAACTAATTATAAATCTTAGTCTTCTTACAAAACTTGCAACCCCACATGGTGGTAGGTAAAAGTTTGATCTCATAGTAAATACATATTTAAATTCGTTAATCAAACTAGTTATATCTTATATTAAGTTCAAGTTAACTTTATTATTAACCTTATGGCCTTATGGGTTATGTAAATGACAAAGCTTTACTTAACGAAACTATGTTAAGATGATGATGATCAGCATACTCAATCGGTTCATTAAGGTTAATTATACATACACGTGACCGATTCGTACAACTATTTGTAACTAGAATGGTTCACCTTCAAATTTCATATCTTTGTCATTTAGTATTTATCTTTAAAAGTGGTTTGATATCAATGTTTTTAAAACCGGACCGGACAGTGAACCGAACGTTTTACCGGTCCGATGGTCGGACCGGTTCAACCGGTCGGACCGTATATAAGAACCGGATAAAATTATAATTATTATATATATATATATGTAAAAATTACAAAAAAAAAGTATATAAAAAAACCGGTTCAACCGGTCCGGTTCCCGGTCCGATTGCCGGTTCGACCGGTTCAACCGGTCTGACAACTTGTTCAACATTAAAACTGTTTTAAACACCGAACCGGACCGGATTGGAGTCCGGTTCCCGGTCCATAGGTCCGGTCCGGTTTTCAAAACCATGTTTGATATAGACCCTTTGGTACTTCAGAGATCAAAGCCACTCATTGTCACACCCCAACCTTGACGGCGGAAACGTCGAGGAGTGAGAGTTAAGATCGTTCATAGCCACATAACGCTATTAATAATCCAAATATAGTTTAAACATAAGTTCCATTTGTCACATTATAAATATAAGTCTCAAAGGAAATAAAAAACATAACATAGAATGTAACAAATCATTCTATCCTATTTATTAATCTAGGTCCATTCCTAGATGTGCAAGCTTCAAAGTGTAGATAATCAAACTTGGGCATTTCCTGAAACATGTTAAAAATAAAAGGTCAACAATAATGTTGGTGAGCATTCCATAGTTTTTAATACATAAGTATATAAAAGATGGCAATTCAAGTCATAAGTTAGTGAATAAAGTGATTAGGGATGCTATGAACAATGCAACAATCAAACCTTGACAATGTTTTACAAGTCTCAAACGTTAAAAGTATATACGATCAGCTAAGTGTACTTGGATCAACCAAGCAGGCTTGTCTTACCCATAGATCTATGACTTCGCTGGGCTAGCAATAGTTAATGATTGTACATATAACACCATAACATGGTAACCACATAAGTTCAACTAACCACAACTTAACATGATGAATTGCCATGAAGTTTACAAGTCTCAAATAAGTTTACAAGTGCAAAGTATAAGTTAACATGCTTCACCCCAAAGTGTGAAATTAAACAAAAAGGGGGTATGGAATACTCACTTGATCAATAAGTATATTTTATTGATGATTAATAAGAAATATAAGAATCGCCGTTCCAACGTAAACCGTCACAATGCACCTAGAATATATATATTTACAAGATTATTACGTTTTATAATAAGTTTAACGGTTAAACGAGAACTAGGGTTTCAATTTGGTGTTTGGGGGTTTTTATAGTTACTCAAATAAAAATGGGATATTTAATTATCACTTAACTCAATGAAATATACTATTTACTCAATTTACTATTAAGAAACAAAATTATTTAAATAAAGTTTAAGTATTGTCTATATAAATTTTTATAATTTTTAATCGAACCATCATTTATATAGATATTATTTGAGCAACTAATAACTTGGTGATTAAAGACATTATTTAAAGTTTATTTTATAAAAACATAAACTAAATATATTTTTGTCTAAAATATTTAATGAAAATATTAAAATGTTTTTATGAAGTAAATTGCAAAAAAATTAATATGATGTCTCAAAACAATAACAAGTTCATAAGTTGATTTTTTTATATAAATTTTAAAAAAAAATAATGATTTAAAATTGAAGGCCAAAAGCCTTGAAACAAAAACATGAGGCTCCCGGGGTTCGAACCCGAGACCTCATGTTTGAGATGTTTGTGCTTAACCAGTGAACCAAGGCCTCAGCCGCGATTCTTACTGGTTTCTTATTATTATAACCCATCTCAAAGAAAGTTTCCCCCAATTTGCGAAGAACCCTAGAACAAGATGGATCAAATTGATCATCAAATCGTTATTGTTAATGGAATTAAGCTTAGGGCTTTCATTTCCCACAGGAAACCGAGTGTGTGTATGTATTAATTTACCCGTTTTGTAAACGAATCGATGAAGAACCAATAGAAGCGGGTCGCGGCTATGGCTCAAGCTCGTTCAGGTTGCAATTGTTGATGAAAACCAAATTCCTTCTACAGAAAGCTCCCAAGGGCTCTAAGAATGAAAAGCCCTATGTTGATTTCGAGTTTTGAAACTCAGAAAATGAGGTTCGAACAGTTGCAGGTTCACGATGAGAGAGTTGTTTGGATCGAGTTGTTTATGTGTTTTCAGGAGAAATTGAAACCAACAATCGTTTAGGAATGACTAGGTAATTGATTAGGTTCGTTTAATTAGGTTATTATTTGAGTTTAATGCTTCGAACGGCTATGAGTTTAATTACGATTTCGGTTAGGCATCGTTTTGGTTTGTAACCGATGTTAGAGCTCAATTAAGGTTGTTTATTGTGTTCGAATCGAGTTCCAGAATGATTTAGGCTGGTTTGGGGGTTACAGTTGGATGTATTTGACCGTTTTTAAGGTCGCCGGACTCCGGCCGGAAGGTGGCCGGAGTTGCGGCCGGAAAATCGAGTAGGAGGGGGGGCTTTGGTTTGGGTTTCTCTCTTGTACAACTTTGGTCCCTCAACCTTCAATCCCTATCATTTTATGTACAAACTCTTTATTTAAAGTTTATAAAATGACAATAAGGCCCCCTTGACTTTTATAACTTATTATTATTATTATTATTATTATTATTATTATTATTATTATTATTATTATTATTATTATTATTATTATTATTATTATTATTATTATTATTATTATTATTATTATTATTATAACTTTTATTATTATATAATAATTATCAATATAACTTACAAATTAAAGAATTAAAAACCCAATTTAAAGTAATATGCATAAGCAACCCATAAGTTTCATGAATGACAAATGTGATCCTTAAACAAATTTAACAAAGTTAACTTTAATTTAACCTAAAAATACAAGATGTTACAGTCTCCCCAACTTAAAAGAATTTCGTCCCGAAATTAAGAATAAAGCTAAGAGAACAAATGCGGGTATCTCTCCTTCATATGATCCTCACGCTCCCAAGTGAACTCAGCTCCACGTTTGTTTTCCCAACGGACTTTGACGATAGGTGTGGTAGTTGTTCGGGTCTTCTTTAAGGTTCGATCCATAATCTCAACAGGCTTCTCAACGAAATGCAATGACTCATCAATTTGAATTTCCTCTAGTGGAACATGCAAATTTTCATCAGCCAGGCACTTCCTCAAGTTTGAGACATGAAAGACAGGATGTACTCCGCTAAGTTCAGAAGGTAACTCCAGTTTGTAAGCCACTTTCCCAATTCTTTTCAGAATCTTGAAAGGTCCTACAAAACGTGGGGCTAACTTACCCTTCTTCCCAAAACGTACAACACCCTTCCATGGAGAGACCTTAAGAAGAACCATGTCGTCGACTTGAAACTCCAACGGTTTGCGTCTTTTATCGGCATAACTCTTTTGACGACTTCTAGCCACCTCAAGGTTATTTCAGATCTTGGAAACTTTGTCAGTCGTTTCTTGAATAAGTTCCGGACCAGTGATAAGATTTTCCTCAATGTCAGTCCAACATATCGGAGAACGACATTTACGACCATACAAAGCCTCGAATGGTGCCATCTTGATACTTGAGTGATAACTATTGTTATACGAAAATTCCGCGAGCGGTAAATGCGTATCCCAATCACCACCAAAATCAAGGACACAAAGACGCAGCAGATCCTCGAGGGTTTGGATTGTTCGTTCGGTTTGACCATCGGTTTGAGGATGGTAAGCCGTACTTAAATCCAATTGAGTACCCAAAAGTTCTTGCATCGAAGACCAAAAGTGTGAAGTGAAACGAGCATCTCGATCGGAAATAATGTGTAAGGGCACGCCATGACGACTCACAATTTCGTCAATGTAGATTCGAGCTAGCCTTGAAACCTTGTACCTATCTCGTATGGGTATGAAATGTGCTGTCTTGGTCAAACGGTCAACGATGACCCAAATACTATCATGACCACGAGGTGTACGAGGTAACTTGGTTATGAAATCCATGGATATATGCTCCCATTTCCACATAGGGATTTCAGGTTGCTCAAGTAAACCACTTGGTCGTTGATGCTCGGCTTTGACCCTTGCACACGTGAGACACTTAGAAACATAAGACGCGATATCTTTCTTCATTCCAGGCCACCAATATTGACCACGCAAGTCCATGTACATCTTATCGGAGCCAGGATGAATGGAATATCGGGTTTGATGAGCTTCGTTCATAATGAAGTGTCGAAGATTGTCACGATTCGGGATCCAAAGTCGATTCAAGAAGTACCACATGCCATTCGGTTTTGTCTCCAGTTGTGACCGAACGTTAGACATCAAATCTTCATCCTTCCCTTCGTCGGTTAATGCCGCTTGTTGAGCCTCGCGAATGCATAACTCGAGGTCACTATCGATCCTTAGGTTTTGGAGCATGATAGTAGCCTCGTTGACATCCACATGGATCTCGGTATCAAATTCTCCTAGCGTATCAAACCATTGCCTTCGATCTCGAATCTCTTGAAGCGAGACAGTCTTATTGTGAACCTTGCGACTTAGCGCGTCGGCTACAACATTCGCCTTTCCAGGATGGTAGCGAATGTCGCAGTCGTAGTCGCTAATTAGCTCGATCCATCGTCTTTGTCTCATGTTGAGATCCTTTTGGTTAAACACGTGCTGGAGACTCTTATGATCGGTGTAGACTATGCATTGCGTTCCATATAAATAGTGTCGCCAAATCTTCAATGCGAAAACCACAGCACCAAGTTCAAGATCATGAGTTGTGTAGTTCACTTCATGAACCTTCAATTGCCTCGACGCGTATGCTATAACTTTGCCTCGTTGCATGAGAACACAACCAAGACCTTGATTAGAGGCATCGCAATATACGGTAAAGTCGTCGTTTCCATCGGGAAGTGTGAGAATAGGAGCGTTACACAACTTGCGTTTCAATGTCTCGAAAGCCTCTTCTTGCTCGGGTCCCTGATCAGGTGGTGAAAGTTTAACGTTTAACGACTTTATTTCCGAGCTTTATGTATAAATGTATGAGAAATAGAGTTACTTTGGGAGTATTTTGTGTTTGTAGGTTAAACGTGAAGAAGACGAAGAAATTGGAAGAAACGAGACGAAAATCGGAGCTCAAGAAGTAAAGATATGATAAACAGAAATTACACGACAACGATATCTTAAAACGGGCATAACTTGAGCTAGGAATTGAGTTACGGGACCCATAACCTATCAACGGAAAGGTCTCGAAAAACTACACATGAAAATCAAGATTGCACAGGAAGGTGGCGCCACTGACGCCTCCATAGGCGCCACCGACGCCGGGGTCCGGGTTTTTGTTGAGATGGAGCCTATTTTGAAGGGATTTAAAAGAAACAAAACCCTAATTCGAAAAATATCTTTACACACAGCAATCTTGGACGAAATTTGGAAATCTGGGATCATTCTCAAGCTCTTCTAACATCAAGAACGTCGATTTCATCCGAATTACATGATCAATTACGTTTTTGTTGAAGAATCGATGAAGATGCAAGGCTAAATCCATTGTGATTCACTTCGGGGGACGGGTTTGTGCAAGTTCTAGTTTTTCTTCGTTTGTAACCTAGATTGGGATTGAATCTTGAACCTTTTAAGTTCTTTTGGATTCAATTTATGATTTGATTCGTTAAACGGTTTAACTATGATTTAACCTAATTTTGATATTCTTTACCTTTGGTTGTCTTTAATCATTGTGTGAGTAATTATTAGACTTAGAGTTTCATGATTCGAATTGGTAATTGTGTGAATAAGGTCCTTTAAACTTTAATCCATAATTATCACGTAAATCATATCATGTATAGGTCACCATTAATGGCTTCTCATTAGGGTTCATTTAAGAAAGATTGTAACTTTGCCAAACCTGAATCCTGAAGTGGATTCCTTTTCAATCAAGATTGTTAAAAACTTAAACTTTGTTTCGTTAAATTAATTAATTCCCAATTCAATTAATCAAGCAATTTCCTTTTTCAATGTTTAATTCTTTTAGTTTAATCGTTACTAGCACTTTCCTGTGATTCCCTTTGGATTCGACACCCTGCTTACCCTTTACTATTAAAGGTGATTAGGTACTCTTTAATATATTTTTGACCGACCACACGACATCGATCAAAATGGCGCCGTTGCCGGGGAATCGTTGCGCTTAGTGTTAGTAATAGTTATTTATTTTCTAAAAAAAAAAAATCCTTAAAAAAAAAAACAAAAAGATTTTCTTTTTCTTGTTTTGCTTTAGTTTATTTATTCTTTTTGTCGTTCGGAATTACACGGGTATTTGTTTCTTGTGTGTAGGTAGTTCAAGACTCTTATGCATACGAGACGTTCCGGAAGAACTTCACCGTTGCTTTTTGATCCTGAGATTGAGAAAACAGCAAGAGACAACCGAGTTTTTCACAAGGCAAATCCCTCATCAGCTCCTATTCCACGAAGTGTGTGGTCGGAAGAAGGAACCTCAACAGCTAAGGCTAGTGAAATCTTACGAAGGCTTTCCAAAACACCGGAAAGTAATCCATTCAACAGCATGAATAACTCGGGAAATCAAAGTGGTCCGTCTACTCAACCTCCTCCACAAAGGGAGCAACCTCTAGGTGATATTCCACCTCCATTGTTTCCACCACATAATGCTCCACCACCTCAGCAACAAATTCCACCATTTAACCCAGTTCAAGGAAACCCTATACCTCCACCACCACAATTCCAAACGGGTGACACTACTCGTGTATACCCACAACCTAATCCACCTATTCAACAAGAACCGGTTAGAAATGTTAACTATGAGGCTCCACGAAATCCCTCAGTTCAGTTTAATCAATCCAACTCGAGCCGTAATGATGGTGTTAATGGTGATGAAGATATAAGGGATCGGGTATCAAATTGGGATGATGGAATGGAGCATGGGAATTCAAATGCTGGATATGGAGTGGGAGATGAAGATGGATTTGGTTTCAACTATGGTTATCAGCATCTAGGAGGCTACAATCATCATTTTAATCCAGTCTTCCAAATGGCTAATCACGGTCCACCAAGAGCCATGAGGCAACCAATGAATCAACATCCTCAACCAGGTTTTCCTCAACATCATGATGGTCTCCCGCAAGTCCATCATCGTGCTCCGATTCGTGGAGTTGAGAGCCATTTTAGACCTCAAATTGCAGTCAACTCATCTCCAATAGTAAGCCCTATTGCACATGGTCGATCTTTCGAAGTGAGGCCACAAGGATTGAATATGTTGCCATCTTTCTATGGTAAAGGAACCGAGGAACTGTACCTCCACATTTCTGAATTTGAAGCGGTGTGTGGCACAATTGGAGGACAAGGATTTACACCGGATCAAGTCAAGCTCGTGTTATTTCAATTCACCTTGAAGGACGCTGCGAAACAATGGTTTCTATCATTGCCATCTGCAAGCATTTTTACATGGGAGGATATGCAACAACAATTCCTAGAAGAGTATTACACACCTCAACGAACAAGTGATGCAAGGGCTAACATTCGGAACTTTCAACAACAACCAGGTGAACTTTTCTATGAAGCTTGAAAGCGGTTTAAACAATTGCTAAGGAATTGCCCTCATCATGGTATTCCGCAATAGGAGTTGATCAATGCATTTTATGATGGATTATCCACTGATGACATCCGGGATGTGAACTCTACTACGGGTGGAACATTCCTTTCCAATCATGTGGAGGTGGATTGGGAATTCTTAGAGAAAATGGCGGTGAACTCAAAAAGGCAAGCTCAATCTAATAGGAAGAAGAAACACGCCATTGTTAGATCTGCAACCACTACTAATGCCAATGAAAGATTAGAACAATTGGAGAGAGCAAATCAGGTGTTGGAACGTCAGTTGGCGAGTTTGAACCTCAATGGGGGAAATATGACACATCAAGGCGCACCAATCTTTCCCGTGTGTGAAGGATGTAGTGATCTTGGCCATGCTATCATGGATTGTCCAATGAAAGTGGGTAGACCTGAGGAAGAAGTAAATCAAGTATATGGTGATCGAAAGCAATATGATATGAATTCTAATACATATCATCCAGGTTTGCGTAATCACCCCAATTTTAAGTATGGCAACACATCTAATCAATCTAATCCTCATTTTCAGGTACCAAATCAAGGAGGTCAATCGTATCAGAATCGACAACCGATGTATAATAACCAGAATTACAACCAAGGAGGATACAACAAGGGTTATCAACGAAATTATCAACCTAATGGCGATCAAGGAAGCTCAAGCAACTCATCCGAGGTCATGGACTTTCTCCGAGAGATTAAGAAAGACAATGAGGTACGAGATAAAACCATGGAGGCATTAGCAAAACAAGTTGGACAACTAGCGGAAGAGATGGCACAATTGAGAAGAAATCCAGGAACGTTGCCTAGTGACACCACTGTCAATCCTCAGCATCAAACACCGGGTGCAAGAAATACAAAGAGTGCAAACATCAATCAGGTAAGTATTCTTCGCTCTGGTAAAGTTTATGATAACAAAGTGGTATCTCCACCACCATTTCAAGACGGAGTGGTGGAGGATCTTGGTGAGGATGGGAAAAGTGATGACGAGTGTGAACCGGACATACAATTAACTAGGAAACATAAAAAAGTAGCTTTTCAAGATACACAAAAACACGTGTTAAAGCAAGAGTCACCTAAGGTCAATGATAAGGATATGGAGGTTCGCAACATTCCTTATCCAAAAGCTTTAGAAAATCCTGAAAAGTCAAAGATTTCAAATAAACGAGGTCCTCAACAAGAGGAAATTTGGGAAATTTTCAAACAAGTAAAAATCAACATTCCCTTACTTGATGCAATTAAACAAGTGTCGGCTTATGCTAAATACCTTAAAGACATGTGTACTCAAAAACGAAATAATAAATTTCCAAAAAGGCTTGATTTAACAGAAAAAGTAAGTGCTGTGTTGATGGGTTCCTTACCTCTAAAACTCCGGGATCCTGGAACGCCCTTGATACCAATTCAAGTTGGTGACTTTAAAATGGCAGGGGCGTTATTGGATCTTGGAGCAAGTGTAAGTATCCTTCCGGGGAGCTTATATGATCAATATGATTTCGGTCCACTTCGTAAGGCAGATACGACGGTGGTATTAGCCGATTTAACACCTAAGCTTCCTAGAGGAATCGTGTCTGATGTGATTGTCATGGTTGAAGATTTCTACTACCCGGTTGATTTCTTAGTTTTAGACTATGTGTCAAATGATAAAACAAAGCAACCTAACGTCATACTTGGTAGACCATTCTTGGCCACCGCGAATGCCTTGATAAACTGTAGAACCGGGACGGTGGATATGACATTTGGTAATAGGAAGTTGCGTTTAAACGTGTTTGCTAATGCACCAAACTCTCTACTCAATGATGAATGCTTTATGGCGGACATCATTGAGGAGTGTAATCCTCACGAAAGTGAGGATGCCACCAAAGAGACTTGTTTTGTTTGTGATGATGCAGGTTGGAATCATATGACAGATCTAGCAATTGAGGCACAAAAGTTAGATGTCATGGGTGTTGATACTGGTAGGCCCCTATGGACACATCAAATTAAGAACTTGCCTGAACATATAGACAAAAAGATAAAGCCTTCATTGGAAAGCCCACCGGAGTTGGAATTGAAAGATCTTCCTAAGCACCTCAAATATGCATTTTTGGGAGAAGATAACACGTTGCCCGTAATCATCGCAGCCGACTTAGAAGAAGATCAAGAAGCCTCATTGTTACAGGTTCTTCAAACATACAAAGCTGCGATAGGATGGACACTTGCTGATTTGAAAGGAATAAGCCCTTCGATCGTGATGCATAAGATCATAACTGATGCCGAAGTTAAACCGTCACGTGATACTCAAAGAAGGTTGAATCCAAACATGCGGGAAGTGGTCAAGAAAGAGGTACTTAAGTGGTTGGATGCCGACATAATTTACCCAATCTCTGACAGCACATGGGTAAGTCCAACTCAAACGGTACCGAAGAAAGCAGGTATTCAAGTGGTCAAAAGCGATACAGGTGAGCAAATCGCCACTCGGCCGGTAACCGGGTGGCGTGTTTGTATTGATTATAGGAAACTAAATGCCGCCACATCTAAGGATCATTTTCCACTTCCATTCATTGATCAGATCATTGAGAAATTGGCAGGTCAGAAGTTTTATTGTTTTTTAGATGGTTATTCAGGATATAATCAAATTGCTATTCATCCTGAGGACCAACAAAAGACGACATTCACTTGCCCTTATGGCACATTCGCTTTTAGGCGAATGCCATTTGGTTTGTGTAATGCCCCGGCCACCTTTCAAAGGTGTATGATGAGTATCTTTTCAGATATGGTCGGGGAGTCTCTAGAAATTTTCATGGATGATTTTTCAATTTTTGGTTCTACTTTTGATAAATGTCTACATGAATTGACCAAAGTGTTGAAACGATGTGTTGAAACAAACTTAGTCTTAAGTTGGGAGAAAAGTCACTTTATGGTTCAAGAGGGAACAGTTCTAGGGCATGTCATATCTAATCGGGGAATTGAGGTAGATCGGGCCAAAATCACGGTAATTTCCACTCTACCTCCTCCGGTTAATGTTAAAGGTGTGCGATCATTCGTAGGACACGCAGGGTTTTACAGACGGTTCATTAAGGGCTTCAGTGTCATAACTAAACCCTTATGTAACTTACTTTTGAAAGACATACCCTTTGTGTTCGATAAAGAATGTTTGCATGCTTTTAACACGTTAAAAGAGAAATTAGTGGAGGCCCCAATCTTGCAATCACCTAATTGGTCACTTCCGTTTGAAATTATGTGTGATGCAAGCGACTTTGCAATTGGGGCTGTTTTGGGTCAACGGGTGGATAAGAAACTCGTTGCAATATACTATGCAAGTAAAACATTAGCCGATGCTCAGTTAAATTATACAACAACTGAAAAAGAATTGCTTGCAGTAGTATATGCCCTAGATAAATTCCGTTCATATATATGGGGAAGTAAAGTAATTGTTTATTCTGATCACAGTGCAGTCAGATATCTAATGGAGAAAAAAGATGCTAAACCTCGACTTATACGTTGGATCTTGTTACTACAAGAATTTGACTTGGAGATACGTGATAAGAAGGGAAGCGAAAATGTAGTCGCAGATCATTTGTCAAGAGTGGTGCATCAAACCACTGATTCACATCATGAGATTAATGAGACATTTCCAAATGAGCAATTATTATCCATATCTTCCGAACCATGGTATGCTAACTTTGCAAACTATTTGGCTGCAGGTACCACTCCCGACCATTGGAACAAGAGGAAGAGACAACAGTTCATGTCGCAGGTCAAATATTACATTTGGGACGAACCAGATCTATTCAAGGTCGGAGCGGATCAAATCATCCGAAGATGCATTCCTGAATCCGAAATTCAAGACGTGTTAGAACATGCACACTCATCTGCATGTGGGGGTCATTTTAGCGGACAGAAAACGGGTCACAAGATCCTATCTTGTGGACTCTTTTGGCCAACAATCTTTCGTGATTCGTATAATTTTGCTAAAAATTGTTCGAAATGTCAACAACTGGGAAGTATATCAAAACGTAATGAAATGCCCATGCAACCAATTCTCGTGGTTGATATCTTTGATGTTTGGGGAATTGATTTCATGGGCCCATTCCCAAATTCGTATGGCAATCTATATATTTTAGTGGCTGTGGATTACGTGTCAAAATGGGTGGAGGCCATTGCCACTAAAACAAATGACCACCACGTTGTGTGTAAATTTGTTCAAAGTAATATTTTCTCACGATTTGGTCTTCCCCGTGTGATCATAAGTGACGGAGGATCACATTTTAAGAATTTTCACTTTGGAAAGTTGTTAAAGCGTTATGGCGTAGATCACCGAATAGCAACACCTTATCACCCTCAAACGAGTGGTCAAGTGGAGGTCTCCAATAGGCAAATTAAGGAAATCTTACAGAAAACGGTACGATCGGACCGTAAAGATTGGTCCACCAAGTTAAACGACGCTTTGTGGGCTTATCGTACCGCTTTTAAAACACCTATCGGTACAACCCCATATCGGTTAGTCTACGGGAAAGGATGTCACTTACCTGTCGAACTCGCTCATCGTGCTTTATGGGCAATTAAAAATGTTAATCTTGATTACAATGTTGCAGGCACTGCACGGAAGTTGAGTTTGAACGAACTGGAAGAATTAAGGAACGAGGCATACGAGACGACAGCCGCATACAAGGCAAGGATGAAAGAAGTGCACGACGCTAAGTTACGGAAGAAGACTTTTGAAGTCGGCCAGAAGGTGTGGTTGTATAACTCACAATTGAAACTGTTTCCCGGTAAGTTGAAAAGCAAATGGATGGGACCGTATGTTGTAAGTCGAGTTGGTAAGTTTGGCGATGTCGAGATTGAAGACCCTAAAGACGGTGTACGAAAATTGGTGAATGGACATCGATTGAAACATTATCTGGAAAGCAAGGATATGAGCGAAACCAATGAAGATTTGGTGAGCTTCTTGGTAAGTGCACCAACCTACACAACAACTCCGTAAGGGTCAGGTAACGGTCTGGCTGAAGACCTAAAACTTAGCGCTTCCCGGGAGGCTGTAACATCCGGCATTTTCAAGTTATAAACCCGAACCCGAACTAAAATCGAACTATCTTACGATATGAATTTCTTTATTTAACTTATTTTATTTAAATTAATGAATTATATAGATTAGACGTGTAGTTTAAATTGATTTATTCAATTTATCATTTAAACAACTTATAATAACTTGTTGATTTATAAATAATTATTTTTCATAAAATTATAAACTTTATTAATCATGCTACAACAAATAACTAAATGGAAAAGACTTATTAAAACTTATAAAGTTATAAAATGAATTTTATTATACTTATAAAGTTTTATAAGTAATTATGAATTTTAAATATTGAAAATAAGTAATCAAATTATAAAGTTACAAGTTTTATAAAATTTATAAAGATTAACAAATAAATAATTTGATTGATTATTCAAATTGGTTTTATAAAGTCTATAAATATTTCATAAAAAAGTTGTTAAAATTATAGTCTTCAAGAATTTAAATTTTAAATTATAATTATTCTTTTATTTATTTAAATTATTTAATTTTATATTTATTTTAAATTCCAATCATAACCCCCTTTTAAAAGACTTATAAATCACCATTAACACCATTCATAACCTCCTCCTAACCTCAAGTATAAAAGCAAGGCTTAGGCCTCACTTTTCATTTGCTCATTCTCTAAAAACCTCACTCTCATATCTTTCTTTCATCCATTGGTTATGATGAAATTTGAAGAATTTTATTTTACAAGAAATTTCAAGAATTCTTAATACTAAGGTAATCCTTTATTGTTTTTATATTATACATTTTAATCATCTTAACATTCAATTGTTCTCATGACTTTATGTTCTTACTATTATTCTTTCTTCTACCAAACCTCTTTTTATTTTAATAATTATCATTTGATCATTAACATTTTAATAATCACTAATCTTATAATAATCACTAACATTCCTAAATTAAGCTAACAACACACTAACATAAACAAAGAATCCCGTTTGCATATGGACGGCTATGCCGCCGCATTCGGTTATTCTGCAAGATTATTGTTCTAAATGATGGCTATTCCAAAGTCTTAGAATATTTTTATAACTCAAATGAAGACTAATATACCATATATTAACATAATAAATTGTTCTAACCCGTTTCATGTATTAACAATTTTAAAAGTGCAAATAAGTGCCTTACTACAATTCTGGCAGAATATAGTCTTACTTCAACTGACCATAACTTGATCATAACAAACTAAATTTGGGTAAACTCAGACTCCAATGTTAAGTTCATTGAATTACCTTTTCAACGACAGTTTATACGTCTTCAAACTCAATCGGACGACTCAACAATAGCCTTCACAAAATAAGTGCGCATTTCAGCACCTTCTGTCTTGTGATGCTTGTTTGACCTATTTAAAGATCTTTTCATAAAAATGTTTCTGAATGAAAGTTGTCCGGGAGACTTTGAACTAGTCAAGTATAAATTTTTATAATTTTATGAAACCGTTTGCTATTTTTAAAACCTGTTCAAACACATACCAAACATTCTGTCCAGATTCTAAAATTGATGCAATAATCCTTTTTCAATCTACCTTTCGTTTTTTAGCATTCTCTAAACGTTCTAACTTCTTGTAATGAATTCCAACATCAAGTTATTGTTTTTCTATCATTTAGGAGATCACATTTGACTCTTGACATCCAAGCTTTCTTATGTACTCTACAATCATCACTATACTTGTGAGTTTTCTATGTGAGTATTTCCATACCCCTTTTTGCTTATTTTCACACTTTGGGGTGAAACATGTTAACTTATATTATTGCACTTGTAAACTTATTTGAGACTTGTAAACCTATGGCAATTCATTTTGTAAAGTTGTGGTTAGTTGAACTTTTGTAGTTACCATGTTATGGCGTTATATGTACAATCATTAACTATTGCTAGCCCAGCGAAGTCATAGATCTATGGGTAAGACAAGCCTGCTTGGTTGATCCAAGTACACTTAGCTGATCGTATATACTTTTAACGTTTGAGACTTGTAAAACATTGTCGAGGTTTGATTGTTGCATTGTTCATAACATCCCTAATCACTTTATTCACTAACTCATGACTTGAATTGCCATCTTTTGTATACTTATGTAATGAAAACTATGGAATGCTCACCAACATTTTTATGTTGACCTTTATTTTTAACATGTTTCAGGAATACCTCAAGTATGCGTTCTACACTTTGAAGCTTGCACATCTAGGAATGGACCTAGATAAATAAATGAAATAAGATTGATTTGTTACATTCTATGTTATGCTTTTAATTTCTTTGAGACATATGTTTGTAATTTGACAATTGAAACTTATGTTTAAATTATATTTGGACTATTAATAGCGTTATGTGGCTGTGAACGATCTTAACTCTCACTCCTCGACGTTTCCGCCGTCAAGGTTGGGGTGTGACAGATTGGTATCAGAGCCCATAACTATAGGGATTTAGGTTATTAGAAATGGTGACCTAGACTATAGTTGCATGAACCTCATAGAAAGATCCTTATACCTTTGTGCTTACATGTTGTTTGCATGCTACATAATGCTATGCCTTTTGTGCAACTTGATGCCTTAGCATAGGATTGCCTTATGTATGCTTAAACTTAGTTACTTGTCTCCCTAAACTTAACTTTAACTCTTTGATTCTCCCCGACAAATGAACTTCCTAAACCTATTCTCAACGACATGTGGAATCTACACTTATCATCTGGGTTCAATTCCTTAGACTCTATGTCTAATCTATGAAATTCTCATCAAGGTTTTGATTTCATAAACCAAAGAAATTTGTGAGACACATAGACACCTGTATTCTGGATTTCCTGGCAAAAGGCCTTCGGGCTAAGGCAATCATATCGTATAAATCTCATTGCGAGACCAGTTATGCTTACCTGGGGATTTCTGGGATGAGTGATAAACTATGGTCAACATACACAAGTCTCTAAGGCAAATGGGTCAATTTACCTTGACGTGTCAACGATTCCAAATGGTAATGCGTTACCAAATGGAACCATCCTCTTTGTATCTTAAAAATCCTTGATTTTCTTGAACTGGTTTATCACCAAAGTTTCAATATCTCCTCATTTTAACATACATAATGTTCCTGTTAATATTGAACCTATCCTGCATTTCAACTCTTACGTTTAAACACCATTACACGTTGAGCGTTTCATGTAACTATTTCTATATCTTGACCAACGTGGACATGGACCTTAATATACCCAAAGATATTGGGAATCTAAACCGAATGGTCATCAAAAACTTTAAACCGTTACTTATGGTTCTCAATCTTCTTAAGGATGTGTCCCATAACTAAGAACATGCAATGCTATAGGTGGAATTCCTACATCTCGGGATATTTTGTCTAGGTAAAGTGTAAATGGTGATTTGACTCGATCATTGAATCCATTTACTTGACTCGAAACCCTTGAGATGAGTGATCGCTTATAAGTACGCATGTCTTTAATAAGGTTATGGCTGATCTCATATCTTGAGAAGTCCATGTATTTCCTTCGATTGTGATCGAATATTCACATCTCATTATGATGTCGAATCATTCTTGTCCTTGATTTTGCCTTCCTGATTTAAATTATTCAAGATTTGAACACCATCATATCAAATTCTGCTATCTCGAACTTTGATCTTAAGCTTGTAAGCATGATTTTTTTTTCCTTTTATTACATTGATGTAACTTGAAATTTTCCGAATTTCTAATTGATATTATTTTCCTTTCGTCGTTAAGTCAAACTCCGTACCGTCTGCACCGTGAGAGATGCAAGTGTTTGCAAGCCAACCTATGACTAAGAACACTCGTATCTCCTAAATGATTCTAACTCATCAAAACAGGGGTGATTCCCTTACTTTGATGATTCTCTATTCGTTTTGATAAATGGTTTCCAATGGTGATTTATAAAATTTCATCCTCTGGATCGGGGTGATTTCCTTATCCCGAGGATTGACTTCAATTATTTTCTTCGGAATGGTATTTCACAAATGACATTATCTCACCAAAATAGGATTGAAACCCGTACTTTGGTGACAAATGTCAATCTTTGATTGTTTTCTTGCTATTATGAAATTCAATCATCAAGATAGGCGTGAATTCCATACCTTGATGATAATATCATCTTTAAGAATTGTATTTGTTCAAATGAGACGACTTCATCAAAGTAGGAGTGAATTTTGGATTTTGATGAAGAAGTTCATCTTGTTATATTTTGTTTTTGTAAAACTTCACCGTTAAGATAGGAGTGATTTCCCTTACCTTAATTGTGAGTTACCTCATCTTATTTTTGTGGATCCTCAACAAGGAGTTGGGATCAAACTTTTTGACTGGTAAGTTAGTGGTCATACCTTGGGATTACACCATCAAGTTAGGAGTGAAAACCACACCTTGATGACTATTCTCATTTCTTGATCTCCAACTTACCAAGGTTTTAATCAAGTGACAAGAAACATGTAGTAACTTGAAGGGTGAACCAATGTTAGTGTTTGGACCTATCAAGCCAAAGCATGATTTCTGAACTTGAAAGGAGACCCGAACACTGTAGGTTGATTTTGATTCCGAGCTTGGAGCATTTGAATTCTTAAATCGATTTCTTTCCCTTTATCTTCATGTTTTGACTCGATCTAGCTACATCGAACCATTTATTTCTTACTTATCAACTTTCACTTTGAGTTATCATCAACATATGATTGTGTGATGGTAGCCTTCTTAAACAATCTTTCTACTAAATAAGGGCATTATCAACTTGTGTTCATGTCCTTCTAGACACATAAATGTTCTCAGCTGTGCTTATGGGTATGATGAACCGCGTGTGCAAGCCGTACTTAGAAAACTATTTGCCGTTGCCTTTGTCGTTGATATTCTGAATTGTTTAAATTCCAATCCGATCATGAACGACGTTTTTGTTTAACTCTTTACCCATAATTAAAAATACAATTCCCATTATTTTGGATAACTTTGAACTCATAATTTTGAAAATCTCTAAATCTCTATCTTGACTGCGACTCACAAGACTTGTTATTCATTCTGATGGGGACAAAGATGATCATGAATTTCCGCGATTGGTATTCATGGTTTGGCATAAAGGAAATGATGACGTAGCTGGGTATATGTTCAAATTGCCTTGTACTTCTTGATGTCCTTTGGTGCATTATTGACCTATTGGCTTGTTTCTTCATTGATTTTGGCCTCCTAAATCTTAAACACATTATCCCAAATCTCTTAACGACCCTTAATAATCTTTTCCGAATGACTTCCCCTCAAATCCACACTTATCCTGAAAATCTATTACAATGATGTCCTCATTCTGAATTGAATCTCTAACCTTAACGAACACAATCCTTATATCAGCGTTACACTAGTTAAGCTTGAAACCTTAATGGCATAAGTAGACAAGAGTCAATCATCTAAGATCTATGTTAAAGTTATTACTTGAGAAGCTTTTATATTCCATCCAAAAACATCCTAAACTTATCTCCGAGTCTCGTGTCACACCAATACTTAGTGTTTTCGCGTGACAAAACCTTCCCGAATGTCTTGAACCATTTAAGGTACAAACATTTATTAATTAAAAATTTTAGATTAACAATCTTGTAACCTTTGTCAAGGAGCACATGAAATCATAAATAATGAACTTAACAAACTTAAGCATACCATCTCATCATAATTAAACTCATTTGAATTTAAACGTTCCAAGTGTCACTTGCGAATGTGTCATGAAATCCAAGTCTCCTCACATCCTTGAAATTAGTCTTCTTGTGATTAAATTTCGGGACGAAATTTCTTAAAGTAGGGGAGACTGTAACATCCGGCATTTTCAAGTTATAAACCCGAACCCGAACTAAAATCGAACTATCTTACGATATGAATTTCTTTATTTAACTTATTTTATTTAAATTAATGAATTATATAGATTAGACGTGTAGTTTAAATTGATTTATTCAATTTATCATTTAAACAACTTATAATAACTTGTTGATTTATAAATAATTATTTTTCATAAAATTATAAACTTTATTAATCATGCTACAACAAATAACTATATGGAAAAGACTTATTAAAACTTATAAAGTTATAAAATGAATTTTATTATACTTATAAAGTTTTATAAGTAATTATGAATTTTAAATATTGAAAATAAGTAATCAAATTATAAAGTTACAAGTTTTATAAAATTTATAAAGATTAACAAATAAATAATTTGATTGATTATTCAAATTGGTTTTATAAAGTCTATAAATATTTCATAAAAAAGTTGTTAAAATTATAGTCTTCAAGAATTTAAATTTTAAATTATAATTATTCTTTTATTTATTTAAATTATTTAATTTTATATTTATTTTAAATTCCAATCATAACCCCCTTTTAAAAGACTTATAAATCACCATTAACACCATTCATAACCTCCTCCTAACCTCAAGTATAAAAGCAAGGCTTAGGCCTCACTTTTCATTTGCTCATTCTCTAAAAACCTCACTCTCATATCTTTCTTTCATCCATTGGTTATGATGAAATTTGAAGAATTTTATTTTACAAGAAATTTCAAGAATTCTTAATACTAAGGTAATCCTTTATTGTTTTTATATTATACATTTTAATCATCTTAACATTCAATTGTTCTCATGACTTTATGTTCTTACTATTATTCTTTCTTCTACCAAACCTCTTTTTATTTTAATAATTATCATTTGATCATTAACATTTTAATAATCACTAATCTTATAATAATCACTAACATTCCTAAATTAAGCTAACAACACACTAACATAAACAAAGAATCCCGTTTGCATATGGACGGCTATGCCGCCGCATTCGGTTATTCTGCAAGATTATTGTTCTAAATGATGGCTATTCCAAAGTCTTAGAATATTTTTATAACTCAAATGAAGACTAATATACCATATATTAACATAATAAATTGTTCTAACCCGTTTCATGTATTAACAATTTTAAAAGTGCAAATAAGTGCCTTACTACAATTCTGGCAGAATATAGTCTTACTTCAACTGACCATAACTTGATCATAACAAACTAAATTTGGGTAAACTCAGACTCCAATGTTAAGTTCATTGAATTACCTTTTCAACGACAGTTTATACGTCTTCAAACTCAATCGGACGACTCAACAATAGCCTTCACAAAATAAGTGCGCATTTCAGCACCTTCTGTCTTGTGATGCTTGTTTGACCTATTTAAAGATCTTTTCATAAAAATGTTTCTGAATGAAAGTTGTCCGGGAGACTTTGAACTAGTCAAGTATAAATTTTTATAATTTTATGAAACCGTTTGCTATTTTTAAAACCTGTTCAAACACATACCAAACATTCTGTCCAGATTCTAAAATTGATGCAATAATCCTTTTTCAATCTACCTTTCGTTTTTTAGCATTCTCTAAACGTTCTAACTTCTTGTAATGAATTCCAACATCAAGTTATTGTTTTTCTATCATTTAGGAGATCATATTTGACTCTTGACATCCAAGCTTTCTTATGTACTCTACAATCATCACTATACTTGTGAGTTTTCTATGTGAGTATTTCCATACCCCTTTTTGCTTATTTTCACACTTTGGGGTGAAACATGTTAACTTATATTATTGCACTTGTAAACTTATTTGAGACTTGTAAACCTATGGCAATTCATCTTGTAAAGTTGTGGTTAGTTGAACTTTTGTAGTTACCATGTTATGGTGTTATATGTACAATCATTAACTATTGCTAGCCCAGCGAAGTCATAGATCTATGGGTAAGACAAGCCTTCTTGGTTGATCCAAATACACTTATCTGATCGTATATACTTTTAACGTTTGAGACTTGTAAAACATTGTCGAGGTTTGATTGTTGCATTGTTCATAACATCCCTAATCACTTTATTCACTAACTCATGACTTGAATTGCCATCTTTTGTATACTTATGTAATGAAAACTATGGAATGCTCACCAACATTTTTATGTTGACCTTTATTTTTAACATGTTTCAGGAATACCTCAAGTATGCGTTCTACACTTTGAAGCTTGCACATCTAGGAATGGACCTAGATAAATAAATGAAATAAGATTGATTTGTTACATTCTATGTTATGCTTTTAATTTCTTTGAGACATATGTTTGTAATTTGACAATTGAAACTTATGTTTAAATTATATTTGGACTATTAATAGCGTTATGTGGCTGTGAACGATCTTAACTCTCACTCCTCGACGTTTCCGCCGTCAAGGTTGGGGTGTGACAGAGGCACCTCGGAGAACTTTGTGGGTATGTTCCCTAGAAACCCTCACGAGACTTCACTCGTCCACTCGGGGTTACCGAGGTGTTTAAAAGGCTTGTTGCATATGCTAAATGCAACCGTGATTCCTACGACAGTGAGTTTAAGACTTATTTTTTTTTTCTATGTATTTTATTTATTTATTTATTTTAATTTCCTTTTCTTTTTATGCACGACCATGCAAACACCCAAGTGTGGGGAGAATCTTGACCCATAAGGTATGTGAACACACCTATCCACGATTCGGGGCGAATCATCAATTTTTCGGTGGGGTGCGCGAAAGGTGGCACGATTTCGGAAAAACGAACAAAAAATATTTAATTGATTGCTAAATATTATTATTGATAGAGTTTTTTTTTTTTATTATTATTCTTATTCTTTTCTTTGTTATCTTACTTTACAATCAGTTGAAAAAAAAAAAAAAAAAAAAAAAAAACAAAACCACCGCCACCGACGCCATCCTCACCGCCACCGACGCCGTTCGGCGTCAGAAGCCCAGAAACTTTCTGTCGGGCGGTGTGCACCGACGCTGGGCTGGGCGCCGGTCCACCGCCACCGACGCCAATACCACCGCCACCGACGCCGCGGCCCAGGAGGGCGCGGGTCGGCCCATTTTTGGGTGGGTTACCCGGTAAACAACAACCACAAACACAATTTTGCTGAGATTTGAAGGTCCATATGGATCATAACTTCATTTTTCATCATCTTCTCTCCACTTTCTCTCCTTAACTTCTCAAGAACACACCAAGCCCTAGTTTCTAATTTTTCCAATCCTTCACCAAATCAAGCAAATCATAGGTGCATCTTGCTTAGTTTTTCGAGGGGATCACGTTTCACCGATTAGTTTTGCAAGATTCTCACTCGTTTGCGAGAAAACGGGAGTTTAAAATTCGGATTTTTGGGGGTTTTTACACAAAATCCCTCCATTCGTCTTTTTGTTCCTCTAAACACATCACATTGTGCCAAGGTATGTATTTTAGTGCTTCATTACATGTTGTGCTCCTAGATGACCATGGTATGTTTATTTCCTTGGGTAAAATCTTGAATTTTATATCAATTGCTTAATGAAGTAGTATACAAATGACGAGCATGTTAAGTTGTGTTGATTTGTGATATGTTGCTAAATTCTACATGAGTTTGGGAACTAGGTTGACATATGACGATAATAGAGTAAAGTGTTGGTAAAATGATGACAATGAATTTGTTTCATATGAATGATTTGGTGTTTATGATGTCAATAAACTTAAAAGCCCTTATCATTTGTATAGAACTTAGTGGAAGGCCAACAACTTTATTTATGTTATGTGCATTTCATGTGTGCAATTATGAACTTTTTGGTGGATATTCACGTTGAGAGACACTCGTGAAAATGTTACTTAAGGTTGAGATTATGGGTTAGTGATATTTCTGTTACGGCATAGAATTGATTTGGGGATTATATGAGTAATATAGTCTTGAAAATCCTTATTAATTAGGTGTAATAGAACTCATAATTCATATGATTGTTGTTTACTCATGAGGGAGCTAAATTGATATCTGTTCATCGCAGGAATCATGCCACGAACCAAGGAATCAACTTCTCTAGGAAAAGGCAAAGCTTCCGCCTCATCATCGGAGCCTTCAGGAAAACGTACAAGGCGAAGCAATATAACTGAAACAAGCTCCGAAAGCGAAAGGGATGACTCAATGGGGACCAATTCCAGTGGCGATGACATCGACTATGACTCTGATGGGAATCCCGTCTGGACGGAGTACAAGAAACCATTGTCCAAATTCCCACGAGAGATGCAACCGCAACTGTATATGGATAAGTTCAAAGGCAAAAACGATCTTACAACACTCATGGTCTGTGAGAGACCTATGGAACTACCAGAATTTCGAATGTTTGGCGTGGTTGAATGTTTTGAAAGATTGGGGTGGAGGGAAGTACTAACATTTGTCAAGATGGATCGCCCACATGTTTATGTGAATCAGATTATGGAATGGATGTCCACTTTGGTGAGAAAAGATGGATCAAACCCACCACATACCACCACATTAACTGGCAAAGTCGGGGGGAAGACAATGGTTATGTCATTTCAAACAATCTCACAAGTAGCCAAGTTTGACACTGCACCCGGGCCTTATGAATTTCTACACGAAAGCTCAATTCTGGAAATCCCAACTGGGGACTACCTGCGGGAGGTCTTGGATGATATCTTTGCTGTTCCTATCACTGCCTTAACTTCTGACAATCTGAACAGAAGTAACATGAAGATCCTACCAAAGCTACTGACAGTGATCTTGAACAAGAACGTGATCCCTAGAATCTCTGACAGGGGGAGAGTGCGACATTATGAGCTGAGAGTGCTTCATGCCCTCCTCACCGGTAGACACATGTTGTCTTACCGACAATTGGTGATGATGAACATTTGGGAAAGCCGAGAAAGCAGGGCCCGGTTGATGATTCCACACTGTCGCTTGATTACCATGTTGTTGCGCAAACAAAAGGTTGTATCCAACGAGGCTTTGGCCATCCCAATCACGGTTTTAAAATTCAAAGTTAATCGATTGGGAGGACAATCATGGGAATACAAGAAGACGGCTACTCATTATCAACTACGAGATAAGGATAGTGGGCGAGTGTTGATGGTACCGCGAGATGATGTTCCCCAGTATGCGGATACGGATGATGTTGCTAGGGGTCAAGGTGGTGTGAGAGCAATTGAGGATATGGATGCTGCTACAAGGGAGCCAACCGAGGAAGAAGAAATCCAGGAAGCAGTTATCAGAGCCAGACCTTTTGGCTTCTCAGGATGGACCTTAGATCAGAGGCACATGTATGATGAACAGTCACGTGAAAGAGAGCGACAAAGAAGGTGGAGAGAGAGCTATGATAGGAGGACAGAAGAGTATGAGCAACAGTCAAGGGACGCATGGGCAGCACAAGAACAGCGTGACAGAGAGCTGCGTGATGACATGAGGATGTATGCGCGTGACTCCGCATATGCACGCGAACAGGCTATTAACGATTATTTTCTGTATCAGGAACAGGTTCGCCAGTACAATGACTATCATGCAGGGCTGTCATATCAAGCTCGGCCACAGCCGGTGGATTGGAGTGCTCTACCTGAACATAGGCCCGGACAACAATATGAGAGGTACCCACAAGCTCAACCCTCACATTGGATACCAACGGAGACAACCCCAGATGGAAGCTCACACGTGATGGGGGAAGCTGGCAGCTTCGATATGCACGCCATGCACCAAAGTCTGATGGAATCCTTCTTTGGACCACCACTGCCCAGACCTCCGTTTGGATGAGATCAGAACACTCTCTGATCACTTGATCAGGTCCATGTGTTTCTCCACTCTATCTGTTTTATGTTCAAACATGTTATTTGCTATTATTCTTGTCAACACTCTTTTGGTGTGTTTAACCTGTGGTTGGGAGTGTAAAACAATAACTATGTATGTGGGAATGAGTGAATCTATGGTAGGTGTGTTGTGGTACAACCCGAGTGATGACTTGTTTTGATGAATGGGAGAGCATGGATATGATGATGAAAACTCCCCTTAAATCCACAATTGCTCCAACAGACTGAATGGTGCATTGGGGACAATGCACCCCTTAAGTGTGGGGATGAGGGGGGTCATGCAAATTAGGGTAACAATGATAAAAATTAGAAAAATTTTTAATTTATTTTGCAAAATGTGAATTTGTGCAAAAGTTTTCAAGTAAAGCTCAGTGTGTTTATGAAACTAGAACCCTCACTTGTTGTTTATTAGAGAGTGATATAGATCTTAGGTCATGGCCATGTTCCTCAAGTTCAGAAAAAGTGTTCTAGCAGGTCAGTCGTGAAAATATGATGGATACCCAGTTAGTGTTAACAAGTATTTGATATAATAAACTCATGTGCACATCGGCAGCCTAAATTCCTACTTGGTGAGATTTTGAGCCTATGACTTCATACACATCATACACATATTCAATTGTTGAGGGTAGGCCATATATTAATGTTGTTACAGAACTTGTGTTGTTGATGCATACCAATACCATAAGCAAGGTGTTTGCACATGAATGATAGAGGCAATCTAGGAACCCATCTACTTGTTAAACGGTTGTCAGTTTCATCCATCATTTCCCTTAGTAGCCACGTTGAGCCTTAAACCATTCTTTTGTTGAACCCAAGACATGAAGCCCAAGTTATTAGTTGATAACCAATCGTTAAGCCATTCAAAGTGAAAGAGCATCCAAAGTCAAGCTTATATTATGAAAAAAAAAAAAAAAAAAAAAATGAATGAGAAAGAAAAAAAAAGGGAATAAAGAAAAAAAAAATGAAAAAAAAGGGAAGAAAAAAAGGATTAAAGTGATTTAGCTCTTTGAGTCATGTTGATAAGGATGGTTTAATGATTTGGGTTATAGTTAGATGTATGTTAGCCATGTTTAAAAGTCAAAACTTCCTACCCGTGCCTAAACCCAAAACCCATAAGTCCTTTAGACGTGTGCAAGATCTATGCAAATGGTGGAGATGTTATCGCTATACAAGCTTATGTGGACAACGTGGTATATTGGATTAGTGAGTGATTACACTAGTACATCTTTTACTAGTCCAGAAATTAACCGAGAGGAGTGAATTATTGTGAGGGGTGTGTACATGAGATTAAAAATCAAAATCATGATAATATTAGTTGGGTGATGTCTTATTTTACTCATGATTGACTTGCTAGAATATAAATCCATTAGACGATGTAAGTCGTGTGAACGGGGCATGACCTTTGACCTTAGTTAATCTTTAATAGGTGACTAGTGAGATAAATTATCAATGATGGTTTTGTAAATTACAATTGAGCTTTGCTTGAGGACAAGCAAAAGGTAAGTGTGGGGATTGTGATCGGGTGGTGAAAGTTTAACGTTTAACGACTTTATTTCCGAGCTTTATGTATAAATGTATGAGAAATAGAGTTACTTTGGGAGTATTTTGTGTTTGTAGGTTAAACGTGAAGAAGACGAAGAAATTGGAAGAAACGAGAAGAAAATCGGAGCTCAAGAAGTAAAGATATGATAAACAGAAATTACACGACAACGATATCTTAAAACGGGCATAACTTGAGCTAGGAATTGAGTTACGGGACCCATAACCTATCAACGGAAAGGTCTCGAAAAACTACACATGAAAATCAAGATTGCACAGGAAGGTGGCGCCACTGACGCCTCCATAGGCGCCACCGACGCCGGGGTCCGGGTTTTTGTTGAGATGGAGCCTATTTTTAAGGGATTTAAAAGAAACAAAACCCTAATTCGAAAAATATCTTTACACACAGCAATCTTGGACGAAATTTGGAAATCTGGGATCCTTCTCAAGCTCTTCTAACATCAAGAACGTCGATTTCATCCGAATTACATGATCAATTACGTTTTTGTTGAAGAATCGATGAAGATGCAAGGCTAAATCCATTGTGATTCACTTCGGGGGACGGGTTTGTGCAAGTTCTAGTTTTTCTTCGTTTGTAACCTAGATTGGGATTGAATCTTGAACCTTTTAAGTTCTTTTGGATTCAATTTATGATTTGATTCGTTAAACGGTTTAACTATGATTTAACCTAATTTTGATATTCTTTACCTTTGGTTGTCTTTAATCATTGTGTGAGTAATTATTAGACTTAGAGTTTCATGATTCGAATTGGTAATTGTGTGAATAAGGTCCTTTAAACTTTAATCCATAATTATCACGTAAATCATATCATGTATGGGTCACCATTAATGGCTTCTCATTAGGGTTCATTTAAGAAAGATTGTAACTTTGCCAAACCTGAATCCTGAAGTGGATTGCTTTTCAATCAAGATTGTTAAAAACTTAAACTTTATTTCGTTAAATTAATTAATTCCCAATTCAATTAATCAAGCAATTTCCTTTTTCAATGTTTAATTCTTTTAGTTTAATCGTTACTAGCACTTTCCTGTGATTCCCTGTGGATTCGACACCCTGCTTACCCTTTACTATTAAGGGTGATTAGGTACTCTTTAATATATTTTTGACCGACCACACGACATCGATCAGTCCCCATTCAAAGAGTCGATTCTTTTGGGTTAGCGCCGTTAATGGTTTAGCAATCTTTGAGAAATTTGCTATGAATCTACGATAATATCCCGCTAAACCCAGAAAAGAACGAACCTCGGTTGGGGTTGTGGGAACACACCAATTTTTCACGGCTTCAATTTTAGCAGGATCAACGTGAATTCCTTGGCTATTCACCACATGTCCTAGGAATTGAACTTCTTCCAACCAAAATTCACACTTGGAAAACTTAGCGTACAATTGCTCCTTCTTCAAAAGTTCAAGAACTTGTCGCAAGTGTGTCTCGTGATCGACTTTCGTCTTGGAAGATATAAGAATGTCATCAATGAACACGATTACGAACTTATCCAAATACGGTTTACATACTCGATTCATGAGATCCATGAACACGGCAGGCGCATTGGTCAAGCCAAAAGGCATAACCATGAACTTATAGTGTCCATATCGAGTACGAAAAGCGGTCTTTGGAATGTCATCGTCGTGGACACGTAGTTGATGATACCCAGAACGTAGATCGATCTTTGAGAATTGAGTTGCTCCTTGAAGTTGGTCGAAGAGATCATCGATTCGAGGAAGAGGGTATCGGTTTTTGATAGTAAGCTTGTTGAGTTCCCGGTAGTCGATGCACATACGAAATGAACCATCCTTCTTCTTCACAAACAGTACAGGTGCACCCCACGGTGATGAGCTAGGGCGAATGAAACCCTTATCGGTCAACTCTTGCAATTGACTAGCTAATTCTTGCATTTCAGACGGTGCAAGACGATAAGGTGATTTAGCCACAGGGTTTGCGCCAGGGATTAAGTCAATCTTGAACTCAACTTCTCGCACGGGAGGTAACCCTTTAAGATCCTCGGGAAAAACCTCTGGAAAGTCTCGCACAACAGGAATGTCTTTCAATTCCTTACCCTTGGCTTTCGTATTAACTACATATGCCATGAAAGCCATGTAGTTTTTACTTAAGCACTTGCGGGCCTTGATGCAAGACATGAGTTTGAGTCTTTGGGATGATTTCTCCCCAAAGACCTTCAAAGTATCTCTAGTCGGTAAAGGAATTCGGATACACTTCTCGAAACATAGAATTTCCGCACGATGCTTGGCTAACCAATCCATACCAATGATAACATCAAAGCTTCCCAATTGCATAGGAATAAGGTCGACGAAGAACTCGTGTTCGTTAAGGCTTAAAGTGCAGTCACGTATTACGACGTCCACGACAATAGATTTTCCATCGGCGATTTCGACAGTGAAAGATCTTTCTAGATTGACGCGCGGTTTAGAAAGTAAAGACTCGAATTCCAGGGACACGAAACTCCTATCGGCACCCGAATCAAACAATACAGATGCATAATGTTTATTTACAAGATACATACCTGTTTGGTAACAACCTATTATTGGTATGATGAACATAGATAGGAAATTTCACAAGACAAGAAAGGACTAAAAGAAATTCAACGGCGTACCATTCACCACGTCGTTGTTGGCTTGTGCTTGATTGGCGTTGATGTTGAAAGCCCTTCCACGAGCCGGTGGCACATTTCCCGCATTGCGAGGACATTGAGGACGAATATGGCCAGCCTCGCCACAGTTGTAGCAGGTTCGGTTGGTAAGCATGGCAGTGTTGTTTGGCGCACGAAGGCAAGTAGCCACTAAATGACCATACTTTCCACACAGAGAGCAGACTCGGCATGGAATGTTGCTTGCATGATGGTACTTGCACGTGTTACACATAGGATGTGGACCAGCATAAACCTTAGCCATGGGAGCTTGATTCGCAACCACCATTTGTTTTTGAGGAGCATTAGGAGCGATCACGGCGTAGTTGCGTGTCGGGATGAACTTACGCTTCTTGTTTTGAGAAGATGACTCGGCCCTTACCTCCTTTGTTGCCTCGGGTATCACCTTCGTAACAGACTTGGAACCCTTTGCCGACATAGTGCCAGCTCTTATATGATTCTCGGTGAGCTGTGCAGTGATGGTAATTGCTTCCTCCAAAGTTGTGGGCCTACTACCCACCACGGCATCTTGAATTTGAGGTGGCACCCCCTTGATAAATTTCTCGATGTTACGGGGCACGGTGTCCACCATGTGTGGTAGGAGCATACTCAACTCATGATGCCGAGTGGAATAAGCCAAATGATTCCCACCATCCTGTTTGAGGTTCCAGAACTCCTCCTCTAACTTTTGCAACTCGCTCCTCGGACAAAACTTTTGGATCATGATCTCCTTAAATTCCTCCCAAGGTAAGGCCAAAGCAATCTCGGTTCCACGGTTTCTTTTCTCACTATTCCACCATGTGAGTGCTCGTTGTTGAAGAACACTTGTGGCATAGCGAACCTTGAACTCGTTGGGGCACTCACTAACAATGAACGTGTTCTCCATACTTTCAAACCACTCGAGAAGTCCAGTGGCTCCTTCTTTTCCACTAAAACTAGTGGGTTTGCACGAGTTGAAGTGTTTGAAGGTGCAAGTACGGTTGTTCCCTTGTTGATTGTTCTCTTGTTGATTGTTCCCATTTTGATTGTTGCTATTGTCTCCATTAGCACCACTATTGTTCCCATTGGTATTGTTGTTGTTGCTATTAGCCATTAGTGTGCTATTAAGTTCAGCAACCATAGTCGGAAGAACGGCAGCCATTTGTCGGGCAATCATGGAAGCCAGCTTACGGTCGGAACTTCCACGCTTTCCATGGTGACGAGACATGCTGGATATACAAAAATGAGTTAGTTACAGGAGCGGGGATAACAAAGGATAGTAGTTTAACAAAGATAAGCTAAGGGTTATAAGGTACACGGGATGTTTCCATTTGGTAACGCATTACCATTTGAAAACGTTGACACGTCAAGGTGAATTGACCCATTTACCTTAGAAACTTGTGTATGTTGACCATAGTTTATCACTCATCCCAGAAATCCCCAGGTAAGCATAACTAGTCCCGTAGGATTTATGCGATATGCTTGCCTTAGCCCGAGGGCCTTTTGCCAGGAAAACCAGGATACAGGTGTCTATGTGTCACACAATATTTCTTAGGTTCATAGAATCAAAACCTTGATGAGATTTATATAGATTAGACATAACGTCTAAAGATCCAAGTCATAACATAAGCATAAGATTCCACGTGTCGACGAGAATAAGGTTACGAGAGTTCATGTTCGGGGAGAGTCAAAGAGTCAAAGTTAAGTTTAGGGAGACAAGTAACAATGTTTAGGCAATCCTATGCTAAGGCATCAAATTGCACATAAGAGGCATAGCATTATGTAGCATGAAAAGTATATAATTTACAAGATAGAAATATAATTCTATAAGGTTCATGCATACTATAGCCTAGGTCACCATTTCTAATAACCTAGATCCCTATAGTTATGGGCTCTGATACCAATCTGTCACACCCCAACCTTGACGGCGGAAACGTCGAGGAGTGAGAGTTAAGATCGTTCATAGGCACATAACGCTATTAATAATCCAAATATAGTTTAAACATAAGTTCCATTTGTCACATTACAAATATAAGTCTCAAAGGAAATAAAAAACATAACATAGAATGTAACAAATCATTCTATTCTATTTATTAATCTAGGTCCATTCCTAGATGTGCAAGCTTCAAAGTGTAGATAATCAAACTTGGGCATTTCCTGAAACATGTTAAAAATAAAAGGTCAACAATAATGTTGGTGAGCATTCCATAGTTTTTAATACATAAGTATATAAAAGATGGCAATTCAAGTCATAAGTTAGTGAATAAAGTGATTAGGGATGCTATGAACAATGCAACAATCAAACCTCGACAATGTTTACAAGTCTCAAACGTTAAAAGTATATACGATCAGCTAAGTGTACTTGGATCAACCAAGCAGGCTTGTCTTACCCATAGATCTATGACTTCGCTGGGCTAGCAATAGTTAATGATTGTACATATAACGCCATAATATGGTAACCACATAAGTTCAACTAACCACAACTTAACATGATGAATTGCCATGAAGTTTACAAGTCTCAAATAAGTTTACAAGTGCAAAGTATAAGTTAACATGCTTCACCCCAAAGTGTGAAATTAAACAAAAAAGGGGTATGGAATACTCACTTGATCAATAAGTATATTTTATTGATGATTAATAAGAAATATAAGAATCGCCGTTCCAACGTATACCATCACAATGCACCTAGAATATATATATTTACAAGTTTATTACGTTTTATAATAAGTTTAACGGTTAAACGAGAACTAGGGTTTCAATTTGGTGTTTGGGGGTTTTTATAGTTACTCAAATAAAAATGGGATATTTAATTATCACTTAACTCAATGAAATATACTATTTACTCAATTTACTATTAAGAAACAAAATTATTTAAATAAAGTTTAAGTATTGTCTATATAAATTTTTATAATTTTTAATCGAACCATCATTTATATAGATATTATTTGAGCAACTAATAACTTGGTGATTAAAGACATTATTTAAAGTTTATTTTATAAAAACATAAACTAAATATATTTTGTCTAAAATATTTAATGAAAATATTAAAATGTTTTTATGAAATAAATTGCAAAAAAAATAATATGATGTCTAAAAAATAACAAGTTCATAAGTTGATTTTTTATATAAATTTTAAAAAAAATAATGATTTAAAATTGAAGGCCAAAAGCCTTGAAACAAAAACATGAGGCTCCCAGGGTTCGAACCCGGGACCTCATGTTTGAGATGTTTGTGCTTAACCAGTGAACCAAGGCCTCAGCTGCGGTTCTTACTGGTTTCTTATTATTATAACCCATTTCAAAGAAAGTTTCCCCCAATTTGCGAAGAACCCTAGAACAAGATGGATCAAATTGATCAACAAATCGTTATTGTTAATGGAATTAAGCTTAGGGCTTTCATTTCCCACAGGAAACCGAGTGTGTGTATGTATTAATTTACCCGTTTTGTAAACGAATCGATGAAGAACCAATAGAAGCGGGTCGCGGCTATGGCTCAGGCTCGTTCAGGTTGCAATTGTTGATGAAAACCAAATTCCTTCTACAGAAAGCTCCCAAGGGCTTTAAGAATGAAAAGCCCTATGTTGATTTCGAGTTTTGAAACTCAGAAAATGAGGTTCGAACTGTTGCAGGTTCACGATGAGAGAGTTGTTTGGATCGAGTTGTTTATGTGTTTTCAGGAGAAATTGAAACTAACAATCGTTTAGGAATGACTAGGTAATTGATTAGGTTCGTTTAATTAGGTTATTATTTGAGTTTAATGCTTCGAACGGCTATGAGTTTAATTACGATTTCGGTTAGGCATCGTTTTGGTTTGTAACCGATGTTAGAGCTCAATTAAGGTTGTTTATTGTGTTCGATTCGAGTTCCAGAATGATTTAGGCTGGTTTGGGGGTTACAGTTGGATGTATTTGACCGTTTTTAAGGTTGCCGGACTCCGGCCGGAAGGTGGCCGAAGTTGCGGCCGGAAAATCGAGTAGGAGGGGGGGCTTTGGTTTGGGTTTCTCTCTTGTACAACTTTGGTCCCTCAACCTTCAATCCCTATCATTTTATGTACAAACTCTTTATTTAAAGTTTATAAAATGACAATAAGGCCCCCTTGACTTTTATAACTTATTATTATTATTATTATTTATTATTATTATTATTATTATTATTATTATTATTATTATTATTATTATTATTATTATTATTATTATTATTATTATTATTATTATTATGACTTTTATTATTATATAATAATTATCAATATAACTTACAAATTAAAGAATTAAAAGCCCAATTTAAAGTAATATGCATAAGCAACCCATAAGTTTCATGAATCACAAATGTGATCCTTAAATAAATTTAACAAAGTTAACTTTAATTTAACCTAAAAATACAAGATGTTACACTCATTTCACTGGCTAGTTTTGAAAATGCAAAAAGTTATTATTATTTTATTATATTATTTTAAGAGTGAATTGTCATTTTCCTCATGTGGTTTGATCAAATTTGTCATTTTCATCCAAAAATGTTTTTTTTTTTTGCATTTTGCTCCTCAAGGTTTGGGAAAAATTGTCATTTTCATCCAAAAATCTTAGCTATGTTGTTTTAAAATCTTAAATATTCATCGTTAAAAGGTTACTTACGTTAATTTTTATATAAAAACGAAATCCTAATTTATGTTTATGTGTTGTTAATAAAAAAATTTACCATGAAATTCATGTTTTTGGATGAAAATGGCAACTTTGTCAAACCTTGGGGAGCCAATTGTAAGAAAAAACTTTGTTGGATGAAAATGACAAATATAACCAAATCACATGGAGGAAAACAACAATTCACTCTTATTTTAAACAACAAATCTATCTTGTTTTCATATTTTTCTTTCTAAAAGACAAAATCTCTACCAGATGTACTAGCCTCATATTCTTGTTGTAAAAATTATGCTAGCGGACTTTTTAAAAAAAGATTATGAGTTCAAAATTCTATATAGTGTAGCCGTCATACATGTACATTATTTTAAAAGTAAAGTAGTTGTAAACTAGAAAATATAGAGAGATTTTTTTATGTGAAACATGCATATGAGGTTTGATTCTTAATCCTCTCTCACCTAATACATACACATAATTTCCTATTGGTTTGTTCATTGCTCTTATTACTTCTTCTTCTTCTTCTTCATCGGCTTCAACTTGTCAATTTGTCATTTCTTATAAAACCATCTCTCCCTCTCTCTCTCTCTCTCTCTCTCTCTCTCTCTCTCTCTCTCTCTCTCTCTCTCTCTCTCTCTCTCTCTCTCTTTACATATATATACACACACAATCGTATCTCTATCTCTATCTCTACCGGAGAGATATCTATATCGAGGTTGTCGGGGGAGATCATGGCTCAAATATTGCTACATGGGACACTTCATGCCACCATCTTTGAAGTAGACAAACTTAAGTCCAATTTGTTCCATAAGGTTACTCTCTCCCCTCTATATATATATATATGTGTGTGTATGTATATCTCTATGTGTGTATAGCCTTCATGTTCATATATATTGCAGTCAAATCGATTTCAAAATTTATGTTCATCTTCAAGGATTCTTGCCACTTTTTTCTTCTTTCCAATCACTTGAATTTCCTGATCGTCTGCTCAAATCTTGATAATGCTTTTATTATACATACATACACGATATATAATATAATATAAATATAAATATATAATATATAATTATTTGCAGCTAGATAGCATTAATAACTCATAATTATACAAATTAGAAAAAAGAACCACATTTATTTGTTTCATTTAGTTACATTTAGAACGTAGGTTGTTAAACAGTCTTGTTCATATATAGGTTGGATAGTTGAATGCAACTTGTATAATCGGCTCGAGTTAATACGAACACAATCTGTTTATCTAGAGTTCTTTTAACTTTTTTTTTGTATTGTAAATAATTTAACGTTATTAATTTAATATTACGAATATCCATAAATCAATTGCGTATAAACTAAAGAACTTGACGATCATTTATCTTTTAAGTTTTTGTATGAAATATCCTGTTAGTTAAGTTTTAGTTTTAATATAAAACGCCTTAATAATGAAGTTAGTGTGTGTTTAGCTAAAAGCATTGTAAAACTCAACCCGATACTAACCAAAACTCGTTTATACTAAACCTAAATTTCGTATTGTATCATAAAATTTAAGTACATATTATTAAGTAACACTTAATACTTTAAAAGACTAAATAAAAAAATTGTTGTTATGAGTAAGCACATGGACAAGTTTTACTAAACAAATGAATTGTCTTAGTTAGCAGCCACCACTAAACAAACACTCCAAATACTCACCTACCCCCATTAAACAAACACACACTAACTTCATACCACTTTACAAACAGTATATTATTATATTTATACAAGAGTTATATGTTACATGTATAGTTTGATATAGCTTTTATGATTAGTTTTCAATTAATTATTGAATAACTTTTTATGTTTGGTTTTATTTTGTATAGATCGTAGATGGACTAGAACATGTTGTGGGGCTAAAGAAAAATGTTGCAAGTCTTTACGCAACCGTGGATTTGGAAAAGGCGCGAGTGGGCCGAACCCGAATGCTGGAACATGACTCGAACCCGCGATGGTACGAGTCATTTCACATCTATTGCGCCCACATGGCATCCAAGCTTACCTTCACAATCAAAGAAGATGATGCAATAGGCGCGACTGTACTTGGTCGCGCCTACATCACGGTTACCAAACTTCTGACCCAGGAGATAATTGATGAATGGCTAGAAGTAGTTGATGACCGTGGCAAGGCAGTACACGGTCATCCTAAGATCCATGTTAAGGTACAATTTTTCGAAGTCACACGAGAATGCCAATGGTCAAAAGGCATACAAAGCGTGAAATTCCCGGGGGTGCCCTTCACATTTTTTCCTCAGAGAAACGGTTGTAAGGTTACGCTTTATCAAGATGCGCATTTGCCTGACAATTTCACGCCGAGGATACCCTTATCGGGAGGAAAATATTACCAACCACATCGATGTTGGGAGGACATATTTGATGCTATATCGAACGCGAAACATTTAATATACATAACAGGGTGGTCTGTTTATACTGAAATCACTTTGATTCGGGATTTGAGAAGGCCGAAGCCCGGTGGAGATATGACTCTCGGCGAATTGCTTAAGAAAAAGGCTAGTGAAGGTGTTCGAGTGTTGATGCTTGTTTGGGATGATCGGACTTCGGGTGATTTGTTTAAAAATGGGTTCATGGCAACCCATGATGAGGACACAGGAAGTTACTTCCGTGGCTCGGAAGTAAACTGTGTCCTGTGTCCTCGAAATCCCGATGATGGACAAAGTTTAGTCCAAAACTTCGAAATTTCCCTTATGATGACCCACCACCAAAAGATTGTGGTGGTCGATAGCGGGTTGCCTAATGGCAACCCCGAGAAACGGAGAATAGTGAGTTTCATTGGCGGAATCGATCTTTGCAATGGGCGATACGACACCCCCTTTCATTCCATCTTTCGAACTCTCGATTCAGTCCATCATGACGACTTCCACCAACCAAACTTCCCCAATTCTTCTATCAAGAAAGGCGGACCACGAGAGCCATGGCACGACATCCATTGCAAACTCGAAGGCCCGATCGCATGGGACGTGTTATTCAGCTTCGAACAACGATGGTTGAAGCAAGGAGGCAAGGATTTACTCAACGACATCCGGGATCTCGACCACATTATTATCCCACCCTCACCAGTGACACTTCCACATGACCACGAAACATGGAACGTTCAGTTGTTTCGATCAATTGATGGCGGTGCTGCCTTCGGGTTTCCTGACAAACCCGAAGATGCAGCACGAGCTGGTTTAATCAGCGGAAAAGACAATATCATCGACCGGAGCATTCAAGACGGGTACATCAACGCAATCCGTCGCGCTAAAAACTTCATATACATTGAAAACCAATACTTTCTTGGAAGCTCATTCGGATGGAACTCAAGTGACAATATTAAAGATGAAGACATCAATGCTTTACATCTAATACCGAAAGAACTATCCCTAAAAATCGTAAGCAAAATCGAAGCTCGAGAGGACTTTCGAGTGTACATCGTGTTACCGATGTGGCCGGAGGGTGAACCGGAGAGTGCATCTGTTCAAGCTATACTAGATTGGCAACAGAGGACTATGCAAATGATGTACACTGATATTGTTCATGCTTTGAAAACAAAGCATATTGTAGCAAATCCAAAAGATTATTTGTCGTTCTTTTGCTTAGGAAACCGGGAGATTAACAAGTTTAATGAGTATATACCATCAGAAAAGCCTGATGATGGTAGTAATTACCGTCGAGCTCAAGAATCACGACGGTTTATGATATACGTTCATGCCAAAATGATGATCGGTGAGGCTTTAATCTTTGATTTGCTTATTAAAAATGTTGTCACGTTAAATGAAATAGTAATCCAGATTTTGTGAACATTTTGTAGTTGATGATGAATACATAATCATAGGATCAGCAAACATCAATCAAAGATCTATGGATGGAGCACGAGACTCCGAGATCGCGATGGGGGCTTTCCAACCATGCCATTTATCCAAAAGGCAACCGGCTAGAGGTCAGGTTCACGGTTTTAGGATGTCGTTGTGGTATGAACATTTGGGGCTTTTGGACGATTGCTTTACGCGTCCAGAGAAACTGAATTGTATGAAAAAAGTAAACCAGATATCGATAAGATATTGGGATCTTTTTTGTTCTGAGAAGTTGGACCATGATCTGCCTGGACATCTGTTAAGCTACCCGATTGGGGTTACGGAAGAAGGAGAGGTTACCGCGTTACCAGGGTGCGAGTACTTTCCGGACACAAAGGCTAAATTACAAAGATGTAAAGTTTTGAGTTAAAAGTAAAAAATTAAATTTTATAAGGTTAGCATTACAAAACAAGAAAAACTTTGAGTTAATAGTATAAATGTATGCGACTAGGTCTTTGGTGCCTCGCGCAACATCCTTCTGATCGTGACACATGATTCCTAATGAAAAACCATCCAAAAACAATAGTTATAAGAAAACTAGGATTCTCAATAATAATTATGTAATATCTTGAATTGATTTTAGTATTTTTAAAAAATAATATATTATTAATTTAGAGTATTGTATATAAAAGTAAATGGCTAGTAAATCATCTATGAGTAGTAATTTGAATATCTTTTAGCCAGTCACACGGAAAATTGTGAGTGTTGCGAGTTCACATAGGAGGTAATGATGTGTCGGGCAGAAAGTAAGTTTGTTGGTTTTAAGTAAACCAGACAAATTACTGAAAACGAAAGAAATCTAGTGAAAACATGTTAATGCTAATTACCTTTTTTGTTGGCCAACTGGTTTTCTGACTAGAATAACTGATAAAACGATGAATCACCCGAGTTCCTCTCATAGAATAATAACAAATGTTGTATTTCCTGTTGTCAACATGTGCGGTACAAGTGTTATTGGTTAATGTTAGTGATAGATGGGTACATATCATTTTGATGGTGACAATGTTGCTAGATATGCCGTTAATGGGTCCTTTTCACTTGCATAATATAAAGTTATATTAACTTCTTGTAAAAAATATAAATTTCATAAGTTTTATATTAAATTATCCTACACTTGCTATTACAAAAGCAATAAATGTAACGTGATTTTTAGCCAATTGGAGAGTGGAGGCTTTCTTGTAGAAGGGTCTCATATGGGCTGCTAGTGATATATAAACAAGTGTCCACTAAAATATTATATTTTTCCTTCTTAACTATAAAAACATGCATCATTCTTTATGTGAAATATTTATAAGTAATTTAGATTTCTAGAATCATCTTTATAAATCTACATGTCTTCTTTTTAAAGATTCATTCTTTTCTTTTTAACCTAACAATTACAAATATATGATATCTGAATTCTTACATTACAAAAGAAGTAAACAATCAAGCTACACGATATCGCGAAACATTAACTTGTTATTATCTGATCTCAACCACGATAACTATATGTAAATAAACAAATATGAATACAAGAAAAAAGTAGTTAGGTTGAAGGCACCAAATGAAACTAATTATAAATCTTAATCTTCTTACAAAACTTGCAACCCCACATGGTGGTAGGTAAAAGTTTGATCTCATAGTAAATACATATTTAAATTCGTTAATCAAACTAGTTATATCTTATATTAAGTTCAAGTTAACTTTATTATTAACCTTATGGCCTTATGGGTTATGTAAATGACAAAGCTTTACTTAACGAAACTATGTTAAGATGATGATGATCAGCATACTCAATCGGTTCATTAAGGTTAATTATACATACACGTGACCGATTCGTACAACTATTTGTAACTAGAATGGTTCACCTTCAAATTTCATATCTTTGTCATTTAGTATTTATCTTTAAAAGTGGTTTGATATTAATGTTTTTAAAACCGGACCGGACAGTGAACCGGACGTTTTACCGGTCCGATGGTCGGACCGGTTCAACCGGTCGGACCGTATATAAGAACCGGATAAAATCATAATTATATTATATATATATGTAAAAATTACAAAAAAAATAAAAAAGTATATAAAAAAACCGGTTCAACCGGTCCGGTCGCCGGTTCGACCGGTTCAACCGGTCTGACCACTTGTTCAACATTAAAACTGTTTTAAACACCGAACCGGACCGGATTGGAGTCCGGTTCCCGGTCCAACCGGTCCGGTCCGGTTTTCAAAACCATGCTTGATATAGACCCTTTGGTACTTCAGAGATCAAAGCCACTCATTTCACCGGCTAGTTTTGAAAATGCAAAAAGTTATTATTATTTTATTATATTATTTTAAGAGTGAATTGTCATTTTCCTCCTGTGGTTTGATCAAATTTGTTATTTTCATCCAAAAATGTTTTTTTTTTTGCATTTTGATCCTCAAGGTTTGGAAAAGTTGTCATTTTCATCCAAAAATCTTAGCTACGTTGTTTTAAAATGTTAAATATTCATCGTTAAAAGGTTACTTACGTTAATTTTTATATAAAAACCAAATCCTAATTTATGTTTATGTGTTGTTAATAAAAAAATTTACCATGAAATTCATGTTTTTGGATGTAAATGACAACTTTGTCAAACCTTGGGGAGCCAAATGTAAGAAAAAACTTTGTTGGATGAAAATGACAAATATAACCAAATCACATGGAGGAAAACAACAATTCACTCTTATTTTAAACAACAAATCTATCTTGTTTTCATATTTTTCTTTCTAAAAGACAAAATCTTTACCAGATATAATTGTAAAAATTATGCTAGCGGACTTTTTAAAAAAAGATTATGAGTTCAAAATTCTATAGAGTGTAGCCGTCATACATGTACATTATTTTAAAAGTAAAGTAGTTGTAAACTAGAATATATAGAGAGATTTTTTTATGTGAAACATGCATATGAGGTTTGATTCTTAATCCTCTCTCACCTAATACATACACATAATTTCCTATTGGTTTGTTCATTGCTCTTATTACTTCTTCTTCTTCTTCTTCATCGGCTTCAACTTGTCAATTTGTCATTTCTTATAAAACCATCTCTCTCTCTCTCTCTCTCTCTCTCTCTACATATATATATACACACAATCGTATCTCTATCTCTATCTCTACCGGAGAGATATCTATATCGAGGTTGTCGGGGGAGATCATGGCTCAAATATTGCTACATGGGACACTTCATGCCACCATCTTTGAAGTAGACAAACTTAAGTCCAATTTGTTCCATAAGGTTACTCTCTCCCCTCTATATATATATATGTGTGTGTATGTATATCTCTATGTGTGTGTATAGGCTTCATGTTCATATATATTGCAGTCAAATCGATTTCAAAATTTATGTTCATCTTCAAGGATTCTTGCCACTTTTTTCTTCTTTCCAATCACTTGAATTTCCGATCGTCTGCTCAAATCTTGATAATGCTTTTATTATACATACATACACGATATAATATAATATAAATATAAATATATAATATATAATATATAATATATAATTATTTGCAGCTAGATAGCATTAATAACTCATAATTATACAAATTAGAAAAAAGAACCACATTTATTTGTTTCATTTAGTTACATTTAGAACGTAGGTTGTTAAACAGTCATGTTCATATATAAGTTGGATAACTGAATGCAACTTGTATAATCGGCTCGAGTTAATACGAACACAATCTGTTTATCTAGAGTTTTTTTAACTTTAACTTTTGTATTGTAAATAATTTAACGTTATTAATTTAATATTACGAATATCCATAAATCAATTGCGTATAAACTAAAGAACTTGATGAACATTTATCTTTTAAGTTTTTGTATGAATATCCTGTTAGTTAAGTTTTAGTTTTTATATAAAACGCCTTAATAATGAAGTTAGTGTGTGTTTAGCTAAAAGCATTGTAAAACTCAACCCGATACTAACCAAAACTCGTTTATACTAAACCTAAATTTCGTATTGTATCATAAAATTTAAGTACATATTATTAAGTAACACTTAATACTTTAAAAGACTAAATAAAAAAATTGTTGTTATGAGTAAGCACATGGACAAGTTTTACTAAACAAATGAATTGTCTTAGTTAGCAGCCACCACTAAACAAAGTAACAAACAATCCAAATCCACTCACCTACCACCATTAAACAAACATACACTAACTTCATACCACTTTACAAACAGTATATTATTATATTTATACAAGAGTTATATGTTACATGTATAGTTTGATATAGCTTTTATGATTAATTTTGAACTATTATTGAATAACTTTTTATGTTTGGTTTTATTTTGTATAGATCGTAGATGGACTAGAACATGTTGTGGGGCTAAAGAAAAATGTTGCAAGTCTTTACGCAACCGTGGATTTGGAAAAGGCGCGAGTGGGCCGAACCCGAATGCTGGAACATGACTCGAACCCGCGATGGTACGAGTCATTTCACATCTATTGCGCCCACATGGCATCCAAGCTTACCTTCACAATCAAAGAAGATGATGCAATAGGCGCGACTGTACTTGGTCGCGCCTACATCACGGTTACCAAAATTCTGACCCAGGAGATAATTGATGAATGGCTAGAAGTAGTTGATGACCGTGGCAAGCCAGTACACGGTCATCCTAAGATCCATGTTAAGGTACAATTTTTCGAAGTCACACGAGAATGCCAATGGTCAAAAGGCATACAAAGCGTGAAATTCCCGGGGGTGCCCTTCACATTTTTTCCTCAGAGAAACGGTTGTAAGGTTACGCTTTATCAAGATGCGCATTTGCCCGACAATTTCACGCCGAGGATACCCTTATCGGGAGGAAAATATTACGAACCACATAGATGTTGGGAGGACATATTTGATGCTATATCGAACGCGAAACATTTAATATACATAACAGGGTGGTCTGTTTATACTGAAATCACTTTGATTCGGGATTTGAGAAGACCGAAGCCCGGTGGAGATATGACTCTCGGCGAATTGCTTAAGAAAAAGGCTAGTGAAGGTGTTCGAGTGTTGATGCTTGTTTGGGATGATCGGACTTCGGGAGATTTGTTTAAAAATGGGTTCATGGCAACCCATGATGAGGACACGGGAAGTTACTTCCGTGGCTCGGAAGTAAACTGTGTCCTGTGTCCTCGAAATCCCGATGATGGACGAAGTTTAGTCCAAAACTTCGAAATTTCCCTTATGATGACCCACCACCAAAAGATTGTGGTGGTCGATAGCGGGTTGCCTAATGGCAACCCCGAGAAACGGAGAATCGTGAGTTTCATTGGCGGAATCGATCTTTGCAATGGGCGATACGACACCCCCTTTCATTCCATCTTTCGAACTCTCGATTCAGTCCATCATGACGACTTCCACCAACCAAACTTCCCCAATTCTTCTATCAAGAAAGGCGGGCCACGAGAGCCATGGCACGACATCCATTGCAAACTCGAAGGCCCGATCGCATGGGACGTGTTATTCAGCTTCGAACAACGATGGTTGAAGCAAGGAGGCAAGGATTTACTCAACGACATCCGGGATCTCGACCACATTATTATCCCACCCTCACCAGTGACACTTCCACATGACCACGAAACATGGAACGTTCAGTTGTTTCGATCAATTGATGGCGGTGCTGCCTTCGGGTTTCCAGACAAACCCGAAGATGCAGCACGAGCTGGTTTAATCAGCGGAAAAGACAATATCATCGACCGGAGCATTCAAGACGGGTACATCAACGCAATCCGTCGCGCTAAAAACTTCATATACATTGAAAACCAATACTTTCTTGGAAGCTCATTCGGATGGAACTCAAGTGACAATATTAAAGATGAAGACATCAATGCTTTACATCTAATACCCAAAGAACTATCCCTAAAAATCGTTAGCAAAATCGAAGCTGGAGAGGATTTTCGGGTGTACGTCGTGTTACCAATGTGGCCGGAGGGTGAACCGGAGAGTGCATCTGTTCAAGCTATACTAGATTGGCAATGGAGGACTATGCAAATGATGTACACTGATATTGTTCATGCTTTAAAAACAAAGCATATTGTAGCAAATCCAAAAGATTATTTATCGTTCTTTTGCTTAGGAAACCGGGAGATTAACAAGTTTAATGAGTATATACCATCAGAAAAGCCTGATGATGGTAGTAATTACCGTCGAGCTCAAGAATCACGACGGTTTATGATATACGTTCATGCCAAAATGATGATCGGTGAGGCTTTAATCTTTGAATTGCTTATTAAAAATATTGTCACGTTAAATGAAATAGTAATCCAGATGACGTGCATGCGCACAAACTAAAACTAATTCTATGGCACCTACAGGACCTTAGAACACCTGTTTGTGAATATTTTGCAGTTGATGATGAATACATAATCATAGGATCAGCAAACATCAACCAAAGATCTATGGATGGAGCACGAGACTCCGAGATCGCGATGGGGGCTTTCCAACCATGCCATTTATCCAAAAGGCAACCGGCTAGAGGTCAGGTTCACGGTTTTAGGATGTCGTTGTGGTATGAACATTTGGGGCTTTTGGACGATTGCTTTACGCGTCCAGAGAAACTGAATTGTATGAAAAAAGTAAACCAGATATCGATAAGATATTGGGATCTTTTTTGTTCTGAGAAGTTGGACCATGATCTGCCTGGACATCTGTTAAGCTACCCGATTGGGGTTACGGAAGAAGGAGAGGTTACCGCGTTACCAGGGTGCGAGTACTTTCCGGACACAAAGGCTCGGGTTCTTGGTACCTTTGCAAGCTACTTGCCTCCAATTCTAACTACGTGAAAAATAATAAATGTTACAAGACTAAAATACCATTTCCTAAAGCGTGACATGCGAATATTTCATAACTCAGTATATTGTTGCTACTTAATTATGTGAGTCTATGTGGTCAAGATGAACGCTCTTGAACTTGGATTGTGGTTGTAAATTGCCTAATCTCAATGGCGAGTTAAATTCGGCCATTGCCACTGCCAAATCTTAATTACGTCGTCGTGATTTTCCCAACTGGAGTTAACGACGCCGCTTCTCATCAATCTGTATAGGATGGTGCACTTGACGGTGAAGAAGTTACAACTTACACCTGACATCATTAATCGCGATACCAAAGAAACCGCCACCATTGTCAAGAACGACACTATGTTTATCCACCTCCAACGAACTCACAACTAAATGCGGCCCATGGGATGTTTTCATATATATTTTTCTTTTTTTTTGTAAATTAACATTTGGTTGTCACTAAGGGATGCAAACGACCAGAGCTGTTTATGAGTTACTCGAGATTGGATCGATAAAAAGCTTAAGACGAAGCGAGCTTACCATGTCAAGATTTGTCGAGTCCAAGCTTGAAAAAAATCTCATTAAATTATCAAGCCTGAGCCCGAGTTTCACACTTCAAGCTCGAGCCGGCTCATTAGTCTAAATGAGCTTTTTATATATATTTATTTTATTTAATTTTATTAAGTATATTTATATAAATAGTTATTTTATATATAAAGTTATGAAAAACAATTAAGTAATATGTATATTGTTATATATAATTTATAAAATTATAAATATATATATATATATATAGACAAATATTAAAAAAAATAACTAAATATGAAATTAGCCGAGCTCGAGCTTGAAAAGTTGTTGACGCACTGAGTTTGAGCTTTAGAAATAAAGCTCGAAATAAGTGGAGCTCGAGTTGAGTTCTCTTAAGTCAAAACGAACCGAGCTCAAGCCTATACAAGCTCAGGCTCGGCTCGGCTCGTTTGCACCCTTAGTTATCACATCCTTCAAAGAAAGTAAATTATACATGCAAACTTACTCTATGCTTTAAGGTATATATTTTTACCGTCTACTTACGTAGTTTTACTTTGAATAAGCCCCAAAACATCTATTTTACCTTGAATAAACAATATCTTGTTTACATCGTGAAATATTATTATCGCGATATACTCCGCACTTTAACTAGACCATAAACTTGAAACTAAATTAGATAGAAGTATAGAACTACTTGATTTAACTTTTCTTAAAAAACTTTTGTCTAATCCAAACTATACATACATACATATCAACTCTAAAATTTTATTTTGAACAGCATATCAACTTTTTAATTGATTTCTTTTTAAAAATAAATATAGCAATAATAATTTATCGGCCATGTAGTTTTCTACGTTATGACTCAATTTTAATTTAAGTAATATTTATTTTAAAAGCGTCACAAGATCTCTCTCTGTCTCTCTCATAAAGTAAATATATATTTTATTTCCACATGTATTTAAGTAGAAGTATGGAACCCTTGTGGACCCAAATCGAAAATTTCAAAAATGATCACAAAGCCATACATACTTTAAAAAAATTTGTTTTGATTTCGGTAATTAAATAGATCATGAACAAAATATATATTTGAGTTTGTTTCCAATTAAAATACATAAAAAGAAAACAATAACAATTGAATTATAAAAACATAGACCGTTTGGTTCTATATTGAGCATGACCAAAACACTTCAGTAACAAGTTTTTGGAAAGACTTTAGGATTGAGAATCTATTACCATCTACGATCGTTGGTTCTTCGATTAGTAGAACGAAATATTAACAATCAAATGATCATAACAAGCAGGACAATATAACATATATGTGATATCGAGCCATTAGTAGAACGAAGAATAATGTCAAGCCACTTAGACTACTCTACCAAAATGTTAGACCTTTTTAGAAACAAACTTATTTCACATAGTCGAGAAATCACTCATCGGGAGGAAAATTCCATCAAGGGATTTGTGTATACCGATTCATCTTGACAATACGAACACCAACTCCATGAATGATCCGCCAACAGAAAGCCATCAAGAGTCGATAAGAAATCGGCCAACCGAGCCAAATCAAGACCCCCCTTGGCTCTCTACCATTGTGACACAACTAAATAATAATTTTAATAATAATAACATGTTAATATCGGGTGAGAGTATCATGTTTACTAAACCAAAGTTTCAAACATGACACAAATAAAATAAGTTACAAAACATTAAAATATATAGTAAAATCAACAGAAAAGTATTGGTGAAAATGACATAAATATATAAATAAATAGAGGATATAAAGTAAACATAATTTAATATAAGGAAAGAAAGAAGAGATGAACAAGTGGAAGTGGGGTGGGGTAGGACAAAAGAACCAAACCTTAGAATATGCCCTTATCCCACTTTTTCTAAAAGCCATTTCACTTTGAAAATTTAAGGGATCTTTCATAATATGCTCTTTTATCCCATCTAACCACCATCCTTTTCATAATATTATTTGTTATATATTAATAGCAAATCATTTGTAGAGTTTGTGAGGTGTTATTGAAACAAAGATCTATTGTTACATGTTGTCTTTATCTCTATTATGGTGATGTATTGTTTATTATGTTATTTGTGTTAAAGTGGTGTGTCGTGTAATGTTATATGTGGCATGTGTTATATGATATAATTTTTATAAATATATATAAAAAAACAAAACAGAAATTAATGTGTTTCCAAGTGCATTTTACATGCTTCACATCCTCTTTTTTAAAAAATGCAATTTAAAATTTAAGTTGTAATTCAGCTTACTAAGTTAATTAAATTTATGTTTGTAAATGGATTGAACGTTTAGTGAATGGTTTTTGAATTGTTTGATGTAAAGTTTCTTTCTCTTTTTTTTAGTTCGTTCAGTTATTAAATAAACATCTACGAACACAAACTTTATTACATTTAATTAAAGAAAAATGAACACGGTCACATGTCTCCTTTGTTTATTTCATACGTGAATATCCATTTTTAATTGTTCATCTGCATTCACCTATATACGTTAAATTTTGATATCTTTGTTAGCGTTGAAATGTTTATTGCAACAATGTTTGCTTGTGATTTGTTTATATTCCTATTGAAACAAAACAAATACAAACTAACGAAGTCGAATTAGAAAACAAACTTCGTCCATATTCGTTCTTTAACTAGTTAAACAAACGAACACGATTTACAGACTTAATAAAGAAACTATACATCTATACATGCTAATAAAAGAAGGTTTTATGGCACAAGTGCCATAATATAGACATTCTAAATCTTATTTTCTGGTCTCTTTTTCTATTAAATATTTAACTTAATTACTAATTATATTATTTGATTCTTTCTCTAACTAAGAATAAGAATGTATTAATTCTTTTGAATAATTAAAATTTAAAGTTATAATAAGAATGTATTAAAGTAAACTTTTTTGAAATTGTTTATTTTAACTACAATTATTTTTTAAAAAACTTTTTTTTGAAAAAACAAAAAAGTCAAAAGTTTAAAGAATGGTATTATTATTCTATTACTTGAGATTTTTATTTTTTAATATACTAAATTTTAATTTTTCTATAGGGTGTTGCACCTTATGCTTAGGGTGTTTTATAAAAAAATATGAATTTTTTTGTTTTAACCTAAAACTTTTTATCTTTTCTAACTTGACCTCACAACTTTTTGCTTTTAACTTAATCATTTATACTTTTATTTTTCGCAAATTTCCGTTTTACGTTTCGTTTTAATTTTTGCAAGTTAACACGACGCAACATTCATGCGTGGTACAATATTTTTACCTTTCGCTTTACGTTATGTTCTAAATTTTACGAGTTAACACGGCGTAACGTGCATGTACGGTTCAACGTTCATACGTTTATTTTTACCCCTTTGACAGGTTCGTCGCAAACACGCGGGTCCTAGATCAACTTAGGGGCTGTTTGATTACGCTGACTGAGTAAGATCTGACTGAGTCAGAAGCTGACCCATTAAGAAGTTCTGACTGAGTCTGCATCTGACTGAAACTTGACTGTTTGATTTAGTATCTGACTGGCTCTGCTGAATGAAAAAATAACCTTATTGTCTCGTTATTCTAACGAGTTTAAGGGTTTTCTACATACACATCTACAAACACATATACATACACATCTACATACACAATATACACATCTATATGCATATACATCTACTGATAAATGGTAAAGAAAACGAAGATGATGACGACGATGAAGCTGATACGCTCGGGAGGTGCTCGGCCGGCTCGCGCAGGGAGGTGCTCGGTCGGCTCGCGCAGGTCCGCTCGCGCAGGTCCGCTCGCGCAGGGAGGTCGCGCAGGTCGGCTGCGCAGGTCGGCTGCGCAGATCGAGAGCTTGGGGGAGGAAGGGGGCGTCGATCAGGGAAGGGGAGGGAGTGTTGGCCTGGGTCAGCAACTTGTTTTTTCAAGTCTGGGTCAGACCATATGACCCGGTCAGATTGTTCCATTCGCGTATCAAACGGGCTGACCCGCTGACCAAGTCAGCCGGTCAGCCGGGTCAGCCGGGTTAGACCAAAACAAACAGCCCCTTAGTTAAACTTTTATTTGTTTCATGTTTTGTCTAGTTTATCCGCATTAACACAATGCAACTTCAGTGTTAATAGTTGCTAGCGGTGGTGTGACATTTTTGTGATATTTACCATGGTTTTACATCCCCGTTGTAACACGGGAGACTTAATTCTAGATTTCTAGTTAGTAAGTAATTTCAATCATATGTTATCTTAAAATATCATTTTATAATTCATAAATTTTTAATACTAACTATTTAATATTTTATTTATTCAACACGTATAATACGCGGGACATTAAACCAGTACAATATAATAATAATAATAATGGGTAGGTTGGTTTAATTAGAAGCGAGCGAGTCACCGGCCCACCACCACCGTCATTCTCTCTCCCCCGGAGAATAAAACCGGAGATATTCTCTTTTCCAGAATATGCCTTCACCCCCCTACGCATATTCCCCACACCCTCTTATATCCCACCTTCTTCTTCATCTTCTTCATCTTCACAAATTTCACAAATTCAAACATATTTCACAAATTCGCATCAACAAACATGAAATTCGGCAAGAGTTTGAGCAATCAGATCGAAGAAACTCTCCCCGAATGGCGCGACAAGTTCCTATCCTACAAAGAACTCAAGAAACGCTTGAAACAGATCAACCCACAAGACAAATCGTCCGATGATTCTACCCGACCCGCGAAGCGGACCAAGGTGGTCTCCGACGACGACTGTACGGTCGCCGCCGGTGGCGGTGGTGGTGGTGGGGAGATGTCGAAGGAGGAGGTTGAATTCGTGCAGTTGCTTGAACAGGAGGTGGAGAAATTCAATTCGTTCTTTGTGGAGAAGGAGGAGGAGTATATCATCAAATTGAAGGTATGGCGATCTGGGTTTTGATTTGTTGGTGATTTTGTTGGTGATTTTGTGAGATTATGTTTTTGGGTGGGTTGATTGTGGCTAATTGGGGATGAATTTAGGGCAAATTGTGTTGTCTGATTGATTCGTTAGGTTATGTTAAATTGTTATTGATGCGTAGTGTATGATGATGGGGATTAGTGATTTAGGGATACTGTTAAGAATTGCTTGATAACATGAGTTTTCTTCATGGGAATGGTAGATATAGAGCTTTAAGTTAGGGCTAAAAGCTTTCATTTTTTCAAGAATATTGTAAAGTGCATCTGTACACTGTTATCTGACATAGAATGGCAGTGTTATCGGCACACCACTGACTGACGATACGGGTATACGACAATACGAGTCGTATGATACGTCAGTGGGGCTGGTCGTTGTCTTTGACCAAGTCATACGGGTCGTATAATTCTATACGGGTAGTCAAACGGACCGTATAGAATAATACGGACGGTATGACTTTTTTAATTATTGGCACATATATTTAGAAAAATCTTACTTGGCGTGCATTTTAAAAGACGTCATCGAGCCGTATTACTGTCATGTATGGCACTATACGGCTCGTACAATGTCTCAGACGTGACTGATGTGACGTGAATGTTGTCGGTTTGACTAAATATCATACGGCCGTATGGCATCATACATCCCTTCCATTAAGAATTGTTACTATTGAATCAAGATGCTATCTTTTTGTGGCAATTTTTAATGATATTTAAGACTAATGGTAGCTTGTTTGAATAGAGAAATTCACTGTAGAAAGATTCTTTATGTTTTAGAACACATAAGCAGCCCCTCAATGCCTTGAAGTGGTGGATATGATATGAACTTAAGATAAATTTAATCAATTCTTAAAGTTAAAATGTCACTTTGAAGTCAAAATCTGGTTTAGTCAAGGTTTGATTGTGATTAAAGATGTTTGTTTATGCTTTTGGCATACAGGATTTTCAGGATAGTGTTATGAAAGCTAAGGATTCGAACGAAGAGATGATCAAGATTCGAAAAGAAATAGTCGATTTCCATGGAGAAATGGTTTTGTTAGAGAATTACAGTGCTCTTAACTACACAGGTATTTCACTAATCTTTCATATAAATTCACATTATTATTCATACTAGTTTCAAATTAAAATCTTGTTATTGATGTTTTTAATCGTTCGCTTCTAACAGGAATAGTGAAAATCCTCAAGAAATACGACAAAAGAACTGGAGCGCTCCTTCGATTGCCTTTCATTCAAAAAGTCCTGCAACAACCATTTTTCACCACCGACTTGCTTTACAAGTTAGTGAAGGAGTGTGAGGCAATGCTAGACCTCCACTTCCCGCTAACTCAACCACCACCTCCATCTCAAGAAGCCGACAATGATACTGGTGGTGGAGGCGGTGGAGAAGGTGGTGAGGGACCCACTACCAGTGCAACCGACAGCAGTGAGGCACCATCAAAAGCGAAAGAACTTGCTGAGCTTGAATACATGAAGAGCTTGTACACTAAAAGCACCATTTCGGCTTTGAGGGCTTTGAAAGAAATAAGAAGCAAAAGCTCGACGGTTAGTGTCTTCTCGTTGCCTCCTTTGCAAGTAAGCGGAATCGAGGAAACTTGGAACAAGCTTCCTCTTCATGAACAACTAGCAAAATGACATGAATGAATGTGTTACATGTAGTCTGTTTTACATTGATGAATGCACAGTGGTGCTTTGGATTAGATGCTAACTATGGATGTAAGATACATAGATAGTGACAATTAACCACAAAGATGATTTTGTACCATGTATCTTTCATATTCTACCCTTGAAACTATGATTATTTTTGTGATTGTATAAAAGGCTTGAATACTTTATTAGTATAATCACATTGATGTGATGCTATTGTATTAGTTTATAATGTAGGTTATTGCACCAAACCACATTTTGGGTGATCTTTTTGTTGAACTGGGATTTACATCATTACATGGAACCCTAACCTTAACGCAAGTAAAATTATACAACCAAACACAATCTGTTTAACCCAATTATCTAAATGTGTCAAACAAGTTAATGGGTTGGTGGGTAGCAACCACATTGTAAATGTGTTAATTGAGTTGCAGATTTTGGATAAATGAGTTGAACAGATTGGCAGATCGAGACGTTTAATTAAACACGTTAAGCATGTTTACCGAACATGACCCGTTTAATTAAACAGATCAACCTATGAATCTAGGTCGTCTTTGGCTTTCCACGCCTCCATCGCAACACGCGGGTAAGATTACTTGTCATACAGAATCAACCACCATTGTATAAAAATAAAAAATAATGTGTGTAATGCTCATAGCTTAAAGTTTTCTAATAAACTTTTAGCCATAAAAGAACATATGGTATGAAGTTCAATTAAACCATTCAACAAGAAAAACAAAAACATATGGAATAAAATATTGAACAATCTTATCACTCAAAATTAAAAGTAGTACAAATGTTATAAGATGATCTTCAAAATTTCGGTATTCAACTCATCAAGGGCTTCTAGCTTATAGCCCTTGAACAAAAAAATTGTAACTTTCTTTAATCAAATGTTAAATCAAGATTCACATCAACCCATGAATGGTAAACAAATTAAAGGGTTGAATTCAAACTTGAATCCAAAGTGATCAATGAAATCAAAACATAAAAAATATTCAAAAAATTGGATCAAATTTAAGAACTTGACTCATTCTTTCTTGATCCATCTTCTTTGTTTTCTTCCAAAAGCTTTCCAGCCTCCTCAACAGGCTTCTTCTCAGCCTCTTTAGCCTTAAGAGCCTGCAACTTAGCATGATTATAATAAGCAACACCCAAGAACGCAATCGCGTAACCAAACAGATTAATCGGCGTCACAGTGTCCTTAATCACAGACCAAGAAAACGCGATCAACAACCAATCTTTAACCACACCAGCAACATTCATAGTCAAAGCAGAAGTCTTCCCAACAAGCAAGAACACAGCAAGATTCAAAGCAAATGCACAGAAAGAATTAGTCCCAAAAACCACAAAATCGAATTCAAAACTCGAAGTCTCCAACAACTTTGGAGCCTCAACAACAATCCAAGGAACAGTCAAGAACACAAGACAACAAGGTGCAACATAGTACAAAGATGTTATGGGATTAAAGCTGATGCCTTTAGATGTCAACAAGATTTGAATCAACACCAATCTTGTAGCTTCAAACACCACAGCACCAAGCTGCAACAACACACCCCACGAATCGAATTTCGCTTCGCCATAAGCTGCAACCGCAACCCCGAATGAAATCGACAGCATATTACTCATGGTTTGTGACTTAAAAGCTTCTTTCTTGAACAGAACACCAATGGAGTAAACAGCAACAGGCATTAAAGCTTTGAGCATTTGAATAAACGAAACAGAGAGGTAAATGTAAGCAGAATTGGATAACCATAGGCTAATTGAGTAAAGCAAACCGATGGGTACGACGGATTTGAGGTAAACATCTCGGGTCATTTGAACGGGTTCGACGACCCGAATGATGGTAACAAGAATGTAAGCTAAAGAGGAGCAAAAACCCATGTGGATCATGGTGAGAGAGATGGGAAAAGGCCAATTATACATCTTTTGATCGAGGATGAATTTGTTGTAGACGATGACGGTGAAGCTGAGGAAGATCCAGATGGTGACGTAGGTGTAGGAGAGGATGATGTTCTTCAATACACCTTCGCTCAGTGCCATGATTGATTGAATGAATGATTGATTGATTAAGTGATTGTTTGATCGATTTGGGTGATTGAATTTGATGTTTTTGGTGATGAATTTGTGAGTAATTTTGTGGTTTGATGATTTGGGGTTTGAGTGGGAGAAAGAGTCTGTGTTTGTGAAAGAGAAACGCGGAGAAGCGTTGTTTTTCGATTGGAGGGGGTGAAGTGTAATTAATGATTGTAAAAGGGTAATTGAGTAACTTTTTGGGTTATGTTTTGAGAAAGATTTGTTATCGATACACTTTAATTAATCGTCTTCTCTCTATACATAAATATTGATACATAAAGAAAGATAGAAAATTAGGGTATTTTAATAAAAACTTAGAGAATTAAAGACCAAAATGTTATCCAAAGTAAATGGAAAATATCTTTTACACGGTTTTATGTTTTTATGTTAAAAGATTGTAAAAAGCGGTCAAGTTGATAGGTAAGATGGTTTGATTTGTGGTTTAATGTTATAAGTTAATGCTCGATGTCCTTTTAGCTTAATACTAATAGAATATTTAAGAAGTAGATATCTAACAAGTTAGAACTAACACGTTTGAGGGTACTAATGACACACATGTTCGTTAACTTATAAACATTTGTGATGGTAAAGAATATTATATCAACATGCCAAAAGAATCATCCAACCTTGTCATCTATTACGTTTTATTTTAATTAAATTCTAGTAATTCACACTAGTATTCATTAGCCGATAATTACACACCATTAACTAAATCATTGATACTTATGAATTTTACTTTTGTCATATAAGGCAATCTTTGTGTATAGTCATCATATATTTATATTTTAATTTTGCTTAAAATTGCTCACAAAGATGATTATTATGAGTGAAATAAGAAAATATATATTTCATATGATTGAAATCAAATGTAAATTTATAACTGTAGCATGTTTATGCAACAAAAGTGAAAGTTAGACATAACATGGGTTAAAATGACACTATCAATTATATTAGCCAATAAAATATAAAGTATAAATAACTAGTTTGTCTATGTTTTATGCCGAACCTTCTGATGTTCCTTTGATCTTCCGCTCTCTGTAATTCTTTCTGCTTCACACTTTTTTCTTGTTGTCGTACAATTTAATAAACAAGGGGCCGAAGTTTGAAAAAGTAAAGTTTGATGGCAAAACATCGAAACATTAAACTTAACTATAGTTAAGAAGTTAGTTTTTAATACATATAATAATATGTTTTCTGTAAATTTATATAATACTAATTATCAACTTAGTTATCATCATTGGTTCTACTATGAGCATAGTGGGTTGTACCCAATACTTCTATATCTTTTTACAATTTAATACATATAATAATGTGTTTTCTGTAAATTTTATTTTAACCCAATACTTCTATATCTTTTTATAATTTAGCCCAAACCTATTTTTTTCAAGTTTGATCCCCTATAAATTTCATATTTTAAACACTTTTCGTTTTTCGGTCAAAAGTTTGTGAGTTAACACGCTGCAACGTGCATGTGTGATTCAACGCTTTTACGATTATTTTTTCCCCATTTAACTGTCCCATCGCACGTGCTGGTCCTAGATCAACTTACATCTTGTTCTACATCTTTTATTTTCGCATTCATGGTTCAACGTTTTCACGTCTACTTTTTGTTCGGTTTTTTTTCTTGTTCTTTTTTTATTTTTTTAATACAAGTTTTGTCAGTATTGATGTTTACTGACGGTGGTGTGTCATTGATACTGCTTGATATAGTTTTATGTCCACCGCTGCAACTCGGGGATGGAGCTTCAGTTGAATCCGGAAAAGAAGGTTACTAGTTGTAATTATTTACAAAAAAGAATGTATCTTATGTTATATATTGATTTCTATTTTAATCATTTTAATTAAATATCTTTCCATTAACCAAAACATGCAAACTTGTTATAAACTCAAAATCAAATATACATAATACACTCCTTATAATTAAATATCTTTACATTAACCAAAATACACATTCTTACAAAAAAAAAATATCACGTGGATTTCTACTTTTACCCATTAACCCTCATAACTTTATCCAAAATCCAAACTCTTGTAATATATATACCCATATCTTTCCAAAAGAAATAGAGACAGAGTGAACGTGACAAGAGTCTTCTAATGGAAAATTTTGAATACGTGACGTGTATCTTCCTAAAGTATCCACGTGGATATTCCTTTTCATTCCAAATGACGTGTGTCTTCTTCTTGCTCTTTCTTTCGCTTTTATTATTCCTGACATCTCTCTCACACAAAACAAATACTCTTAACAAGTACACAACAAAAGAACATAAATATTTATTTTACAACTAAGAAAATAATAATAATTCTATTAAAAAGTATAGTAACATTGGTTTATTTAAACATTATATATAAACGGAAATCCGGTTGTATGAACATAACATTTACCGTACCATGTGAATACCAAAGAAACACGTATTAAAACTTTCATATTAGATGTCATTTGCACGTAAGTCTTTGTTAATTACTAGAAAAAAAAACGATACATTTTCATTTTAAGGTGTAAAGTCTCTTAACTTTGTTTAGTATATTAAGTATATATGAATTGTTTAAACTACATTGTATTCGTGAAATAAAAGAGAAATGTTAGTAACTAGCACACTCATGTCAAAGATGGACATTTTTTGTGGCACAAATATCATATAGAATACTTTGTTGACATGAAACAGTAACATATTAATCTATCATCGTCATTTGACAAATATATATTATCTCAATTTTAAGGAATTTACTTATGTTTATTAATTTTACACACCTAGAACGTCAATCATCAAATTCAGATTCGTTTAGGTGGTAATATAATATTTAATATTATTAGTTTTCATAAGTAAGTATACTTTAATTCAATGTTATCAAAAGTAAGTTGAGAATTTTCTTTAATATAAAATATTTATAGATTTTCGTGATATGAAACATTACTTTAACATGTCTCTATGATATTTTATGATTTTAAAAGAAAACTATTCTCTTAAAATTTAGATTATTATAGAGGATTTTTCACATAATCAACATCACACGATTAAACACGCATAATATATTTGTACCTTTTGTTTCAAGTGTAACATATAAGATTGTTACATAATCTTTTTATCTTCAACCGCTGTCTACTCTATTATATCATCGATACATATCTACAAGTGTTTTACACGACTGTCTACTCTATTATATCATCGATACATATCTACAAGTGTTTTACACGACTCTAGTAGTGTCGGGTTTATAAACATACATTATTTGTTAATATCGTTACTCATACAACTTGAATTCTATATTCATTTCGTCTCAAATCACCTCTGTTTGAAGTTTGTACCACCGTTTGACACAACAAGACACGTACTGTCGACAATCGACGTCTGTATCTGACCTAAATCCCCAAATCAACCCACAATTCCCTCAACATTCACCTCAAATTCATACATCAATCCACTAAATCCCCAATTCCCCTTGTGGGTCTCCCCCAAATCGACCAATTTCCCCAAATCAATCGAACCACCATGAACAGAGGAGCAACACTAACCCAAGGAGTTCTCAAGAACATCATCATCACCTACAGTTACGTCTTCTTATGGATCTCCCTCAGCTTCACTGTAATCATCTACAACAAGTACATTCTTGATCGGAACATGTACAATTGGCCTTACCCAATTTCACTCACCATGATTCACATGTTGTTCTGTTCTTCTTTAGCTTACATTCTTGTTAATTTGCTTAAAATTGTTGAACCAGTGGTGATGACTCGTGATGTTTACTTCAAATCCGTTGTTCCTATCGGTTTGCTTTACTCTTTGAGCTTATGGTTGTCGAATTCGGCTTACATTTACCTCTCTGTTTCGTTTATTCAAATGCTGAAAGCGTTGATGCCTGTTGCTGTTTACTCAATTGGTGTGTTGTTCAAGAAAGAGGCTTTTAAGTCACAGACCATGAGTAATATGTTGTCGATTTCATTCGGGGTTGCGATTGCAGCCTATGGCGAAGCGAAATTCGATTCGTGGGGTGTGTTGTTGCAGCTTGGTGCTGTTGTGTTTGAAGCTACAAGATTGGTGTTGATTCAAATCTTGTTGACATCTAAAGGCATCACCTTTAATCCCATAACATCTTTGTACTATGTTGCACCTTGTTGTTTGGTGTTCTTGACTGTTCCTTGGATCATTGTTGAGCTCCCGAAATTGAGGGATGTTTCGAGTTTCCACTTTGATTACTTTGTGTTCTGGACGAATTCGTTCTGCGCGTTTGCGTTGAATCTTGCAGTGTTTCTGCTTGTTGGGAAGACATCAGCATTGACTATGAATGTTGCTGGTGTGGTTAAAGATTGGTTGCTGATCGCGTTTTCGTGGTCTGTGATCAAGGATAAGGTGACTTTGATCAATCTGTTTGGTTACTTGATTGCTTTCTTGGGTGTTGGTTATTATAATCATGCAAAGTTGCAAGCACTTAAGGCTAAAGATGCAGAGGAAAAGAAGGCTGATCAGTTTGATGATGAATGTGGGAAGTTGGTGGATGAAAAATCTGCAAGAAAGATTGAATCTGATAAGTGATTGTAATGGTGGAGTTTGATGTTAGGTGATGGTGTGTAATCTACTAGCATTTGATCAAGTTTTAGGTGCTATATACAATTTAGGCTGAATGATGTTCATCTTTGTTGCTTTTATGTTAGTGGTAATTGTAAACAAACATACTTAGTAAAGTTTCACTCGAGTGTTATTGTGATTTGTGTTATGGCTATATAGAATTCCAAGACGGTTGTAGAAATGAAGGATAAGGATGCTGATATAAGCCCAATGTAGCCAGATCCTCCTGAATCCCAAGCATGTCGGAGTCTTGTACATTGAATTTGCGCTAACAGTTAAGAACCGTCTTATTGGACGTTCTTAGGTATTTTATGAGTTGTGATAGTTGGAAGTAGGTCTATAAACGAGTCAAGTTGAGCAAGGTGGGCTCAAGCTTGAATTATTTTTTAAAACCGAGTTAAGCAGCTTATCTAAGTCGGTTCGCGAGCCAATTTCTAATTTTAGAATAAAAACTAATTTTGTTATTTTTAACACATATTCATATATAAAAAATGCAAATAAAAATATAATATTTTTAATATTTGTTTACGTTAACTCATTAAAACAATGGTACGAGATTGGTATGTCAACAACTCTCATCATATTTTATATTTTGTTTTTAATTAGAAACTAGCATTATGACCCCGCGTTGCGGCGGGGTGTAAAATAACATAAAAATTAATATTAAAATATAGTCTCAAACCCGTGTGTTGAATAGGTGTAAAACCATAAAAAAACGAAAATCAAATGTTGTTGAGAATTTGCACGCTGAAGAGGACATTAAAACCGTAGTTAACATTCGTAATTTGATATAAGAAATGTATGGTGTCAAGAATTTGCCCATTGAAAAGGATGTTGAAGCCTTTGATGACGTATGTTTATTTATGAAAAATAGAACATAACTCTAATGTGATAATAGTTGTATATATGTGATTTGTTTAAGAGCAATACATTATGTTATATTATATATTTGAAAGATAAAAATAGAATCCATGAACACCTAGGTGGACTCTATTGAACTATAAACGTCAGTGTGAAGTAGAGATGACTCAAATAGAATTAAAAACAACCCAAGTGGAGGAAAAAGGGAGATGGAGAGAGAATAGCTCGCCTATCAATACAAACAATTAGTGTGAAAGAAGACCGAGTTTTGTGAGAGGATGAGGACTGGGAAACGACAGTGTACTATAGGTGAACATGCTCTTAATGAAAACAAGAGTTAATTACATAAATGGTCCATGTGGTTTATTTAAAATAACATGTTTGGATACTAAGGGTTTTTTGTAGCAGCTTGGAGTATTGTGTTTTTAAATTTTGTACGAATTAAGGTATTAAGACTAACTGACATTAGTCTTTCTATTAAATTCTAATCAATTGACTAAAATACCCATTCAGGAACCACTTTTGTAATTCTATTTCTCTCTTTTAGTTCGGGGATCATTTATGTAATTAACTATTAAATATAAAAAAAGAACCCAAACCCAACCACCCCCACCGTCATTACCTTCACTTCCCTCCCACATTTCAAAGCAACACCACAATTAGATCCGTCGTTGTCGCTGCTCACCATTGCCGTCGCCTACCACAACCTTCGTCAATAACCCTTCGTTCACTTTCAATCGCCAAACCTTCGAACATCCAACCACCAGCTAACACCCACAAACACCCTAATTGAGCACTTGTCACAAGAAATTAGGTAACACATGGATCATATCTGAACCTTTATCGAACCTTAGAAACACCCATGGTTGCACCACCCTTGTCTCTCGTTCTCTAACTATTGGATTTCAATGAACAGCCTGTGATTTTTTTTAATATATAAATTTTAGGGTTAAAAGAGGAAAAGGAACAGAGGTTTGGTGAGATGATGATGATGGTGCAATCATGGAGATGGAGATGATGATGGTGGTGCGATAGTGTTGATGATGTGTTGATAGTGATGGTGATGGTGATGTTTGATCCTCAATACTTTTACATCCTTTACATTTTAACCCTAATATTTTTATATTTTCATATTTGATCCTCCATGCTTTTCATATTATACAATTTTTTTGTTTTGCGTTTCCGTCTAAATTTTGCGAGTAACACACCGCAACACATGTGCGTGATTCAACATTTTTACCCTTACTTTTTTTTCAATATGACGACTCTGTCGCAACTCGCTGGTTCTAGATTGACTCACTTATTGTTTTATACGTTTTGCGTTTCTCTTACGTTGTTCAACGTTTTTACGCTTAATTTTCGTTTGATTTTATTCTTTTCGTTTTTTATTTCTCTTTTAAGACGAGTTTTTTTTCGATGTTGATGGTTACTTGCGGTTGTGTGCCATTGGTGGCACTTGACATAATTTTAAGCCCACCGCTACAACGCAGATGACTTAATACTAGTTAACTCTAAAAACAACAACAAAACTTAAGTTTGAATTTTGTTTAAAATTATTAATCATAAATAAACCCTAAATTGACAAGGTACTAGGTACTTACGTAGTCAACACAATTGCAATCCGTCGAGACTCTCGACGATTGCAAGTTGTTCCTTTTGCTTCTCGTCTCATCAAATCCAATCCAATTCCCCTTGCAGTTGCCCTAATAACTGTATTCAAACGATGATTTACCGATTACAACTTTAAAAAACTCTTTCTTGAAACTTACAGATGAACATTAAAAAGCTTTCCTTTCAACATCATCTAAACCAAAAGATTTCACTAAACAAACCCTTTGTTATATCTTTGTATTGATTTGATGATTACCCGCCAATTAATTTTCAAATGTTTGCATACAAAAGGTGTAAACTTCCATTCGTTTCAAGATGCACACCAACTGTTCGTCAAAATGCCTCAACCAAACTGCATATCTCTCCAACACTCCATGCTTGATCTTTTGCACCAAAATCGCCCATTTCAGGCTCTTGAAATATTCAGTAAACAGATTCAGGAAGTGGGTATGACTCATGTCGATGAAGTTTCGACTACTCTTGCTATCAAGGCGTGTCGTGGAGACCCAAAGCTTGGGTCTCAAATCCATGGGTTTGCATTAACATCTGGTCTTTATTCATTTCTGTCTGTATGCAATTCTCTGATGCATATGTACTCTAAATCGGGACAGCTTGATCGCGCTTTGGTTATATTCGAGAAGTTGGCTAGCCCAGACATTGTTTCTTGGAACACTTTGCTCTCAGGGTTTAAAGACAGCAACGATGCGTTGAGTTTTGCTTGTCGAATGAATTACATAGGTGTTACCTTTGATGCAGTGAGTTACACTACTGCATTGGCACATTGTGCAGATTGTGAAGAATTTGTGTTTGGAACTCAGTTGCACTCGCAGGTGCTGAAAAACGGAATGCAGGGTGAAGGTTTTATAGCAAATGCGCTTGTAACATTGTATGCGAAATGGGAACATATAGCTGATGCCGAAAAGGTGTTTAATGAAATGCGTAGCAGAGATTTGGTTTCGTGGAATGCTATCCTTTCAGGTTATAGTCAAGAAGGAAGTTATGGGGTAGAAGCACTTTCGACTTTTATTGAAATGATTAGATTAGGATTGAAGCTTGATCATGTTTCATTTACAAGTGCGGTTTCAGCTTGTGGGCATGCTAAAAACTTGGGGCTTGGGAAGCAGATACACGGTTTGGCTATTAAAAGAGGATATGGAACACATGAATCAGTCTGCAATGTTTTGATCTCGACATATTCGAAATGTGATCACATCAAAGATGCAAAATTGGTCTTTGAGGGCATGGTGAACCGTAATGTAGTGTCTTGGACCACTATGATTTCTATAAGTGAAGAGCATGCTGTATCTTTATTTACTGATATGAGAATGGATGATGTTTATCCAAATGAGGTTACATTTGTTGGGTTGATTCATGCCATATGTGCCAATAATATGGTGAAAGAAGGCGAAACGGTTCATGGGTTATGCATAAAGTCTAGCTTTTTTCAAGAGCTGGTGGTCGCTAACAGCTTCATTACCATGTATGCAAAGTTTGAGTCCATAAAAGACGCGATCAAAGTATTTCAAGAAATCGAAGACAAAGTGATCATATCATGGAACGCGTTAATTTCAGGGTTCAATCAAAACAAAATGTTTCAAGAAGCTTTGAAAACATTCTCATCCATGATCATGGATTCAAAACCAAATGATTACACATTTGGGAGTGTGTTAAGTGCAATCGCGTCTTCTGAATCCATCTCATTAACATATGGTCAATGGTGCCACTCTTATCTGTTTAAACTTGGGTTAAACAACGATCCAATTGTCTCAGGTGCACTTCTTGACATGTATGCAAAGCGTGGAAGCATAAACGAATCTTGCAAAGTGTTCAACGAAATCAAGAACAAGAACCAAGTTGCATGGACCGCGATCATATCAGCTCATTCAAGACATGGAGATTATGAATCTGTCATGAAGCTATATGAAGACATAAAGAAGCAATCTTTTGAACCCGATTCCATAACCTTTTTATCAGTATTAACCGCGTGTGGAAGAAAGGGAATGGTGGAGAAGGGGAAAGAGGTGTTCGAGTCAATGGTTAACCTTTATAAAATCGAGCCAATGCCAGAACATTATTCTTGTATGGTTGACATGTATGGGCGGGCTGGGTGGTTAAAGGAGGCAGAAGAGTTTTTGACACATATCCCTGTCCGACAGGTCGGGCTCCCTGTGCTGCAGAGCTTGTTGGGATCATGTAAAGTTCATGGGAACATGGAAATGGGCAAACGGGTAACGGATGCTTTGCTGAAAATGGAGCCTAAACAGTCGGGTTCGTATGTGTTGATGTCGAATTTGTATGCAGAAAGAGCAGATTGGGAAGAGGTTGCTAAAATAAGAAAAGGGATGAGGGAGAACAATGTGAAGAAAGTTGTCGGGTTTAGTTGGGCTGATGTGCATAATGTTGGAGAGCCGTCTCATGCTTTCTCGTCAGACGATAAATCTCATCCGCGAACGGATGAGATCTATCGAATGGCGTGGTTTTTGGGATCAGAAATAAAGTCGGTAAAGATGGACGATGTAATCGAGCAAGTCCAAGTTTTGTAGAGATGAATAGAGTGACGCATCGGAAGCCCTTGAATCCCTTAGCAAAGTTCTCAAATATCATGTATGAATCCAGCTTCCACTAGTTTCTGACATTAAGCTCATTGAAGACCAATCGCAAACTACGTTTTAATTACCTGATCCATTTGGTTAACAAACCTGATCCCTTTGGGATATCAGTACGGTCCACGATGCTTTTTTGGTAACAGATTCTCACAGTTATCGTATAAAAAATGAAACTTTTTCATAGGAACTATTGAAGTACAATTGTGTTTTTTGTAACAAATTCTCAGAGGTTATCAGAAAAAAAGAAATGAAATTCTTTTTTCTTACAGGAACTATTGAATTACAATTGTGTTTCTAGTTATAAACATGAAAGAATATGAATGTTCAAAGTGTTTTAGTGGGAAATCTAATGTTTTATTCAAAACGGTTTATGAGTTATGAATATGATTACAGAATACAGATGATTTAATAAGGTTGGGAGAGGGTGAAAATGAGACCTGGAGGACTAATTTTGCCACCGAACCTATAGTTAAAGGACCTGTTTTGCAAGTTATAAAAAAAGTTAAAAACCGTGGACGGCAGGATTCGAACCTGCGCGGGCAAAGCCCACATGATTTCTAGTCATGCCCGATAACCACTCCGGCACGTCCACTTTATCTGTGTTAATTTTGTATTATTAACATCACTTATGGTATCACTATGTTATATATGAGATAACATCTCCCTGTGAAGAAAAAAGAATAACAAATATTACACGTAATTTGTTTTATAGAAAACTATATACAAAATGAACTACACAAGTTCATTATATTTTAAAACTGTCGTGAGAATATTATAAAGAAATTTGTATCATAGAACCACAACATTACATATGCTCTAAGTTGGGAAGTGATTATGTTATATGAATTATAGTGTCTGTATAATGTATATAACTCTAAAACTTACCTACTATCATATTTAAGCAGTCAAATAAGTTATTAAACACATAACCCAAAAGACATAATCCAAAACATTTAAGATTTCAGATTTATTCGTTAATTTTTTACAAAATGAATAATGTTTATATCCTAAAGTTTCATAACTCTCACTGCATAGAACTGGATGATTGAGTCGGCTACCGCAAAAGTACATAAGCAACTCTATCTTGTGACACATCCGACCTCTGTCATTGAGCTCATGAACATTTAATTTATGACTTTTGATCAATTTTAAAGACTCCAACATAAAATGCATAGTGAATAACATTAAACAGAAGCCATTTATATAACATACATCAATGAATTAGAGTGCATCGAATGGCAGTAGACGAGCTGCTGATATGGTTGAGAGTACGCGAGTTGATGATGCAATTGAAATGGGAATTAAGGTAGAAGATACATTGTTTCGAACATCTAGAATCAATTTCTATTAAACTAACAAATATCATCAACAAAACATGAAAGATCAAAAGGAACTAAAGACTATACATAATCATTAATCAATACAACTAACATGTGAACTAAACAGATCAACACCTATAGCATGGTTTAAAATCCAAACAATGGTGAACCACTTGTACCAATTACTAATTCAAAGGAGTAGGTTATTTCCATTGGTCCAAAACACATACATGACACCAAAATATAAACACAAACAGAATTAGATGTCTATCAATCCTTTGAAGATAAAAATATGGTTGATAAATGATAATAAAAATGTGGTTAATAATAATAATAATAATAATAAAATAATAATAATAAAATAAAAAAATAAAAAAATATAAAAATATAAAAAAAAAACCGTGGACGGCAGGATTCGAACCTGCGCGGGCAGAGCCCACATGATTTCTAGTCATGCCCGATAACCACTCCGGCACGTCCACTTTATGTGTCAATTTGTGTGATTTTGATTTTTCACTTCAACATTTGACTATATTGTGTTGTATATGTAATTAAAGAGGCTGTGATTTAATATGAAGTAAACTTGCCATAACATCTTCATGTTTGCAACAAAGAATAATAAAGATTGCTCATAAGTTGTTAAGATTCAATCTAAAATTATAGAAAACTAGATAAATAAATGAACTACGTGACTGTTTCATACTATGACGAGAATATTGTATGATAGTATCATAACATTACTGATGCTCTAAGTTGGGAAGTGGTTAACTGATTATGTTACTTAAGTTATAGTGTGTGTGTGTATATATGACTTTAAAACTTACATGCTACTGTATTCAACCGTATGTAAACAGTCATAAGTTTTCAAATACATAATCCAAAACATTCAAAATTTCAGATTCATTCGTTTTATTATTTACAATTTATGAAATAATCATTCATACATAATCCAAAACATCAAAATTTCAGATTCATTCGTTTTATTATTTACAATTTATGAAATAATCATTCTGTCCTTGTTATCACAACACTTATATTTACGGCCTAACCCTTTGTGTAGAAAAATGGTTTAGATACAACACTTCTATCAGCTTAATTCAATGTTAGAATTTATGGGTCGGGTCAGGTTTTTTCTCACTAAAGTTCCATAAAGAACAACTAAAATCACCAAAGTTTTATAACTCTCATTGCATAAAATTGGAGAACATTTGAGTCGGTTATTGCAAAAGTAGATATCACACGACGGTCATGGCTGCAAACTCTTCCTGTAACGTATATAAGCAACTCGTATCTTGTGACACATCTGATCTCTATCATTGAACTTGTGAACATTAAATTTATGACTTCTAATCATTTCTAAAGACTCCAACATGAACCCCATAGTAAATTGTTATATAAAAAGAAGATTGAAAAAAAAACCATTAAAAAACATAAATAAATGAATTAGTGTGCATTCTATTTCTTCTATTGACTTATGAATAGTCAGATCACTAGATCAGTGATATTTGAACTAACAATTACTAATTCAAAGGATTAGATTATTTCTTTTGGTCCAAAACACATTCATAACACCAATATATAAACACAAACAGAATTAACTTTCTATCAATCTTTGAAGATAAAATGTGGTTGATAATAAAACTAGAAGTCAATTATGTTGACAGTGCACAAATGCATACTGCAGAAACAAAATCTCAGTACAATAAAGATAGTTCGTTTTAGGAAAAGAAAGATCCAAGAAAACGACGACCCATCACACCGAATCTCCATATTTCAAAATTAAACCAGAAGCTTTTCAATTGTATCCTGTTGATGAAATGAAAAAACTTTCGAATGTTTACGCAAATTAGGGAAAAATAGTCAAAGCATTAGTAGCAAGTAACAAGAACATGGAAGAATGTGGATGCTTATACTGTTTTAGTGGGAAATCTAATGCTTCATTCAGATGATCTAAGAAGGTTGCAAAAGGGTGAAAATGAGACCTATGGGACTAATTTTGCAACGGGACCTATTTCAAAAGTTAAAAAAATTTAAAAATTGTTTTTTTTTAAAACTATTTAAAAAACCGTGGACGGCAGGATTCGAACCTGCGCGGGCAGAGCCCACATGATTTCTAGTCATGCCCGATAACCACTCCGGCACGTCCACCTTATGTTTGTGTTTATGTAATATTATTATTAATGTTAATGTGTCACTATGTTATAATTGAGATAACAAATGAGGTTACATCTCCCTGTGAAGAAAAAAGAATTACAATGATTAGACATAATCTGTTCAAGATCCAGCCAAAAAGTTACAGAAAACTATATACAAAATGAACTACAGAAGTTTATTATATAAAAACTGACGTGAGAATATCATTAAGAAAATTGTATCATAGAACCATAACATTACATATGCTCTAAGTTGGGAAGTGATTATGTTATTTGAATTATAGTATGTGTATATAGCTCAAAAACTTATCTACTATTATATTCAAACTCAATTTTCATTCATTTTAAATAAAGCATTTACAATATAATGACAGGTAAACAAGCAACAAGTTGCGTCGCAACTCCTTTTTTCAATAGCAGTCAATTCTACTAAAAACAAAGCTTTTAGAGTTAGAAGCCGACAAATTGCTATGCACGACCCACTGAACCATGTTCAAAAGGTACACAGACTGAGAGACAAGAAAACCAAACGTATTAAAAGCACTCAAATAAGTTATCAAACACATATCCCAAAATAGTTTAGATAATTATAAATCTATAAATTCTAATAAAGCAAACTTTCTAAAGCCACATGTCATTCTCTTGACCCACCTCTTTATAACTTGTCATTTTTATAGACATCATCATCTTATTTTACCCTCCAAAAGGGTATTATAGTAATTTAAACATTAAAACTAATTTTTCTCTTTTATTAAAGATTAATTTTATTAATTGCAATATTTTTCTCTCTCATCTTGATTTTTTAAAATCAATGTATCTTTTTAAAATTAGATTTATTAAGAAAATAAAAAATTACATTTTTAATTAAAATAGAACTAATTATAAAAAAATTTTATATGATATGAAATTTTCAAAAACACTAAACCTTTTTGAAACAAAATATTTTAAATCTGAACTTTTTAAAAAAGTTATAAAATTGTGAACTTTTCTAAAAACAATCTTATTAAAATAACCAAAATAATTACAAACCAGAGTTTTTAATAAACAATTTTTTTATAAATATAAATTCTTTTATAAAAGAATCTTAATACGGATTTTAAAAATGAAACTATTTAGATAAACTAGTTAAAAAATAATATAAATGTTTTATTTTCTTGAACTATTACGTATATAAAATTCATATCTTATATTAAAATATCGTATTGTAAATCTTTGTGTTTATTACTAATTATAATATGTTTAATAAATGGGTTTCTAGCCTATCTATCTATATATCTATCTGTCTATTTGTTTATCAATCTATTTATAATAAGAAAAAATAAGTGACGCAATCGTAAAACTCATATTATTAACTTTCTCATTTCTCTCTATTATTATTAAAACTAATATTGAATACTAATAATATTACTCATACTATTTTCAACTTAAAAAATATATAATTTAATAAATTAAAAATCTATTTATTTTAAATTAAAAACACTCTTTTTAAAAACAAAAAAGCAACAAACTTTTCAAAAAAAAACCATTTTACTTAAAGCAAAATGTTAAAAAACCACAAAATCTTTCATAAACCAAAAGTTTAAGAAAAATATATTATTGTTTATTTACTTAAAGTAGCTATTTATAAGTAATTATAATCATATTTTATCTTCAAGCATAGTTTTATAATTCATAATTTTTTTACTAATTATTTAATAATTTATTTATTCAACCCGTATAATACACGGGGTACTAACCTAGTGTAGAAATATACTCCACTAGAGTCACTTTTATTCGGTGTTTGAGGTTTTACAAACTCTTATGTTATTTGGATTCTTTATCACTAAAGTTCCAATCAAGAAACTAAAATCACTAAAGTTCCAATCAAGAAGCTAAAATCACTAAAGTTTCATAACTCTCACTGCATAGAAGTACATAAGCAACTCTATCTTGTGACAAATCTGACCTGTCATTGAGCTCATGAACATTAAACTTATGACTTTTGATCAAAATTCTAGACTCCAACATAAACTCCATAGTTAATTGTTGCACAAGTGTATAAAAGGAAGAATTAAAAGGAAGCCATTTGAATAACATACATAAATGTATTAGAGTGCATCAAATGGTGGATGGCATTCTATTTCTTCCAATGACTTATGAAGAGTCAGATCAGTGATATTTGAACCAGCAATTAGTAATTCAAAGGATTAGGTTATTTTCATTGGTCCAAAACTCATTCATGACACCAAAATATAAACACAAAACAGAACAAATTTCTATCAATCCTTTAAGATAAAATGATGTTGATAATAAACCTAGAAGTCAATTATGTTGACAGTGCACAAATGCATACTGCAGAAACAAAATCTCAGTACAATAAAGATAGTTTGTTTTAGGAAAAGAAAGATCAAAGCCCCCTCTAATCTAATCCAAGAAGAGGAAGACCCATCACACCGAATCTCCATATTTCATCTTTAAATCAGAAGCTTTTCAATTGCATCCTGTTGATCAAATGAAAAAACTTTAGAATGTTTACATGGATTAGGGCAAAATAATGAAAGCATAGTGGCAAATAACAAGAACCTTGAGCTGCTGTATTTGAGATCTCAATTGACTGCCTTCATTGCTGGTAACTGAACATGCAATCACGGGCCTGGTGACGCCACATGCCCGTCCAAGGGCTTGCTTTGAGGGAACAAAAACATAGGGTACATTCTGCAAAACACAGTTGTAAAAGATTTATAAAGTATTAATCTTTTGGTTACACAAGTAGAAAGAAAAAAAAGAACTGAAATCAATATTTCTTGTATGTGTCGATATTAATGACCAGTTCCAAGTATCCTCCAAGAAATATTCGGCATACAAAGATGAAGGATAGTTCAAGATGACAAGAACAAATTTTATTATAGCTTAATGTTTTTGAAGTTTTCATCATTTTCAGCCGATGGTAAGAACTTAAAGATGATTGATCGATGCCCACTAATAATCTTGATTTTTTTTCACAAATTTTAATTTATAGCATCAAAATTCATAGTTTTTCCATCAGTTTAGTCTAATAACAATTTTTTCCATCAGTTTAGCTTAGTAGCATCAAAATTCATGATTTTTTTCATTATTTTAATCTTAATAGCATCAAGATTCATAATTTTTCCATCATTATAATCTCATGCTAGATTTTTAAGCCACCTGATCAATACCAGTAAAAATCCTTAATTTTATCACTATTTTAGTCTTCTAATATTATCATGATTCATAAAATTGTTTCATCATCTTAATCAAATGCTGAAATTTAAAACAATTAAATGAAAACCAATAATAAAATTCTTAATTTTTCATCAATCATCATAAAGATGCTGCTTGATATGAGTATGCTGCTTGCATAAAAATATGACACCAACATTCATGCTTTATGTCATCTTTTTAAAAACTTTATTGAAATAACATGGATGAATGCATATGCAATCAATCTACACAAAAAGCTGCATAAGCATTATATCAAGAAAACATTAAATACCTTATCTTCAGCAAGGAGGGGAAGATGAAGAATAATTTCAAGAGGCTCAGCATCTGCTGCCATCACAACAAACTCAGATATACCTCTGTTAAGGGTCTTTGTAGCTGTAAATCAAGAAATTAAAACTAAAAATTAGAAGCATAAACATCATTAAAACCCTATCTGACATCCCAGTAACTAGATCATATTTTATTGTTTGCAAAACTCAAAATCACCAAATTTATAAACTCTAGCCAAAACAGACACTCATGTAAGTCCAACATATAGTCTTCATACACATTTGCTTTTAAACAACTATCGGTAAACAAAAAAATTGGGTATAACTGTATAAGCCACTTAATATTTGAGGTATTAGCTTCTAATTATGATGTTATAACCTCCAAAATCATTCCCTAAATTCAAATTTCTAATGACTTCATTGACATTAATTCATCCAATATGAACATCAAAAGCACAACTTTCCAATCAACATATTACTTTTCATGATTTCATCTACATCTATAAGAACTTTTGACACACGAAGGCCCACTCTCTACTCTACACCTACTATGCTCCTAAAATCACCACACCAGCACTCTGAAAGATTCGAACCAATACCATTTGTTGAAAAGTACATATTCAAGTGATTAGTTACTTAAATTCTCAGATGTAAGAGTCCCAAAGTTAAAAGAAGTCAGAAATTAATCAACTGAACGTTGACTAACAAGAACCAACATTTGACCCACATACAAACACAAGATCAAACGAATCACACCCATATGACAACAACAACCACTAACACATATATAAACTACCACCCAAAAGTCAAAAAAACAACTAAGATTCACAAGAACTAAAGATTACACCTTCATTGGCACCCTTCTTAAGCTGCTTGTAATTAGCAGCCTGTTGAACAAGATCCAGAATCGTAATCGTAAGCTGAGCATCAGCCAACGGGTACGCCTTCGGATTCACAGCTTCTCCTGTCTGCAACAACAAATCAACATCATCAAGAAATCAAGATCATCAAGAAATCAAGATCTTCAAGAAACAAATACGAAATCGATCGATAATAGATGAAAGATTGCTAAAGAAAGATGAATTTTTAATGGGAAAAGAGATTAAAGAGAGTAAAGGGTACCATTTTTTGGGCGAATTAGGGTTTTGTGTGTGAGAAAGAAGAAGAAGAAGATGATGAAGAAGGGGGCTAGGGTTTTAGTTGTATGAAAGAGAATGATGTCAAGGGTTTAAAGAATATGAAGGTACAAGGGGTTTGAGGGCTAAGGGCTTTTTGGTCTTTTTCTATGGAGTTGTTGAATGTGTCTTAACGGGGTCGTTTTGTTGATGACAATTTGACAACTTGCTTCATTTCTTTATTCTTTATTCTTCTTATCAAAAAATATTATTTTCATAATTTTTCAACTTTAAGTATATATTTTACACCGTTCAAAAAAAAGTATACTTTTTACTCTTTAATAGTTTAATCAATAACCTTCGATAATAATTTATATTAATAATTTGATTTATATCATTTTTTATTTTTATTTTTATTGTTAATTATAATTCTACTTACGTAAGCGTAACAGGTTTATACTCAATTAAAATTTGATTTCGCTTATAGGATAATGGATTGCGGGTAAGGATAAGTGAATAATTTCAAGGTGTGGATCCCAATGGATGCTAGTCTGTTGATAGATACGTGGTTTCTGGGTCACTTGCGACCATCATCTGCGTCTGTGACGTTGCATCTGTCTCTTGCTTCTCTATGATTATCTATTTTGCTCTTCAAGTCTTTTATTTTTAGGATGTTCTGATTTCTTTTTAATATTGGTTTTGTGTTTATTCCTTTGTTTTTGTTGTTGATGCCATGATGATAATCGTATGTTCATTTGAGAATAGCGTAAATCTATTTTTCTGCTTTCAATGGGCAATAGCCTTAAGATTCATGGGTAACATTGGCCACTAGACACTTATGATCTTGAATTGTGGCCCTTATTTTGTTCTTTTGTTGACTCGAGTGGTTTTTCCATTCATGTTTTTTGTTCATTATTAATATTAGGTGTAAAGTTATTGGCTCCATGATGACGAGACTATGCTCATCTAAGAGATGCGCCCAATTTGTAATCTTGGTTAAAGAAGTTCGACGATGACAAGTGTGAACCCCTAACATTTGAATGTTGGAGGTTGTGATGATGAAACTTTAATCCTCTGAGACACGATATGAATTGGGAGGTGATACTATGTGTCGATGATAATGAGCGCGGGTTCATTTGAGATGCATAGTTTATTATATGTGCTAAACCTCAACTTTTGTGAGTGTTGAAGTTTGTGACGGTGAGTGAGTTTGAACTCATGACTAGATAACGATGAACCTGGGTTCATCTGAGAGCCGACTTAATTTGTTATGCGGGCTGGACGATTGTGACATAAATTCAAAGTTGATGGTAAGCCTTGATGATGGGTGATAGGCCTAGTCTCATTCAAGAGGTTTGTCAATGTGTTTTTCTGGCCTTAAAAACCTTTGCGCAGTGGATTATTGTAAACACATCTAGACGAATGGCAATTATTAGTCATGTGCTTATTGAGCAGTTTATTTGAGATATTTGACATGTGCTTAATTGAGTTAGTTTGAGCTAATTGAGTTAGTTTAAGTTAGTTACATGCTTCTAGAATCTTCCATGTATTCATATAAATAGCCTCATGGTCTCTCTTGATGAATAATAGAAACAATATTCCGAATTCCCTCACTGTTTTAGCAATTCTTATTGTTAACTTTATACGATTTTTAAACTTTAATGAATTGTTATCTTTTCCATTGGACTACACTAACACGTGGCTTCTTACGATTCGAGCAAACTTTCAGTTGTTTTTACCTTGGTTTGAATCTGGAATAAGTTGCTTCCCTAAACTGAATCATATGCAATTCTCATTGTTCCAGCGTGGCAACCATAACAGAATTGTGAATACATTTGTCTTCGAATAGCAACATGTATTTATGTCAGCAGCATTAGCAACAGGCAATGATGATAGACCAAAAAACATTTAAGTGACCGTTTGACAATTTCTGAATGATTAAGTGTTGAATCAATAAAAGATCTGGACCATTAAATATTGAATCATTAAGAGGTCTAAACAATTTTAAGTTAGTATATCGCTTAACTATTCAAAGACAAATGTCTGACTAATTCAAATAAAAATGTCCAACCAATTCAAATAAAAGATCTTAACCATTCAGAATTAGACCTCTTAACCATTTGGCATTAGCATATTGCTTAACCATTCAGAGGCAAATGTTTAAATCATTCAGACATTTGCTCGCGAAACAAACATTCTGGACCATTAAGTGCTGAACCATTAAATGTTGAATCATTCAGATATCTTAACCATTAAGAGTCAGATTCAGATGCTGTCAAACAGCCCCTAAGCCTAAGAATTTGCTATACTAAACTTTTTTCTCTACCGACCGCGATGATAAACAAATAGTTATCACATTCATTCTTTCGATGTGACAAGGGTTACGCCACAGTGAATACCTTTATCCAACATACCGTGCAGCCACATGATCTAAAAAGTTTGATCATTCAACAGTCAACACTAATATTACGATCATTGAAAGACATGGTAATTATGCATATAATGAGAATAAAGAACAAAAAGATACATTGATGACCTGTAAAATACAAACAAAAACTGGTCTACACGACCCAAACTTTTATCCGTCTTGACTCAACCCAACCCAAACTTTTACCTGTATCGACTCAATCCGACCTAAACTTGAAAGTATTATTGTTTAGGAAATTGTTAGATGGGGTTTCCATCATCAGATGCAAGACATCAGTCAGGTTGCCTCTAACATTAAACATCAAATCACCAAACAACCCGTTTCAAGAAGATTATAATGTCACAAAAGGCGTATACACCAGTGTTATATCGCATACAAACTGGAACAACACAGTTACTACAATCAAAGAACAAAAAAAAACCTAATTGTCACAAAAAGAAGTGTGTACGACTTAAGAGCAGAGACTCTATGATCCCACACCCCTTTTGGGTTTGTGCAGAATCTCAGAGCTCCAATACAAAAAAAAGTTTATCAACCAAACAATCTGCAAGAAAACTCAAGATTCAAACTTTAAATCTTAAAACAAATACCAATTCCAGGATACATTCATTGAATATGTACCAAAACAAATCAAGATGCGAGTAAATACACTTGATGATGGTTGATATGCAAAAACAATTGCATAATTATTGTCATTGATTTCTCTTTTACTAATAGTATATTAGTATGCATCAACTTAACTAATAATAATGTCTTCAAAAGATATAAGAAGTTACAAACGAAAATTCAAATTAAATGAAAGCAAAGGAAACTAGACCTTTGATAAAGGCCTCAAGCAATGGCCTCAAACTGCTTCAACCTGTCACAGTTAGGTGTTTCCTGCTGATAATATCCCCAATGAAGCCGTTGTCTTTCATGCCGACAGTTATGATAAAGAATTGAAACGTAATCATCCTCGATTCGTTCTTCAAGTCTTATCCTTTCTTCACTATTCAACGGATAATCCTGCTCAAAGTTTCTTGATTTCACATAAAAGTTAACACCTTTTTGTGTAGTGAAAGCATGATCATAACCATAAGTCCTCGACAGCGTGTAAACAGGCTCATTCGACGGCAAAAAGTTCAACAAAAGAATCAAAAGAACCGGTAACACTTGAATCAAGGTCCTCATCCCACCCGACCCGTTACCACCCTGCATCCCCGCACCCCCTGACCTGAAACTAAACCCATTAAACTGCGTCGTGGCCCGAGGGTTCATCCCTCCAAAGAAAAAGTTCCTAAAGATCTCTTCAGCATCAACATCACCCTCATAATAAAACCCATTGCCATTACCCCCTCGCCTCGTGGCACGCCTCTCGTAAACAGGCTCATCCGACCCGACAAGATCATACTGTTTTCGATTCTCTTCGACACTCAAACACTGAAACGCTTTCGATACTTTCTTGAACGCTTCTTCGGATCCCGGGGCTTTGTTCTTATCAGGATGAACCTTCAAAGATAACTTCCTATAAGCTTTTCTAACATCTTCAACACTTGCAGATCTTTCCAACCCTAATATCTCATAATAATCTTTCTTCCTCTTGATCTCCCTCACAATCATAACCTGTTCCTCTGTATAACCTCCGGTTGATGACGACGACGACGACCCACTCGCCGGAACCCTACGCCGGACGCCGGAGCTATCGCCGGCGCCGTTCTCCGACGCTTTCGGCGATTCATTCGCCGGACGATCGGCTTCTAAATTCGACAACAGATCGTCAACAGGAAGCGATGGATCTAATCGTTGAGCTTTTGATATGAACTTTAGGGCACGAGATCGATCGCCTAACCCTAATGCATCTTTTCCGATCTTCAAACATCTCAAAGCTTCGTCTTTGTTACCATCCATCACCGATGATTCAAAATTCGATACGAATTTCGACTTGTGGATTGTGATTACACAGTGTATGATCGAAATTGAAGTCAAATTGTGTGGGAGTATGAAGTTATCTTACCGGAATCGATCGTATGAACCCTAGATTGAGATGGGATTGCAATCGGAACCCTAGGGGGTGAAATTTGGGTTGATTTGTGATGAATTGATTAGGGTTTTAACAATCGATTGAATTGATTGAGGATTTGAGAAATGAGGAATTTCTCATCTGGGAACCCTAGTGGAAGTTCTTGCGATGCAATCAACATCAAACATATATGAAAATATTAAATCAATTATATTATTCTTGTGACTTGTGTGTAACAACTAACATATCATTGTCTTCTTTTTACTTTTTATATATTATATATTTTAATTTTAATTTAATTATCAAGAGATGGCAAATATTAAGCTACTCATCATAATAAATCGACACATCTTTATACGACTTGTATTACTTTATTCGAGACGTACAAGATCAACGACATTGAAAACGAGAAAAATTTAGGGGAGGTTATCATTGGGTTGTACACCCTATGTAGTCCTATACGACACGTATAGCAATATTTGACAATGGATGCGAGTAAAAATTTAAAAGATTGTCATAGAGGTTATACGTCTCATATAAGATTATGCAACTCACTATACAACGAGTGCAGGGCTCTACAACACGTATAGAATTATGGGGGTGTTGATTTATAATGGAGGGGTGTCTAGACATCGAGACCCTATGTAAAGCTAGGGCTTGAGCTCGCTTGTTAAATGAGACATAATGAAAGCCGACCTCGTTTAAGCTCGCTTAATGTGATCTTTTAACGAGCCAATCCTAGATGGCTTATGAAACGCATTGACTCGTTTACACTCCTGTGTATAATGCTATCTATTGTATCAGAACATATCTCCAACATTTGTATTACCATTATGACTTGTAGTTCACATATCATAAACGAAAATATCATCTGGAAGGCAACGAAAGTGTACGTATACGATAAATGAAAATAAAAGTCATGAGCCATTATTATCTTCCTTTTAACTTAAGTCGTGTTAATCATTGTACCAACATAATATATAATGTTTCATCTTATTATTTTTATTTTAGCATCAGAAATTTACATTACATGTCGAGGTAAATACCCTAACACGTTGTTCATGTATTACACACAATGACATATTTTACATATATTTACATGCAAACTAATGACAACAAAATGCTACAAGCAAAGCTAAAATTGATACGCAACCACGATTTGTGTAAAGTCCTACCGTAAACACTATAATCTTTAAGCGATGAAAAATGCATGAATCATTGACTACATAGACTTCTAAAAACCAATGACATCATGATCTAATGACATCTAGAGTTTATATCAATTAAATTAATATAAGTTCAAGTCTTACTGTAAAAACAAAAAGTGAAACCAGACTTATATTTTCAGCGATGTATGCATTCGTCACATGTACATTTCTAAAGGGAGAATTAAATATAATTTCTTGATTTCTATAAGAAATCATGTAACAACTTTACATATAAATTAGGAAATAAAATTGACATCACGAAGAGTATCTTGTGGTTCCATATAAAATTAGGTCATAATGTTAAATGTATAAAACACCCTAACGACTCCATTGTCGCCAAACCAAGAACACCAACCTATTTTACCAAACACCCCCATCGTCCTCTATATCTTTCTCTCTGTCTCTGCATTTCGTATTGACAGAGAGATAATCATGAAGTAAACGAGTGAGTTTATTAAGCTTCTGACTTCCATTCTCAACAAAGAACTCACTCTCGTGGTAATACTCTTCAATCCCTTTGTTCTTTAAACACATTTCCATTTTAAAGATTTGTAGGTCATCACAGTGTTCATCAGTTAATTGGGTTCTTCTTATTCTAAAAAAAGATTCAATCTTTAGCAAAGTTTCTATCATATGTCTAACTGTAAAACAGTAAAACCATTTCTTCGTGTTATGTTAATCAAAACCCTTATTAATCACTAAATTGGGTGATTATGTTTCTAACAAAGATTCGACTCATTCAATCTTTAAAGACGCTGTCATTGTGTAATCTTGGTGTTTGATCTTGTTGATTATTATTTTAATAAACCGGGTTCTTTAAATTCCTAATAAATTTTCAATCTTTCTCAGGTTTGCTATTACATGTTTAAATGTAAAACAGTAAAACCTATTTTCACATGTTTAAAGATTTCTATATCTTTGTTATATTCATCCCTAAATGGGTTTATTATATTTGTAAAAGAAGATTCGATTATTACAATTTGGTATCATCAGTTTGAGTTAGCATATTCTTAGCTTAAATTCACAGCTATTGCTATATGTTGGTGTTTTATTTAGCTAATTTTTGTCTCATAATCATGTTCTTGTAGAAAAGAGGCATTTTTGTTGGGTGTATTGTAATCTTGGTGGTGAGTTGAATGGATAGAAGAGGTTTATTGGAGAACAATGGAGATGGGTTATTCCCAAATTCTGGAATAGGGTTTCTTTGGTGTTCTAGAGATGATGATTTTTCTCAATCTGCAAGCTTTTTTGCAAGTGTTGGGCAGATGGGTACTGGCAGTTTTGGAAGTGTCAAAACAAATGATAATGAAGGTGTCAAAGTTTCATGTGTATCTAACATTGTTTCGACACCCAAATCTAGTTTTATGGCTGTTGAGGTACCTGAAATGGTGGAAAACGGGGTATTTTTAAAGAAAAAAGGTGGGTTGAAATTGAAGATCAAGATTGGGAATCCATCGATAAGGAGGCTATTAAGTGGTGGAATTGCAGGGGCAGTTTCGAGAACATGTGTTGCTCCATTGGAGACAATAAGAACTCATTTGATGGTAGGTAGTTGTGGGCATTCTAGTACTGAAGTGTTTCAAGATATTATGCAGACTGAAGGTTGGACTGGTCTCTTCAGGGGCAATTTGGTCAATGTCATTCGTGTTGCTCCAAGTAAAGCTATCGAGGTATGACTTAATTTTGTTTGACCTTTATATGCATACTCTAAAAGTCTAAATTAATCATACTTGTCAGTTGTCACTGCATAGTGTTGGTTATAGACTTTTAGTACATTTAGTATCAAACGTGTTATGTACGATGGTATCTTGTAGTTGTACCCTTGTAGTAGCCAGTTTGATGTACTTATGGGCTAATTTGGTCAATATCATTCGTGTTGCTCCAAGTAAAGCAATCGAAGTATGACTTCTCTTTGTTTAATCTTTATATGTATACCCTAAATTAGCGTATTGTTGATTATAGTACATTTATTATCACTTATGTTATATATTAATGGTATTTTATACCCTGTGTAGTAGCCAATTTGATGTACTTATGGACTAATTTCATATGCATATGCTTTTGGAAAATTTGAACACTATAGTTTACAGTCTGAAGTAAACAACCAGTTATAGTGAAATGTTGTGCAGATTATCTGACCCTTAAATATGCAATTTATGAGTATTTTGAATTACATTTGGAAATGATTATGTGATCATTGCATATATAAGTCACAATATCGGTTTCCGGTGTTTAGATTAACTGATCCCCAAATTGTCACCATGATATCATAGCAGTTTGCTACTGTCATGACTCTTCCATTGTGTGTTTAATGATGTTAATTTTTTAATCTTACATGCTGTGTTTTCTTTACTGTGAGATCATATGCGATATGTTGCAGTTATTTGCTTATGATACTGTCAAGAAAAGCTTAACTCCTAAACCTGGAGAAAAGTCAAAGGCCCGTATACCCGAGTCATTAATAGCTGGTGCTGTTGCTGGAATTAGCTCCACTATATGCACCTACCCTCTTGAATTACTCAAAACCCGACTCACAGTACAGGTAAAAAGTTAACCCTTTTCACTTACAATTCAAATAACTTGCATAGAGTGCTGGGATTTTCTGTAAATGGGCCCATTCGGGACGTGTTTTTTCTCTAATGGGTCAAATAAATGGAAAAACTTGTTGCAGCCCATTCTGACCCTTACTAAAAACAACCCGTCATGCAGGCTGCCCGACTCACACATCTTGCCTCTTTTATTTTGATCCCTACTCATGTTGTGTTGTTTTTTTTTTTTACAGAGGGGTGTGTACAAGAATCTTGCAGACGCGTTTATAAAAATTGTGAAAGAAGAGGGCCCCACAGAACTCTACCGGGGCCTCACACCAAGTTTAATCGGTGTGGTCCCATACGCTGCTGCAAATTATTTTGCATACGATACATTACGAAAAGCATACAAGAAAATCTTGAAAAAAGATGAGATTGGGAACATTGCAACTTTGTTGATAGGGTCAGCAGCTGGTGCAATCTCAAGTAGTGCAACTTTCCCACTTGAGGTGGCCCGTAAACATATGCAGGCGGGTGCTGTAAACGGGCGGGTCTATGACAACATGCTTCATGCACTTTTGAGCATTCTTGAAAAGGAAGGGGTTGGGGGTTTGTATCGCGGGTTGGGCCCTAGTTGTATTAAGATAGTTCCAGCTGCTGGTATTTCGTTCATGTGTTATGAGGCGTGCAAGAAGATACTAGTCGAGAAGGAAGAGGATGTGCCTTAAGAACCTGGCTCGGAAGGGGAAGTTGAGAGACTTTTTTTGTTTGAAAGATAATAAAGATTCAAAAGATTTGTTTTTTTTTTTTAGATTTTTGGTTCATGAGAGATTGTACTTTCTTACCGCGGGGGGGATTTTTTTTTAAATGAAGAATTTTACGTTGCGAAATTTAATGTTAGATCACATATTGGGAATGATTTGTTTATTTTATTTATCTATATCTATACTATATATAAAGCATATGGAATGAGTATTTTAATATACCATAAAATTAAGAACAAGTACTTAACTTAATGCTTAAGATACAATCAATTTTGAGAGTAAAATAGTATTTATAATATTATTTACATATACCCTTTACAATTAGTTATATAATAACCTTACACTTACTAACATTTACATAAAATTTTTCATTATCTACCCATAAATAAATAAAAATATTAATTTGTTTAAGATTTCAGTTATATCTTTTAATATAACACATTTAAAAACTATTTGAGACTACAATTGTAACTGTGTTTTATTTTAAACGTTTTGGTGTAAACTTTTTGCTGAACCGATATGTATTTTGTGAGGTACAATAAGTTAATGCGTAAATGTACAAGTAGTTATACGTAACCTATTTATTTGGTCTTTTAAGTTTTAGCTTATAAAAAAACATAATAGACTTTTGTAAAAATACTTTAAAAATAACAAATCATTATAAACATGTGCCATATGTAAAATGTCATCCGCCGCATTATACGGGCACCCTTCTAGTACTCCAATAGTATACAAACGTCCAGCACAAAGCTCGAACCCTTGACTTTACGAGAATAGGTTGTTTTACACACCCGGATACCCTAGGACAAATGTCCTTAGGAATTTACGCCTTTGAATTAGTTCCTCGTTTCGACATTATTGCAATGGTAATAAGCAGGAGATACTATGAAGCCGACTAAAAACCAAATGACATTATAATTGATTATTTATTTATACATAAATTTGGTTAGTATATTATTATGTTTTTAGTAACATTGGTTTTAACATTCGGAATCACCATCGTATAACAACGTAGTAAATTAACTAATTTGCATGTTTCAACTGAATAACTACCCATATAACTTCAAAAATTATATATTTGCCCATACATTTATTCTTGCCACAACCTCGTCTCCCTACCAAGTCTTTTACAAAAAAAAAAAAAACCATACATTCACAAGCCGAATCAAATCTTACACGAGACTTAGGTATCGACTTGTTTTTGGTATGGACTCGATAAGCAAGTGCTCAGTGTTCACTCCTTTTATAACAAAATTTATTATTCCATTAACTTTGTTGGAGTTTTAACTTTAAAATTTGTAAACCATATTTTCTGTGTATCCAAGCTCCTTAAGCACACCGCTAACCTACAAAACAAAAATATGGTTAAGTGTGTTAATCCCCCTAATCAACAGGTGCATGACGTTAATTACACGCAAGGTACAAACCTCCCCTTGTGACCAATCTTTCGCCTTCCCGCCAGACACATGTTCCATCATTCCAGGTGGACCGCACACCTAAGACAAGCAACCAATATGTCAAATGTAAGAACCATATCCGGATAATTAGTCATACAAAGTACACAATGCCAAACACCCCCGTATTGGGTCATCATGTGAACTTACAAGTATAAGTGTATCGTCACTTGGAGCAGGTAAGCCTTTTGATGCCATGTCTTTTGATATAAAACCTGTACCTCCAACCCAGTACTTTGATGGATTGTCAACGGTATAATATACCTGAATTTCAAAAAAGATAATAATAATAAATAGAAAAATCATAAATGCATATTGAAACATTCGGCGTTTGCATAGTTTTAGAAAAAAAGGTGGTACCTTTAAGTTGGGGTGGCTAGCAGCAAGCATATCAAGTTTCTTTTTCAGCAGGATGTCATCAGGAGATACATTTGCATAAATCAAAGATACCTGAAATAATATCAACAGCAAATTACTTACTTTTGTCTTTGTGATCTATCATGTACACGACACATGACAGGCAATTAGAAAATGACCTAAACACCCTAATCATCTTCATTCTCTATTTTCTTCCTATCTCTTTTGTAAAATTAAATTCATACAACTCAAGATTCAAGAGCACATAGAAGTTAATCAAAACCAAAACTTATTCAAACAATTATGTAACCAGTCAGAGTGATCATTCCTGTAATAGAAAACGGCTTTCCTACTTTCAATAATTTGATGAATTAGTAACATCATTACTGTTGTTAATACAAAAAGAAAGAATCCCTTACTTTGGTGTTATCATCAGGATTCTTAAGGATGGCCTCAATGACCTGAAGCATTGGGGTGATACCTGACCCACCTGCAATCTGGATAAAAATATAGTTTTTTACATGCTACTATACAGTAAAAAAAAAAAGAAAAACATCACATTCTTCATGTTCTTAAAAATCATATTTTAATGAGAACAAACTTAACAAATTGCACTCACCATGCCAATGTGTTTCTTCATATTGGGCGTGTATCGGATCTTTTCAATGGGTCTGCACAAGATCCATTCCATCAGTTGTGAGTAAATGCACAATTCACTGAAAAAAAGGAGTTTTATATTGGCTTAAGTAAATGGTTTACCCTTTTACTTCAACCACATCACCCGGCTTTAGTTTATCAAAATGTTGGCTCATCTTCCCTTCGGGATAAATCTGGAAAGAAATTGTAATATAAGTATTAAGATAAAATTAGGCAATAATCTAGATCAGTAGTAGTTGGCATGATATACCTTGATCATCAAATCAAAGTAACCTTTAGAATCAGGATCTGATATCGGGGTGTACCTGAACATACACATGTAACAAGTAAAACATCAAAAATAAATAAATAAAATCCAAAACCATCTGTGATTAACTTCAATTTCATTATTGAGTTACATAAACTACGCCCATTATCACATGAAACTTACGGGCGGACAACGTATTTTGTTTTCCCTTCAGCATCTTCTCCCAATGGAGCCCTATAGATCAAGAATAAAACACATAAGTAAGTTGGCTGGCATATGCAGCTCATACTAGAAACCTCTTGTGAAGCTTATTTCTACAACCACGTGTGTTTGCATAAATTGCCAACATTATAAATATGATTCATAAAGGTATTCACAAACTTGCCTTGTTATGAGGCATGATGCAACATCGAGTCCCAGTTTGAGATTTGGATCAAACGAAAACCTACAATTATTGGGAAATATTACCACAGATCAACTTCTGGCTCTGCTAAGTTCATGCATAATTCAGCATAGCAAACACCCAGTGTACACCCCATAGAAAGTAATAACTTTTAATAATAAATTATTTATAAGAAAACAAAGAACTATTAACCTGTATAACTGGGTATTGTGGCTGACTTTAGCCCTCTCTTGAAGCTTAAACTCTACCCATTTATCAGGAATAAGAGCTGAAATACAAAAGAACCAACATTTGAGTGGTAATTAGCAGGTTTAGGACGAGATGAGAGAAATGCAACAAAAACCTACCAGTTTTAGGGCCTGTTTCCTCATTAATTTGATCCAAATGAACCTGTAAATAGAGAAAACAAGTAATTGGTCAATGATCCCTTTTCACTATATCTATCAACTTATCATCTTGAGTAACTGCAACACATTTGGGCGGGCAACTTGACTTCCTCACAAGTTATTAATTTATTATGGCATGTCATAGTAACTTAAATGACAGATCCTTACAAAATCTGTATCATAGTGCTGGTGTATTAACTTAGGACTAGTTCCTCTGTATTTTTCCTATACTAACAAAGCTTGTGTAAGTCATTTCGTTCTCCAAGTAGATTTATAGATTTCACAGAAGCAATTAAAGCAATCCGTCAAACAAATAATTCAACCATGTTACATTGCAAGAATGTATAAACACTGAGAGTTTCGTTTATTATTGAACATCCCTTTCAGAGTGACACCTAAAAACATCATATTTTCACGTCAACAATTATAGAACATTTGAGAGCCAACGATTCACAGTTAGCTTTTCTCTCGTCCTCCAAATCAACATCTACACAATCCAATGAAACTATCTAACAATCACTTCCTAATAGCAAACACACAAACCTAATCATCAAAATCCCAACATCTCAAACCAAACAAACTGCTTAAAACCAAATCTCCATCCACTAACTAGTCAGCTCACCAATCACACACATCACATTATCAAAACAACACACATAACTCCACTTCATAACGTATTTCCATCAACAGTACAATAAGACCCAACCAAACACACAAACCTAAAAACCACAGTTTCACATATCATACACACACACACACATCATATGTCGCACACACCAACATAAAACCTATATAACTCCGTTACATACTGTAATTGAATATTTGAACAGATTGTGCAATAATACGAAGATGATTACCAAATTCGGCTCATTAAAGTAATAGAAATAAGAGATTCCGCCGGAGATGGCGGCGATCGCTCCGACAGGAAGGCGGAAATGAGATGACGTGGATTCCGATTGGTTCCGGAAAGCGCGGGAAAATGCGATTGGTGAAGCTTTGGTTAATCTTCTGAAGAATGTCGACATCTTCTTCTTCTTCTTCTTCAGCAATGAGAGTGAAAGTGACGATGAAAGTGAGATTTTTTAGGGTTTTCGATTCGTTAATCGTCACCGATTACAGGGGAAAGTGGAAAAAGATCGTGTGTGGTGTGTTGCATCGTAAGCTTGGTAGACTTCACGCTATCGTTTCGCTACAAAGTGTAAAGTTAATAATAGTTAAAGTTAAAACGTGAAATATTCAAGATGAGTGTTAATATTTAGAAGACATGTTAAAATGTGGAAGTTGTTTAAAACTTGAGATTGTTAAATTTCAAAAGTTGTTACAACTAGAAGATCATAAACATGTTTTCATTTCGTAATAGGGTTTTGTTTTGACCAAAAACTTATAAATATAACTTTGTGATTCATTTCGTACTTGAGGTAATGTGCTTGTATGATTTGTAAAACAGATATGATAATAAAAATAAAGAAATGACATAGTTGATTACCAAGAAAGCTCTGAAGATCTTCGACATAAACCTCGAGAGATGACTAATCATCATGTTGTCTCTTGTTCTCCTTTATTGATTGCGATGAAAATACAACACGAGAGCAACAACAGATCGATGCTACATGTTACAAAGAGTTGTGGAGTGCGTTCAATTCGATCTTTATGCCTCTTTATATTAAAAAAAAATTAAAAGCTAACTAACCATCCGAGTTTCACCACTTCATTACACTCACCCACTGGTCATTCAAAATCACAATTTTTTAGCTTATTTACCGATTGTGAAGATTAGCGATAACTCTGCACGCGCTTAAAAACTCCTCCGGATTATGTCAGCCAGTGGTATTAGTAATCTTTCAATGAAATATTTAGCTTTGTATAGTTCACAAATCGAGTCGTGGAAACAATCTCATGCAAAAATGCATGGTAAGGTTACATACATTAAAACCTAAATTGGACTGACACCTTATAAGATTCGTACATACATGAGATTTGTAGTACTGGATTGTGGATTGACCCTTTTTGTCTACCTTGCTCTAGAGCCTCGAAAAAAACACATGAAGTTAGAATGATAGAATAAGCAAGCCCATTTGGTTTCCAACCATTTTAGGTAATTCCAATGAAAAAAATTCATAATCTCTCTATCAAAAAAGTTCATAGTCTCTATAACAAACTTGATTAGCATTTTATCAAAAACATTTCTTCTTGATCCCACGTTATCATATTTTACATCAAAATCTACATGTGCTATATTTTAAATTTTGTTGAAAGTGTTAATGTAAATTTTACTTGAAAAACCATGAATCTCTCTTAAACGTAGGCTCGTCCAAAAAGTTTTATAGTATCCGACCCATGAAATATTTTTGGAAGCTCTAGCTATAAAAATATAAGGGAACATGTAGATGTGACAGAGAATGTGAACACAAGCAAATAAAGTAACATTATGTTATTTTTCACTTATTATATATATCATTAAGTGATATGTCGGTAGCTACAGTGCTACCGACTAATTTTTTTTATTTTTTAAAAGCATATATTGATATATATTATATAAAGAGGCAACTAGCGGAGTTGGTTGATTCACTACTCTTCTACATGAGTTGTCCTTGGTTCGAGTCTTCTAAGTGTTTACTTTTTTTCTTTTCTCAACAATTACACATAAATTGAACTAAAACCAATAGCATCCATTGATGGCTTTAAGTTAATAGCAATAATTTGTAGTGTAATAATTGAGTACCTAAAAAGACATGTTTAAAAATCTTTTTTGGGGTAAAATTACAAAGTTAAATAAACTACTATTTACTTTACGAAAATTGGTAGATATGTTTTTTGTTACAATTGTTGGTCGGTATATCACGTCCTTTATGTATATATCTAACCAAACTATTATTTTGTATACTCGTTGGGATATACAATGCCGATGTATTATTATGTTTAAAAATGTTATGACATTTTGACACTTAAAACATGTTGATGATTTCTTACTCTTTTGTGCTAATATGGTTTTCATAGCGTTGCATGCAAACCCGGGCAACGTGCAGGGGGTTTCAATCCTAGTTATTATAACAAATTAGTGTAGTTTGGATCCCTTAGTTCTATAAATTGTCTCCATTCGAGTACCAACATTTAATTTGTCTTCATTATTGGCCTCAGTTTTGAAAATCGTTTCTATTTTCGTCATTTTGACTAATGGTATTAACATTTTCTATTGGTTTTTATTGATTCATAGATTTTATTTTAAGCCCCTAGGGGTATTTTGGTCTTTTTAGAAAAAAATCTAACATAAAATATTAACACCGTTAGTTTCGGTTTAATTTACGAGTTAACACGCCGCAATGTGTGCGTGTGATTCGACGTTTTTACGTATATTTTCCCCCTATTTAACGGCCCCATCACAATGTGCGTGTCTTAGATTGACTTAGTTATAGTTTTTAGTGTTTTACGTTTCACGTGCGGGGTTCAATATTTTTACGTCTACTTTCCGTTCGGTTTTATTTTTACCATTTTTATTTCTTTTTTAATACGAGTTTTTCCAATGTTGTTGGTCGTTGATGTTAGTGTGAAATTGATGCTACTTGGTACGGTTTTATACTTCCGTCGCAATGCGAGGGCTTGATACTAGTTATATACTATGACCAATATATATTTAAATTTCATATTCTTTTTAGTTTTTATGAAAAATCACAAATTATTGGACCAATAGCATAATAAAAGAAGTTTGAAGAGATAAAATTATTGACTATGAAACACGTGAAGCTAATAGATATTCAAATTTCTAAAGCAATGACTTATTGATGCATCACGTGACTTGATAGATTCTTCAAGTATTATTGCAATCCACAAAATAAAGGTCATGTGCATGAGCATTTTTTTTCCTTCTTGAAGTGGTCATGCTTATTATTCTTTACATTGGATGCATAGTATGTTTGATACTATAAATTCAATACTATATTTTATATTTTTTAAAATATTTGAGACTACTGATAACTAAAATAACAATTTCTTGTATGATTTAGTTGTTTACCCAAAAAATCCAAGCTTAGCATGGGTTAAACACGTTAAAGACATTTATCTACCTTGCAACGACATTTCAAATTCCCAAAGTTTGGTACGAATGCTAAAGAACATCGTTAACTCATCATACAATAAAATCTTAACTTCATGACAATGTCACAAGTTTATAAGTCGTAGTATTTTACGAGAAAGAGAGAAAGACAGATGAATGGATGAACGAGCCCTACTGCAATTCATTCTTCATGACATAGACATGATGTAGCTTCAAAGCAAGAACCGCCCCTTGGATTATAGAAACAGCCACATAGTTTTAAAAACACTAGTTTTGCTCTCGAAAATGACTCATTTTAAATATTAATAATCAATAAACAGTGAAACGGTTGACATATAAAAAGAGGAATTTAAGCAATGTGTTGCATTATGAAGAACTTATTCCTATATGGAAGACAATAAAATTCTTTATGTTTTGATACTTGTTTCATGGTGCATATGAACCTAACAAGTGTGCATGTGAATAAGGTCATGCCGTGTATGCATACGTGGAGTCCATGTCATTCATAAGTGGGGTCATCCATGTGAGAAAGAAATGGATATAAGACTTTTGGTTGTATAATGCAAAACGGAATCATGTACATAAGGATATTTTGGGAAGTTTGATAAAACATATAAACTTCAAAGTTCATACTATAGCATAAAAATTATCACACAACACTTTACTATCACATGATTTGATAAAAATCTTTATATATAATAAAAGAAACCATTTTCAACCACTTGGCATGATTTCAAGAACTACATTGCCACTTGGCAATTTTTTTTATGCATAACAGCCACGTGGCACAACCTCAACATTTTTTCAAAAAAATACACGCGGGTTTTAAACCCGACCCATGTTCCTATCCGGGTTATATTAAAACAGGCCCAACAACATTCTTCTAACCCTAATTGCATCTTCCTCCACAGCCGCTCCTCTCTCATTCGCTCCTCTCTGCAGCAACATTCTGATTTCATCTCTACCTCTGATTTCATCTCTACCTCCGATTTCATCTCTACCTTCGATTTCATCAGTCCGATTACAAGTTAATCATGGTGGTCAGATAAGCATTTATAATTTTGATTATTTCGATTTGTATCTTGGCCGACCCGAATGTTAATGGAATTTCGATCATGTATCTTTTTGTTCGATTTCAAACAATATACGTACTCCTCTGATTCAATGTTATAATTCGTTGTTTGATCTGCACATTATGTTCTAGGAAGTCTCATGGTTTTTTTGTCAAGATTGAACGGTTTTACACAGGCTCAAACCTACTGGTATGTGTCAAACCTACTGCTTTTTTGTTTCATGTTGTCTTTAGTATGTCTGATTCATTGTATGTGGTTGTTTACTATCATGTCCGATTCGATTTCAATCTTATGCATTGTATGTGAATGCTTCTTAGCGAGATTTGATGCAGTACCACAAATCTACTTTCTATCTGTTTGGGCTGTTAATCTTGGGTTAAACACACTAATCAGGCTATTCATGTTCGGTTTAACTTATTTAATTAGCGATGCTTTTAGATGAACACATTGGTCAGTTTAGTGGGGTTGGATTACAGTTTAATTGTATGTTGGTTTGGGTTTCTCTTCTTGGGTTGAACACATTTGATTTGGTTTGGGTTGAACAAATTTTTTAAACGGTAAACTTCTTAATTAAACATTTTTTTCTAATAAATCATCCTGGAATTTGAGAATCTCTATACATATAAAATATAAACGGTAAGCTTCTTAATTAAACATTTAACTTATGCATTTTAAAACATTTTGAAGTATTTTTAAATCTATATTCTTTCCTTATTTAGTGATCAGTTAAAAATATATTATATTCGAATAAAATTAACATTAACAAGCAAAATCGATATATAAATATCTTTCCATAATTATGATTTTTTATTCTGAGAAGTGTACACATTTTTCATAATTTATAAAATATAACGGATTCCAGTCATTATTATATAACAAAATATAATTAAAAGTATATTTGGAAAAGATTTACAAAAGATTAGAATAAGATTTATTTTTAAAATAAATAAATTTCTGCAAATCATTCTTAAAATAAGTTCTATTTGCTTAACTAATTATTAATAACGAAATCTTATTACATATATAAACTAAATTTATTTGAATAATTGCATATTTTTAGTAGAGGATTTGTTTTTTTATTTTTATTCTAAATTATTGCCTTAATTAATTGTAAATTATACTAAACTTAACATACTTCCCTAAATTAGTTAACATTTTACTTATATATGTACTCATATTACATCCTCAAATTCCACAACATTGCTAACCAATTTCTTTTAAATACAAAATACTATTTATCTTCCGTCAAACTACTATTATGTTATCAATCATTGTTCAAACTTCCCGGTAATGTTAATTGATATACCGGATGATATTCTCATAAAAAATTCAGTTGATCATGTTTCAGAGTTGATTGATTTTGTATATCCTTCTATTTTAAAAAATTATAAAGAACCAAATTACTTGATAATTAATTGATATCCTTCTGTTTTAGAAAATTAATTGATATACCGGGTGATCTTCTCATAAAAAATTCAGTTGATTCTGTTTTAGAGTTGATTGATTTTGTATATCCTTCTGTTTTAGAAAATTATAAAGAACCAAATTACTTTCATGACATAGCAATTTTAACTCCAAAGAATGAGGTGGTGCACGAGATAAATAAAAAATTGCTTTCAAATTTCCCGGGTGAAGAAAGAGAATATCTTATTTCTGATTCTATATGTCAAACATAAATGTTGAATTATAATTTAGATGAAAGATTATACTCTCTAGATATACTCAATGGAATAAAACTTGACGGTTTGCCCAAGCACAGGTTAGTGTTAAAGATCGGTGTTTCAGTAATGCTTCTTAGAAACATTGACCAAAAAAGTGGCTTATGTAATGGAACGCGTTTACAAGTGGTATCATTAGGAAATCATGTTATAGAAGCAGATGTTATAGCAGGCAGTAACATTGGAGAACGTTATTTTATCCCTAGAATTTCATTGATACCAACTGACAAGAGGCTAGCGTTTAAGTTTTAAAGAATACAATTCCCTCTAACTGTGTGTTTTGCCATGACAATAAATAAGAGCCAGGGTCAATCTTTATCAAAAGTTGGTTTGTATTTAAAACAACCAGTTTTTACACACAGATAGCTTTACGTCGTATTGTCACGAGTTACGAGAAGAGATGGATTAAAGATAGTTATATTAGACGAGAATGCTAAAACTTCAAATAAAACCTCAAATGTTGTATATAAGGAGGTTTTTAGAGATTTGTAAAAATTTAATTTTTCTTCCAATGTATTAAAGTTTTTCACGTAATTTTATTGTAAACATATATTTTATTAACCTTTATGTTCTTTTTACATTGTTGTCTTATATTATCATGCATAATTAACTTTTTATTATTTTCATGAAATGTAAATTTATCCAACCCGTGTAACACACGGGTGGTTAGGCTAGTTAAACAATAAATAAGACTTTTGGTTGTATAATACAAAAGGGAATCATCTATACTTATTAATAAAACAATATCTTTAGTGCCACATGGCATTCTCTTAGGGCTATAATTTTTTTATTTCCCGCCTAATTATGTATCTGTTCTAAATGTTGTCTAGGTTCATTTTCCGTCTAATTATGGTACAAGAGCAATTTAGGGGAAATTAAGGAATTTAACCCTAAATTGCATGTTATCTTTTTATGGAAATGACATAATATCCATAGTTCTTCTTTCTTTAAATATTTTATCAATAAAAACTTTACAAATCATCTATGATTCTATTCATCTACTATCTTTAGTAAACCCGTGTGTTACACAGGTTGAATAAATAAAATATTAATATAATAAATTTTATTAATTATAAAATAATATTCTAAGATACGATATGACTGACTATAACTAATAAAAAAGTGATATCAAATTTTAAAAATTTTGTTTTTAAACTTTTTCCAAAAAAATAAACATTTTGTTATAAAACAAACAGTATAAAAATATCATTTATAAAAATTTCCTTATTACAACTCCTAAATTTAATTATTTTCTGTTTAAAATTTTTTTTTTTAAAAATATCAATTTTAAAATATTTCGTATTTTTAAAAAAGTTTTATACTTTAGAAAAATTAATTATTTTATAAAATATTTTTTTATTTAGAAATAACATTAATAAATAGATCTCTTCTTTAATTTATTAAATGTAAAAGAATGTTAAAAATATTATTAGTAATTATGGTAATTATTTAAGAATAGAGAGAGGCGGGAAAATTTTAATTAGAATGATTGTGGTGTTGCATGTGGCATTTAAAGTTACTCTTTTATTAGAGTAAGAAGATGTAATAGATTTCTTGATTTTGTATTTCCATAAAATGGTCGGTTTATATTTCGATCTTTATAAAAGTCTCTAGGTTAAACAACATCTACTAAAGTCCTCAGGTTTTTTTATCCTTTTTACTATATATACATGTTAAATTAATATTTTTCTATTATAAAAATTCAATAATACAATAATATAATTTTGTGATTTGCATTTCAATTTTTTGATGTATTTATTAATTCCAATATATTTTAATTAAATTTTAGGTTTATCTCTTTATACAGATCAAATAAAGAATTTCACTCTCTTTGAAATTGAAAAAAGTTAGTTCGTAATAGTTCGACCCTACGAAACTTTTCAATGATTTCTTATCCTCATCATTACTCGGTCTCTTTTTCAAACAATCTTTTTATTATTGAGTAGCTATCTTATGATAGAGCAACCTTAACAAACGAGTGTGATGGTCTTTTATCTTCGTTAACAAATAAACAAATATGCGTTTTTTGTGATATAATGAAAGCAGTTGACGATAAAGGAAGCGTTTTTTTTGTTTATGGTTATGATGAAATAGGGGAAAATATTTTTGTGGAAGACATTATTTACAATAATAAAGTCGAAATGTGAGATTGTTTTAAACGTTGCTTCGAGTGGAATTGCATCATTATTATTAACCGGTGGTAGAATGTCACTCTCTCGATTTCTAATTCCTTTAAATCTCAACGAGGATTCTTTGTGCCATATAAAGCCTACAGTGACATTGCATGTTTATTAAAAAACAACATTGATTATTTGGGATGAACCACCTAATCATCTATGATTTACAAGCATGCATTTGAAGCATTGGATAGAACTTTGAAAGCTATACTCACATGTGATATTTGTAACAACTTCGATTTACCATTTGGAGGCAAAAGAATTGTTTTTGTAGGAGATTTTAGACAAATTCTTCCTATTATTCCTAATAGATCTGGACATGACATCGTTAATGCCTCCTTAAGTTCCTCATACATTTGGGCAAACTCTAAGGTTCTTAGACTAACAAAAAACACGAGGTTAGCCGTTGGAAGTGTACAATTTGATATGAAACAAACAAAGATATTTGCAAAATGGTTTCTAGATGTAGGAGAAGAACATACAGGTGGATCGAATGATGGAGAGACAATAATTGATATACCGGATGATCTTCTTATTACCAATTTGTTTGATCATATAGCAAGTTTAATTGACTTTGTCTATCCTTCTATTCTTTATAATGTCAATAATCAAAATTTTTTCAAGAAAGAGCTATACTTGCACTGACAAATGAAGTTGTTCAAGAAATAAATGATCATTTGTTATCCATGTTTCCTGGATATGAAAAGGAATAATTTAGTTCTGATAGTTTATGTCACATAGAGTATTTTCCTAACAACTTTGATGAAAGTTTATATTCATCTTATGTTCTTAATGGGCTTAAAGTATATGGTCTTTGAAACCATAAGTTAATATTAAAAGTTAGTGTTCCAGTAATATTTTAAGAAACATTGATAAAAAAAGTGGTTTGTACAATGGAACAAGGCTACAAGTAATAGGTTTGGGCAATCGTGTTATAGAAGCTGAAATAATATCCGGAAGTAATACTGGAAATCACACTTTTATTTCACGGTTGACTTTGACACCTTCAGGAAAAATGATTGCTTTTAAATTTCAAAGAAGACAATTCACGTTAGCAATCTGTTTTGAAAAGACAATAAATAAGAGCCATGGACAATCGCTATCAAAAGTTGGTTTGTTTTTTAAAAAAAACCAGTGTTCACACATGATCACCTCTATGTTGCATTATTTCGAGTTAAAAGTAGACATGGATTAAAATTATAATGAAAAAATCACCAACAGAACATCAAATGTTGTATACAAAGAAATTTTTAGATGTTTATAAATTTAAAGTATTATTTTTCATGTTCAATTTAATATTTTCTATTACTTAAATTTCTTATTTATAAGTTCATTTTATTTCATATTATACACTATTTAGACGTAGAGACATTAATAGAGAAAATCTACTAATATTAGATGTAGTTAATGTTAAAAAATATACATAAAAGTTGATATACAAAGTATTATATGTTAACATTATAACTTATGAATATTTTTAAACAACAATAATATTTTTATATTGAACCCGTGTGTTACACGGGTCTTTAGCCTAGTGTGCATATATAGGGATATTTTGGGAAGTTTAATCAAACATATGAACTTCAAACTATAGCACAACAATTATCACACAACACATTACTATCACATGATTTGATGAATCAAACACATTATGAACGAGTCAACATGTTGATGACATAATAAAAATCATGTCTAAATGAATTTAACACGCCTAATCCGTTTATAACATGAACAAGTTTAACTAATCATGTTAAGTGAGTCAACAAGTTGGCACACATGCTTAAGATCTATTTATCAAATCGATGTATATTTAAAGGTTTATAAATAGATATATTATAATTAAATTGTTTGATATTATTTGTTTTAAGCATATTTGTTTGGTTATTTTTTTTCTAGTTTAAATATTGGAACAAACGTTTTATCATTATTATTAATTGAAAGAATTACATATATCCTCTTATAAACTTGTAAATTACATATTTTTCAAAACATAAATTTTAAATGCATATATACAATGGTCTTCAAGCATATTTGAGTAATTATTTACATTTACAAGTTTAAAGGATGATGTATGAAATTGATTCTTATTAATTGGTTACCTTTATATTTACTTGATTAGCTTTTTTGTCATCCTTTTCGTTCTAATCTATATATAACATATAAGTGATTTAGAACGTCAATTGTTACAATTCTATAAGCTCTTATTAACTTTTCTTGTTTCTATATTTTCACCTAATTAGCTTTTTGTTTCTATATTAAGTAAGTTTAGTTTTTCGCTTGCCTTTCTTAATTCCTAAATCTTTATTACTAACTATTTTAAATTTAATATAATATATTTTTTAATTCATGTAATAGACGGGTATTTAGCCTAGTCAACAATAATTGGATTGTTAGTGGTAACCACAAGTAGGGGTAATCTGGTCTTCAGCGGTAATAAAGTTACGTTAATAAAGTTTCTACTGGAATTTTTCTTCCTCATGTAATTATGTAAGTGAATAGCCGTCTTTGGTTATAATAATTAACTAATACAATTTTTCATGAAATGTCACATCATTTCAAATTAACCATGGTTGGTTTGCTATCTTTATAAGAAAGATTTTTGGAATGATTCAAGTACGTTATTTTGTATGCAAATTTAACATTCTAGTTCTTGTTTTTATTTTGCCATCAAAATATTTCAATCTGAAAGTAAGACATACACAACTTACAAAGACATCTATGGAAACTCGAGGCTATAAAACCTACATACTTATGATAATGTGCATCAATCATTTGCATATTGTTTGCGTAAAAAACCTACATTATTCATTAATATGCCTACGATTAACCAGTTTATATGTATGCGCTCGTCCGAAATATGAGGAGCGAGAAGTGTGTTTTTAACTTCCATCTCTATTCTAGGAAATGAAACGAAATGAGATGAAGTGTCAAGTTGTATAAAAGCTTTAGAGTTTTTTTTTCAAATTACAGGGATGATGCTAAACTTGTCTATATGCAAATATTCCATAAAACTTTCTCCTTTGACCGAATCATTCTATGAAGAGTTTAAATTTTATAAGAGTTGATTAATTTTTATAATAGTTTTATTAGTCTTACAGAAAATTGTTCTGATCTCATAAAGGTTAGGTTAAATCCATCTTCAAGTCCGTGTTAAAAAACTTAAAGTACATTTAAAAGTTTATACATGATTAAAGAAAATAAACTTTATATGTGTAACAATCAAATATATTATGCACAAATCATGATCCTAATATATATATAAATGGAATATGGGATGGGCTTGGTCGGGTTAATTTCAAAGTCATTTTAAGTTAGAGTAGTGAATTTCGCCTAGGTTAATGATTCGAGTCTTGTGTGTGTCAGATCTATGTAAATTAGTTATCGTATATATTAGATGGAGTATGATAAATAATGATAATATCTAATTGTTAAGAAATTGGATTAGTACAAAATTTAGAAAACAACGGCAATTTGCCGCATATCATAACTTGATGTAGATTCTTGAATAATTATTGAGGGGCAAATTAAATGACTGAATTTATTCTTTCAAACTCCCTCTTACTAATTACTTGATATATTCATCTTGTCTAAAGAAGGTTGATGAGTAGGATTCTTCACTATCCAATCCTAGGTTTACACTCAACTCTTGGAATTTCAACTTAAGCATGACATGTCAGCAACAAAAATATTTACAACTTGATGGGAACCTTTTAGTGACCATTTTAATTTTTATATATGGTCCTCCAAATAAGTATATTCTGATTTTGGGAATTTTAAGATCAAGAAGCCCCACAATTCCTCTTGCACCCACAAGGGAGGTATGTAATACCCATAACATATACATATATATACACACATATAGAGATATAGTTATTCTAAATATGTAACCAGTTTTAAGTACTATATACAGATATGTTGTATAGTCATATAACTATATTTTATGTATTCAAGTTATAGCAATATATATGAGTGTTTATATAATTTTGAATTATTGTTAGATATCATGTAACTGAATTGACTAATGACCGATGTGATCATAATATCCATCAAATAAGTCAGGAGGTGCGGAGTGCATGTTTGTTTGAGTTTAATATGATATTCGATATCGAATGCCTCCTAAGTAATGGGGGTTCCAAGGGGGCAGGGTTCCAGGAGCAACGCCCCTGGTAGTGGGGTCTAAGTGGCGGCAGACCCTAGCAGAGTCCAATGGGCAGAGCCCCTGGCTGGAATTGAGTTGCCAAGTCAGCTTGATATTATTTATTTTGATAAATATTGCTTTACTAAAAAATTCATGGAAAATTGATTTTTTCGAAATTTTACCTGTGAAACGCGGGGGGTTAAAACAATAAAATTGTATATGGTAATTGCTAAAGGCAGCTACCCCATCCTTGCAAGATTTCAAATTTGAACAAAAAATTGGTCAGTCTTTCTTCTTCTCTTCTGGTCCACGATTTTGACACACATTCACACGAATTCATACTTTGATTTCTGAACTTGAGTTTTATCCGATTGAACATTTGGTGTGAACTCAAATAGTTTCAATATGAAAGCGAACTTGTGACTTTTAAGTTTTTCAAGTTATCGATCATCATATTACGATTCCTCTACAATTATGTACTTATAATTGTTCTTTATTAAATGACCCACTCTCTACACACACGCAAGCAACACTGTCGTCAATGACTTATAATCTGACTACTACTATAACCATGTTTAATTAGTATTGGTTTTATATCATATTCACTAATAATAAGGTGTTTATTTTGGTAGTCTCAAAAATGAAAATGTACGTATGTATGTGTGTGGAAGCATACATGTACATGTTCGATCGTGTATATAAAATAATAATAATAATAAGAATGACATTTCCATTAATATCAAATTCAAGCAAGTTAATGTTTTGCTTGTATATGAGGGAAGAATGAATCTTTCAAGTGGAGATTTGAATTATTATTGACACAAAAATAATTGAAAAAGAATAGAATTTGTGTTGGTGCATTGTTGCTCCATAAGGAACTTATTCTCATATGGGGGGATATATAGCCTTTAGTTTCTTTTAATCAAATAACTAATTAACTGCAAGTAGTTTTAGACTTTAATTTGGAACTATATAAACCCATAATATATGTTAGTACATTGTATGAAGATATATGAATTACATATCATCTCATGAATGGGGCCATGCATGTGAGAAAGCAGTGGAGATAGACAAAAGAAACATGGATGTATCATGTATATCCCACCTTCTTAATTAATATAACCAAAAGGAAAACGGTAACATGTCAAAAAGAAGCATGTTATATATTAATGGTTAAAAAGTTTAAAATTAATCACCGAAAGTTCGACCCATGTAATCAAAAGATAAGCGAAATGTTCATACATGTATGTAATACTAACTTTTCGTAATGTTTTGATGTTAAACACAAAAAATCATCGACATCAATGCATACGAGAGGTGAGATCTCAATCAATAGAAGTCTTGTGATCACAACGTAGTTGATTGGTATTGATGCACCTATTGACATATACACAAAAAGTGAGAATCTTGATGCACATGTCCAGATTAAAGTGGCTAGAAAATCTTTAAAAAAAATCTTGATTAAGATGTCCATGTATAGGTGACTAACTTGTATAATTCAAGAGAAATAGTTAGTTAAATGACATACACACTTGATCAAAGTTGTTGTGCCTAGGTTCTTCATAATCTGTATCTATACTATATATAAAACATATGAAAGTGGTAATTTTAAGATACCATAAAATTAAAACAATTACTTTACTCAATGTATAAAATACAACCACTTTTGAAGGTAAAATAATATTTTTAACATTATTTACATATTACCCTTACAATTATATATATAATAACATTACACTTACTGTAACTTACATACAATTTTATATTATCTACCCATAAACCAAAAAAACTTAATTTATTTTAAGATCTCAGTTATATCTTTTAATCTATCATGTTTAAAAACTTCTTGAGACTATAATTGTAACCTGTGTATTTTTTAAACGTGTTGGTGTAAATTTTTTGCTGAACAAATATGTATTTTGTGAGTTACAATAATTAAGTTAATGTGTACATACAAGGCGTCATACAAAACCTATTGATTTGGTGTTTTAAATTTTAGCTTAGAAAAAATATAATAGACTTTTGTAAAATTACTACAAGAATAACAAAAATTAAAAACACTTGTCGGATGTAAATGTCGCTCCAACGCATTACGCGAACATCCTTATAGTATATTAGTAAAGTGAAAATAGAAAGAAAGAGGATAACTTGAAAGCCTTTCTTTGTCCAAATAATGCAAGAGAATCATATAAAGAGAGGTATTTTGGAACTTTAATCTTGTGAACCTCTTCTTTGGTACACTACCTCTTCCATTTAAGCACAATTTACAAGACATGAATTGAGGGTTTCAGACACTTGGCAATAACAGAAAGAACAACTGAACCTGTTCTTTAATTGAATAAGAATATTATATGAATTTAATATACATGTCATTATATGTATATAATACTAATTACTAACTTTTTGTTATGCTTATTTGGTTGTACAATATGCTTAATAGGTTGTTTTCATATTTTTTTTTTTTTTTAAACCTTAACTTCTTTCTTATCTTAATCCAATACTTTTGTACTTTTATAAATTGGCCCTAATAGTTTTTTATTTATAACTTTGATCTCCTATACTTTTCATATTTTATGATTTTTTTTGTTTTACAGTTCGGTTTAAATTTGCAAGTTTACTCACTGTAGTGTACGTGTAGTTCAACGTTTTTGCCCTTATACTTTTCCTGTTTAACGACCCCGTCGCAACGCGCTGGTTCTAAATCGACTTACTTATTGTTTTATATGTTTACATTCCGCCTACGCGGTTTAACATTTTTACACCAATTTTGCAATCGTTTTTATTTTTTATTTACTACGAGCTTTTTGAATGTTAGTGGTCACTGACGGTGGTGTGTCATTGGTGCTACTTGATACGGTTTTACGTCTCCCGCTGCAACGAGGGGGCTTGAGACTAGTATATTACTAATTATCAACTACTTTGTGCATTATAGGTTGTACTTTAGGTTTAATAAATTGTACTCACTTTTGTTTCTTTTTTTTTTTGTTTTTTTACTTTTATCCCTAATATTTTATATCTTTTACAATCTAACCCTTTAAAATTTTTCATTTTCAACTTTTGTCCCTAAACTTTTCATCTTTTATAAAATTTATGTTTTGGTATAAATTTTACGAGTTAAGATTGTGCAGCGTGCGCATGTAGTTCACATCTATTTTTTCTGGCGTTGTTACAACGCGGAGGTCCTAGAACGACTTGGTTATTGTTTTTGATGTTTAACGTTTCACGTGCGTGGTTCAACTTTTTTACGTTTACTTTCCGTTAGGTTTTATTTTTTTAATTCATATTTTTTTAGTACGAGCCTTTTCCGGTGTTGGTAATCATGGACGATGATGTAATATTGGCACTACTTGATACGGTTTTACTCCAGACACGGTTTTACCCCCTGGTATGATTTTACACCCCCGTCGCAACGCGGGGGCTTGATACTAGTTTTTACTAATACATATGTTTAGATTTAGCTATAAATATCATTGTTTTCACAATGGGTCATTAAATCAACCATCTTAACGAATCACCGGTGAGATCAGTCTTAAATTTTGAATAACATCATAAATAATGATAAAATTAAAAGCATATGAAATAAGTTAAAACAATTATAGAACTATTTATCTTTTAATGGTGATTGTAATCTCAAGAAAACATGTATGAAGACTGAAATAAGCAAAATATAAAACTTGAAGTAGTAATTGAACGAATAATGAGATCTAAATAAAAAAGACAAAGAAAACTGAAATTCCAGTCTAACCACCCGATCCTATTTGCGTCAGCTAACCGATTAAAATGAACTCAACCAGATTTGTTATGCTACCGGTTCCAAGGCTGAATAGTTGGTTGATTTGGGCTAGTCCTGAAATAGTGGGTTCAACATGATGAGAAGGTTTATCTAAACCAAGATAAAACTTATTAGAAAGGTTTACTTTTTCTACTTTTGGAATCCCATTCTAAGGAGGCCATATGAAAACACACTACCAAAATGTCTTGAAATAAACATTAATGCTTCATTTTCTTACATGGGTCCCATGTTTTAGAATCTTTTGGCAACTATATAAACCCATGAGGTTTCAATCAAAAAAATCACCAACTCAAATATTTTCATATCATCTCTTATTTGCTATTTAGCTTCAGTAGTCCTTGATTACAATATCACACATTCTCAAGAGAAAATGAGCAGTGGAGATTGGATGTGTGCTGCATGTCAACATTTGAACTTCAAGAAACGAGACGCTTGTCAAAGATGTCATTGTCCTAAATTTGCCACCCCGGATGAGGTTTCATCTTACGGGATGAACAGAACGGAAATTTTAGCTGGTGACTGGTATTGCGCCACATTCAACTGTGGAACACACAATTACGCAAGTAGGACCGCATGTTATATATGTGGTGCACTTAGAGATTACAGTGCTATGATGGCTACTCCCAATGCGTATGGCTATGATGCTAGTGTTATTCCAGGATGGAAAACCGGAGATTGGATTTGCAATAGGTATACACATGATTCTCAAGTGAAATAAATCATTAACTTATGTAAAATGTTACTTATTCTTTGTTCATATATTGTTTGATTTCAAGTAGATTAGGTTGTGGACTTCACAACTATGCTAGCAGGATGGAATGCTATAAATGCAAAACACCAAGGAGTAGTTGAGGTAATTAAGCTTTTTTTATTTTCTAAATTCTCTCTATGTTTTGTAGCTTTCTTTCTTATATGTCTTTCTTGATTTATAATATTTTAACTTTTGTTATTTTCTGTTTTCAGGATGCAACATGAAGTTAAAGAAGAGAACCAACTTGTGCTTCAACATTCATCTTTAATTGTTTCTCTTTGTTCTTTAAATGTCAATCTTCAATTTGTGTTTAGGTAGTTTATGACTTCTTGTTGGGTGTAACCTTTTCTTACATGAATTTTATGAAACCCTACAAATGTTTTGCATGTTCATATGTTCAGCCCCCCGCTCTCTTTATAAACACACACATGTAATATTAAGCGTGTTAATTTTAGAGCTAATATTATCTTGAGAACCAGCAAAAAAATTTTGAGTTCTTGTATCTATCTTTGTCTAGATCGATCTCTTTATGTATGGTGTAAGATCTTTATTACATGAAGTTAATGAATCACTTTACATATGTTTATCTTTTCTTAATTCCTTATTCTTACACATGCACACCAAGAACACACAAATGTATGGGGACATCAATAATGTTATGACCTTCGGTCCATGCTAGAATACGAATAATAATTGTAAATAGAACGATATTGATGCTCAGATTGGATAGAAGTTCAAAGAACCAATTATGGACCACCATTGTTCTAGCATTTCCCGCCAAACTTTAACCACAAGTTAATGACAATAATCATCAAAAGTATCCATTAGTACCAAGGGTATGCATATACAGGAAATAAAAGCTATCCATTAATTCGCGAGCAATACCGATTTATTCCCTAAGAATATGAAAAAAATACTTCAATTATTTGCATGAAGAAGAATCGTATGCTAGTTTTAATTAGTGACTCATGCATAAGTCACAAGTCCATTCTCAATGTTTCCCCAAAAGTTGAACCAAAATTCAAAATCATAAAGGAAAAGAGGATAAACTAAATCTTTTAAGAGATGGTGTTGTGGTTACCACCATTTCTAATTCGTGAGAGATGTCAGGTTTGAATCTTTCTTTCATTGTTTCCACCATAATTCTTGCATACCCCTACCTAACGCCAATTGCAATTTACATGTTCTCCTTGGTTAATTGACAGGGTCCTATGGTTAAAATCACGACATCTGTGCTTTATAGAATTATGCTCACAACCATTTGGTTGAATAGTACTTTATTTTACTAAAACGCTTAAATCATAAAAATAATTACATAGAGTTAGATTTCTTATTACAATAGCATTAGAAAAATGTATATCATAATTACATATAGAGCTATGCAAACCTGATTTTTATTTATTTAATCGATAACTAATTAGATATTTATAACTTTTTTCGTCTAAATCATAATATGTTTAGTAGGAACATATACTGATATACGCATTTCTACAATAGTGCTTATATATAAAATGAAATGTTTTATTTATTTATTTGTATAAATTGTTTTCACTACTTCATAACTTCATATGCAGTAAAAGGTTCAGTATAATAGTATATTCTTCCTGTTTGGGGAGTTGCCCAATTCATTTTGTTTCCATTCTTTAATCAAGAAGAAAGGTTAGTTGAACTTTGCTTTAAACTGAATAAAAAAATGCTACTAAAAAGTGGGTGTTTTTGTATGGTTTTGCAATTTTTTTTTGTTTTATAATTTAACTTTTATGTTTTATATATTAATACTTTTGCAACCAATTCTCAGCAAAAAAAAAGGTTTTGATTTATTAAACTTTTATGTTTTATATATTAAACTTTAACGCATGTAACTCTAAAACTATTTCTTTAAATAGAAGGAAATGCAAAAGTTACGGTTTTAAAACGAGTGTTCTAATGTAAAAAAAAAGTTTTATTCATGTTGTTTGGCATTACAGTTGATTCTGTACACTAACAATTCAATATATTCTCGGTGGCGAAACCATGAGTTTTTCTCTATGGTTAGTATTTTATAGTTCTTGGATTTTAACAACCCAGACATCATAGTTTTTTGGTTGGTCAAAGTTCGGATCGGGTCACAAATAAAAGACATTGTCACTAGAATAATATCAATATCATTAAAATATTAGCAAATGTCTATTATAGTTGTTCCCTACAAGTTTTCATGGTTTGAAACTGATCCATCACATCTTTAACGATAATTTTTGCAAAGATTTATATTTCAATCTAACAAATACAAACATCAATCATATACTCATCATCCATCTGACTACATAAATTCGTCTTTACATGTTTCATTGAATAAAAACATTCTAATACTTGTGGTTTAAACCGGTAAAACTAATGTTAACTTAAATAAATGATAGGCCAACATACATCCACTAAGCTTATTTATAATCGGTAAAACTAATTAATAACTGGGTAATACAAAATGGGATTTGACTAGGGCTTTAGGTTTTTAATTCTAGTGTTATACAATCTACACAACTAAAACAACAATATTTATTTAATTTCAATAAGCGATAGACCAAACAAATGTACGATAAGCTTCTTTGCAACCTTTTAATTACCTTTTTAACTTACAAAAAAACTTATATAATCTTTTAAAAATCAATACGTAATGTGGAAATAATTTTGATTTCAGAAAACAATATTGTCAATTGTAAAAAAAAGATTGGTGTCATTCGAAATTCATATGTTATACGTTCTCGTTTCTCTTGGAACCTGAAAAAGATTGATATCAGTTGACCCCGTTCTCCCAAAGTAGTTATGTCCCCGTATATTCTTAACCCAAAAATCTAAAATGTGGTTATTTTATATGGAGTAGTTTGATTGAGTGCAAAATAAAAATTTTAATAATATATTTTAGTAGTTTTTTGATAGAAAACAAAATTTGCTTTAAATTCTGTCATATTCCTTTAAAAAAGGTGCAAATTTCATGCCAATACTAGAATCCAAAACGTATTACAGTTAGAGGATGCAATGTCATGCCAATTCATCTTGTCAAAATTTCTTGCCTATTTCATGCCAAAGTTACTCGTGAAATCGACCCCTTCTATTTCTCATGAGTCCAATTATTCGTACACCACCCTGATTAACATTTAACAGTACACCAATGACATAGATATACGAATCATATGACACTATACGATTCGTATTGGTGACATAGCATATGTTTCATTAGCTATATGTATCGTATATGTCAGAAATTGATTGATGTGACAGGCTGCAACTTTATAGACCAGGGTGTGACTATATGACTCGTATAGTCCTATACGAGTCGTATAGATGGTGTCCGCGGAATATGGGTAAGGTGTACCAATATAAGTACCCTTTCTCATAATTCTTTAGCACTACTTTTCTCCATGAGAACTCACTTTTAACAGTAAACTTATGAAACTCGTCAATAAGAGCCATGAGAGCTAATATGCAGAGGAAACACGATGTTTAAGTTCATGCATGCATTTGATATTAAGTGAATTCCATGTCAATGTTTAAGTTAAGATTCTTTATTCACCTTGTCTTCTAAAAAGACATCTATTTAATAAAAGACATCTATTTAATATGATATTTGCGAAGACTAAACTTTTGTCCTGGTTGATTGTTGTATTCTAGCGTATATAATGCACATTTGTCATTTGTCATATTAGAACTTGAGATTTTGAAATTAAGTTTAAAAAATAAACATTGTTTTCTTTGGTACTAACTAGTGAGCATGAGCAATGCCAATCATATACTTCTCGGTGGTCTAGTTTGGTCTTCTTTTTGTCTTTCGAGTTGAACTTCGGGTTGTAAGTATCGTAGAAACTCGTTAGAAGCGGTCCTCAAGCTAAATCCTTCGGGAGCAACGGTTGCATGTCAACAACGTTGTGACCACAAAGTTTTTAAATTAAATAAAAAAAATTGTTAAACGATAATAATTATGCAAAGTTTATATCCTAACACCAAATTAAAATTATACCAGTAGTATTTAGACTTTTTGGTGCACCATAACGCCAAAATAATAGCAGAAACGTTATGCATATTAAAATAAACATTTTACTACCATGTAAAAACAAATACTTGTTACAAAATTTTGCTAATGTAAAAGTGCTTAGCAAAAATGATTAGCGATAAAGAGATTAGCCATGAACCAAATCCGTGGTAAAAGTCGGTTTTTGCTACGGATTTGCACTTAGCAAATACTTGTTTTTGTAGGTCAACTTATATATAAGTCGAACATAAACTAGTAAATTTTAGAAGGGTCTAATTATACATGCCATCCTCTAACACAATACTTTGTGATCTTTATCTAGCAATCATGTTTAGATTTATGGATAGATGAAAGTGTTCACAATTGAAGTTTATCAGAACCAAAATGGCACTTTTTCTATCTTTGGAATCCCATTCCAAGGAGGCCATATGAAAGTATGAAACCACACTACCAATAATGTCATGGGAAAAAGATAAAAAAAATACTTCATTTTCTTACATGGGTCCCATGTTTTAGAATCTTTTGACAAGTATATAAACCCTTCTAGTTTCAATTAAGAAAATCACCAACTCATATATTGCAATTCCTCTCTTCTTTTGCTATTTTGCTTCACAAGTCCTTGATTACAACATAATACCTTCTCAAGGTTAGTAATTCATTTGGGTTGAAATTTTCAATGCTTTCAAATGAGATGAAATGTGATTGTTCTTTCATGGTATTTTCAGGTTAAAAGACTTATAACAAGATCAAGAATATGAGTAGTGGAGATTGGATGTGTGCCGCATGTCAGCATTTGAACTTCAAGAAACGTGAAGCTTGTCAAAAATGTCATTGTCCTAAATTTGCCACCCCAGATGAGGTGTCATACTATGGGATGAACAAAACAGAAATCTTAGCGGGCGATTGGTATTGTAGCACATTCAACTGTGGGACACACAATTATGCGAGTAGGGCCGCGTGCTATATATGTGGTGCTCTTAGAGATTACAGTGCTATGACGGCCGCTCCAAACGCGTATGGCTATGATGTTGGTGTTGTTCCAGGATGGAAAACCGGAGATTGGATTTGCTATAGGTATAAATAAGATTCACACATCAACTAAATCATTAAGTTTATGTGAAATGCTGCTTAAGTTATAATCATTTATTGTTTGATTTCAAGTAGATTAGGTTGTGGGCTGCACAACTATGCTAGCAGGATGGAATGCTATAGATGCAAAGCACCAAAGAGTAATTGAGGTAATTAAGAAAACTTTAAATTTGTCAAAATTATGTTTGTGTTTTAGTAGTTAAGTTCTTGCTTTTGCTGATTAATTTAAAGATTTTAACTTTTTTTTTTTTTTTTTTTTGTTTTCAGGATACAAATGTATTTGAGGAAGAGAATCACCCCGAGTTTCCTATAACATATTTCATTTTCTTTTAAATATATATTTTCTTCTCATTGTCATGTAGTCTTGTTATTATTAATATTTTTTCTTTAAAGATTATTATTATTCGACTTTATATTGGGCTACCGTTTTCTAACATATATGAAGTTTACCCTACAAATCTTTTCTATGTTCATGCATCTCTCTCCACACACACATATACTATAAGGGGATTGTATCCAACAACAATCTAGACGCAATGCAATTATAAAATTAAAAAATAAAATTAGAGAATTTAAACTTACATCATATTTACCATTCTACAAGTGATCTCCGCCCTATTTTTTATTCATTTGAAGACATTCGTCTTAATGTCTTCAATGACCTTGACCTGATATCAGTATAACTCATATATTTTATTGTTGTGCGCTTTCCAGATGGACAAGTTTCTCTTCTTGAATCTCATTCTAACACAACACCACCAAAAACACAGGGACACCAATATTTTTGTGACCTTCGTCCATTACTGAAGTGTAAACAAATCATATCCGTAAATAAATCCATATTGATGCTCATATAGTCAGATTGGATAGAACTTCAAAAGACCAATTATGGACCACCATTCTTCAAGCATTAATTTCCAGCCAAATTATAACCATAAGTTAACGATAATAATGATCAAATGTATCCATTAACAGATACCAGGAATATGTATATTTTTTGCGGCTCATTATATACTCTTACTCTTAAATCCACCTATCGACCTCAAAGGAAGAGAGCACCAATCAATCGCCACATGTTGGTCGATTATATGTATATACAGGAAACGAATTAAAGCTATCAATTAATTCACGAGCAATACTGATTTATTCCCAAAGAATATGAGAAACAATACTTCAATTATTTGCATGAACAAGAATCATATGCTAAAATTAGTGAGTGATTCATACATAACTCACAAGTTCATCTAATTTACCCTAAAAGATTGTACAAATTACTTTAAATGCAATTATTTGGTTGATTAACATAATCCTAAGAACTATGATTAAGAGTATAACTTTTAATTTTCACGATGATCACCGGATTGTTGATGATTAGAACCTAAAGTTGATTGATCTACCAATTATAAGTAATCATGTTTGTCCACAAATCAACAAAAACAAAAAGTAGATATACAGTGATCGGAAAAGATTATGCTATATACAATTAATAATTTTATTTATATCAGTTATGTTCACTAGTCATGTGGACTAAAAGATTTTGCATATTAGAATATTTTTTCCTATTTCGAGAAGTTGACATATATGAAAAGAAATGCCAAATGATTTTTCAATCTCTAGATACATATATGTTTTATTGCTCTTATTCATCTCCAATACAAGTCAGCAAAATTCAGTTTGTCCCTTTTTGTAATCAATAATCCAAGATGACATATTGATTGAAATTGGCTTTATAAATCCATCATAGATTTAAGAACAAAAGAAGGAATTTTTATAATAAGAATATAAGTTGTTATAGTTGATAATACATCTATTCCTCTAATCTTCTTTCTGATATTGAGACACCTATAAAGTTATTTAATTACGGGGTTTTGACGTGTGTAACATATAGAAACTGCTCTTTTAATGTATAGAATTTACAGAAGTAATTATTTTTATGTGTCAACCGGTTGGGATGATGAATGCACTAGTAAATGTATCCACTTAGACTCATGGACGTACTCACCACATTCCACATTTCTTTACAATTATGTTAGCGTCGCATCACTTTTCACTTTACCATGAAAATGGCTTTCACAACCATCAATTTTCACTACAAACTTCATTAAAAAACCACGCTTTCAACCACTAGCATAGATCATATTGGAGGTGTGTGGTGTTCACATTGTGGTCACTCTACCACATGATATCATGCCATGAAGCTTGATAAGTAAGTCGAACAGCCTTACAAATACATAGTACCGTTTTAATATCTTACGTATAATTACAATGTGTGTTAAGTATAATACAACTTGTTGTTACTTAAAATTTAGCTTAAAAACAAGTGAATAGAATTTAAAAAACCACTACACGTGGTTTGACCTTATAATCGACTCAATGTGCTTTTAATTAAACAAATAACTAACAATCTTTCTTTTTTATATGAAACTTGTTAATATTTTATGAAATAGTTTGATTGCACGTTTGAATATATGCAATCAAGTTAAATATTTAATTATACTAGATTCCAAAATTTGTTTGGATTTGGGGATGCAATTTCATGCCAATCTGTCACATTTTCTTGCCCATTTCATGCCAGAATTTCTCATGAAATCCATGCTGATTTCTCAATATTCGTTAGCATAATGTTTAATTCCATGCATGCATGCATTTTGGGTAAACTGGTAGTATGCTTGCATCTAAAGACGTTTGTCATTTTCGGACTTTTATATTTTGATATTTTAGTAAGTTTTAACGAGTTATTATTGTTTTTTTACTAATCAGTGACCGTATAATATTTCGCTAGAAATACTTGAAATAGTAACTAACATTGTAAATTGCTACAAAGATTTATGTGGTAAGGTCCGGGACACTGTAGGAGACTCTTATGATTAGAGGTGCTCTTAGTGACCGGCCTTGTTGGGTTGTTCTTGGACTTCCAGATGTAGACACCATAAACCCTTTAGAGGGAATCTTTTGCCGAAGAATTAGGGAGCGTTTGGTTGGATGGAATGGAATGGAATTGAGAAACTAGTATAATTTTCAAGTAAAATTATGTTTGAGTGGGTAATGAAATGTAAACCCAAAGGAATGTTTCACCTCAAATTCTCTTGGTTGTGAGATTTCAAAATCCTTCCACCTAGAGAGGGAATTTGAAATCCCACAACCAAGGGAATTTGAGGTGAAACATTCCCTTGGGTTTACATTTTATTACCCACTCAAACATAATTTTACTTCAAAATTATACTTGTTTCTCAATCTCCATTCCATTCTTCCAACCAAACGCTCCTCTTGGACGATCAAGTGAATAGATCCATTATTGCATGTATGAGCAGGGTTGGCCCAGTAATTAGAGTAGCAAAAGTATTGGGCTTGAATTCCCCCAAAGTTAAGGATCCTATGTTTTATAAAGAAAATTGAGCCCTAATTCTTGAATCTTGAATTCATGTGCGGGTACCATCCAACGAAGCAACCCTACTCCACGGAATCTCCAGATCTCTGATCTCGGTTTCTCTTTGAATCTCCGAAGCAAACTTGCTCCACTTGATTCTTTGTCTCCTTGAATATGAAGTTGAAGATCGAATCAGCTGACTGCTGTTTACATACTCGCTGCACTCGCATAGTCACATAACACTTAGCAGGTTAGTGTGATAATTAATGAATTCTAATTTTTCTATTTGCAAATCATTTTCTAGTTTGCTTAATTACTATCCCCTTTGATAATTCGATTAGGACATTAGGTTAGATTGTTTTCCTGCTTTTGTAGTTTAGTACTTTTGTTAAAAATGTTTTAGAGGCTACTTTGATTAGGTGATAGTTGAAAATAGATTTGGTATTAAATTGATATTTTTATGTAATAGTTTTGTTTAGTATGCTTTGTTCATTAGTTTTGTTTATTAGAAGAAGGGTTGTAATAGATATTATTTTGAAAAGGGTCCGTCTTTTTAATTTGATTGAGGCCCTAAAAATCGTTGAGCCGCTCTTTTGTATGAGCATTTCAATATGTATCGGTATGTCTATATGCATCGTGTATGAGAGAGATTACCTTTTTTAGAAAAAATAATTGAAATATTATCTATTTTAACCTTGCAGAGGGTATCCCTATGTAGCTATGCCTCATCTAGTTGGCACCAACCCAACTTGGCTAATTGGGTTAACCCTCATGCTCATAAATAGAAGAGTCTCACTTTTGATCTCTAAGGATGATAAATTACAAGAAAAGATTAAAAGAAAAACATAAATGTAACAACAAAAGGTCTTTATTATTGATGGAGGGTTAATTTTTTGTTAACTTTTTTTAAATGATCAAAATACATCTAAATTAAATCTAAGTTAAACTCAAAATTTTAAAAATAAATAGATGGTACTGACCACCCCACCCCATCTGTTTAATTTGGTGATGAAAACCATCATCGCTTTGATCATCATTGCCATTATCATCACAATTGTCACCACCACTTGAAAATCCATCATCAGCGTTGCCAACACCATCAACAAAAATGCTTCAACCATTACAAACACTCTACTTTTTTTCTACCACCTTCGTCTTCAACTACCTCGTCTCTAAACCCCTTATAGCTGATCCATCTTCAACACACCACCATACCCCTCGCCACCCCACCTTTAACACCATATCTAAAGAACTCCTTCCCACTTAAGTTGAAGTGAGCACCACTAGGACCTACCAAAAATCAAGTGGTTCTCTCTTATAGATTCGAGTGGCGGTTTTCTCTTATATATCCGACTAGAACAATGTTGTTGTTTCAGGTGTTAAGAGGCCGATTAGGGTACTGATCACCCTTGTTTGATTAAGGTGAGCACAATACACATGGTTCCAATTCAGTGTACAAGTGGTTGTGGATCAAGACAGATATTTGGAAGTGGTGGTCATCGGTAGTAGCTACAATCTGGTGATGGTGGTGCTTTGTGGTGGTGTTGTCAAATCATGATGAGAAAATGTAGCATTTTAATGACCATTAACATGATGTTCCCGAGTTCATTTAAGAAAAGAAAAGAAATGAATTAGAAGAAAAGAAAAAAAACAATTGTGTTCAAAGACTTTTTCTTAATGGAAGAAAATGAAAAGAAATGAAAAAAATATGTGTTTCCGATTTCATTTAAGGAGAGAAGAAAAAATATAATAGAAGAAAAATAAGGTTTAAAATCAAATTTTTTTAAATTAAAAGGAAACTAAAAGAAAAAAAACAAAGAAAAAAACAAGGAAAAAAAAATCGCTCTTGAGTCTTGACTACCAAACAACCCTGTAATCATTTTTATTCAATTAAACACACTCTGGGCTGAAATTAACAAAACAACATTATGGATTACTGTTTATGAAATTCAGGGGTTTTGTAAAGGGGCATTTACATATTTCACCTTTCTAAAGTCATTAATTATATATTTACCCAAGTTTAAAAATCAATTACATATTTCCCCATCCTAAAACATATATATATCATTTACCCATTTTATTAAAATTATTTATCAAATAATTATATTACTCGTATTTTCACTAAAGTATTTTTATACATTTCACTTACAAAGACTATCAATTACATAGTTACCAAAATTCAAGTCTTCTATATAAATTAAAATAATAAAATTTCATCTCGTTTTAAACTTGATTTCAAAACAAGAATAATCGATAACCAAACTTATATCTTCAAATACAAAATATAATTGTCAAAGATTTCAAACGATTATAATAATAAAACATCAATATGTAAAAATCACTTAGGTGGTGTTTGTTTTTTGGCAAAAGCTCTTCCCCACCTCTTTATCTGCGCGCACGTAGACGCGAGAATAGCTTTTGAGTGCGCAAACTGTTTGTTTTTTGGAAGACGTTTCAATAAAAACCGCCTTCCTGACGTCTGCATGGAGAAGATGTGGTGTTACCACTTCTCAGGTCTTCTTAACCTCTTCTCCTCTTTACCCCTAACCCTTTCAGACTTTTCTTCTCATTTGTGTTCAACCCTTCAACCCACCATTCCTCTCCTCTCCTCACTGCAGCTCGTCTCCGCCCACGCCGCCGCCCTCCGACCGGCCGCCCCGCTCCGCCGCATCCCTCTCAAGTATGAGCACCGCTGCCCCACCTCCTCCCACCGGCCGGACCACCGGCGACCCCCCTCCCCTAACTTGCGCCCACCCAGCTACGCCCACCCACCTACGGACGCCCACCTGTGCCCGCCTCCCTGCAACCACCCCCATCGACCACCGTCACCCCATCGACCACCTTAGCCCCCCATCGACCACCGTCGCCACAAATCAACTGCCCACCCACCTGCACCCGCCTCCCTGCAACCACCCCCATCGACCACCGTCGCCCCCATCGACCACCGTAGCCCCCCATCGACCATCGTCGCAACAAATCAACTGCCCACCCACCTGCGCCAGTCCCTACTGCGCCTTCCCTCTCACCATCGACCTCCATCGCCGCTAGAGCCACCCGTCCCTGCTGCGCCTTCCACCTCAACCACCACCGGTCCACCCCGCTACCACCGGCCCACCCGCCACCGGTGAATCCACCATCATCTATGTTGAAACCCTAAGCATAATTTGTGTTTTGGTTTAAGGTTTTAGTTGATTTGTGGTTTATATTATTTGGTTTAAGATTTTGTTTGATTTGTAATATTAACAGTCTGCAGATGTTAAAAAACAAACAGTCTTTTTCTTGCAGACTACAAACGTTTGGTCCACCTCTTCTGCTGCAGATGTCTGCGGATGTGGTCCGCAGACTGCAGACGTTTTTCTGCAAAAAAAAAAAAACAAACAACATCTTAGTAAAAACAAGGTAAAATAATTATTTAATAGGTTAAGTTTAATGAAATTAATAAATATATAATATATATGTTTTAGAAAAATAATATATGTAATTAATTTTTTAGCTTAAGGAAATATGTAATTTATGATGTGAAATACGTAAAATCCCTTTTGTAAAACCCTAAACAAAATATTCAAATTCTGCCATCAAAAGATAAAACCCAATTAAGAATTCTTACATCAATGGTTTCAGCCGCCGACGGTGGCACCGCCGGAGACGGCGGTGGTAATCTGAATATTTTTCCTCTGCTGCGTACGTTAGCCAAAGGGGCAGCTGTAACCCTAGGTGGGGTCATCTCCATCACCACGATTTCATCCACTACAGTTGCATTATTCACACACAAAAAGGTAACATACAGATACCCAACACCCTCTTGTTTCTTGATTTAACATCTTTAGTAATTCAATTGAGAAAATCAAGAAGAAAGATTCAACTTTTACAAGAATTAGTAGGGCTTTAGATCTTAGGGTGCCCCTCTATGCTTGTTATGATTTGATTTGATACTTATGCAAGTGTATAACATAAGATATCGGTATATTGTGCGATTGATATTCGAAAAGGTGGAATGACTGATGATATAGGAGAAGGGGTACATTTAGGAAGAAAAAAGGGGTTTTGTTTAGCATAATGTTTGATTTTGTTACATGGGTGCAGGGTCAAATTGGATCATCATCATCATCTATGAATAATAAGAATGCAAGCTCATGTGATGTATGTAGAGGGAAAGGGTTTTACATGTGTAAATTATGCAAAGGGAATGCTACAATCGCGTGGTCTCCGTTGTATGATCCTGTGTTCATTAACCCATGTCTTTGCCCTACTTGTGATGGACATAGGTATATTCAATTTCATCCTTAAAAACTCCATTAATGTATTTGTAACTCCATTGGCATTTGACTTTTAAGGGGTCAAATGAATTGTTGTTAATCTTTAGAATTGACAAAAGCAATGTTCTTTGTTTATGAGATATTGAACATTACATTCTAAGCTCTCAATAGTGTATTTGATGGAAGCATTAGGAGACTAAACGCGTAAACGAACTATGTTAAAATTTGATTTGGATTGAAATACGTTTGACTTTTTTCAATTAGTCAAAGGTGATTACAGTCTCAAGCCCTTTGCATGTTTGGCGCCTAATGCGACTTTGACTACCTATAGGTGGATAATTAACGGTGAAATTGTTTTTTTGACTTTAGGATTCAACGATGTCTAAACTGTTTGGGTAGTGGATTCATTCAACAAGCTAAAGGTATGTATTAAAGATTGCAATAATTAAGTAAAATGTTTCCTCAAACTATCAATATCAGTTGTAATATTATTTCTAGTTTCAAAGTAGCATGTTTGACACCAAAAGTCAAACTATACACTTTTCTCAATTCTGTGAGATGTGATTTAGTTTAATGCTTGAAATTTCTTGCAGAAAATGAGTAAATGTGTTGGAGCCTGGAGCATGGTTTCTTGAATGTTCTGTGGATGCTCTTTTGTAAAGTTGTTGAACAGAACGCGGTGATACGGGCCTTTAATGATTCTCTTATACGGTTTTAATAGGGTTGCAAATGGGTTGAGTTTGAGTTCACTTGACGGATTAGGGTTTTAGACGCGATTGTATAGCTTAAATAAGTGTTTTTTTCTTCATAATTATGTGTGATAAAAACAAATTCAATTATTGACTCGTAGAGACTTATAAACAAGCTTCACATAAACGACTCAAAAACCAAACACAGACATGGCCTCGTGTTTGAACTTGAGTTTACAAAGGTTTATGGTTTAGTGAAACTTGTTAATATTTAATATTGTTGTGTAAACTGATTTGAGCAGTTATGTTATGCGATTAGATTTGGTATATATTTCCAATCTGTTTATTTGATGTGTTCCAATATAAGTCACTTGGGTGAATAATTTGTACCAAATACAGCGCCAGTTTGAATATTTGCGGATAGATGATATGTAAGTTAGTCTGTATCGTGAAGCCCATACGGTGCCCTAGTTGTGTATGACAATTGCAACTGATGCTTGTGCCGCCTTTACCTCACGGTTTATAGAGCAAAATCCCCTACAAACAAACAAACATACCCAGTAAACTTCACTCATAGTAAGCTATTAGTAGGGTTTGAAGAGAATTAGATGAACACAAATCTTTCCTCTAATCCTAGAAGATAGAGAGATGCTCCCTAAGACTCCCGTCAAAGACTTCTCACTGAGAAATATAAATTATAAAAACACAAATAACATAAATTATTGGTAAGGAAAACAAAACAAGAGGTATCAATAATAGTAATAGACTACTTGTACATGAATTGGTGATAAAACTACTAGTAATATAGTATTAGCAGTTAAAGAGAGAAAAAGAAAATAATAAGTAGCAGAAATCACCTTATAAGTAACTAGCATTTGCATCAAACCAGAAGGCAAACAAATGGGTAAGAAAAGCTAAGACACTAATAAAAAGTTAAAACAAATCCACATGCTCCTTAAAAATCCATAACCTTTATCTGACATCTTCAAAAATTCTATCATAGATCATATCCTTAGAGTGGTGCAAAATTAGCAATCTTGTGTAACCTGCTCAATCCATGTCGGTTTGGGCCCACCTCTGTTTGTCCTCTCCTCCACTGTGAATTCCACAGTTCTTACCAGTGTCGTCATCTGTGTTTCTTTTACAAAAGTACAAACCATCTTAATCTCCTCTTTCTTATCATGTTCGAAATGTGTGTCACCTCTAATTTTCCCCTCTTTATTTTTTGTTTTGTCCATCTTTATATGCCCACACATCCACATCAGCATCATCTCTACTACCTCCAACTTTTGCGTTTGTGTATTTTCTATGGCCTAACAATCAACACTCGTGTAATAGTAATAATACTAATCTTAATGAGATGCATAGTTTCAATTTGAACTGTTGATAGCATCAATAACTGCCCTATAGTTTTACCTCACTTGCTAATGCAAGATTATAATCTTTATTACTGTCTTCAAATCATTGTGAATGATTTGAAACTATTTATAATCATATTTAACACATTAATTGTCTACAAAAGAAATAAGTGGATAACATTTGTTTTCGGGTCAACTCAAACAAACCTTAGTGATACTAAAAATTACTGTGTTTTGATGTGTTATGCAGCATTACAGCCCGCCCGACCCACCATTTCCACAACTACTTATACCATTCATTGCTTTGTGTTATATCTCATGACATTTTTTTAACTTTGCAGTAGGTGGATCTAGAGGTGGCCATACTAACACTTTTATTTATTTATTTATTTTTATTTTTAAACAAAGTTATAGATGATAATTGTGCTAGTTATTATCACAGGAACAATAACAATTACGATAATGATATCTATCTTTGAATACGTTTCTGACTGCGCAGGCTCGGTCATTATATAGACCTAGAAGAGATGGTTGAGGTTGCCTCATGGCTAGCTTCAGGATTAGAGCTTGAGGGTAAGTCGTAGTTCAACCCCTTGAAAAAAACAACCAACACAAGTGAAACTAAAGAAACAGATGACTATTGGGGTGCTGCATTAACCATCCAACCAACCAACTTATGAACGGTTGTAGGCTACGAGCGTGTTTAAGGTCACATACTACCAAGGAGCAAATCGTAAGTCACGAACATTGTATGTTGTGTGGCTGCTGTTATGTTTCATGCTTTTTCAGTATCCCCCCATTCAGTTTTTAAGAGGAGTGACAACGGTCCTGGCTAATATAACAAGACCAGTCTTTTGGGTCAAGCGGTCACATGTGATGGGTATTTTGGTCATTTCAACAATTTTATCTTAACCTATGTATTGTTCTTGAATTTTTTTAAGCAGAGACGAAGCGGGTAAATGATCAAAATCCCCATCACATGTCATCTTGTGACCTTCAAGCGGATTGAATACAAAAAAACCTGTAGAAGTTGGCTTCGAACCTAACCACTGTCTCACCTGCTTGAAGATTACATATAGAAAACTAGACTAAACTTGTAGCACTTATAGATAAACATATGGTATTACAACAACAATTGTATAACATACTCGCATGTAAATGAGACGTAACTACAACACATTTCAAAGAAAACTTAAAAGACTACCAAAAATTAAAGCCTGAGAAAGAGAAACACGAGCGTGAACACAAGCATGTTTCATCATTCACATACACAACCCTTTTTGTGCAAGATCATTTACTTGTATGTCAAGATTTTGTAATCTCATATAAAAGCACACAACTATTACCTCGAGATCCCTTTAATAAAATCTATTTCAGTCGTGATGGTGGTGAAAGCAAGACTTTTTGGTCAACCTCGTCGCTTTCTGATGCTTCTTCACTACTCGAATTTGACCTAGAATAGCTCCTATCATCTTCTATAATTCATCAAAACAAATAAACAATCTTTTAAACTTATATCACCATAAGTGAAATGTACTTTAAAATCATACCATATTCGTAATATTCTGGAAGCTGTTTGACGGTTGTTGATTCAAGACTTTCAGGAAGCAAACAACTACATAGAGCACCTGAAACGGTCATTTAAAATGCGTCACAAGTGATTTTATCGAAAAAGAAATATTGTTTAACCTCTTTACAAGTAAACAAGTTAAAAGTTAGCAACTTTGCTTACCTATCTTCGCCAACCGATTAACCCACCCAGGAATCCTTTTGCAATTTAGCCTATGGGAGATATCATCTGTAAAATTGTTGCAATTCTTGGAAATTAAGTGATATGTGTCCCCATGATAATCAGAAGCTATGTTCTCGATAAACCTCCTAAATTCCGTAGCTGACATGTCTATATACCCGAGTGAAATGGAACATCTGTAGATAAAGCCAGGGCATGTTCTTGGTTCAACTTCAAAGACTCCACTAATTGAATAGTCATGGGCCCCAAACGCGTATTCCATGCCATACACTGCACCAAGTTTTCGTCCATCGTTATTTTCAAACATCACGAGTATAAACGAAAAATAGAGAACAACAACATTCGGACAAATAAAAGGAAAAAAATGACATTTGTGTGCAAAAATCGTAGATAAAGAGAATCACATGCAATAAAACAATGCATTTAGCATAGTATAGATTGAACCATAATATACACACTGGTAATGTATACACGCACGTATATTCATATATCTATACGTATATTATACGTTTATGATTTTGGATTTCTTGATAACAAAATCAACAATTCATGAACCCATAGTTTCATAACAACAAAATTCAAAATCGATTATATCGAATAATGAATTACCTTCAATTCCCGTATGAAATATACCAAATCCAAACCAAATGCTGTAAGAATTGAAAGGTGTGAGATCATATACATTCAAGAACACCTCTTTATCCATCAATCCATCAATTGATGGTAACTTATTATTGCCCTCCATTTTCAATTTCTTTTATACGAAATTGAAAAGAAGAAGACAATTTTATCTCTTTTAATCTGATGAAGAACAAAAAGGGGTTCAAGAAAGGGGAAAAAGATAATCTTTTTATTGAATAATAATATTTGCCGATGAAAAGGGGTTGTTTTTCCGGCCGCCGGAGTGAAAAAGATTGAAGCTTTTTCAGGTAATGTTTTTGTTGGAGATCAAAAGAAGGAAGCCGGAGGATTATTTGCAGCTTCCTGAGTCAACTCGGACTCATGGGGGCATCTTATATATGGGTGATTTTTTTTGATGCTTGTATGAACAAGAAAACTCGTTTTGATAGCAGCCATTGATCTGTATCACAATCTTTCGAACCGAAAATGGTCATAGCTATCATTCAATTATATCATGTTACATCATTTGAATCCAAAATTACCCTAACATTATAAAAATAAAGTTTAATTATGAGGTGGTTGCGACTCAATTTTAGGTTCCAGAACTCGATGTCCAACCTGATGGTAGTGCCTAAAGATAAATTTTCTGTCCCTTTCACATGTTGCCCTTGAAAATTTTTTGTATGTTTGTTTGGTGGACTTGTGGATGCACTAAGAAAACTTACTAACCGAGTGAATCATATTTTGAAATCAGTCATATGCTCATCACCCTTCTATCTAATATTAATGTAATTTCAACGATACTCGATACGCTAATAACAGTGAGATATTCCTCACAAAATAATACTCGGAATTCCTCTCAAGAATATATAGCAGCATATGCATTTCCTCCTCTAACTACGTAACAAGTCCTATGATATACACAACTTAGATTTAGGAGTAGGTGTTTGTGAGTGTGAGTTTGTAAAAAAACCTTGAATCATACATGTATACCCAAACAATACCCATAAACATTTTTTTGTTTCTTTTTAGTTTCATTTGTAGTTGGATAATATAGTAATATACTAATTAATCTTACTATTTTTTTAGTTTCTATGTATGTAATTAGCTAATAAAATTAAATAAAATATAGAAATACTCAGAAAAGTACTTTGAGAATTTCGGAGGGTAATTTATAACAAACTAATAAGTATATTAGATAGCCTATGGGTGACAACTAACTGGCTATCCGACGTTTATCAAGTCAGGTTGCATATGATTTATAACGGGATGTGAGACTATGATATGATAACCCTTCAATTTTAAGTGTTTTACATTGTATGTGCGTTCATGCAACATGGTTCTACTACAACACACAAGTCAAATACTAGGTCACCAAATAACTATAATAAGTAAAAATAAAGTAGACCAATCGTCACTAAATAAGTTATCCATATGAGAGTATTAGGGTTGCTTACTTGGACTATAAAAATCTAAGATTGGACTCTTCTACCGTAAAAGACAGGGTGAGTAAGAATAAACATAGTTTATGGTATAAAACATTAAAATACAGGCTTAACTTAAAGTAACCAAACGAGCCAAGCCCAGATAAAATTAACTCATACTCAAATCTTAACATTGACAAATTATTATTAAATTAATATTTACTAACTTTTAACTACTACCATCTTATTATAATAGTTAATAAAAGTTAAGCTAGATTTTTTCTTTTTTCTTCTTTTAGTAAACAACAAAAAACAAAACACAAACAATTTTACAACGAGATACAACATCAAGATAAAAAAAAATATAATAAAGAATAAAAAAATTGAATCTTTGTGCCCTAATTGAAAGATACACACATATATACACACACATCTTCCCCCTTTCAACCCTCTTCCAATCGCTGTTTCTCTGTCTTCTTCAGTGCTTACAATCTTATTACCCAATGGGCAGCAGAGCTAACGGCACCACCGCCGCCGGCGCCGGCAGAGCTACAACCACCGGCAACGGCGGCGCCACCGTGGACAAAGGCGTTGATTTCGCCAACTATTTCTGCACCTACGCCTTTCTTTACCACCAGAAAGAAATGCTCTCTGATCGTGTTCGAATGGACGCTTATTACAACTCTGTTTTCAACAACAAACATCACTTCATCGGAAAAGTATGTACTTTCACTCTTTAAGTTTTACCCATGATTATCTTTATTTTGGTTGAGAGAAAGATTGCTTATTTTGGTTGTTGTTGTTGAGGTTTTGTGGTTTTTGAATGCAAGATTAGTATGGGGTGGTTAAAGATTGTAACTTTGTGATGTATTTGATTCTTTGGAATAGTGTGTTTGATGTAACCCTAGAACCCCAATTGATTCTTGAGCTTTTGGATGATGATATGCTTTAAAATTGTGTTGGAATTTTGACACTTTGGTTTGAAAAGCTCGAGGCGCAAAGCACAAACTAGCTCGGTTTACTTACTTGATGCACAAGTGAACAAGTACTAGAAAGCAGGGCCGGTCCGAGAGCATTCGAATAATTTTGGGCCCGCCCCTATAATATAATATCAATAACCCGTACGTAAAAAATCTATAATACGACAATTGTTTTACCAATAAACAAAAGTATTGTAGCAAAGTAATCTAATTTACTTACTTAAGCGAATCGTAAGACTCTCCTAGCGTTTTTTAATTGAGTTTAGAATGGATAATGGTAGTGGATCGACTAAACTAATTAAAATGTTAACGGGCCCTAAGTTTTTATAGGTCAAGATAATTAAATTGCTATTGGGTTTGTTTATTAGTTTGTTAATAGCCTATAATTGTTTTTAAAAATTATATATACATACATAATATAAATTTTTTTTTAAAATTTCGGGCCCCTGAGGAGATTGGGCCCTGGGCGGTCGCCCACCTCGCCCACCCTCAGGGCCACCCATGCTAGAAAGCGTGTCTTGACAACCAACACGTGTTTATTTTCTTGCGCCTGAGGCTGTGGAGCTATTTAGTCGAGTAACGGGTCATGCATGGTAATGTTACGACCCCAAGATCTATGAAATGTAGTTTTTAAAAGAGTAGAAGACTTAGTTTTGCTATTAATAAAGAGCCAGTGGCGTAGTTTGTTGCTTGTTTGCCTTATATTTGATGTAATAGACTTAATGAACTGTAGAAACTGGTACTTTTAGAGATGACCGATGAATTTGTTTATATATTCTTTTATATCACATGCCTAGGATGTAGCTATAAATGAACTTTATATATAATTTATATAAGATGTATACAACCTAAAAAAGCTATATGTACAATTGTTCATCATTCTGATGCATAAAATCTTCTTCGTATCTAATGCGCGCCTCAATTGCGTTTGATGCTGCTTTTGCATATGTTTTTTGCGCTTCACCTAGTAGGTTGGAACTTGAACTAATTTGGTTATTCCTTGGAGAAGACTGTGTTGGATGTAGGAACAGGTAGTGGCATTTTAGCAATTTGGTCAGCTCAGGCAGGGGCAAAGAAGGTATATGCAGTTGAAGCTACTAAAATGGCGGAGCATGCGCGCGAGCTTGTGAAGGCAAATAACCTTCATGAGGTGGTTGAAGTTATTGAGGGTTCAATAGAAGATATAACTTTGCCCGAAAAAGGTTGGTATCAATACTACTGAATATTGAATTATCATCCTTTTTTTTCTATTAAAAAGCATAATGATTTCTGAACAGTTGATGTGATAATCTCTGAGTGGATGGGATATTTTCTTCTGCGTGAATCTATGTTCGATTCTGTTATCTGTGCTCGTGATCGCTGGCTGAAACCATCTGGAGTTATGTAAGTACTTTCACACATTTTGCTATTTGTTACTTATTTTATAAGTTCTTAGATATTTTATATCATAGATCACCTATTCATATTAATGTTGGAACTCTGACCATCTTGAGTGAAAATGTATAATCTTGTTTTCTGAAATTTATGTATGATTTTGTTCTAATTTGTAGGTATCCGAGCCATGCTCGCATGTGGTTAGCGCCAATCAGATCAGGATTAGCGGATCATAAAATGAGTGATTACGAAGGAAGTATGGATGATTGGCATGGTTTTGTTTCAGAAACTAAATCTTATTATGGCGTTGATATGAGTGTTTTGACCAAACCATTTTCCGAAGAGCAAAAGAAGTACTATTTGCAGGTTGAACACTTGTGTCTTGTCTTTCATCTTTTTAGTTATATAATATTTCAAACAAAACCAGATATTTTCTTTTATTTTGGCATGCTTTTATAATCTTTAACATGCATTTAATGGTGTAGAGTTCTTTGTGGAACAATCTTCATCCCAATCAAGTAGTCGGAACATCTACTATTTTAAAGGAGATTGATTGTTTAACCGTTACCGTTGAAGACATCCTTAAAGTTGAAGCTAGCATTTCATCAACAATTACCAAAGAGGACACAAGGCTATGTGGGTTTGGTGGCTGGTTTGATGTTCATTTTAAAGTGAGTATTCTTATGCCCACAAGTCTTCAACGAGTCGTGGGGTCTAGTTAAACCGATTTCTATATTTTTATAACTTTGTTTTTATGATTATAGGGAAGGAAGGAGAATCCTGCTGAGTGCGAGGTTGAGTTGACTACGGCTCCTAGCGTAGATGATGGTACACATTGGGGTCAACAGGTTAGAAACTCTTAAGAAAAGATGATTATACCTTTTGTGTTAGTGGTTTCTATCTTGTTTTCTTGTGAAAGCTCTTAGCTTTTTTTCGGGCACTATGTGCAGGTCTTTTTGTTGCATCCTCCTGTTCGTGTAACCGAAGGTAATGAGATTCTTGTTAACTTTTCAATGACCCGTTCTGAAGAAAATCATCGCTTAATGAATGTTGATCTTGAGTATGAAATTAAGTCGTCGTCGGGCAATATGCTGCCGCCTGTCAGAAACAAGTTCTATATAGAATGAAGCCGAACAAAAGGACTAGTATTTTTGCAACATTTCAAAGGTAGGTTATGAGGTTATAGAACATTAAAGAGTTGAATTAATTTATGATGAGACATTTGCAGCAAATCAACAAGAAAGTGTTTCATCTTTTCCCCACTGCAGATATTTCTTTTTCATGTAATTTATGTTGTGTGATTTTGGGTTTTTATTCTTATTACTTTTGCTTCATGTAAACACCAGAATTAAATGTTAAAAACGTTCAAGAAAGCAATTATTTCTGCAGTTTTTCCTGTAAATGGATGGGAAAAAACCCAAACCCGAGAATACCCGGAACATTTGAGATGGGTATTCAAGTATGAGATAGGGATTGGTTTGAATTTTTTCTGCGGTACGGAATTTGTTGATACCCGACCCAAATACCCGAAACCATATATATTTACCCGAACCATATACGGTATACCTGAAACCTTTTTATTTTTATATTCTCGTGTGACCAGTGTTTAGTAATTGATGCTTCAATATAGTAACTTCATTTTCTTTTGTTTGGAGATGCTATTTATGTTTCATATGTCATGAAGCATGAGCTTTATCTTTTTGATTTGCATCTTCATAAAAATTAGTTTAGATATATCTTAAAGGTTCATGGTGATACTAATATGTATGCTGTTTATTATACTTTGATTTGTAGTAGTTATAACTTAATTTTTTCTAGAATTAAAGCGAAAAAAATAATTGAATAAATGTATGTTGAAATCACAACGTTTATTCTTTAATAAACTAAGATATACGGTGTTTTTTTTCACCATCATCTTTAACTTTAAATTTCTCTTGAACTTTTCTTTATTTTTACAAATTAAATTCGATTTGCCTTCACTTCGACAAGAATAATTATTTTTCTTATAGAAAATAAAAATATTAGTTTACTTTCATAAGTCAAACCTTGAGAGCAAAATCAAATTTAATTTAAATTTTAAGTTCAAATTCATAAATTGAATAACATAAATTTAAATTTTGTAAATGTTTACGTCATTATTCATATATATTCTCAAGTCTCAACGTATCGCCTTTTTGTAAATGTTGGGCCGGGACGACTCGTTAGATTGGGTCTATAAGATTTTACCACATGAATTGGTTTATATCGCTAAAAGGTGCATCGGTTTATAGCTTTATTCAAATGAAATCTTTTGTTAAAAACATGTATGGTGGAGTCCGAAGAGGCGCCAGGAAGGCTGGAGATTTGGTTAGTGATACTTTGATAGTCGTATTCAATTGAAGAGGCTGTGCAAAAGGTGAAGTTTATAGGGTGCACAAAACCAACAATGACATACATCACAAATCTACATATCTAATTACTTTAAGTAAGTTATAAATATAATTAGGTTTAAACATGTACCTTAAAAGGTTAAACGGTTAAGGTACAATTTTTATCATACCTTAAACGTATCGACCTGTTAATGACACGAAACCTATTAAGCTTAAACAGTAAATATGTTGTCATGTCGTGTTAACAAGTTCATGTTAAAATCTGTGAGTTATATTTAGAAGTGAATGATTAGCCCGAAACTCAAAATGTTAATCAGCCTTTGCTTCGGCCCAATAAGAGTCTACAACCATTAGCCCAATACTCTTAGTTTCAACATTTTGACGATCTGTTTGGTTAGGGCCCATGGTGTACATTCAATGATTTAAATGCATTAGAAGTATTCCACTGTTATAATGAATTAATTAAAAGCAGTTAAGATGAGATATACAAGACATGTAAATATGGAAAGGTTTTAGGTTCACGTCTCACTTTGAGTAAAATACTCAGAATTGAGACAGTGAGTTTATTTAGTTGTGAGTTTCCTTCTGAGAGGGTTGGAGGGTTGTACGTTTGTCGTTAAAAAAAACTAATTAGTGAACAATTAACGACCTATCAATAAACATACCTATGTAGTTTAGGTTCTAGTTCAAGAAAAAGACTAAGCATGCTTAGCCGCTTAGCGGTTTAACCTACCAAAAATATAAGTGTCGTTTGATTAACCTATTGTAAATAGACAGAACTGGATAAACTTTTGGTATAAATAACGAGAGAGAAGTAAAAAAGGCCCACATAAACATGTGTAATTGATTAATTTGATAGATTATATAAATCATTAGTTTTAAAAACCTATGATAAAATAAAATTAGCCATGTATGACATCTTATATGGGAGAAATAAATATATACAACTTTATCTTGAAAATTAAATATAGAATGATCAAACTTAAAAAGAAAAAAAATGAATTTATACTTTAAAAATTAGAAAGGAAACTCTCATTCACCTAACATAATATATTAATGAAAAGGAAAGTTGTGAGGCAAAAGGGGTTTGCTATTGCTGCTTTTGTCCCTGCCTTACTTGACAAAGATTTCCAAGTGTCATTCCCATTGACCCTCACTTTTCAACTTGTGTAATTGATAAAAGGGACACTTTTTAAGATGATAATATTATTTGGATTTTTTTTGTCTTCTAAGTAAATAATAAATTTCTATGTTTTGATCAATTTATGGATGAATGAGTCAGTTAGTTATACCTTTTTTTGTTAAGAGATAACACATAAACTTTAAAAACTTATCAGAACAAATAAACTAAACGGGTTAAACAAATTAACATCAATAATGTAACATTACTATTATCTTATACGCTAATAGTTGATAAAACTATAATAGAAAAAAATAAAAAGCTTAATATATGTCAATGGGCTTGATACGTTTTATTTGTTATCCAAATAGTTTATTTTCTACTCTATTATTACGGTACAAAACTACTTAATATATTTAGGGCATGTTTGGGATTCCATTTAAAAACCAACTTATTGACTTATTGACTTTTTCAATAAGTTAATAAGTTAGTATGAAGTGACTTATTAACTTATTCACTCATAACAATCACATTGCCAAACACTATAAAATAACTTTTTAACTTTTCAAAAGTTAAAAAGTTAAAAGTTGATAAAAATAAGCACTCCCAAACACCCACTTAGATACATAAAATAAAGTAAATAATACCAAAATTTTAATGTATTTCTCTATTTTATATAAAAAGAAAATCTCTTAGCCTAGTTTTAAAAAATTTAAATTCCTTGAATCTGTTTAGAACACATTAAACTTTCAACTTAATAATTAGTTTCGGTTACTCAAAATTTATTACATATTTGGAGACCATATAGGTGATTGTTTACATTGTAAATGTCATGTCATTTTGTTGGTGTTTGGAATTGTAAAATTTAATTCCAACAAATTTCGCGAACCAAACGTCCCCTTAAATGACAAAAAAGATTTCTACATTCTCATATTTTTTTCACTTGAACTCCAATGCATCGTATATTGACCGTTTTACACATAATAAATTATCTGAGTTTTTTGTGGCACACATGGAGTCTATTATATAGAATTCTTGAAACTTTAATATGCAAAATCTAAATAACATTTTTTATATAAAATAAAAAAGATATTAACTTTTTATAGCATTAATCATAGATGAATATTTTCAATTCCTACATATTTATATGTGGGCAGCCTATTAAAGACAAGTTATATATTTGTGTCGGGTTGAAACAAGTAGATCAATACATGCCCTCTTCCTATCTTTTTGGTAGGATAATAAATAAATGACAAACAAACAATGTTGTCATGGAGCCACAAGAACATGTTATGTGTCGTCCATATCATCAAGAATGTCGTCTTCAATATATGAAAGAATGTCATTTGTACACGGATCAACATTTTTCTAAAATAATAATTTATGAGTTCATGAAAACATATACTTAAAATAAAATAAATAAAAGAACTTTATGAGATGTTATACATGCATTAATGTTTGTTATGCAAAGAAGATAATAATGTAATCATCTTTGAATGATGCGTTTTATTTTATCTCAATAAATAAGGATTATTAAAGTTAAGAGACGGCTTAATTAGTCAAATTAAGGGTTAGGATATAACTTTGTTATGAGATTTTTTTTTCAATCTCTTCCTTTTACCTCTCTAGGCGAGCATAAAAGAAAGTACTAGGAAGAATAACGCTAACTACTAAACGAATATCATAAATTTGAGAGAAATCATAATAGTGACAAGTAAGAGCATATAAAGAGACATGAATAAGGCAACCGAAAACCCAATACATAAAAGTACGTATACAATCCCCTAACAAATCTATATGCGAAGACTATGTTAACGCAATACACAGGCTAATCCACATAAAGGTCTCTAACATTTATCCGATGTCTCAAAAAACATCTATTCTCAATCATATCTTTAAAGAGATGCAAGTCTAACAAATGTTGCCTAATATGCTAATCTTTAGTTAGTTTGGGCCTACCACTAATCCTCCTCTACTCTACTATGAAGGTTTCTACGGTTGTTACTGGTACAGTCATTTGCCTTCGCGTTACAAGTGTAAACCATCTCAATTCCCCATCCGTTATCTTATCTACCATACAATCCACCACTACCTTTACCCCAGAAAACTTTATTGTTATCCGGTGCAACCTCGTGCATCCACACATGCACATCAACATCTTCATCTCTGCTAGCTTTATTTTTCATATGTCTTCTTGATAGCCCAACAATCAAATCCATGTAATTAACATATCAATTGATTTTCAACCTTATAGAACCTCCTCTTTAATCTAACTGAAAACCTCTTGTCAAATAATACACTTGTAGTTGTTCTTCATTTGCGCGGTGCTGCCTGAAGACGATGAGATACATTATAATCATGTCTTTGTTACTTTACACAAATGATCCTAAATACTTAAACTTGATTGCTAGAGGTACAAGGTGACCTTCAATGGTGAGTAGTTAGTCCTCATTGGGTGTACAACCAAAGTTACATTGGAGATACTCGATTTTAGAGCGATCTTTAAACCCTTAACCTTTAGGGATGCTTGCAACTCCTCAAGCCTCTTATTCAAGCTCAGTTTGCTCTTCGTTACTAGTACTTTATCATATACGAAAAGCAAGCAACACAGTATCGCCTCCTAAATCAACTTGAATAACTCATCCAGGACTATCACAAAAGAAACATACCAAATACATAGGGAGCTAATATCACATAATTAGCTAATAACATCTTGAACATATTAAAAAAACCAATTTGCATGCTAAAATTGATATTCATCTCAAAGACATCAACCCTAACGGAAAACGCTTAAAACCATCAAAACAACATGTGTAACTCGTTTGATAATCATGCTAGATGAACAAGATGGTCAAAATCAGCTGACGAGTTGTAATCAAACTTTTAGTAAGTTAATCAGGTCGTAGACAATTATAAACATGTTGTAATAAAGGTTTAAAAAGTTGTAACAATAAAGGTGTTGACCGGTTGGTATTATAAATTGTATATGCGTGTATATTGGTTTTATATAAGTTGATGTATTGATTTGTTTAATTTTGATACAACCGTTTATCAAACATGTTACCCAATTTAAGAAGATCACAACAAATACGCATAATTAACACAACATTTAGTTCTTTCATATGTGATTTATATAGTGTTTTGGATTGTTTCAGGTTTTGTAAACGATTATACGAATTCTTATTCTCATTTTACAAGCAATTCAAATTTATATAGAATATTAATAGCAATTAGTGTACAATATCAAGCATAAATTCTTATTAAGAAAACATTTATTTATTTGAAAGACAACTTCCTTAAAAGTTGCAATAGCTTTTGTACTTGCAAACTTTGTTGAATGGAGTCTTAGGATGTAAAATTTGTTGTTTAGCACAATGTGGGAGACATCTCCAACATTTTATATTGAAAAGCATGCTTAAGACAAAAGTCACAAGGTTAATTATTTAATAGATTTGTTACTTTAAACAAAGTTTTATAATACTTGCATATTTATAGTAACATATATTTTATATAAAACTAAACAAGTAAACCGACCATTACACTTATAAGATTAAGATATTGGTTACTATAAATCATGGGAACCACATCAAATCTTATGTATTGATTGTATGCAATACGATTACAGTAAGTTATACATCAAATCGTTTTTTAGCTGGCATTTATAAAAATATTACACTTAGAACTAATCATATAACAACTAACATCAAGTAGATAGTTAATAAGAACTTATATAGTTATATTACATCAATGATGGAGAGATAGAAATTTATAAGCATATTTATGTTTGAAAATATATATAATATTGCCTTAGATCTACAATAGTTCTTGTCTTGTTCTCAAATTGGGAGGACATAACACTCTGTTTTCCTGAATTTTGGGAGCACAACTCAACTTAAAAGCACCATTTTCCGTATTCTATGCCTTAAAATTTTATTAAGAAATCTTTTTAGAGTTTTTCTTATATTATTGGTAAATAAAATACTCAACAAATACCAAAACTAAAGAATATCCTTAACTAATATTCTAAAATTAAACCAAATTTAAAGCGATTGACTAGGCCACCTGGCTTACACATAGACAACATTCATAAGTTACATATCAAAATGCATGTTTACAATAGTTTTTCAATCCTGATTCAAGGAAAAAAAGAAATGAAACGTTTAAATATGCATTATAAGTCAACTAGTACTATATGAAATACAGATGTTAAAATAAAAGAACCACCCATACGGATCAACATAACTACGTATTTACAAAAAGTGATGTTAGAATTGAACAAAATTTACATCACGTGCATATTTGTGGTGGATAAATATATCTAACTAGCTAGTTACATGTCCATACCTAAACACTAATACAAATTACATGGCACTTTATACTTGAGAGGGGCCATTATATATAACTTGGTGAAATAGTGGGGTAGAAATGAAAATAATAATAATCGCTATTTAATCCCTAATCTTTGTTTTTATGATTATTTTAATAGTTTTTCTTTTCTTTTCACTTTGCTCCTTTTGGGGTCGTTTTTGTGTACACTAAAAGGCAAAGGGAATACTCACACTAGTAGGGTACTACTCTAGGGAATACTCATAACCCTTGAGTCTCTTTTTTGCTAGAATCTGACCCAAAATGCTTGAAAATAATTGGTGCACCGTATTGCGGATGAAGCAACATAAGAACAGTAGGCGCATGCTGATACTTCGGCGACAGCTCAAACGAGAATCTTTGTAATATCATCGCAATCGTCACTTTCGCTTGTAAAATTGCAAGATTCTGACCAATGCACGTGCGCACACCAAGCCCAAAAGGAAAGAACGCCATAGGATGTTTAGCTGCACGCGCCGCTCCATTTGAGAACCTACTTGGGTTAAACTCATTAGCGTCGCTACCCCATATGTTTTGATCATGATGAATAGCCAAGATTGGAATGAGAAGCTCCGTGCCACGTGGGATCTTGTACCCTCCTAATTCCACATCAGCTTTAGCTCGCCTGATCGATGCCACAATAGGAGGGTACAGTCTCAACGACTCGTTAAGTATCATCGTTAACTACATAACAATATCAAATTATCAATTAAAACCCACTTTAAATAATCAAAATTAGCTTGATTAATTAACAAATAACCATCATAAACTACCGTTTTAAGCTTGGAGACACACTCTTTGGTGGGGATGTCATGTGATCCAAACACATTAAGCACCTCATCACGTGCCATCACTTGCCACTGTGGATGCATTGCTAGCAATACGGTGGTCCACGTCAGCAAATTGGCTGTAGTTTGTTCTCCGGCGAAGAAGAAACTCTTGCACTCCTCCGCAATGTCACGTGCAGTGATCGCCGGTGATGATTCTTTCTTACTTGCTTCGATCATAAGCCCAAGTAAATCCTTTGGCTCATTAATAATATCCACGTCATTCCATCTTTTTCTTCTCTCAATTACTCTCATCAAGATTTTCTTGATTTCCCTTTGTAATTTCCAAGATTCTATATTCCTTTTTGTGGGTAAAAACCTAAAAGATTAAGTTTTGACAATCACGAATGGTTTTTTATAGGTTTTAAAGTTTTGGTTGTTAATACTTAGTTTTGTAGTAGTGATGACTAGGTAGAACGTGATGATAAGATATATGACATTGTATTAAGAAAAATATGCAGGGTTCTATTTTGGGACGCGTACCTGTAACCTGGAATGGGAATTTCTTTAAATGCTTCGGAAGTTAAGACCATTTGTCGAGCTTGTAATTGAAAAACATGCTTTCCATCTATGTAACTGTTACCAAACACGGTCCTAGTCATTGTATCCCTGGTTAGGTTTTGGTACCATTGTGACACTTCGATTTCCACCTCCCCAAACTTCGACATGCCTAACAATTTGTCTAGCATTTTCATGGCGTTGCCCGCTGCTACGGGTACCAATAACTATAAAAATAGGTAAGAAATTAAATATTTTAAATATTAGACTAATAATTGTAACATTGGGAGGTAGGAAATGTTACTTTTAGATTATCCATGTGGAATGTGGGAGTAATGATTTTTCTATGGTATGCCCATTTTTCACCTTTGAGACTAAGGAGACCATCACCTTCAAGTTGTTTGATAAGAGGGTGAGCTTCACTTTTTTCATACAATTCCGGTTTCAAACAAAATACTTCTCGAATGAGATCGGGATCAGAAATCGTGAGACGTGCCGTTGGTCCAAACCATATAAGAAATGTGGGACCTACAATATACGCGATGACAAAATACATATGAATTATATATGTGTGTGTGCACGCTATTAAGATAATGTGACAAAATTGCATGAAATGATCATATAGGAATCCAAGAAAATTCTCAAGAGAAGTATAAGGACAAAGAAAATTTATAATTAAGTAGATTTTATATCTTTATAAACAATGATATTTATAAACAATGATGATGAATTGATGATGCTATAGATGTTGATGATGATGATGATATTTGAATAGTGATTGTGCATGATTTGAAACAACCCTTTACATCACAAGCCATATGTGTATGGACATAGTTTGAATACCACAATTAATTAGCATTGATTTTGAGGGTTATACATGCATCTGTATGCATCCATATGCTATATACAAGATCATATATACCATTAATAAGGACTACAAAAATAAAGAGAAAAACACAAGAAATAACAAAAACCCATATCAAAAAGATAAACAGAAAGAGAATAAATCATAAATTCATCCAAAGAAACAAGATTAACAATTAATAATCATTACCCATATTCAGATAACTATGATGATACTTTAAAGATCACAAACATACTATAGATTTTGTTCTAATGATGATGGGAAGAGATAATTCTAAGAAGTATACATATATACACCCACGTGCTATATGTATATATACATATATATGGTCATATATATACCATTTTAAACAACAAATCCAAAGAGAAAAACACAAGAAATAACAGAAACCAGTATCAGAAAGATGAACAAGAGAATAAATCACAAAACTTATCCAAGAAACAAAAAGGATGATACATACACAAACTATTCATGATTGATCATTGGGGAATTGAAGACATCAAATCAAGAATCCTGAACATTACCATATCATCAGTTTAAATCTCATCTTTTTTCAGTCAACATAATCATGATGATATTTTAAAGATCATATATAAACAAGAAACAAAACTGTTAAACACACAAACTAGCTATATGTTCATGATCATGGAAAAAGAAAGCATCAAATCAAGAAACCATATTTAAATCATCATGATCATCACTTTGAATCTGCATCTTCTCAGTTAACATAATCATGGTGATACTTCAAAGATCATAAACAAGAAACAAAAAACAAGACTTTTCATACACAACCTATAGTTATTCATGATCATGGGAATTGAAAGCATCAAATCAAGAAACTTGAACTCATATTCAGATCAAGAACATGATCATCAGTTTGAATCTCATCTTCTCAGTTGACATGATGTATGAAGATACTTAATAAAAAGATGATAAACAAAAAAGATGAAAAGATACCATAAATCTTGTTCCAATGGTGGTAGAAAGAGAGAACTCTAGGGAGTATATTGTGAGAGAAAGGCATAGGCATGGGTTGTGAAGAAGCTTTCACCATTAAGCTCATAATCTCTTTGGCATTACCAGTAAAGAAACAATATGGAGGTCCCTTTATGCCTTGTTTCCCAAAATGCCCTTCAATCTTCTTTGGTTTCAACCATAACACCTTCATAACAAACACTAATAATACTATCAATAATATCATTAACACCATCATCATCATCATCTCTCTTTCATCCCTCTCTCTCTCTCTCTAAAATGCTTGTCTTTTGGGCCTTTTATGCAGCAGCTTTTGTCTTTAATGTTACTAAATCATTCCTCAACTATTCTGCATCTTACACTTTAAGTCCCTGTCTTTCTACTTTGTTAAACAAATACCAACTTAAGAACAAATTATGTTTGTACATATCAATAATTAACCAACTATTAAACACTAGACACGTATTATTATGTATATACATGTGGCATTAGTCGATTGGGTGTCTAAACAAGTTGTAAAATTTTTGAAAACCTCATAAAAATGGAGTTAGTTGAAATACATGAAATTTGAAGGAATTGAAACCTCTTCTGTTTTTCTTTTTATAGCCAAACAGTTTATGGAGTAATGGACCAAAATGTTAAAAGATTATTTTCTAGGTGAGACTAAAAGTCTTAAAAGTGTAATAATTAAAAGTACATATGCCATTTTTGTAACTCACGGTATATTTTCCTAGGGTTTATGGTGCTTCTCATGATCTTTGGTTTTTTCCACTTTTAATGCTACCAAAATTGGCGGTTACAAAAGTTTTCATTAGTAAGGATGTAAAACATGTTGGGTAAAAGATATCAAAACATGTTCTTTCACGATAAAATCAAGAATTCAAAAAACACAAGGCTTATCATCATATCATGTTATCATCATATCATGATTATTGGTTGATAATTGACGGTTAAAATACAATCATATAAGCAAAAATACAAACTTTTTCAAATAAAAAAATGGCATATACTTGTACTAGAAATATTCATGAGGTACGTGAACTAATTAAATGATCATTGATCACTTAGATTTATAATTTCAACCTTTGAAACATTAATTATAAAAGTATTAGATGTTTTCACAAAGGCTGATCTATAAATTTTTTTGCAACTTTTCTTTCTTTGTATATATAAGAGGAGAAGGTGACGGTGAGAGTCAAGAGGGTCTGTTGACCCTTTAGGCATGCGAGTTTGCTGGAATACTTTAATGTAAAGGTTAATTTTGAAGGAAAACCGATTTAAACGTCAAAATGTATGTGATAAAGTGAACTTTATTTTGACCTGACTAAAAAGTTTTGATTCGACCATTTATGATATCTAAATTTATGGATGATAACATTTAAAAGATATTATGGATGGGCTACGTAAGACTTGACCAAACCGTTAAGATCCATGGATGATTATTTACGCAAAGTCCTAATCAAAATATGCATTTAAATCTCCAACAATTAACACTTATATATGATCATAAATGCTAAAGAGATATGACAATGACGTGCTGAAATATGCTTCCCTATGTGTTAATAATACATATTGTCTATTTTCAAAGGTTATATATCTACTTATAACTTAATCTATAATTAAGTGCAAAATAATTCCTTTTGTTATATTTATATGTTATATTTTTATAAGATAATAATTTATGTATAAATGTAAGACTATATTCGTATGAGAGTAGTTTTTAATTCTATAGCCTATAAACACACAAACAAATTCCACTTATATACCCACTTCATGTTTGCTTATCATTAGCGATATCTTAACATGTACAACACGTTTCAATTTTAAAGAAAATCAAGTACGTAGATACGTGAAAAAAGCTTTAATACGTAAAAAAAGTCATATTTAAATAAAAAAGGTATGTTGGTCGTGTTTGTGTATTCTAAAACATCTATCATTATACACAAAGATAAACTAGATAATACATGCAATAGTTTAATGCATTCTATAACTATGAAGAAAAAATCATCAAAGATGACAAAAAAGAGCTTTATATTAAGTCATTCTGGCAAATACAATGTATAAATATATATAATAATAGTTATTTTCTTACTTACATTCAGTTATTATATGTATGAAACACTAGCTACTAGTACTATGACTACTAAAATCATAATACTTTATTTTACCCTAGTAGAAAAAAAGGGTGAAAAAGTACTTCATTGTACCTGGTTATTATGTTTATGGAAGTGATTAATCATAGAAACTCACATTCATTACAAACGTTTGTTGATCTAGGCATCTAACTTTGTACTATTAAGCAAGTACACACACGTATATGTATACTATATATATAAATATTCTTCCCATATAAATATACTAGTAGGAAGGTTATCAAACATCTAGCATTCTGACATGATACTATAGAGTTTTATAATAAGTACTTAATATTTTATAACTATGAAAACATCTGATTATTTATTTTAAATCCACAAGTACAATTAGATACAACGCATTAACGCAACCGAATTAGGTGTGCGCACATCAAAATATTTAATGCAATCAAAATAATAAAGAGTATGTAGTTCTTATTGGGTTGTGAATATATATGTGTAGATATTCAGAAGATAATAATAGTTAGATGAAAAGAAAAAAAGGCATTCCTTTAGTTTTTGGCAATGAAGGAGACAATGTGATAGTACTCTAGATCTACAAAGTTTACATAAATAATTATCTAATACCTAAATCATTCACAACTAAAATCATTCATTTCACTTCTAATTATATAACATTATTATTACTATTATTATTATTATTATTATAAAATCCTCACTTTATATATATATAAATACTTTTTCACTTAACTAAAATCACATTAATCACTAAAATAATTATTGATGAGGGGTTAGTACAAAGAGGGTTGTGAACTTGGAATGTTGCTCTTAAATTTATGCACATGGGAACAAGGGTGTCTGTTTGAGAGCTCATTTGCCTTGTGTAGGGAAAGATGCTTGGGTGCACCCAAACAATGACTACCCCACACAAGGGCAACTACCCTCTAATATTGGTCTAATACTACCAAGACATGTTTGGGATATGTGCCCTTCATTCCTCCCACACTCTATTTTTCATAAATCTATATTTTTATAATGGTAAATCTTGTTTTTGATTATTTACAAATAAACAAAAAGTTGGCACATATCTAGAAAGTATGAGACAATCAATCTATTGGAACACTATATGACAACCAAAAAGCAAACTTGTTTGAAAACAAATTAACATTCCTATCTAAAACAATAAGGAAAAATTTATAATACGGACTTGATTCGTAGAATTTTCAAATGAAGTTAAAAATCTTATTTGGTCGGGAAAATGAAAAGAATCTAAATTTATATTTCACTAGAAAGAAAGTAAATTACCCTAGTTTTATTAAATGACTAAACTAAATTTACTTAAGTAGATAGAATGTTTGTAGTATGCGTTACAAATATAGATTGATGGGATTATTATGTTTTGTAATTATAGGTGACCTGACCATGTCTGTTTCTCGACATATTATAGAACACGACTCGTCTCAACTTAATAGTACATGGTTATGCCCTGGGCTCCATCTCCCTACCATGATGTTTTGTTGGCTTTAAAGCAAGTGACATATGTTCTAATGCTATAGAGACAAAGAAAAAAACGTTAGAGGGAACGGCTATGATCTAAGGGAACCCGTTTTGTACCCAAGCCAAAGTAAGATATGGGAGATGAGCACGTTTGACTCCAAGCAGCATGTCATCTTGTTACTTGTGCTAGCGGGATTCATGCATAAGATAGACATACAAGAGACATACGAACACCAGTAAAAATACATAGAAGGGAAATATAACACCAACATATACGTATAATAACGAGAATAAACATCAATGGTAGTGTATCTTATCCGAATTGAATGTATCTAACTTTGCCGAACACAATTCTGATTACAAATTATTTTTCTTTCGGGTATATAATCCCCACCCCTTGCAGTTTATCGTGAACATGCAAAACATAATTGATGACTAGTAGTTAAGCGAAAACCTCAATGATGAAAATAATAATTTACTAATCATTCTTACAAATTAAAGCGTCATGTCTTGCATTTAGAAATAAATAAGAATTTATATCTTGTACTATGATTACCTAATGAAACTAAAATTGTGAAATGATCAAAATAATAAAATCTAGTAAATAAATCAAAGTATTAAGTGTCTTATATAAATTAACTTCGAATTTATTTTAGTTATCTAACAATTATATGAACCAATTAAAACATGATATATGCATGAAATATAGTATATTAGTAATTGTTAAACATATATATTTAAACATGTCTTGTATGTAGTTTTTTTGCACCATAACATTTTTTATACATAGATTGAAATCAACTTAAGATAATGTTATCGTCAAATAAAAACGTAACAATTTAATAATATGATAGCACAAAATATATAACCACTCAGGTTTTTTTTGTACCATGTCATATTTGTAGCTAAAATTTTTAAAATATTTTTTATCAGTACATATCTTTATTTGTCTAATTATGTTTGCATGAGTAATTACCTAAAAAATAGGTTGGTGTTAATTGGAGTGGAATTTGGGGTTTTGTTGAACGGATTTGGTGATTTTGCCCTGAATTTAGCATTTGATTTAGCTAAAAAAATTACCTAAGAAATCATTTAATAAAAACATATATGAAATGATATAAACATTATGTCAGTGCTTTTACTTATTAAGTCATTTCAGGTTTACACTACTTTTGTTTGTACTACAATGATTTGATATATTATTATCAGTGAATATAATTTTTCAGTTTTATTGTTATTATTTTACAGATTTCAGTATGTGTGTGAAAATCAGAATTTGCCAATTCACTGCACTGCTTCACTTGATGGAACTTGTTAGCATGCTAACAAACAAAAAATTCTAATATGAAATTTCTACATTTTATATACTCAAAGAAAACTTCATATTTTCTTCATATTTTTCATATTTAAGGTAGAGCTGAGTCGCTTGTAATTTAGTTCAATAAAAGTTGAATAGAAAGGAATCTTGAATGAGCTCAAATCAAGTTCGAGCTCAAATTAAAACTCACTTAATAAATAATTCATATTAGATTTTTATAATTCAAGTTTGATTAAATCTGTGAGTATGAAAACAGTGTAATTTTTATATTAATAATTTGTGGGTGACTGTCTTGGCCTGATCTTCTCACGGGACTTAAATTTTCAAAATGTTTTAATATTATATGTGTATGTATATTTTTATTAAAAAAACCTATAGGCCATTAACAAAACACAATAACAATTAAATTATTTTAGTCTATTAAACATTATGATCTATTAATATTTTAATTAATTTGTCTGCTACTACTTATCCAATCTAAACACATTCCCAAAATGTTAGAAGAGCCTTACTATTATCTTAAATAAGTAAATTACATTATTTTGTTAAAATGGTTTTCTTAATGGCAATAACAATTATTGTTATAGTTATAAACTTTTTACATATGGGTTATTAATTTTATATTATAGGGGTTTATTTTATTACTCTCCCAGGGCTTAATTTTTTTTAAGGATTTCCAGAAACGGTCCTAACAAGATCAAGCTTGTAATACTACAAACAAGTCGCTCTTAAGCTTTATACATATGGTTCTTGAAGTGAGCTGAGTTCAGTCTCTCTTTTAAGTTACCAAACTAAAGAATCACCAAAGACAAGCTCAAAAAGACTAAGTTACACATTATAATTTACCATGTTGTGGTCTGAATATTAATATTTGGTAAAGTTAATTTTTTCTGGGATGTTTATCGGTTTCTTAGGTTTGCTCGGTTCGGTTTGTTCAGTTTTGATATTCTTTTAGGCATAACCGAAAACCAAACTGACAATATGTCTAACCGAACCGAATTCAATTCGGTTCGGTTACTGTTAAAAAATTAAAGTCAATCGAACAAACTGATTTCACCTATTGTTTCTTTATTTCAAATGTTATAGAACTTAAATTACTTATATCAAAATAATCCTTAATAAAAAAATTTCCTAAAAATATATATAAAATAATTAAACTCTTGTAAGTTAAGAATTTTGTTTTCTAACGATACAACTAGTCGACTTGGACTATTTGAGAGTTGAGATTTGATACTTAGTTTTTATATGGTTGGGCTAGCATATAAAAATTTAGCTATTGATTTTAAATAAAATCACTTAAAAAGTTTGAAGCATGGGTAGTTGGGATAAACTTACAATTACAAAATAGAGTTAATTTTAATTTTGCTCCCTAAGGTTTGACTAAAATAACTATTTTCCTCCAAAATATTAAAAACATCAATTTACCTCCAAAAGTTTCATATGTTGTTTTAATTTCACTCCAAAAGTTTTATTATTTTGGTTAAAGTTGAAATTACTAATGAAACTTTGGACTGAAATTGAAACAAATTATGGAACTTTTGAAGGTAAATTGATAATTTTTAATCTTTTAAAGAAAAATAGTTATTTTTAACAAATCTGAAGGAGTAAAATGGAACTTAACTCTACATAATAATAATAATAATAATAATAATAATAATAATAATAATAATAATATAATAATAATAATAATAATAATGCTAATAATTATAATATATTAAATTCGATTAACCGAATAACCGAACAAATCGAATTCAAAATTATATATAACCAAAAACCGAACCAAATTCATAATTCAATTGAGTTTTTTCTGGTTACGAATACGGATCGTTTAAGTTTTTTTCTACTTTTGTTTTTTTTTTTTCCACAACCCTAATCTTATCTACAAATAAAAACCGACGAAAAAGGTTGATATTTGATTTTGTACGCATTTAAGCATTTAAAAATCTTAATATATTAATACTTTTTAATTAATAAGATTATTTCTATGAATATACTAATTGCTTACAAATTTATAAAATATTGGCAATACATATTAATTTTGTAAAACTCGATCTATTTATAAATTATAGGCAACACATAACTTTTTTTTTTGCTATAGTACTATTTTGCGGATAATACTATTGGTCAGTATATATAAATAATATTAACACAGATGAATAAAGCTGGTAAACAGTTGGAAGGAGGACACATCACTTTTGGCACTTTGTTTCTCAAGGAAAGCTGCCCCCATCTCTTTTATGGTTAGTTAAAAGTTAAAACACCCAAAATTTTGTTTTCTTTTGTTTGTTTTTCAGATTTTAATATTAAACCTTTTTTTAAAAGAAGATGGATAAATGTATGACAAACTAAATGAGTTTTTTCCTTTTATATATAATTGATTTTTAACTTAATTTTGAAATATTAAGGTAACTAACCAAACCAAACCAAGTTACCTAGTGTAATCTCGTTCGATTAGTAGGGTCTAGGATAATGAAATGAGGACAAACGTTAGATACTGCACCGGGAGAGATAGTCAGCTTGATAAATCGGGAAGGATCTACATAGGTGACACAAAAGTAACTAGAATACAATGAATTTCCGTGATTATATAAAAATATATGTATAAGTTTTTTGAGTAACAACAATAAGTTTTTGGCTCCATATAATTTTGATTTTAATAAAAATGACAAACTTAATTTAAAGTAAAAGAAAAATGTTAACTAGAAATTTTTTACGGAGACTACAAAACTTGCAATAATTATAATATTAAAGATGACACAGAGTTATTTGAAAAAAAGGTTTAAGAAACCTAAGCATAATGTAATTTAGCGTAGTGTAATTTAAGAGTAGGAGTGACGTATATTTGACATTAAAAAAATACTTAAAAAAGATAATAGTATGTTGAGTATTTAGTTCTAAGTTAATATAGCCTTTGTCTCTTTTCATTTATTGTCTACTAATATATTAATCAATGCATATAAAACGTTATAGTACTCTACTTAAACTTACTTTTCTTGTAATATATAAAATACTTATATACTAATTAATTTTTTAAGTGAGGCTACTTTAGCTTAAAATTTTCTTGTTTTTTATTTTATTTAGTTAGTTTATTATCTTTATTTAGTTTTACTTTTTAGTTAATATTTTACCTTTAGTTATTCATCCTATCCCACTATTTTAATAAAAGTGTAACTCAAAGTGACGCGTGTCATAATTTTAGACTGTCAAAATTTTTTATTTTTACACCCAAACTTATTTTAATTTTTTTATGGTAACTAGTAATTAAGATAATAACATATTCATTAACTACCGTTTCAAAAATATTATTTAAAGAAATAATTCAATGTTTTCTAATTTTTTTTTCTCATTTACAAATAAAAAATATATACTAATAAAACAAAATAACTATTAGCCATATGGTCATATTCTAACATGTTCACATCATCTCTACCTAAGATTGTCCCTATGTATTTACCACAATACATTTATAATATTTGATAAAGATTTTGACTTCAAAAAGTTTCCTTAATAAATGTTATTTAATGCAATATTAATCATAACTTCTTTTTAGAAATAAATAATATTTCATAAAATATACTTTAATAAGACTTAATTTTATTAAAATATATAATTTAATTTGTAGCTAATCATTATTAAAACTAAAAATTTTAAAATGTATATAATGAAGTTTATGGATTTTTATGAATAATATAATATTTTTTCTTATTGTACTATTGTTTATAATTTAAATATATTTGTTATATATAAAAATTTCACAGATATGTTATTTATAACATATATTAGATTACAAGCGCGCAAACACACACATATATATAATCTACTATATAATTTTTTTTATTTCAACCTGTGTAACAGACGGGTATCTAACCCAGTGTATTTAATAAATCAAAATCTCTATAATTCACATGTCATTTTTTATGATTTCCACGTAGGCTCCACCTAGGATTTGGACACACGCCATTACTACAATAAAAGTTACATACTATTATATAAATATAACTAGGTTAGAACCCATGTATTACATCGATGGACTAAATCTAACCTTTTGAAATCATTAGTTTTAAAAATTGTATATTATATATTATTAACCAATTGTAAAATAAGAGTAATGAATATTTAAGAAATTGTAATTGACAAAATAATGAAGATTAAAAATTATAGAATTATATTTTAATATATTATATAATTGAAATCTTATAATTTAGTATATCTTAATAAATTATTAGCATAAGAAGATTTACATTTAGATATATAATTATTTAATTTATATACTTAAGACTCTTATTTTTTAATATCTTATATGAACTTACCAATAACTAAGATAATTATTTACCAGTTATTATATCACCCAAATAAATATATCTTTATTTTAAAAATTCACAAATACAATCATATAATTTTGTAATTATGCATTGATGTATTTATTATTTACAATATATTTTAATTAAATTTCAGGTTTATCTCTTTCTGAAGATCAAATTAAAAATTTGACTCTTTTTGAAATAGAAAAAATTTTAGTTCGTAATAGTTCGACCTTACGAAACTTTCCAATGATTCCTTATCCTGATCATGACTCTGTCTCTTCTTCAAACAATCGTTTTATTACTGAGGAGCTATCTTATGACAGAGCAACTTTGACAAATGAGTGTGTTGGTCTTTTATCTTCGTTAACAAATGAACAGAGAGGTGTTTTTGATGATATAATGAAAGCGGTTGAAGATAAAAAAGGAGGCGTTTTTTTTGTTTATGGTTATGGTGGAACAGGGAAAACATTTTTGTGGAAGACATTATCTTCAGCAATAAGGTCGAAAGGTGAGATTGTTTTAAACGTTGCTTCAAGTGGAATTGCATCATTATTATTAACCGGTGGTAGAACGGCACACTCTCGATTTCTAATTCCTTTAAATCTCAACGAGGATTCTTTGTGCCATATAAAGCCTCACAGTGAAGTTGCATGTTTATTAAAAAACACTACATTGATTATTTGGGATGAAGCACCTATGATTCACAAGCATGCGTTTGAAGCATTGGATAGAACTTTGAAAGATATACTCACATGTGATAATTGTAACAATTCTGAATTACCATTTGGAGGCAAAATAATTGTTTTTGGAGGAGATTTTAGACAAATTCTCCCTGTTATTCCTAATGGATCTAGACATGACATCGTTAATGCCTCCTTAAGTTCCTCATACATTTGGGCAAACTGTAAGGTTCTTAGACTAACAAAAAACATGAGGTTAGCTGTTGGAAGTGAACAATCTGATATGGAACAAACAAAGATATTTGCAAAATGGCTTCTAGATGTAGGAGAAGGAAACATAGGTGGATCGAACGATGGAGAGGCAATAATTGATATACCGGATGATCTTCTTATTACCAATTCAGTTGATCCTATAGCAAGTTTAATTGACTTTGTGTACCCTTCTATTCTTCAAAATGTCAAAAATCAAAATTATTTTCAAGAAAGAGCTATACTTGCACCGACAAATGAAGTTGTTCAAGAAATAAATGATCATTTGTTATCCATGTTTCCTGGAGATGAAAAGGAATATCTTAGTGCTGATAGTCTATGTCAGTCAGAGTATCTTCACAACAACTTTGATGAAAGTTTATATTCACCTGATGTTCTTAATGGGCTTAAAGTATCTGGTCTCCCAAACCATAAGTTGATACTAAAAGTTGGTGTTCCAGTGATGTTGTTAAGAAACATTGATCAAAAAAGTGGTTTGTGCAATGGAACAAGGCTACAAGTAATAGCCTTGGGCAATCGTGTTATAGAAGCTGAAATAATATCCGGAAGTAATATTGGGAATCGCACTTTTATTCCACGGTTGACTTTGACACCTTCAGACAAAAGGATTCCTTTTAAATTTCAAAGAAGACAATTCCCGTTAGCAGTATGTTTTGCAATGACAATAAACAAGAGCCAAGGACAATCGCTATCCAAAGTTGGTTTGTTTTTGAAAGAACCAGTGTTCACACATGGTCAGCTCTATGTTGCATTATCTAGAGTTAAAAGTAGACAGGGATTAAAATTATTAATATTAGATAATGAAGGAAAAATCACCAACAGAACATCAAATGTTGTATACAAAGAAATTTTCGGATGTTTATGAATTTGAAGTATTGTTTTTCATGTTCAATTTAATTTTTCCATTATTTAAAGTTTTTATTTATAAATTCATTTCATTTCATATTATACAATGTTTAGGCGCATAGGCATTAATAGAAAAAACATAGTAATATTAGATGTAGCTAATTTGAAAATTATACGTAAAAGTTGATATACAAAGTATCATATGATAACATTATAAGTTACGAACTATTTTAAACAAGAACAATATTTTTAGATTGAACCCGTGTGTTACACGGGTCTTTAGTCTAGTACTATTATATAAATATAACTAGGTTAGAACCCATGTATTACATCGATGGACTAAATCTAACCTTTTGAAATCATCAGGTTTAAAAATTGTATATATATATTATTAACCAATAGTAAAATAAGAGTAATGAATATTTAAGAAATTGTAATTGACAAAATAATGAAGATTAAAAATTATAGAATTATATTTTAATATATTATATAATTGAAATCTTATAATTTAGTATATCTTAATAAATTATTAGCATAAGAAGATTTACATTTAGATATATAATTATTTAATTTATTTACTTAAGACTCTTATTTTTTAATATCGTATATGAACTTACCAATAACTAAGATAATTATTTACCAGTTATTAAATCACCCAAATAAAATCAAGCAAATGATTTGAAATTAATATTAGAAATTTTTAGGTCATTTGATTGTATAGAGAAATAAGAAAAATTATTAATCTATAGTGAAAGAGAGAAATATAGAAAAGTAAATGAGAAGTTAATATAAGGAAAGTATAGTGTGATTTTAGTAAGTCTTCAAAATCATTAATTAATATGCGTATATGAGTTTAGTCGGGAAAACCAACCTTAGAGGCTGTTTGACAGCCTCTTAATCAACCTCTTAATGGTTCAGATGCCTGAATGGTTCAGCACTTAATGGTTCAGACTGTTTGTTTCGCAAGCAAATGTCTTAATGGTTCAGACATTTGTCTCTGAATGGTTAAGCATTATATTAGTGCTGAATGGTTAAGAGGTCTAATGCTGAATGATTAAGACCTCTTATCTGAATTGTTCAGACATTTGTATTTGAATAGTTAAATGATATACTAGCTTTTAATGGTTCAACACTTAATAGTTCAGACCTCTTATTGGTTAAGTACTTAATCATTCAGAAGTTGCCAAACAGCCCCTTAGAATGTACAAAATCGCGCCACGTGTCTAAAAAAACCTTGGTTTATTAGAATAGTAGATTTTCTTAATAAATTTGTTTAATAAATGCCAATTTACTATTATGCTAATTAAAGTAACTTTTTTTTTCTAAAATTAAATAAAAATATTTCATTTAAAGTATTTGAATAAAAGTTAATTTTATTAAAATTAAACTTAGTTTCTAGCTAATCATCATCATACACAATTATAATGAGCGATTACTTACTATAAAACAACATCTCCGAGTGTATATCATAATTTCATCTTCTCAAATCTAAGTATATTTTTGTATCTCATAATCTCATATTCACAATTCCATATTTTCGAATATGATGTTTATTATTTCCACACGTATAACACACTAGTATCTAATCTAGTTTTTCATATATTATTATTACCCTTCAGTTAAAAGTTTATGGTTCCGACACTAACTACATTGTTAATATGTAAGTAAATACAAGTTTTGCCAAATAAATGAGGTAAGTAATGTTGTCAAAAAGGACAATGGAAAAATACATTAATTTTTTAATTTTATATCGTAATTTACCAAAATTTTATCAGTTACAAAGACAAGTGTTTTTATAAAATTTTGTATCGTACTTTTATTATGTGACCAACTAAACCTGATCAGAACCGATCAAGAAACTTTGGTCTAACTTTATGAAATTAGATCATTTAACAACACTGACTCCATGAAAATTAAACTAAGATTATCACTAATATTATTAGTTATAAAGATAAGTGTTTTTTTATAAAATTTTGTATCGTGCTTTTATTATGTGACCAACTAAACCTGACCGGAACTGATCAAGAAAATTTTGTCTACTTTTATGAAATTAGATCATTTAACAATATTGACTCCATGAAAATTAATTTCTAGATCCGTTATTGTCGATAAAACCCTTTTCTAAATTGTATTAACTAATTTATTTAAAATACACATGTTTATGAATTAAATTTTAAGCCAACTTATATTTTCAAAAGGTTGATATGAACCTTTATTTAAAACGTTTAAAATTACTAAAGTGTGTAAATTTCTTTTTTCAAAAGGTTGATATGAACCTTTATTTAAAACGTTAAAAAAAAATAAGATAATGTTCCATGTTAATAAAAGAGTTTAGAGTTACGTTCAGTTTTCCTTTCTGAGATTCGACCAAAATAACTATTTTCCTCCAAAAAATTAGAAACATCAATTTACCTTCAAAAGTTTCAAAACGTGTTTCAATTTCAATCCAAAAAATTCATTACTTGTTTCAATTTAAATCTAAAATAATGAAACTTTTGAATTAAATTTGAAACAAGTTATGAAATTTTTGGAGGTAAATTGATTTTTATAATATTTTGGAGGAAATTAATTACTTTTGTAAAACCTTGAGGAGCAAAATTGAAATTAACATATGAAAACGAAAGTAATAGCACTTTACATGCATATTCTTCAGGTAAATGATAAGTGTGACAGTAATATACATTTATCATTGATTTTACGTGTTTGTACGCTTCAAACAAGTTTGCAGTTTCTAACATAATATCAAAATTAAGCTAGAATTCTTTTTATACAAGATAAGAAAGATAAGTGTTCCATTTTCCCATGACAAACTTTTCTTTTCTCATATAGACTTTCCCATGGGCATTTTTTCCCTCTTTCTTTAAAAGTTATGTGTTATATATGGAACGTAGAACACCGTCTCCTGGATATAAGAGGGGTATATGTGATCCCTGAAATATGAGTATTGTCACGAGCATTGGCCCTCATACATTACCACGTATCTATTGATTAAAGTTATTCCACGCCTGGTGCGTGGAGTACTACATATAGTGTAAGCGTTTTTCTTTGATCACTTTGTAGGAAATAAGTTTTTTTTATTAAATTTGCAACCCTTTTTATAAGTGATAAATGCCCTAGCACAATATTGTATTGTGAATCGACAACAAAACATGTAAATAAACTTTACATAAACGTAAAAATATCCAAACAAATGTCTTCAATGAGTTTGTCTTAAACAATATTCTTAGAATGTGTGTGAATTAGAGTGTTTTACATAGGGCCTCATTTGTGTTTGTCTTAACGGAAACAATATCCTTAACATGCTCCCACTTATTGCCCACATCAATTTTTCTCGCACCTCCCATGTAAGATAAGTTTAATCCATTTGCTTTTGAATTTTTGCACCTTTGATAGTTCCAACCACCCAACATTAATTAGGCATCAATATTTCTAAAAAAATATTTTTTTTTCTTATTTTATAAAAAACTCATTTTCACAAATTTTCAAATGCACTCTCCTTGCAGGCTAACCCTTAGTTAGGGGCGTCTCAACGATTTTAGAGGCCTAAAGCGAAAATGAAATCGGAGGCCTTTTAAAACTTTAGCTTTAAAAACTTATCATGTTTTGAAGTATAAGCACTAGTTGATTCGTGATTTCTAAATCAGTTTATTTAAAACAAATCCTAATTGATTTAATGATTTTATATTCTAATATAAACAATAACAAGTATAAAGCTAAAACAAATAAACAATTAGCAATTTGCAAATCAAATAAAAAGAAGCATATACAAAACTAAAACAAATTTAGAACAATTAGCAATTAACAACTTGTCTCTAGAACAAAGAATTAAAGAAAAACAACTAGCAATACATTAAGCATTTTACCTTATTTAGGGAGAGAATCAATCAATTAGAGAACCCACTCAGCCTAGTACTTAATTGTGAGTCCGTTACTCCACTAGATGTCCAGATGAATCGAAGTTTAAAGGCTTTTTAATTGCAACGAAATCAAAGAAGCAAATCGTGATTCCACTAGATGAAATTAGAGAACCAAACGAAGTTGGGGGGGGGGGGGTTCTTATTCGTTACTCCAGTGAAGAAATCGAAGTTCTGCACGGCTGGGTTCGCTTAGGGCAAGCAAAATCATAGGTGAATGATGAACTTGAAGTTGTGCGGTTGTTCACCTTAACCTCTTGGCTTTGTTTGTCTCTTCGTTTTAACTCCCCCCGGCCCAACCCCCCAATCAGGAATTGACCAATAGCTTGTGTTGAAGATCTATGACCTGCCAATCTAGGTTTTCTTCTTTCTTTCATACATTCTTTTTTTTAAGTTAGTTTATTTTGGGCTTAGATTGAGAATGAGCTATACAATAAAATATATTTTTGGTGGCCTATTAGAATGGGTGGGCCTAAAGCCCTAGCTTATTTTTTTAACTGTTGAGCCGCCCCTGGCCCTTAGTCTCTCCTATAGGATTTAAATCTTTCAACAAACTTTTAAACATTTTATCTTAGGTATCTATCTCTTTAAAATACGACATATATATGGCTTAGCGATATTCAAGTGTGTAAAATGATGCTCCTCTCATGAGGTTGATGGTTTAACAGCGCAATAGACTATAATATAGTATTATGAGTAGATTAAGTTGTTGTAAAAAATACACCTCCAAAATAACTTCCTTAGTCCTTTCATCTACAGTAGCGTTTTATTTCGAGCAATCTAAATGTTAATTCACTAAAGTAGTATGTGTTATTAATTATGCTAAAGCTTCTTTTATTAATCCACTAGTAAGCTCATAGAGGCTCAGTAACCAGTGGTGGATCCAAAAAATTTTTTCTATAGAGTCATTATTTTTTAAATGTTCCAAATTTATAGAAATGGAAATAAAAATTTTGGGTTGATTCGGTCAGGTACGAGAGCATTATCTAACACTTCTTTAAGATTTTGGTCGTATAATAAAAATACGATACGATAATAAAAAAACATCATCATTAGAATGTAAAATGCATATAACACTTCTTTAAAATTTTGAGTTGAAAAAACATTTAGCGCTACCTGCTGTCTCTTTTGTACATATATCAAGTCGTGAATTGTCCTTGCAATTGAATGCAAGTCAATACTACAAAGTATAAGGTATGAGAGTATTTTCTAAGTTTTATCATTATTGGGTATTTAGTGGGTATTAGGAGTGAACTTATTTAATTTAATTAAATCCTAGGTTTTACGGGCAGTAGGTATTTAGTGGAAATTCATTTATTTAGTTATTAACTAATTAACTTGTGGATTCTTCTAAAGTTTGAGGTTAAATTTTTTAATAGCTAATGGAGTCACTATCCAGAAAAATATTTTTGTCACTCGAAAACTTGTACATCTACTTTCATATGCCTAAAAATTCACTGTATTACAGTGACTCCGATGAATACATACTATGTTCGTTGCTGTGGGTAACTCCTCCTAGACACTTGATACTCCACTATACAAGCAATGTTTCTTACTATGATAATCTCACTCAAGAATGAAATATTATCTTAGAGTGATTTTAATATAAACTCATGTGTTCTTGACCCAACCCTTGGTTCTAATCAATAGGTTGTCGGGTTCTGAAAGATGGTCCATCAGAAACTTTTCGGAGATCAAATGACCGAGAAATTTCTGAAAAACCTGATAATTTTTTTAAAAACTAACGTACAATTGGTGATGGATAGGATGTTAAAAATGATTTCAAACGCTTAGCTGGAATCTTTTCTTATATGTCTGGGCTAGGAATTATTAACTTTATGTTATCGCGACATATCACCTATTGAGACAACCAAAATCCAAAATTATAATTAAATACCTAGATAACTGTGGTATCCTTCGTTGATTTGTCCGTAATCCCTTGGTAAATCTCCAATAGACCTATACATCGGTAAATAAAGATCATCTTTTTAGGATCACAAACAGTTTTTTCTTCAAAGAAAAGGTTTTTTTTTTCGGTGACAGTTTTTGAACAATGATGATCATTCAAGATTTTTACCCAATAAAAAATTGAACCCAGGTCTTTTTTCGACTGACAATTATTGTAACATTGACGAGACCCATATAAGTCGTCAATTAGAAGGAAGATGAATAGATGATAAGTGAATATATATATTACTCTATATGATATGATTGAGCCATCGTAAACACGTGCTATGTCGACTGATGACGATGATTAGTTGTAGAATTATTAGTGCATGGTGATGTGATGAAATATCATCTTTTAAATAGTGTAAAAATTGAGTCGTAAAATTAAATTTTATAATATATAAATTTTGGAAATGTTTATAACTTTATATAAGTAGGCCACTCAATCTGTGTCTCAATTGAAAATACCGACGTGTCTTTCCATTTAAATAATTTGAGTTTTGTACCACAAAAAGACATAATATTGAGTATTTAAATGAAAAAAAGATTAGGTTGAATTTTAAGAAATTGTTAATCTTGAAGGATATAAACATACATATATGGCATGACAATTATAGTTAAAATGATTTATGAGTTACATCTTTTTCATGATTTTGTAATATATGTTTTTGGAAAGTACAATAATAAGCCCATTTTTTGATGTATTTTAGGCATAAGGAAAGTATAATCTCCATTTAAAAGATAAATATAACATATCTTATGATTATAAATCTATACTAATAAATTAAAATAAAAGTCATATGATATTATTTTACACTGTCCAGCTAATCTACATCTAGGATTTGGACAAATATACTTACTAGAATTAAAGTTATACATTAAAATACTATTGATTATTTATATACTTTTCATATTAGAAAACAAACTCATTGATATATTAAAACATGTTTTTTTATTAAAAGAACATAATTTTTTTTAAAAACCAAAATTTATGAAATATGAAGGAATTTTAAATTATGACATTGTTTAAAAAAATATCTTAATTTTTTTGAGTGTTTTAAGAAAACAATTTTTTGAAAGCAATAATTTTTTAAAGAAGAAAGTTTGGAAAAGTGTTATTATTGTTTTGTTAACTAAAGTAGCTAAATATACGTAATTTTAATTATATGCTATCTCAAAAAAATATATTATAATTTCTAAATATTAATATATAACTATTAGTTTAATATTCTCATTTAACTTGTACAGTACATGGGTTTTTAAACTATGTGTACAAATATTAGGGATGTAAACGAGTCGAGTCGAGCCGAGCCAGGATGGGTTCGAGCTCGAGCTCGAAGCTTATCGAGCCGAGCCGAGCCGGCTCGAAAATTTTTAACGAGCTCAAAACACCGGCTCGAGTTCGGCTCGTGAAAAGCTCGAGCCAGCTCGTGGCTCGTTTGAGCCGGCTCGATTTAAATAGTTTTTTTCTTTATATTTTCACATTAATTTATATGAAAACACAAAAAATATATATTAGGATTTTTACATTTTGTTGGGTACTCCGTACTTATGAGAACAAAGATTATTATTTTGAATATAAACAATTTACTATCAAAATATATATTTTTAAACAAAATACTTAATGTTTTAAAAAGAATCCATTTTTATTTTTAAGAAAACATTTTTAAAATCCTAATATAAAAATAATAATCATAATAATAGTAGTAGTAGTAATAATAATAATAATTATTATACTACATAAATATATATATACATATATTATATGCACCGAGCCACGAGCCGAGCCAACAAACCGAGCCACGAGCCGAGCTCGAACCGAGCTAACCCTGGCTCGAGTTCGGCTCGTTTAGAATTCGAGCCGAGCCGAGCCGGCTCGTTTTGATTCGAGCTTTTTTCGAGCCGAGCTTTTTTCGAGCTTTTTTCGAACGACCTTAGAGCGAGTTTCGAGTTACGAACTTTTTGTACAGCCTTAACAAATATACATTTTTTATGGTTATTGATGTCGTACTCCGACACTGACTATATTTATGGCTTTCTCTTTATATCCAAAACATATAATTTAATGTATCATTTATTTTAAGCAAATTTGGTCTTAGTTATGCAAAGTACAACTTATTTGACTAACAATAATTCCTACTAGCAATTTGACCAACAGAAATGATTTCACTTTTATTGTCAAAAACAATAAAACTCGAACAATTATCATATATTTATTCTAGATGTAGCTTACGATGAAGGTAAGTTACCCAATTTTGTTTATAATCATCCTTGTTAGCAAAATCAAATCGAAAGCATAATTTTATGATAATTATACGTGCGAATTGTCACCGGTAACGAAAGTGAAAGTTAGTAGTGCAATTGATCTAATGACTAGTACGTATCATTATTGACCAATGAGTTATATTTTGAACTATTAAAATCCATTTTAAATTGAATTTATATTCATATTTCAATCACTTGCAAGTTGTCTTTATTTCAACTTATCACTATAAACCTTTACTAATCACTTTGTGCTTAAACTTTAACCGACTATTATATGTAACATTTCTTTATCTATGGACGAGCTCTTGAGTTGATAGAAAGGTTTTTTGATCAAATAATATATTTCAAATGCTTATTGTTATTTATTATAAAACTAGTATATTATTTGATTGTGCATGAGTTGCAACTTTTCTTCTATTCTATTTGACATTCTTGCCTATTCTTTATCTCTACATATGAGTTGGCAACCACTTTGCTTATTGATGATCCCATTTTGACCCTATGATTGTCAAGCTACTCTTGTGTATGAGCCTTCTAATACCTTTTAGAGTGATCAAGAGTCAAAGCAAATGTCTATTTCTTAAACCCTTGTTTTGTTTCTATTTATAGTTTCTAATTTTCATATTTTTACAAATGATCAAAACGATATCTACACGATAAACGTGAACTTTAAGAACTTGTTTTTATCGTATTAACATCATAAAGATTCAGATAGATATATCAAATGATTCTTTTATATTAGATGGAAAGGTATGAAACTACAATGAACTTTTCTTCTTGATTGAAAACGACTACCACTCTCATGTCTTACGTGTGTTCACATGTTCTAGGAAATGCTTAGGACCTACATAAAACCGATGATCACGATCCACCATCCCTTATGCACATGTTCAACCTTTGACTAAGAAATGTTCGGATAAGGAACGCGCCATGGGACCTATATCTAACAAAATAGTTGTATCGTTTCTTACTTACCACTGTGGTACACTATTCTTTCAATCGTGGGATCCGTATGACGCATAACATATGATAATTCAAACACAAGTTAGAGCACATGAGTGCATTACTATGCATCTAACTATCTAAGGCCTAAGCTGTTATGTAAAGCAGTAAAGATATGAAAAGGATCTTCAAAGTTCAAAAGCTAAAAAAGCCTAAAAATGTGTAGATTAAGCCTATTCAACAGTTTTCGGTAATGGGGCTTTTCTTTTGGGCCTTAGCAGAATATCATGGGCCGACCATATGAGCACAAGATCGTTTAAATGCTTTTGTCATGTAAGCCGTAAGGGGTGTAAACAAAATATTTTTGGTAAATGAGAACAAAGATTTTACACTTAAGATAGTTAAAGAGTTTAAACTATTTTTGTATAGGCCTATTGTTTTGGTCATGTCAAAAGATGATATGAGATGGAGATACAAAACTACTAGTTAACACCAGTGCATTCTCCGATTGTAGACCATATTTCAGGTGTATGAATATCAAGGTTGTCATTTCATTCACCTTGTTTCGTGTAAAACAACAGGATAGTAATAGTTGAAAATAAAAAGTTTATGTAAAAAAAGAAAACGATAAACAAATTTTCAATAATATGGTTATTCTTAAGTTCAAAATAGTTTCTAGTCACAATAAACTTGAATAACACAATGGTAATCTTTCAAATCTAAGCATACTAATACAATACACATATCTTTATGTAAGGGTTGATGTTTTGTCTTTTCACACATCGCGTCCTTGTTAATAATGGCTCTAGTTTATACTCAATTAACTTTGAGTGTGTAGAAAACCGAAGAATAATAAGTATATCATAATTTGGATAATCGAATCCGTTGAGAACATACAGTCAATTATAATTTGTTAATGAACTGATTTTATTGTTTTATTGTGGTTATATTTGTATAAATAACTAAAATAATATTTAATCAAATTTTATATTTTTTATTTGTTTATAAATAATATGTTACATGTCAAAAGCACCTTTTTCTAACTATGAATAAACACTATATATGTTTTGTTTTTTATACTAATAAATTAACAGTAATGCTAGTATTTAAACCTTTGTTGGCATATGGTCGTGTTCATCAATTTTTTTTTCGGATTATTTGAGTTGTTTGAAAAAGTGCATTTCAATTCGAATTATACATGAAAATCCCTTATTTCCCAAAACTAATAAGTAATATCCTATTATATCTTTGACATCTACGAGTGAAAACTTCTTACATAAACTATAGACACAACATGAACCCAACACGAACTTTATGGGTTTGAATTTACTATGAACATATACAAGTTAAATTCACGAACCTATTTAGCTAGACAGGTTGGGTTCAGGTTCAACCCAACGGATTCATAGGTTGACCGGCTTAACCCATTTTTAATTTAGTTTATTTTTTATATATCTTTTATTTCATAAAATAAATATCTTGTGTGTTTTATCCCAATAGTTAAAGTGAAAAATAAAAATAACATAAGATTTTATAACTGAAGTATAATTGTTGTATATTCATTTGTAAATTTTTTGTTGTAAAATAGTAATTGTAAAATATTAATGTGGAGAAAATATAGAAATTAAAAAATTCAAGTCACTCATATCATGTTCGTGTCAACACGCAAATGTTCCTATTGTGTTCGGGTTGACACATCTAACACAACTATCAGGTCCAGGAGATGTTTAGGTTCGTGTCAGGTTAGGCCCGCCAACCCAAGAACATGACCCATTTAGCACCCCTAAAGCCATCTTTCCAAGCCCTGTGCAGCCAAGAATGAAAAAAAAGGTTCTTATCTGTATCGGCACGTGCTAGATATGGCAAGCTTAGGTAAAACAAGTGTCGAGTTGGCTAAAACAGTTGGTCTTGTTAAACCATGGGTAAGGTTAAAATGGTTTTGATTGGTATAAAATCTATAACATTAACACAAATTCAAAATCTTTTTATGATGCAAATGGAAATTGCATTGGAAGGAAATAACTAACTGAAAGGGTGAGGCATAAAAGAGAAAAAGGATAGGCGGCCTTTATTTCCAGAGCTTGCGAAGTGACATGTTCTTTTCGGTTTCCTTTTTCATGACTTTGGCCACTGCCATCTCGAAATCTTCCTGTGTCACGTGCACTCTCCTTTCTCTCAATGCAAACATCCCGGCCTCTGTGCAAACCGCCTATAGAAAAATACCTTCTTTTAGATGTAATGTTTAAGAAACCAAAATGATAAGGTCGATTTTCTCGATCCAGGTTATGTTTTGTCTCAACAAGTCAGGAAAATGGCTTAAAAAGAAACAAGTCAAATGAGTCAAGAGTATTTTCCATACAAAAGGTGACCTAAACGAACATTATTCAAAAAATTAAATTATTAAACAAGTTTGTAATCATATTAGAACATGGTTGTGGCAAGAGGGTTATTAGCGAAAACTGAGTCAGTAGCTAACCTTGAGTTCTGCACCCGAAGCACCATTCATCTTCTCAGCGATTTTTTTCAGATCAATGCCGCGCATCAAGTTCATCTTTCTTGAATGGATTTTCAAGATGTCAAACCTCGACTGTAAAGTAAATTAGATAATTAGAGCAACAAGTAATCCTTAGGACAGAAATTCATAGATGATAGACTTTAACTACCAACATTATTATAGTGACAAAAAGAGATGATAGAGATAATAATTTGAATCAAAATTATCCAATCCCCATTAAAAGAGACAATTACTAATGCTTACGTCCTCATTTGGATTTGGGAATTCAATTTTCCTGTCGATTCTCCCTGGCCTGAGAAGGGCCTGATCCAGGATATCAATACGATTTGTAGCCATCAAAACCTGGGAAACATCGATGAGACATGAGTAAATATAATATCTCTTTTTAGTAAGGTGCTTAGAATAGCAAGATACGCTTTGAACAATAGTTTAAGGAGGTTTGGTTCATTAAAAATACACTTATGTGACTTCAGACAAGTTTGATCCAATTAACCTGTTTCCTTTTTAAAAAACCTTTTTTCTGTTGTATCCTTTGGGTGTGTAATGAAGCATAACCTAAGCTGACCCAATTACCTTGATCTTATTTGACGCTTCAAATCCATCCAGCTGATTAAGAAGCTCCAACATTGTCCTTTGGACTTCACTGTCACCATTCCCACTTCCAGATTCCATTCGAGCAGATCCAATACTGTCAATTTCATCCATAAATATAATCGACGGGGCATGTTCTCTGCACAAAAAGAGAAGAAAAAGATGGTCAGACTTGGTAGAAATTAGGATAAGTAATCATCAAAAACTAAAATTGAAAATTTAAAGCAAAAAGATGGTGTCAAATGATCATCAAAAGTTATCTCTACCCTAATTAACAAGAATCGGTATGATGTTTCAATGTCAGTTGACAGGTCATGAAAAGAGGTATATTCTTGAGTTCATTTTCAGTCGAGATTCTGACAATCTGGGAGATAATACTTTATGTGCAAGGAAGTTGAAATAATTTTCAACAGACTCATGTTAGCACAGACTATTGTCAATAATAAATTCTGACGCATGGAGTTCGTTAAAAGTACAAGCAAACTTGAACGAGTCGAGCGAGTCGAAAGTGACTAGAATACAACTTTTAATGCTTACAGCCTCCTATATTGTTTTATTAAAAGATCGATTACTATCGAAATTATATTCGACACACTAACTACTTATAAAAAAAATTTAAACAAAGTGTTTCAGGTCAATCCGACCCTTTTAGACATGTACAAAAAGTATCCAACATTTACCACTATCCAAGCCCACACATTTAGCTGCATCTACATCCGGTAAAGAACAGAAAGGCAAAAGTATAGAAATGCCATTGTAGAATTATGTGAAGGCACACATACCTGGCCATTACAAAAAGTTCTCTAACCATTCTGGAACCTTCTCCAATATATTTCTGTACTAATTCAGAACCAGAAACCCTAATGAAAGTACAATCAGTGTGATGAGCCACTGCTCTCGCCAACAGAGTCTTCCCAGTACCTGGTGGCCCATATAACAGAACACCCTTTTTTGGGTTTATGGGTAAGACGTCAGCACAATAGATAGACACAAGGGTAAATTATAAAAATAAAAACATAGCACGAGACATCACCTTTGGTTGAGCAATACCAAGAGACTCAAATAACTCTGGATGTTTGATTGGAAGTTCAATAACCTAGAAATTTGTTTAGAGGGTAAGTAATTTGTAAATCCAAATATCAATATATGGTAACTGTAAAATGATACTTTTAAGGTCAAATGGCAAAAAGTGAACAACTAAGAACCTCCTTAATCTCTTTAATTTGCTGGTCAAGCCCACCAATCATGTCATATGTCGAATCAGGAACCTTTTCAACTTTCATAAGGTTGACCAGAGGATCCACTTTGCTAGGTAAAACTAAATGAAGAACATAGCTATCGTTCTTGAGAGCAACCCTGGTCGATGGTGTGATCTTAGTAATGTCAATGCTTTTATCAATATCAACCACATATTTACCCTCTGGGTGCACCTGGAAATAACATAAATAGATAAAATTAAAATCCGGATCCAGAACATAAAGCTACTCAACTAGCTGCACTGTGTGTATTAAAAAAGCAACCGTATCCAGGTTTCACATTTTTTAGAAAAATATAACTATCATGAATCTGCAAAGTAACATTTGCATAACTATAGATGTAATCATCATAAAAATACAGATATAGAGGCCCACTAACCTTCACTAGAACTTTTGATTTTCCCATTACTTTGACAACTTCACCAACATAAGATCCTGGCTCTTGAAGCATCTGCAACTCTTCCTTAAGCATCCTTACTGCACATTTGTCATTTAAATATAACATTACTGACCAGTAGAATATTGTAATGTAAGGAAATGTATTGTGTCATATGAAGACATTAAGCCTCAAATAAGAAACACTTGTTAAAAAATTGATCATGCATTCATTCACCTACATGAAGCAGTTCTAACGTTAAATTTTGTAACTGGTTTCAAAGTTTTGGGGATATACACATATCACTGACTGACTAGAGCGTAAACAATGATATTCATAGTAACCTGAAACTAACAGAAACTATAGGTGAATGAGACTAAATGATGACATGCAAAAGCTTCCTACAGTAAGAAAAAAAGATATAACAAACTGGTGGATGATTGCAATTTGTAAGAGCGAAGAGCATATAAGGAAGCATAAACTAACCAAAACAAAAGTTAATAAACTGAAAAAAAGCCAATGGCAAACAATACATGGAGCTATACAAGATACTAGCACAGAAAAACGGCTGGAGATATATAATATACACAAATTGATGAAGACAGAGAGAATAACATGGATCCAAAGAACATCATATGTAGCAAGAAGAAGAATCCAATTAGGCAAAATAGACGAAGCTAGATAATAACATTTCAGTTTTAACAAGTTTCCATAAGTGAACAACAACGGAACTGTACAGAAGCTGGATTACTCTTTTGGTGAAAAATCATACTTACTGCGAGTTACTGGACATAACTTAAGAGTAAAAACCCAAGTGTTCAAATTAGGGTTTGACGTTTCTCCAAATTAGGGATTTCGAAAACTACCTCGAGAATTCAACTCGTTCCGCTGAGCCTCAAGTCGATTGAGATTATGTGTTTTCTGACGAACCTGAAGCTGTGCATCGTGAATATGCTGCTGGTAATACTGCTTCAAGCCTTCACCTGGTTTCGAACCCGTGTGTCTCGATAAATAGCTGTCGTCTTTCTCACCGGAGTCCGATGTGTTCATCGCTATCTCCGCTGTCGCCATTGGTGCCTGTGAGATGTATGATTGTGAAGCTTGAAGATTTGTGTATCAATGGAGATTGAATTTGTAGTTCTGTGTGAAAAGAAGATTGTTGATCAAGAAAAGGGTTTGTTGTGATTTTATAGGCTTCGTGTTTTAAGTTACCTTTGGGACCTCAAACGTTAGCACTTTATCAATTTAAGTCCTCGTTACATTAATATATTTTTTTTTGTTAACAACAACAATTCCAATAACATAATTATTAAAAAATTAAAGCTTGATTTCAACTAGATTTCGTTCATTGATTATGAACGAAATAAAAAAACATACAATTAAAATCAAGTTTAAAAAAGGTACAAATAGAGTGTGAATATATGATAGTTATGCGGTTGTGATCTTTTTTTGTAATAAAAATAAAAGTTGGGATTATTACCGGCTAAATCAATAGACAGGATTATTATCAACCAATGAGTAATAGTTTAGATTATTAAAATTCAATTTTCCTAGTGTGTTTGGTGTAGTTGAAGTTTGGTTTAATGTTTGAATTTGATTTATATATTAAAAAGTTGGTTCTCTGTTGCAATTGTAATTGTAATTGTAAGTAGGTTTAATTGAAGACGTGATCTATCTAGTTGAGATTGTGAAGGCCACGGGTGATGATGTCAAAAGAAATTCATTCAAATCACATAGTTCGAAATCAAACACAAACAAACGTGAAAGATTTTCGGATTATGTGGAATTAGAGGTGGGCACAAAAACTGGGGGTCGGACCCGACCCGGACCCGGGTAGGGGTAGTACCCGATGGGAGGCATACCCGGTTGGACCCGCTTAAACCCGTAGGGTTGGAACCGGGTTTAGACCCGGTTTAAACCCAAATTGAACCCGGCATTGGACCCGATATTGAACTCGGTATTGGACATAAAAACAAGAAAAGAAAAAAAGAAAAAAAAACTAAACTCGGTATTGGACCCGGTTCCGGACCCGACCCTACCAGGGTATGGCGGGTAGGGTTTTCAAGTGAACCCGACCCGAGTTTGTATCCGGTTTCACCAATACTTGGGTACAAAAAATCTGATTGGCCCCAACCCAGTTTGAACCTGGTTTCGGGGATGACCCAAAACCCGGTTTGCCCATCTCTATGTGGAATAAATCAAAGGCCCACCGCCCATGGTTGAAATTGAGAACGTCAGATTATGAGTTAATGGATTAATGATGTCAAAAGAAATTGTAGTGGGCTAAAAGCCCATTAACAAAAATATGTGTGCGGGCCGTGCGGCCACTAAAAGAAGATCATTACGGATGTTTTGGGGAAAATGCGAAGAGAGGGAATGCAGTCTGGGTCGTCAAAATCATATATTTAATTTTCTGATATCTGAAATTTTTAGATGGTAAAAGTAAACATTCGTATCCGTGTTTCGGATTCGGATTCGGATATCCAAAATTTCTAATACAGATTCGGATATTCAAAATTCATTTTTTATTTTTTTATTTTCTAATTTTTTAACTTTTTTTACAATAATTAGATATATGCTATTATTAAAATAATATAAAAAATCAACTCATAGCATAAAAAGTCTCAGTATACACTAAAAAGTCTCAACTTAAAATAAAAATGATTAAAATTTAAATATATAAAACTATTTTTAGTTTTCGGATAATCGGATATCCGAGTATCCGAAACTTTTCAAAATCACTATCCGAATCCGGACTTTTGGATATTTCGAATTCAGGTTTCAGGATTTTCGGATCGAATTCTCGGATTCAGATATTTTTTAACACCCCTAAACAACCCTTGCTATTGTTGCGCATAGTTCAAGAAGAATAACACATAACCGATAATAGAGATTAACATAATACCTTTTTAGTTAATTCTAATGAAAGTTTGTATAGTGGCAATATATGAATTTTTTGTTGTTATGATTGTTTGAATTTTATGTGATAATTACCGGGTGTAGGGTTAACGATACATTCGTGTTTAATTTTTCTATCTATAATATACCTAAACTTTGGTTGGTTGATCATCTCTTGTTGTTTATTTGCTTGTTATTTTAACTGATTGAAACAATTTATCAATTAGTCTAATTAATTATTCATCAAATTATTAGTCTTTGCAATATTAAACATTGATGATTACTTAGGATTTTATCATAACTTTTGTTTATTATTGTTTTTTATGTAGTTAGTTTCACCATCTTAAATAACTTATTATTTAGTTGGTAATCACGGTTCAATAGGAATAACAAACGAATCATGTATATGTGACTTTTAATTTGATACAACCTAGATGGCACAATTCCTTCCCATATCTGAAACCTGGGTGTGGTTATCTATGGTTTTGATTTATTAAACATTTGTTCAGTTTAATTCATCTACGTAGATTTATAGTCAAGAGATAATAGTTCCGTTCTAGTTAATTAACTTAGTTAAATAATAAGACGAAACCCCTAATACTGATCACATGCTCATCATGAAGACAATACCTGACTTATGAACATATAACAATTTATATCATAAAAGACAATACCTGATTTCTGAACATATAACAATTTATATCATAAAATCCTATACACATCTTAAGAATAACATCATCGAAGAACAAAACGGTATATAATTAAAACCTTAATTTTAGTGACAGTATGAAACCTAATAAATATGTAAATCAAGTTGATAGATATTTAAAAACCGAAGAAACCTAATGATATCCTTACAATATATTGTTGTATGCTTCATGTTATTTTTTAGTTGTAATAAATTAATTAGTATTACTTTCTGAAAAAGGATGTTCTTTCACTTTTTCTATGGAGCCACTAAGAAAGGAAATCTACACTTTCCCATTGTGATCCACTCATGCAAGCTAGATAGACATGCTTATCATTTTCCACCACTAGTACTTGAAGCTATTATGATTGTGCTTGATCTGCTGACATGTCTCTCGAATTGTTTTTCACATGTATGGAACCATGCTACACACACCCTTGACTTACAACTCCACACTTATACTCATGGATATATAGGTGTGTTCTCAAGGAATCTAAATCTGGTATGTCCGTCCGTTTCTTTTATAACGGTGAGAACACACCACTAAACTTAAGTATCCATCGATACCCTACTAACCAATAAGAACAAGTAAAACACAACTTGCCCTGAACAAGTGACATTTAAGGGAATAAAGTTAGAAACCATATAAATTAAAGGAGTTACTTAATCTAATTAACAATAGAAACGCCCTCTCTTTATCTCAGTGACATGTGAACTATTGTTCAAATGAATGTTTTTAGGTTGACCTAGAACGATATTTAATTAATATTGTAGTCCATAACGTCCATGTAATATCATGACACCATATAAATTAGTCAGGTAAACGAACATGAGCATTCACGGGTACAAAAAGAAGTAAAACCAACTGAAGTTTGCGACCAACAATAATGGTTACAACATTAACGACCAAAACCAGATTCGTCACAAATCTAGGGGACAAAATTAAATTTGATCTCAATATTAGCTAGCAAAATAAACTGGTCACGAAAACAATCACTAATATTAAAAAAAACTAAACCAAAAATAACTCAATCACTAAAATAGTAGCAAAACAACAATTGAAATTAGCGGGTCGCTTATAATTCTGTCGCAAAATTAGTCAGAAAAATCTTTGTTTTGCTTATTTGCGATGCAAAATCTGATAGCGAAATTGGTTGCAACAATATTTCGATCGCAAAATAGCGACCACATCAGTGAGTGAACTTAATGGACCTAATGATCGGCCACAAACCCGTGTAACCGTATAGAAACTCGTTTATTAATATAAACCACATAACTAGATTAGACACCTAAAGCAAAGATGTGACAAAACGAGATTGATTCAGTTATATTAATTAATTTTATTTTCAATTTATTATTTACCAATATTAGCTCATTCACTTTTTTTATTAACTTAATTAACTAAAGCAGACATACACATACTTTTCAAATTTGAATATTTTTTGTATTCATGTAATTAACAAAATTAAATGATATAATCAATTGGTTTGCACTAGAAAAACCTTTAGCGGATGCGTATAATTATGACACGTATAATTGGTTGACACAATGCGTGATGTGCATGACGTGTATGAGACATTGTTTTATTATCGTATGCATGATGCATATAATCGGGATGCATCGTTATATTTTATGTAATATACAAGATTCCAACACATATATTCTCTTGAAAATATGGCCATATCAGCTCCAAGTTTAGTTTGACAATTCAACTGTTCACTTTTTTTAGTGTGGAAGAGACAGGTCCATTACATTTGAGACAAAATAAACAAAACATGACCTTTCCATATGATGCTTTACTTTACAGCATCTTGTGACCCATACATGCTTTAGTAATAGTACTTACAACTATATATTGCTTGCACACTGCAAACATGTGTACACTCATGTGATACCATACAAGACACACCCTTAACTTATAACTCCACACTTATGCTCATGGATATATATTGTGTTATATCATGGAATCAGGTACTTTCATCCCTATAAATATTGCTTATTGGTTTCTCATTTTCATACTTAAAAAAACAACTCTTAATTTCATCATAAGCACACTCCAACAAATGGCTCAGGTTAGCAAGACAATTACTGAATCATGGTGGTTTAGGGACCATGCAAACAGAGACGATGATGGTAATGCTCATGGTTACGATTATGCACCAATCTTGGCTAGCTTCGAGGGAGATGGTGATGACGATGATGGAGATTATGATTATGCTCCAGCAGCATGAGTTTAGTGACTAAATAAAATTGACTCTAGCTTTGAGAACGCGTTAGCTAGTGGCGGGTTCATGAATCTTAGTTTCTTATTGTAGGTAGGAATAAAATTAGTCAAGGATTATATATAGAAATTCAATGTTTAATGAGATGGTATTTAGAGCTAATTATCTCTTTTGATTTAGTTGTTATTTACATTCAGTCTTATTAAGGGCAATGGTTCATGCATAGCATGAGTTCTATGTGATGTCTAATTTAGCATGTATGCAATTCTTTTTTTCTTAATAATTATATGTTGGGTATTATTTAGTGAAAATATCAGTAAATTACCTCACACATCCTACATGGATTAGACGTATAGTGACGACATTTTTAGGGCCGGTAGCGATGAAATGTCGTCGCTACAGAGCATGTCAACCAATTGCGATGACATGCCATCTCTATAAATGTTGTGGCTACAATCCCGTACCTATAGGTGTATATTGTTGTCGGGATAGATGTCGTCACCATAAACAAACACATACACATACACATACAAAATTGCTTATCTTAAGCCACAACTCAAAACCACAACTCTAAATTTCTTCATAAGCCCGTCTTAAACAAATGGCTTATCTTAGAAAGAAAATTGAACCATGGTGGTGCACACAGCATCCAAATGGACACAATGACGGAGTTGGTGATGATCATGATTACGACTACGCACCATTGTTGGCTAGCTTAGAGGGAGACGATGATGATGATGGAGATTATGATTATACTCCAGCGGCATGAGTTGGTTGATATTGTTCTTATTAAAAGAGTGGATTCAAATCAGCGAAGGATTGTAGAAGTCAATTTTTTAGGGCATGTTCTGAAATATTTAACGAGTTCTATGCATGTTATGTCTAATTTCGCATCTATGCAATCTTTTGTCTTGAAAACGATATGATAGGAGTTATTTAATCTAATTAATAGTAGAAACCCCTTACATATCTCTTTATCTTAGAAACATGTGAACTAATGTTCAAATGAATGCTTTTAGGTTGACCTAGAACAATATTTAATACTGTTGTCCACAACGTCCATATAATATCGTGACACCATATACATTAGTCAGGCAAACGAACATGAGCATTTACGGGTATAAAAAGAAGTAAAATCAACTAAAGTTTGCTACCAAATAAAATGGTTACAATATTAACGACCAAAACCAGATTCGTTGCAAATTTAGCCGACAAAATAAAACTTGATCTCAATATTAGGTAGCAAGATAATCAAGTCACAAAAACAATCACTAATATTAAAAAAATAATAATAACTAAGTTATTTAAATAGTCGCAAGACAGCAATTGAAATCAGCGGATCGCTTACGATTCTGTCACAAAATTAGTCGGAAAAAGCTTTGTTTTGCTTATTTGCGATGCAAAATCCGATAGCAAAATTGGTTGCAACAATATTTCGACCGCATAATAGTGACCACATCAGTGAGTGAATGTAATGGATGCTAATGATCAGCCACAAAATCGGTCGAAAGAACTTTGGTCGTAAATTCACGGATGCAAAATTTGGTAGCGAAATCCGTTCCAACAATATTCTGATGGTATTAGGTGATACATGTGCGATTACTCAAACCCGTGTAAACGCGTAGAATCTCGTTTATTGATATATATCATATAACTAGATTAGACTCCTGAGTATTAGACATATTTATGAATAAACATATTAGTATGAAAGAAAGATGTGACAAATCAAGATTGATTCAATTATATTAATTAATTTTATTTACAATTATTATTTACCAATATTAGCTCATTCATTTTCTTATTAAGTAAATTAACTAAAGCAAACATATATATATATATATATATATATATATATATATATATATATATATATATATATATATATATATATATACTTATCAAATTTGAATCTATTTTGTATTCATGTAATTAACGAAATTAAATGATATTACCAATTGGTTTGCACTAGAAAAACCTTTAGCGGATGCGTATAATAATGTCATCTGATATCCAACTTATTCTTTAATTAAAGTAGATACACAGCAAGATATATAATAATTCAATAGCATGTTGAAAAATAGCATGTCATCGTCCGAAACAGAATCGTACAATTGTAATTCAGAAAACAATATGTTGAAATTGTTAGAAATTAAACATAATTATTACAAAAATTACAGAGGTATTTGATACGTAGCGGATATTTATATACAAGTACGTGTTTTAGGTAAGTTTAAGATAAGGTTTGACGTAATAACTAGTAACCATCCCACATTTAGTTAATTTTTAACCGTAAAAAAACCATAAACGTATATAATGGTCCACGCGATGGTGATGTGCTTGACGTGTATGAGACATTGTTTTATTATCGGTATGCATGATACATATAAATATATAATCAATATGTATGATAATATTATTATCAGAACTCCCATCGTAATATATTTATTATGTAATATACAAGATTCCAACACATATATTCTCTTTAAAAATGGACATATCAGCTTCAAGGTTAGTTTGACAATTCAACTGTTTGCTTCTTTTTTTTTGTGTGGAAGAGAAAGGTCTAATACATTTAAGACAAAATAAACAGAACATGATCTTTCCATATGATGCTTTACTTTACAGCATTTTAAGTGACCCACACATGCTTTAGAAATAGTAATTATAGCTATACTTGTTGTACACTGCAAACATGTGTATGCTCGTGTGCTACCATAAAAGACACACCCCTTTACTTATAATTCCACACTTATGCTCATGGATATATAGGTGTGTTATCAAGGAATCAGGTACCTTTTTTTCTTATAAATATGACTTCTAGGACTCTCATTTTTATACTCAAAACCACTACTCTTAACTTCATCATAAGCACACTCCAACAAATGGCTCAGGTTAACAAGACAACTGGATCATGGTGGTTTAGGGACCATGCAAATGGAGACGATGATGGTGATGATCTTGGTTACGATCATGCACCTATCTCTGCTAGCTTCGAGGGTGACGGGGATGACGATGATGGAGATTATGATTACGCTCCAGCAGCATGAATTTAGTGATTGAATAACACTGACTCTAACTTTGAGAACGCGTTAGCTATTGTCAAGTTCATGAATTAATCTTAGTTTCTTATTGTTGGGAGGATTGAAATTAGTCAAGGATTATATATAGAAGTTCAATGTTTATTGAGATGGTGTTTGTAGCTAATTATCCCTTTTGATTTAGTCGTTATTTACTTCCAGCTTTATTAAGGGCAACTAGTTTATTACCCGCTGGACGTTGGGGTGGCATCATACGCGACGTGATAATGTATAAATTACAATTGTCCTGACTCATTTCTGAACTAAATTTACGTCGAAACATAGAGCAACTCGAATATACACTTTTGAATGAAAACATATTAAATTTGACTCGACTCTTTTCCAAACAAATTTATGCCGAAACATAGACCGCCTCAAAACGTAAAAGAACACGTGCGGTGGCGCCGAATACGACGTTATAAGGTATTGGTTATAATCGTTCAGATTTGTTTCCGAACTAAATTTATGTCGCAACGTAGAGTAACTTGGATTTATACAGTCAAATGAAAACATATTATATTTGATTCGATGCGTTTTCAAGCAAAGCTTAAGTCAAAACGTAGACTAACTTAAAGCAACCGACTTGTTTCTAATCAAAATTTACATACATATACGAACTCGAATTTTTACCGACACATACATAAAAATACGAACGTAAGAATTTTGTGTTTTAAGTACAAATCCTATAGGAGTAACCCGAAACTTTAGAAACTAAAATGGATAAAAATGATGTTTTTAAAGTTAAGGGGGTGGAACTATTAAAATGTAAATTTGATGGGTAGTAAAGACCGGTGGCTTTAGCCACCGACCTTTACTTTTAAGTTATAGTAAATGGTTCATGACTTCTTTTTCTTGATAATCATATATTGTAATGAAAGTAACAATAATAACCCCGAACATCCTACAAGGATAAAGAGCTATACTGACAACATTTTTAGGATCGATAGCATGAAATGTCGTCGTTATAGGGACGTCAACCAATTGTGACGACATGTCATCTGTCGTGGCTACAATCCCATACCAATAAGTGTATATTGTCGCGGCGTCGCCATGATAGAAGTTGTCACCGTGGTTATACATATACATACACATTATAATAAAAAGTAAAAAAAAATATTTAACCTATAACAACTGTCGTTAGCTATTATGCTATTTTTCGCTTTTCTTTTGATTAAGTAATAGATATTAAGAAAAAGATAAAAAAAATCTGACCTATAGCTCGTTGCTATGGTCTGTATTCTTTTTACTTTTACTTTTTTGTATTTTTTTAGAACCGGGCTAAAACTATTATTAAAGAAATTCAAACCCATAAAAAAGCAGTATGAGATGATTAATTTTGAAGCGAAGGGTTAATTAGTTTTAATTAAGTATGTAAGCACTTTATCCGTTTGTGAACCATTCAAGTTCAATATAACTAAAAGCTTAATTTAAGTCGAGTTTCACATAGTTGAAATTTAGAATCTATAAACAAAAAAAAAATCTAGTGGTGCACTTATTCAAATTTGATCATCTAAAAGCCAAAAGGTAAAATATTATCTTCTTGCAACTAAAAACACAAACAAGAATAGAATGAATTAAACTTTATATGATAATAACACGTTATATCATAAAATCCAACATGCGTCTAAAGAAATAATAACATCGAAGAACAAATAGCTATATCATTAAAACCTTTATTTCAGTGACGGTCCAAAATGTGATAATATGTAAATCGAGTTGATAGAGATTTGAAAACTGAAACATAATGATATCCATAAAAATTATTCTTGCATCCATCATTGATGCAGTCGGAGACAGAATGATAAATAATTGAACCAGTTGATTCAACGAGAATACCAGGAACAATTCTTCTAAATATCGTTGATTCGCAAAGAATGCCTATAATCAGGAATTCACACTAACACACACTGTGATAGAAAGGAAACAAAGATTTTTTATAAACTTCAATGATTATTCCACTCATCTCTTACATGCATATAAAGAAACAAAACAAAAATCTAATGGACCACAAAACATAAGTGGGCTAAAACCTGGATCAAATGTAAAGTCCAACAAAATCTAAAAATAAGACAAAAATTGAAATAACTCATAAAATAAGACGTTTTTGGGCCGAAACGATGACCCAAACCGCCTACGGCGTTTGTGAAAACGTGTTCCTCGGTCCAACGGTCGTTTCAACTGGTCGCAAGCCCAAAACGGAGACTTCTATATAACCCAAGTTATGGCCATTCAGTGAAGCCCTTTTTAATAAGCGATCTTGAGTTTAAAAAAAAACTATAGTTTGCTCATTCATACTTGGCCACACCAATCATGTTACTTTTTAGTTGCAATAGAATAATCAGTATTACTCTCTGAAAAAGAGATGTTCTTTCACTTTTTCTATATAGTTTTCACGACTAGCACTTGAAGCTAATATTATAATTGTGCTTGATCTGCTGACTGTAAGATGGTAAATATTGAATAATATTATTAAACAGTTAGGTTACAATATATAGAGATAACAAGTAACCCTAGAAACCTAACCTGAGCCCGTGGGCTCATTCTAATCAAACCCTAATAATATATTCTAATACTCCCCCGCAGTCGTAGCGGAAGTAACGCACGCTAAGACTGGAGAACAAAAAAAAACATAAATCAATAATATTAAGATAAACATGCTTCAATCGACTCAACTATCCAAACTTTTGCCAAAAGACGATGTTGTGCTTGATGTAGTCATCCATGTTTTGGTTGATTGTGATACCCATAGTTGGCTTGATAGTTAATTGGTTCTTCATTCTCGGTTCTTGATTCTCGAAATGATAAATCAATAATTGACGACCATAGTCGTGCATGACTTGTCGAGGCTAGTAGCCGGTTGTCACTTGTATTCGTAGATCAAGAGATTAAAGCTAAAGGAATAAAAGAAAAGCAAGGCACGTGACCGCGTTCAGGCGGTAGTGTTTTGGATCCGTAGATCAAGAGAAAATATCCGTAGACGTAAAAAAAAGAAAAAAACAAAAAGAAAGGCCGGTGACCATGGTCAGGTGGCGATCGTTTTGACCCGTAGATCAAGAGATAAGATCCGTAGATCTATAAAAAGAAAAAAAGAAAAAAATCAATCAAACCGTAGTTTGAGATCGATGGCCGTGGACTGTGGTCCTTGGTACAACTAAAACATCGAGAATAAAGAAAAAGAAAAAAAGAAGTGATTGTTGCATTTTGTGAGTCATAATTCAAGAATAAACCAAAAATATGATTGTGTACCAACCAAAAGAATATATATATTGTTTGAATATCTAGTCGATAGCGAAGCTTTATTCAACAAAAATCAGAAAACAAAGAAGAAACGGAACATAAAACAAAGGTGGGACAGGGCGGCGGCGGTGGCGGCACACCGCCCTGTCTAGGGTTTGAACTCGGTGACGACGGCTAGGGTTTGTATGTTTTTGTGGTGGTGCACAGAACCCTAAGGCTCTGATACCATGTAAGATGGTAAAATACTGAATAATATTATTAAACAGTTAGGTTACAATATATAGAGATAACAAGTAACCCTAGAAACCTAACCTGAGCCCGTGGGCTCATTCTAATCAAACCCTAATAATATATTCTAATACTGACATGCTCCCAATTGTTTTCCACATGGATGGAACCATGTCACACACACCCTTTACTTGTAACTCAACACTTATACTCGTAGATATATAGATTATAGGAGTGTTCTCAAGAAATCTAGTACGTTCTCTTCTGAAAAATACACCACTAGGAAACTCAAACACCCATCAATACTCTGCTAACTAATGATATCAGGTAAACAAGTACACAACTTGTTCTAAAAACTCACCGCTACGAAAAGAAGTAAAAACAACTTAGTTTGCAATAACAAAAATGATTACGACATTAGCAACGAAAACCAAATCCGTCGCAAATATAGAGGACATAATGAAACTGCTCTCAATATTAGCGAGCGAAAGCAAACCTGTCGCAAAAACAATCGCTAATTTTATAATATTAAAAAGTAAAGCAAAAAAAATTCGGGTCACAAAAATGGTCACAAGCCATAGATTTTTATTTTCAATCCGGCGGCTTACGATTCATTCACAAAATTTGTCTGGAAAAATCTCCGTCTCTAATTTGCGACGCAAAATCTAGTAGCAAAAGTGGTTGAACAGTATTACGTCCGCAAAAAAATATTTAGCCGCTATATTGACCACATAAGTGAATGAAATTAATGGTCGCTATCGATTTGGCCACATAAGTATTAGCCGTGATAGTGACCATATATGTGAATGAAATTAATGGTCGCTATCGATTCGGTCACATAAGTATTAGCCGTGATAGTGACCACATAAGTGAATGAAATTAATGGTCGCTAACGATTCGGTCACATAAGTATTGTTCGCAATTAATTCGGATACAAACGGGATGTAGAATCCGGGCGAAAAAGGTTCCAACGATATTGTATATATACACATTTACAAAGGTCGGTGGCATATGCCACCGGCCAAAAAACCCCCTCAACTTTCTTTATTTGATATTTTTTACCCTTAAAATTTTTGTAAAACTTTGAGAAATATCACTTTTACCCCCTTAAGTTTTTAAAGTTCAGGATTTACTCCTGTAAAATATAAATTCGAGTCCATCATCGTTAGGACCTAATCAGATGTGACTCGACTTAACTATTTTTCGAGAAACGCCTACGTTTTGATGTAAATTTTGTTCAAATATTAGTTGAGTCAAATTTAAACGTTTTGATGTAAGTTTTGTTTGGGAACGCGTCGGATCAAATATAATATATTTTGTTTACTCTACGTTTCGACGTAAACTTAATTCGCACACGAGTCAAATATAAATGTTTCAACATATGTTTTGTTTGGAAAAAAGTCGGGTCTAATATAATACGTTTTCATTCAACGATATAAATTCGAGTCACTCTACATATTGGCGTAAATATAGTTTGAAACGAATCGGGTCGATTGTAATTTATACATTATCACGCAACGTATGGTGTCACGGCAACACGCGACGGGTAGAAATGCTAGTTTTGATTTAAAGGTAAAGATGCCGGTTGCGGCCACGAAACCAGCCGCAAAACTAACACATTTTTATTGTAGTGATGGTATTAGGTGATGCATGTACGATTACTCGAACCCACATAACCACGTCAAAACTGGTTTATTAATATACATATAACTATATTAGAAACTACGTATTACATGGGCTGAATAAATGTATTAGTTCGAAGGAAGAACGTCAAAGATATGAGGAAACGAGATTGATTCAATTATATTAATTGATTTTATTGTCTGTTTATCATTTACAAGTATTAGTTCACTAGGTTAGTACCCCGTGTATTACACGGGTTGAATAAATAAAATACTAAATAATTAGTAATAAAAATTTATGAATTATAAAACCATGTTTGAAGATAAAATATGATTATAACTATATATGAATAACTATTTTAAGTAAATAAACAATAGATAGGCTATAGATAGATATATATATAGATAAATAGATAGTCTAGAAACCCATATATTAAACGTATTAAAGTTAGTAATAAACACAAAAAAGTTACAGTACTATATTTTAATATAAGATATGAATAAAATTATATATACGTAATTGTTCAAGAGATAAAACAATATTATTATTTTTTAACTCTCTTATCTAAATAGTTTTATTTTTAAATATTTATTTTAAGATTTTCTTATAAAAGTTTATTGTATATAAAAATCTTGTTTATTAAAAACTCAAGTTTCTAATTATTCTGGTTGTTTAAATAGAATTGCTTTTAGAAAATTCCATATTTTTATATTATTTTAAAAAATGAGCGATTTAAAATATTTTGTTTCAAAAGGTTTAATGTTTTAGAAAAGATATGATTTTTAATTTTCTTAACAAAATTTATTTTTAAAAACATAGTTTGATTTTTAAAAAAATCTAGATGAGAGAGAGAAATGTATCAATTGACCAAATTAATTTTTATGATGAGAGAGAAATTGTTTGAATGTTTAAATTACTATAATATCTTTCTGGAGGGAAAATAAAGTGAGAATGTTTAAACGAATGACAAGTGTCAAAAATGTTGTTTAAGAAGATGACAAGTGGCAAAAGAAATTTTCTTTTATTAGATACTATAGATTGTTTGTATTAAGTTAATTAACTAAAGCAAATGTATATACATCCTTTTGATTTTTTTTAATCATGTAATCAACTAACTTTATTGATATATAAACTGAACATGACCTTTCAATATATATGTTGCTTTACTTTACGGTAGCCTATGTGACCCACATGTTTTAGTGCTAATACTTACAGTTATATTGCTTGCACACTACATGCATATGTACACTCGTGTGCTACCATATATGACACATCCTTTACTTATAACTCCACACTTATGCTCATGGATCTATAGGCCAGTGTGTTCTCAAGGAATCCGGTACTTTTCCTACGTATAAATAAGGGTTATATGTTTCTCATTTTCATTCACAAAACCAAAACTCTAAATCTCATCATAAGCTCATCTACATCAACCATCTATATGGCTCAGGTTAGCAAGACAATTGCACCATGGTGGTGCAAGGGCCATGCAAATGGAGACGATGATATTGGTGATGATCATGGTTACGACTATGCACCAATCTTGACTAGCTTCGAGGGAGACGGTGATGACGATGATGGAGATTATGATTATGCTCCAGCAGCATGAATTCATTGTTTAATTAGAGATCGAAGAACATTGACTCTAACTTTAATTTGAGGATGCTTTGGCAAATACCGAGTTCATGGATCGTAGTTTCTTATTGTGAAGAGTAAAAGTGGTCACATATTATAGAAGCTAAATGTTTAATTAACTAGAGTATGTTTTGAAATACTAAAGGGTTATCCCTTTTGGTCTGATTGTTATTTTCTTTCAGAGCATAGCATAAGTGGTATGATGTTTAATTTAGCATCTATGCAATTCCTTTTTCTTGATAATGATATGTTGGGCATGGTTTAATCCCCTTTCCACACCAAATATTCCAATTATTTTCTTTAGCTCCATAACATGTGCACTGGTGTTCAAATGTGTGTTTTCTGCTTGACCTAGAACTATATCATGTGTAAAAGATCGACCATTTTATGTATTTACCATTCAACTAGACAAAGACTTAGTTGCTTACCATTATTTATGAGATAAAAATTGAAAGTCAAATGCATTACATATACTATAATTGTTGTTTACATCTATCTATACTAACAAAACAAGTTTTTTAAGAGACAAATTACACAATTCTACACCTCCTGAATTTAATTTTTCTGTTTTATTCTCTTATTAGATAATTACATTAACTACTAATAATATTATATTATTATTTTTATAATTAAAAATAGTTTAACAGGTTAAGAAAGAGATCTTTCTATTAATGTAATTTCTAGAAAATCAAAGTTTTTATAAAATAATTTATTTCCTAAAACATCAAAAAAAATTAAAACATGTGATATTTTAAAACCTGTGTTTAAAAAAATAAAAATTTTATGAAATGAATATAATTAAAATTTGAAAAAGGAAATTTTATAAATGACAATTTTATAAGGTTTGTTTTAAAATAAAATGTTTAAAAGCACAACTCTTGAAAAAACAGAAAAACATTCAAAATAAAAGTTAAAAACGATATTATTATTTATTACTTAAAGACAATACTCATATATAAATTCAATCAATACCTTATCTTAAAATATCGTTTTATAATTCATAAATCTTTATTACTAACTATTTAATATTTTATTATTTAACTTGTATAATACACAAAGTATTAACCTAGTCTACATCCTAGTTAGCATGGCAAACAGTCCCGAGTATTCACTAGCACCACTATAAAAATGAGCAAAAGTAACTGCAGTAAAAATGTTACAACTTACAAGTACATTAACACACAATCAAAACCAACAATAACACGCGATCAGTTCCAACAATATTTCGCTCACAAAAATTATTAGTTTGAGGTAGCCAAAACCTATCATAAAACCGTCACAGTTTTATAGTAGTGATGGTGTTAGCTTATGCATGTATGAATACTTGGACCCATGTAACCACAACGAGACTGGTTTGTCAATATTTCATATTATGTTAAAAAAATATAACACATGGTATGCTAAAGTTGTTATTTATTACGAACAAGGCTTAACTCTTGCTTGAACCTCAACAGAATCATGCCACAACCGCCTACCATCACCGTCATCAATCAATAACATAAGAAGGGCAACCGACAAAACCCTAATTATGATTACCAACAATTCGATTATTGTTGTTTTGGGGTCGCTAGAAAGCGACCATCACCCCCACCACCACCGAAACCACCATTATCAGACTAGAAGGTCATCACCATCGTTACGGCGTGACTCAAGAAGATATATGGTGTCACCTAGGCTATACATTGTGTATAGTGTTGAGGCCCTGGATCGAATCTTATAGTAGAAGGACAAGGACAAACTAAACATAAGAATTCACATATAAAAAATTTCAAATCCACACATACAAATCACAATCTAATGGATATTTATACCCATAAAATGATGACAGTTAACAACTAATATTACTAATAGAAAATACCCTAAAGTTCCTACTAATTACAATTTGATTTGACTTTCCTAATTGATTTTATATTTAGCAGTTTATCTTGATTAATGTCTTCCAACATATAGGATGGAATTAAAAAAGCGGCTAATGGGAAAAGTGGAAAACTAAAGTTTTATGGTCAAAATAAAACTTTATAAAAATATAATGCAGCTAGCTTTCATTATATATAGATAGATACTTATTAAAATTATAGAATTATTTGAAACGAAGTTGAATATTTTATATTTCAAGTAAGTTTTTTACGGTAAGTTTTAGATAAGGTTTCATTTTATAACTAATATAACAATCCGTAGGATTTTTTTCAACAAAAAGACCATAATTAAACATATATACCCGTGAAGTGGATTGCTTAATTGATCGGTATGAGATATGATTTTATATATAATCAGTTATGATACTGTTATTATGAAAACTCGGTCCCATACACTGACATATTCTCATCATAATTTACATGAGGATGATAGAGGAACTTCTTAAAATAATTCCACGATATACAAGAATCTAACACAATCTCTTTTGTTGATATCAGCTAAAAGTTTAGTTTGACCATACTAGTTTGCGCATTTTTGTGTATGGAAGAGATAGGTAAAATACATTTGAGACAAAATAAACAGAATATGATCTTTCCATATGGTGCTTTACTTTACAGCATCTTAAGTGACCCACACATGCTTCAGAAATTGTACTTAAAGCTATACTTGTTGTACACTATAAACATGTGTATGCTCGTGTGCTACCATAAAAGACACACCCCTTTACTTATAACTCCACACTTATGCTCATGGATATATAGGCCTTTGTGTTCTCAAGGAATCCGGTACTTTTCTTAAGTATAAATATGGCTTCTATATTTCTCATTTTCATACTCAAAACCAAAACTCTAAATCTCATCATAACCTCATCTCCAACAAATGGCTCAAGTTAGCAAAACAATTACTGGATCATGGTGCCGCAGGGGCCATGAAAATGGAGACGATGCCGGTGATGATCAAGGTTATGACTATGCACCAGTTTTGGCTAGCTTTGAGGGAGACGGTGATGACGATGATGGGGATTATGATTATGCTCCAGCAGCGTGAATTAATTATTTAGTGATGAAGTAACACTGACTCTAACTTTGTGAACACGTTGGCTAGTGCCGGGGTAGTTTCTTATTGTGAGAGAGGATTAAAATTTGATGAGGATTATAGAAGTTTAAAATTTAACTGGCTTATGTTTTGAAGTATTAATAAGATGGTGTTTTGAGTTAATTATCCCTATTAGTTTAGTTGTTATTTACTTTTAATCTTACTAAGGGCATTAGAGTTGCATAGCATGGTCTATGTGATGTCTAATGTAGACGTATGCAATTCTATATTCTTGATAATGATGATATGATGGGCAATTATGAATCAAACTGACATCAAACACCCCCGCACATGCCAATATGTTTTCTATACCTCCATATCATGTGAACCCGTGTTCAAATGTGTGTTCTTTGGATGACTTTTGAACTACAACTTATGTAAAAACCATTATCCACTGGTGCTTCTGTAGAGTTATAATTTGCTTGATCCATATGGGTTATGAAAATAGTCAATGTTTGTGTTTTAAGTGATCACTTATGTAAATGTGTAAAGGCAAAGGTCTACTGATAGAAATAAAAGATGAAAACTGATTTACGGAGAAGGTGACATTAAGGAAAGGTTGCATCGTTCCAAATCAGGGTTATATATACCCTCGATGTCAAAGTCTATAAATGTAGGATCGTTTCAAATTCAAGTTCTTGTTGAATTCAATTGTTTGTTCGTAAGATTTTTGGGCAACAACACCAATGATAAATGCATCACATGATGTAAATAGTCGAATCCAGCAAATAAGATATCAAAATGTGAACCTGTCGTAATACACACTAGGAATAGCATTAATAGAAGTAGGGTACGTGTCCCAAAGAATACCAGATTAACTATTTTATTTTAACTAGTAGTTTTTCAAATCGCGCGTTGCGTGAATGTGAATTTCCAGGTTGTATATTACATATATATTGTAGTTATCTAAGGCTCAGACCTAATGATCGATTGTGGTTGCAAAGCAGTAGTGATGGCATACCAAACAACGGACAACTTTTTTGACATCATCATGGCCTCTTCTCACATAATATACATCTAAAGATCTACAAATGTATACACGCAACAACTTGTACCATAGGCATATAAACATATACAAGACACTGTTCATTCAATTTAAAAATTAGCATATAGGCAAACGTAATCACCTATAAAGTTGTATATAACAACTCCCAGCAATAGATAGCAGAACCACAGTAGAGGTAGCTGATAACATAATGAAAAAACATCACTTAAAGAGGTTCAAAAATAATGTTTCATTGTGGCTGCAAACATTTGTTTACCGCGTCAAAACAATGAACACACCAACCTATCATTCCCTAATTTTGCGACGTAAAATCCAGTGTACGTAGCAAAATCAGTTGCTATGTATGATATTTTGGTCGCAAAAGTTATTAGCCAGGGGGATTAATGCGGTAGGCAAAATCGGTCGCAAAAATGGTTGTACTTCATAGTAGTGATGGTGTTAGGTGTTACACGTACGATTACTCAAACCCATGTAATTAGATAAACCAGTTCTCGTGAAACTGTTTTATTAATATATCAGATAATGTTAGAAACATATAATAAATAATATGTATATTTTTTGTTATTTAATAAAAAATATTAAAATTATAGAATTATTTGGAATGTAATTTTTCAAGTTTTTTTGGTAAGTTTAAGATGAGGTTTCATGTAATAACTAACGACCATCTCACTTAATTTTTAACTACACAAGACTATAAGCATGTACACTTACGAACCCGATGGGTGATGGGTGTGTGACACATATATATGAGCTTTGTTTTATAGTCGGGTATGATACTATTATTATCAAAACTCATCTCATACTATACACGAGCTGTCGCAATCGTACAATACATGAGGCTAACAGGATCTTCTTGAAACAATTCTGTTATTAATACACAAGATTCTAACACATAATTTGTTAGCTCCAAGTTTAGTTTGACCATACAATCACATATTTTTTTGTGGAAGAGACAGGTCCAATACATTTGGAACAAAATATAAAGAATATGACCTTTCCTTTTGCTGCTTTACTTTACAGTAGCTTATGTGACCCCCACATGCTTTAGTGCTAGTACTTACAGCTACACTGATTGTACAGTAGAGACATGTGTATGCTCGTGTGCTACCATATAAGACGCACACTTTACTTCTAACTCCACACTTATGCTCATGGATATATAGGCCAGTATATTCTCAATGAATCCAGTACTTTTCTTAAGTATAAATATGGCTTCTACGTTTCTCATTTTCATACTCAAAACCAAAACTCAAAATCTCATCATAAGCCCATATATCTCCAACAAATGGCTCAGGTTAGCAAAGCAATTACTGGATCATGGTGGTGTAGGGGCCATGTGAATGGTGAAGATGGCGGTGATGATCATGGTTACGACTATGCACCAATCTTGGCTAGCTTTGAGGGAGACGGTGATGACGATGATGGAGATTATGATTATGCTCCTGCAGCGTGAATTAATTTTTTACTGCTCGAGTAACAGTGACTCTAACTTTGTGAACGTGTTGGCTAGCTAGTGTCGTGTTCATGGATCATAGTTTGTTATTGTGAGAGAGGATTAAAATTAGTTGAGGATTAATACAGAAATTTAATGTTTGATTGGGGTATGTTTTGAAATTTGAAATAATAATAAGATGGTTTTTGGAGTTGGTTATTCTTTGTGATTTAGTTGTTATTTACATTCAATCTTATTAAGGGCAATAGAGCATGTATATACAGCACGAGTTCTATGTGATTTCTAATTTAGCATGCATGCAAATTCTTTTTTCTTTTACATGTTGGTGTATAATTTAATCAAATTAACACTAATTAACCCCACACAGACTACACGAAATAAAGAGCTATAGTGATGACATTTTTGGGGTTTGTAACAATGACATGTTAACGCTATAGTTATGTCGTTCTATTGTGACGACATGTCATCTCTATAGATGTTGTGGCTCCAACCCGTACCTATAGTTGTATACTATCATCGGGATGGAAGTCATCGCCATTCATAGTTACACAAATACATATACATACATACATATACATTGTTTACATGCATATAAAAAACAAACCAAAAGTCGAATGGGTCACAAAACATAAACGGGCCAACAAGTTATATGAAAACATGCTCCAAAGGTAAAATAACTCATAAAATAAGCCGTTTTTGGGCCGAAACGATTACCCAAACCGCCATATGAAAACATGCTCCTTGGTCCAACGGTCGTTTCAAGTTGTCGCAAGCCCAAAACGAAGACTTCTAGCCCAAGTTATGACCATTTTAGTGAAACCCCTTTGGACAAACGATCTTGGGCCTGCAAAAACAAAATGGCTTCCTACTCCACACTTAGGCCCGCACCAAGAGTTAAGTAATTAAACCTGTTAATTCTCCAAAAATATCATAAACAACTATTCTAACTATCCTTGATTCTCGAATAATACCAACAATAAGAGTTTTCACACACTAATACACACTGTGAAAGAGAGAAAAAAGTGTTTTCACAACTAGGCCCGCATCAAAAAGTTAAAAAATAATAATTTTTAATCTTAGTGATGACAGGTCGTCGGGATAGACTAGAATGACATGTTTTCGCCATAGGCCGACTTATACCGAGGACTTCTGTCTATCACTATAATGTCATGGCTATAAACTCAAACCGTTCTAGTGTATGTGTACAAATGTTTTCTTTACCTCCATAACAGGTGAACCGGTGTTCATAATATGTGTATATGATGACAATTATGCAATGATGCACCAATAGTGATGCACCAATGATCTATACATTATATAGATGTTATATAGTTTTGTTGCTCTGTTTTAGAAAACCAATTTCAAACATCTTAATATAAGTTATTTACCAATTTTTAAAAAGTAAACATTCTAATACAATAATATATGAGATGGGTATTTCTAAAGCGAAGGGTCAAATACTTTTAATTAAGTGTGTAAGCAATTCGATCCGCTTGTAAACTAGTCGAGTTCAGTATCACTTAAAGCTTGATTTAAGTCGATTTTCACATAGTTGAAATCTGAATTCGATCTATGAAAAAAATCCGATGGTGCACTTCCTTGTATTTGATTTAAATTTGATCGTTCATAACAGAAGGTAAATATTATTTTTTTAGTTCTTGAAACACACATATAAAGAATGGACAAAACTTTAGATGATAATAACACCATATATCATAAAGTCCAACACATTACACATGTCTAAAGCAATAATAACATCAAAGAACAAATGTTAATATATTATATCATTTAAACCATAATTTCAATAAGGGTTTATCTGAAGCTTGATTATGCAAATCAAGTTGATAGACATTTGAATAACGAAACATTATGATATCCATAAAGAAAATATTCTTGTATCCTTTATATTATTTTTCAGTTGTAATAAAATTATTAGTATTCCTTTCTAAAAAAGCTATGTTCTTTCACTTTATTTATGCGGCCACTAGCAGGAAATCTACACTTTCTCATTGTGACCCACTCATGCACTATATAGACATGCTTATCATTTTTCACCACTTAGTACATGAAGCTATTATAATTATGCTTGATCTGCTTACATGTCTCCCCAATTGTTATCCACATGGATATGGGACCATGCTACACACACCATTTACTTATAACTCCACACTTTGTACTAATACTTTACACTCCATACACGTGTACACTTGTGTGCTACCATACAAGACACATCCTTTACTTATAACTCCATACTTATGCTCATAGATTTATAAGTGTGTCATAAAGGAATCAGGTACTTTTTTCAACTATAAATATAGCTTCTAGGGTTCTCATTTCATATACTCAAACCACAACTTTCAAGTTCATCATAAGCCCATTTCTAACAAATGGCTCAGGTTAGCAAGATAATCACTAGATCTTGGTGGTGCAGCGGCCATGCAAATGGAGACGATTATGGTTACGAATTTGCACCAATCATGGATAGCATCGAGGGAGACGGTGACAACGATGATGGAGATTATGATTATGCTCCAGCAGCATGAATTAATTGTTTTGTTTAGTGATTGAATAACACTGACTCTAACTTTGAGAATGTGTTAGCTAGTGTCGGGTTCATGGATCCTAGTTTGTTATTGTGAGAGAGGATTAGAATTAGTCAAGGATTATAGAAGTTCAATGTTTAATGTGGGTATGTTTTAAAAAATAAAAGTTGCACATTCTGTTTTTTAGAAAAAGTTATAGTACGAACATTATTTTCCCCTACTACGTCCCAGGAGTTTGATCGTTTTTCTCTCACGCTACGTGGTGTGAGTTTGATCGTTATCTTCTCGACTCGTCGAAAATAATAAAAGCGAATACCGAAACTGGTTCCGACGATACCAATACCGGAAACACTGTTTTATGAAACACTATTTCTAAAGTTATAAGAAGAAAACAAATGAAATGGTTGAATTAATTATATAAGTAAGTCAACAAGCAGAATGATCACGACTCATGTCGTGTTAACTATAAGATGGTACAAAACTCATTGAATATTATTGATAGCTTTGTTTACAGAGAATATAATGCAAACCCTAAAACCTAACTGAGCTCGTGGGATCATACTAATAACCCTAATAATATTGTCTAATACTCCCCCCGGCAGTCGTAGCAGAGGTAACCTAACGCTATTACTGGAAAACAAAAATAACATAAAACAATAATAATAAGATAAACATGCTTCGATTGACTTGACTATCCAAATTATTGCTAACAAAAAATATTGTGTTTGATGTTGTCATCCATATTTTGGTTGATTGTGTTATTCATAGTTTGCTTGATACTTCATGGTTCTTGATTCTTGGAATAATAAGTTGAGACCTAACGATCGTAGATCAAGAGATGACAAAAGTAGATATAAATAAAAAAGCAAGACCAGTGAGGTATCGGTCTCTTGGATCCGTAGATCTAAAAATAATAGAAATATTTAATCAAATGAAGTTTGAGATTGGTGACCACGGACCATGGACTGTGGTCCTTGATGCGGCTAAAACATCGATAAATGAAAAAAATAAAAAGAACAAAGAAAACATAGTGATCGCTGCAAACTGGGAGCCATAATCCAGAAGCAAACCAAGAGAATGGATGTGAATGAACCAATAGATTTGAATCCTCAACCGATAACGAGGCTTTATTAAACATAAACTAGAAATATATAAGAAACGAGACAGAAGACGAAGGTGGGACAGGGTGGTGACGGCGGTGGCGGCACACTACCCTATCTAGGGTTTGAACTCGGTGGCGACAGCTAGGGTTTGTATGTTTTTGTAGTGGTGCAGCGGAGAAGAAGGTAACCATAACCCTAAGGCTCTGATACCATAGATGGTAAAAGACTCATTGAATATTATTGATAGCTTTGTTTACAATATATAGATAATATAATACAAACACTAAAACCTAACTGGGCCCGTGAGCTCATACTAATAACCCTAATAATATTGTCTAATATTAACATGTTCGTGTCTTTAAATTAATAGACTTTAATTGCCGGCCCTAATAAAATATAAGATATATGACTTAACTCTGTTTTTTAACTTTTGATTTTTGTTATTATTAATTTTTTTGGAGCTTGAGAAGGAACACGAGTAGGTGGACTCTACAACAACCTGTCATATATAGTTTTAAGTGATGTTTTCGTTTAAGTTGAATTCAAGATAACTGAAATTTATTTTAGCATTATTATTTTCACTAGCACTAATTTTGTGACGCAAAAACCAGTAGCAAAATCAGTTGTAGCAACATTACGATCGACAAAGCAATTAGCCACTAGAGTTGCGATCACCAAAAGTGGCCGCAAAATATTTGTAAACAAAGTGACCACGTCTGCGAATGACATTTATGCTCGCTAACGATTCGGTCACAAAGTCGGTTATAAAAACTTTCTCCCCAACTTTGGTTGCTAATTTTGCGATGTAAAATCGGGTAGCAAAATCAATTGCAACAATAATTTGGTAAATAAATTTAAATCTACACCATATTGGTAAACATGATTTTTTAAGACAGTTTAAAACTTCTTTTAATAAATACCTTTTGACAAATAAATTTATAATAACACCATTTTAGCAACAAAATTATCCTATATAAGCATGTATACCTACGAAGCTGATGAGTGTTAGTTTTATAGTCGGGTATGGTACTATAATTATCAAAACTTGTGTATGTGTCCCATACACGACATATTGCCATCATAATATACATGAGGATGACAGAGGAACTTAAAATAATTCCATGATACATTTACAAGATTCTAACATAATCTCCTATCTCATATCAGCTCAACTTTAGTTTGATCATATTACTGTTCACATTTTTTTTAATGTGGAAGAGGCAAATCCAATACATTTGAGACAAAACAAAAAGAATATGACCTTTCATTATGATGCATTACTTCACAGCATCTTAAGTGACCCACACATGCTTTAGTAATAGTATTTACAGCTACAATGATTGTACAGTGCAGACATGTGTATGCTCGTGTGCTACCATATAAGACACACCCTTTACTTATAACTCCACACTTATACTCATGGGTATATACGCGAGTGTGTTCTCAAGGAATCCGATACTTTTCTTAAGTATAAATGTGGCATCTAGGCCGTTTCTTATTATCATACTCAAACCCGAAACTCTAAGTCTCATCATCAGCTCAAATGGCTCAGGTTAGCAAGAAAATTGAACCATGGTGGTGCAGGGGCCATGCAAATGGAGAAGATGATGGTGATGATCATGGTTACGACTATGCACCAATTTTGAATAGCTTTGAGGGAGACGATGATGATGATGATGGAGATTATGATTACGCCCCTGCAGCATGAATTAATTGTTTTGTAATCAAATAACACTGACTCTAACTTTGAGAACGCGTTAGCTAGTGTCGGGTTCATGAATCTTAGTATCTTATTGTGAGAGAGGATTAGAAATAGTGTTGGATTATAGAAGTTCAATGTTTAATTGGGGTATGTTTTGAAATTTGAAATATTAAGGAGATTGTGTTTGGAGTTATTTATCCCTTTTGATTTAGTTGTTATTTACATTCAACCTTATTAAGTGCAATAGAGCATGCATAGCACGAGTTCTACGTGATGTCTAATTTGGCATGCATGCAATTCTTTTTTTATGATAATTATATGTTGGGTATTATTTAATCAAATTAACAGTACTTAACCAAACACACGGATAAAGAGCTGCAGTGACGACATTTTTAGGGATTGTGTCGTTGTTATAGATGTTGTGGCTACAAACCCGTACCTTTAGGTGTATATCGTCGTCGGGATAGTAGTCGACGCCATACATCGTTACACACATACATATACTTCTACATTGTTACACATGTATACTATTTAAAAGATGAAACACAACGTAAAAAAAATTAAACTATAGCGACGACTTCTTTATGCTATTTCACTTTTCATCCGTCGCTATAGGCTAGAACCATAATTTCAGGTGTTGCAGCCGCGCAAGGCCATTTCTAAAATTTCAGGTGTGCTTTTCGAATCGTAAAAATGGACCCAAAAATAATAAACTTAAATTAGTATGACAATAATTGTTATAATAATTTTAAAAATAAATTAAAAGTATTAAGATGACTTAATTTACATAGTTAACGAATTGTGAGGCTTTCTTTAAGATTCTGGGAAGCAAAGTAAAAATACCCTTAAAAAACAAACTTATATAAATAAAAAAGATGTCTCAACATGCCTCTCAACAACATTTTCCTCAAAAACAAGTTGCAAATCCATTATATATATTCAAAACCATAATTTAAGATCAAACCCAATCAAAAATCAAATTCATAAACTTTTATTTATTGCGGCACATAAATCAAAACCATTAATTAATTCATAAAAAAAAATAATTTGAGTTTGCACTTCTCGTTCTGGACTCTTGTAATGCCTTCAATTTTTTTCCCGATATATTGCCGCAACTACCGTGAAATCATTTTTTTGTTTATTTAATTAGGTTTAAAGTATTATTTAGGTTAAATGGGTTTCAGATGGGTTAAAGTTAAAAACTTGGGTTATATTTAAATTGGCAATTTAGTTTGAATAGGTTTTTCTTATAAAATCATTATCTATATAAATTTTAAAAATCTTGGGCCCCTTGAAAAAATAGTCCTATGCGATCGCATGTTGCATGCTCGCAACCTCATTAGGGCCTCCGTTACATCTCAAAACGGTCTCATTTTTTATAGTAATGATGGTATTAAGTGATATAAGTATGATTACTCACGCTGCAAACGGGTTACAAAACGGTAGATTTTTTGTATTCATGTATTTAACTAAATTAATTGATATGACTAATCAGTTTGGGATGTGTTTATTAATTAATCGGTTTGGGTGGGAAAACCTCTAGCGGATGCATATAATCATGTCACGTGGCACCAAAGTTACTTTTTCATTAGAGTAAATAGAGATAAAACAATATACTAAATAGCATAATATTGAAATTGCTAGAAATGTAGAATTATATTACAAAAAGTATAGAGTTGTTTGATAATGTAGTGGATATTTGATATTCAAGTAAGTTGTTTAGGTAAGTTTAAGATAAGATATGACGCATTAACTAATAACAATCCCATAGTTAGCTAACTCTTCACCATCAAAGACCATAAACGTATATGCCAACGAACCTGATGGGTACTGATGCGTGCGTGGCGTGTATGAGACATTGTTTTATAATCGATACGATCTTTATTGTAAAAAATGTTAACTTTTTTTTGGAGGAGACAGGTGCAATACATTTGAGACAAAATAGACAGAACTTGACCTTTCCATATGCTGCTTTACTTTAGAGCAGCCTAAGTGACCCACATACTTTAGCAATAATACTTACATTTCTTACACACTATAAACATGCGTACACTCGTGTGCTACCATATAAGACACATCCTTTACATATAACTCCACACTTATGCTCATGGATTTATGGATGTGTTATCAAGGAATCAGGCACTTTTCTTACTCATAAATATGGCTTCTAGGTTTCTCATTTTCATACTAAAAACCACTACTCTCAATTTCATAATAAGCCTATACCTTCAACAAATGGCTCAGGTTAGCAAGACAATTGGATCATGGTGGTTTAGGGGCCATGCAAATGGAGTCGATGATGGTGATGATCATGGTTACGACTATGCACCAATCTCGGCTAGCTTCGAGGGAGACGGTGATGACGATGATGGAGATTATGATTATGCTCCAGCAGCATGAATTGATTATTTTGTTCTTATAGTGAAAGAGGATCCAAATTAGTGAAAAATAATTCAATCTTTTAGGGTATGTTTTGGAATATTAGTGAGTCCTATGTGATGTCTAATTTAGCATTTATGCAATTTTTGATAATGATATAAGATGGGCATTATATAATGATCATGTTATGAATGAGCGCCTGTATGCATGTGAAATGCAACTGTATATGACGTACACAACATTGGCGATAGAAACAAATTTGGTCGCAAAATTAACGGACAAAATAATAGTGGTTTCAAAACTAGCGAAAAAAAACAAATGTTACAAAATAGTCACTCATTTTGAAAAATAATAAAAGCTAAAACAAAAGGTGATTCGGCCGTTAAAACTGTCGCATACATAGCGACCACATCAGCACTAAAATTAATGGTCACTAACGTTTCTGTCACAAAATTGATCTGAAAAGAAGCCTTGGTGCAAAATCCAGTAGTAAAATCAGTTGCAACAGTTTATTTCAATTCGGTCGCAAAAGTAAATAACTGTGAAGTATAAAACCCAATACAAGTGAACTTTCGAAGGTTAAGTCTTCTTCTTCCGAAGCTTAACATATTCTTCCGAAGCTAAGTTGATATCTTCCGAAGGTTATGTTTGCTTCGGAAGGGTATTGTTGTGTACTTTGGATTTCTTCCGAAGTATACTTATGTTAGTAGGAAATCTTCCGAATGTTTACTTCCGTTCGGAAGATATAGTGTAGGGTCCTTTATGTAAATTCTCAATTTAAGTTGAGAGTTAGTTAGAGTTAGTTAGATACTATAAATAAGGACCAATTGTAATCGGTGAGAGGATCTGAAATCATTCATCACTAATAATCATTTGAAGTTTCTTGTTCACGTTTATTCTTTCTAAGATCATCTTTGTATTGATTGTTATTCCGCGTTCATATTCTCAATCGATTTTACAACAATTGGTATCAGAGCCTGGTTAGTGGCTCAATTGAGAATCAAGATTCAATTAAAGATCGATCAGCAGCAACGATGGTGTCAACAAAGTTCGAAGTTGAGAAATTCGACGGGAAGAACGACTTTGGGCTATGGCGGTTGAAGATGAGGGCGTTGCTCGTTCACCAACGAGTGGTAGATGCCTTGGCTGGAGAATCCAAGTTGCCAGACACGTTGTCGAACAAGGAGAAGAAGGAGATGCTAGAACAGGCACACAGTTCAATCATCTTGAACTTGGGGGATCGAGTACTCAGAGAGGTCTCGAGGAGAAGTCTGCTGCAGGGGTCTGGTCAAAATTGGAAAGTCTGTACATGACGAAGTCTCTTGCGAACAGGTTGTATCTCAAGAAACGGTTGTACACATTCCAAATGGCTCCTGGGAAGTCAATTGAAGATCATACTGATGAATTCAACAAATTGGTGTTAGATCTTGAGAACATTGAAGTTGTGTTGGAGGATGAAGACCGAGCAATCATATTCTTGACATCTCTGCCATCATCTTATGAGCACTTTGTGAATACTTTGATGTATGGTAGGGATACACTTACCATGGAAGAAGTGCTGGGAGCTCTCAATTCAAAGGAGTTGAAGAAGAGAACTGATTACAAAGAAGATGGTGGAGAGGGCTTGGTAGTCAGGGGAAGATCTGATCAAAGAAACTTCAAGCAGAGAAGTGTCTCGAAGTCCAGGTCCAAGTACAAGATGAGGTGTTATGTGTGTGGATCAGAAAAGCATTTCAAGAAAGATTGTCCTGACTTGAAAAGAAAGAAGGGTGAATCAAGTGGATCAAAGACTCATTCCGGACACAATGCACATGATGATTCTTCTGATGGATATGAAAGTGCAGATGTGTTGGCTGTTACAAGCAGTGGTAAGGAGGGTGAGTGGATTATGGATTCAGGGTGCTCATACCATATGACACCTGTGAAGGAGTTCTTTAAAGAACTGAAGATTGAAGATCTTGGATCAGTGAAGCTAGGGGATGATAGACCATGCAAGATTGTGGGTCATGGAACTGTGACTCTGAGATTGAAGAGTGGTATGGAAGTGGATCTTCATGATGTAAGGTATATCCCTAGTCTTAAAAGAAGTCTGTTGTCTTTAGGGCTATTGGAGAGTTCTGGTTACCATGTTAGTCTTAGAGATGGTAAGGCTAAGGTGATGAAAGGATCAATGGTAGTGTTGTCTGGGAGTAGAAGGGAGAATAATATCTACTTGTTAGATAGTACTGGTGTAGTAGAATCTCAGGTAGCATCTGCTTCAGGTGATAGTAGTTCTAAGGCTATGTTGTGGCATAGAAGGCTTGGTCACATCAGTCATCAGGGACTGGTGGAGTTGCATAAGCAGCAACTAATGACTGAGTTGAGCAGTTGTGATTTTGGGTTTTGTGAAACTTGTATTCTTAGTAAACACAAGAGAGTAAAGTTTTCACAAGCCAGGCATATCACAAGTGGGATATTAGACTACATTCATTCTGATTTATGGGGTCCTGCTAAGGTTGATTCTTTGGGTGGTGCTAGATACTTTATGACCTTGATTGATGATTTCTCTAGGAGAGTTTGGGTTGTTGTACTGAAGAATAAGAGTGATGCTTTCAGTAAATTCAAGGAATGGAAAGTACTTGTGGAAACTCATAGTGAGAGGAAAGTCAAGAAATTAAGAACTGATAATGGGTTGGAGTTTTGCAGTCATGAGTTTAATCAGTTTTGTAAAACTCATGGTGTTGCTAGACATAGAACTGTGCCAGGGACTCCTCAGCAGAATGGGTTGGCTGAGAGGATGAATAGAACTTTACTTGAAAAGGTAAGGTGTATGTTGGCTAGTTCTGGTTTACCCAAGATGTTCTGGGCTGAAGTTGTTTCCACTGCAGCATATTTGGTCAATAGGTCTCCATCAGCAGCTTTAGACATGAAGACACCTATGGAGACATGGTCAGGAAGAAAGGGTGACTATGGGGGACTTAAGGTGTTTGGATCTTTGGCTTATGCTCATGTTAGCCAAGGGAAGTTGGAACCTAGAGCTTGTAAATGTGTCTTTATAGGATACCCTGAGGGTGTTAAAGGGTATAGATTATGGAGGCTAGAAGGGGACAGGCCTAAGGTGATAGTGAGCAGAGATGTTGTTTTTCAAGAGAATGTTATGTACAAAGACATTCTAGAAAAAGGTAAGTCAAAGGTTGAAGATCAGATTGGGGTTCAGATTGAGGTGGAGCAGCAGGGTGTGAGTGATCAAGGTATGGATCAAGGTACCTCTGGTAGCCAAGGGGATGGTTTAAGTGATTATCAGTTGGCTAGGGATAGACAGAGGAGACAAGTGGTGCCTCCACTCAGGTTTAGAGAGGGGATGGATTTGTCTGCATTAGCCTTTGTTGCTGCGGAAGAAGAAAGCATCTATGAACCATTGCCATACTCTGAGGCAAGTTCTGTGAAAGAAGGTGATAAATGGTGTAAGGCCATGAAGGAAGAGATGGAATCTCTGTATAAAAATGACACATGGGAGCTGGTTGATAAACCTGAGGGTCACAAGCCTGTTTCATGTAAATGGCTATTCAAACTGAAAGATGGGATTTCTGAGCATGAACCTCCTAGGTACAAGGCTAGACTAGTAGTTAAGGGGTTTACATAGAAGCCAGGTGTGGATTATAATGAAATATTTTCACCTGTGGTGAAACATTCATCTATCAGGGTTATGCTGTCATTGACTGCTTCTATGAATATGGAGCTACATCAGCTGGATGTAAAGACTGCATTTTTGCATGGGAAGCTGGATGAGACTATCTATATGAAGCAGCCACAGGGGTTTGAGGTAAAGGGGCAGGAAGAGAAGGTATGCCTCTTGAAGAAGTATTTGTATGGGCTGAAGCAATCCCCTAGACAGTGGTATAAAAGGTTTGATGAACACATGGTGACTAATGGGTTTAACAGGAGCAGCTATGATAGTTGTGTGTATTTTAAAGAGTACAGTGAGAACAAATTTGTGTATTTGTTACTGTATGTTGATGACATGTTGGTGGCTTGTTTAGACTTGGAGGAAGTTGAAGCTACTAAGAGAATGTTGATGTCAGAGTTTGAGATGAAAGATTTAGGTGAAGCAAAGAAGATATTGGGCATGGAGATTACAAGGGACAGAGAGAACAGGGTGTTGCGACTGTCTCAAAAGTCTTACTTGGAGAAGGTGCTAAGTAACTATAGGATGGGTGATGTGAAGCCAGTGACTGTTCCTATAGGTGCTCATATTAAACTGTCAAGTTCTGATTGTCCTAAGTCAGATGAAGAAGTTGAATATATGGAGAAAGTACCTTATGCCAATGTTGTTGGGAGCTTGATGTACTTGATGGTTTGTACAAGGCCGGATATTGGTTATGCTGTGAGTTTAGTCAGCAGATATTTGTCAAATCCGGGGAATGCTCATTGGGTTGCTGTAAAATGGATCTTGAGATATCTCAGGGGTACTAAGCACTATGGTTTAATGTTCGGGCATCATGAACATGAGAAGGTTGACAGGATTGTTGGTTATGTGGACTCAGATTTTGCCAAAGACCTGGATAGAGGTAGATCTATTACAGGGTATGCATTTCAAGTGTTGGGTAACTTGGTGAGTTGGAAAGCTCAGTTGCAGCATGTGGTGGCATTATCTACAACAGAGGCTGAGTATATAGCTTTGACTGAGGGAGTCAAGGAAGCTATGTGGCTGCATGGTTTTGTTTCTGAGTTGGGAATCAAAGTGGCAGGCTCAGTGGTATTCTGTGATAACCAGGGTGCAGTTCAGTTGTCAAAGAACAACATGTTTCATGAGAGAACAAAGCACATTAATGTGAAGTTACACTTCATCAGGGATGTGGTGAATGCTGGGCAGGTTAAAGTGGAAGGTGTGTCTACTTTGGAGAATCCAGCGGATGTGTTTACCAAGTCTCTACCTGGTGGAAAGTTCAAGTTTTGCTTGGATGCATTGGGAGTTGGTTAAAATCTTCTATTGGATTTTAAGGTGGAGATTGTGAAGTATAAAACCCAATACAAGTGAACTTCCGAAGGTTAAGTCTTCTTCTTTCGAAGCTTAACATATTCTTCCGAAGCTAAGTTGATATCTTCCGAAGGTTATGTTTGCTTCGGAAGGGTATTGTTGTGTACTTTGGATTTCTTCCGAAGTATACTTATGTTAGTAGGAAATCTTCCGAAGGGTTACTTCCATTCGGAAGATATAGTGTAGGGTCCTTTATGTAAATTCTCAATCTAAGTTGAGAGTTAGTTAGAGTTAGTTAGATACTATAAATAAGGACCAACTGTAATCGGTGAGAGGATCTGAAATCATTCATCACTAATAATCATTTGAAGTTTCTTGTTCATGTTTATTCTTTCTAAGATCATCTTTGTATTGATTGTTATTCCGCGTTCATATTCTCAATCGATTTTACAACAATAACCACCAGGGGCGTTGCCACGACGCAACTGCCAAAACATGTCACAAAAATAGCAACCACATACATGACTGAAATTAAGGTCGCTAACGGTTTGGTCACAAAATTGGTTGAAAAAATTTTCGTCACAAGTTGGTTTGTAATATTGCGATGCAAAATCCTGTAGCAAAATCGGTTACAACAACATTTGGGTCTCAAAGTAAATAGCCACGAGGCTTGCGACCACGGCAACCGGTGATCACAAAATGGTCATATTTTCGTAGTGGTACTCGAACCCATGTACCCACATCCAAACTGGCCTGTTTATTAGTATATCTTATAATATTGTTATGAAAATATATAAATAGTTTGTTGATATTTTTAGATATTTAAAATTATCAAAATTATAGAACATTAGAAGTGCAGTTGATATTTTACATTTAAAGTAAGCTTTTTAGATGAGTGAATTTATGATGTAGTTTTAGGAAATAACGTCATCCCACACTTATAAATATTTTAACCACAAAAGACTATAAACATGTATCCCCTGAATCCTACATGCATGGGTGATGGGTATAACATATGCGTGATTAATATGAGACATGAGTTTATAAGATGCTAACACAGATCTATTAAAAAAATGGTCATATCTGCTAGCTCCAAGTTTAGTTTGACCATAAAACTTTTAAAAATAATGAAAAATTCTTAAAATGTTTTTTTATCAAGATTTTTTCTCAAAATGTCTTTTTAACCAGGTCATCCCAATAATATCCCCGTCTAACATAATTGTCTCCGCCCATTACATAGAGTTGCCCGAACTTTCATTTAAAGGACATGATTTCTCCACGTGTACAAATACGGTTGATCGAACCTACTTAAAATTCACCTACACCTATTTAAAGTTCGACCGAACATATATTAAGTTTGACCAAACCTCTCTTAAGTTTGACCGAACCTATTTACAAATAAGTTCGATCAAACCATCCTATTTAAAGTTCGAATGACCCTATTTATGTTCAAACGACCCTAATATTTATGTTCGAACGACCCTAATTAGGTACGCATGATTCTATTTAATATTTATGTTCGAACGACCAATACTTTACATTTAAGACAAAATAAAAAGAACATGACCTTTCCTTTTGCTGCTTTAATTAGTTTCAGCAGCTTTGTGATCAACCCATGCTTTAGTACTAGTACTTACAGCTACAATGATTGTACAGTGCAGACATGTGTACACTCGTGTGCTACCATATAAGACACACCCTTTACTTATACCTCCACACTTATGCTCATGAAAATATTCGCCAGTGTGTTCTCAAGGACTTCGGTACTTTTCTTAAGTATAAATATGGGTTCTATGTTTCTCATTTTCATACACATAACCAAAACTCTAAATCTCATCATAATTAATGTTTAATTAGAGTATGTTTTGAAATACTAAAGAATTGATGTTTAGAGTAATTCGTTTTGGTTTGATTGTTGTTTTCTTTTAGTCTTATCAAGAGCAATAGAGTATAGCATGAGTTCTATAATGTCTAATTAGCATGTATGCAATCCTTTTTTCTTCATAATGATATGATGGACATGATTTAATCAAATTAACAGTAGACAATTTCTGCTTGATTTAGAAGTTAGAGCTATATGTTGTACATAAATGATGACCGTTTTATATACTTTTTATGGCGAATAATATATCACCTCGAACAGGTCATAAAAATATTAAAATAATGTTATACCTATGTATATGGAATAATTCTTAAAATGTCATTTTTACTGGTAATATACATCGATATATTCCTGGACTTTTTTTATTTCTTAAAAATATACCTTCTAACAAAGACGGCTCCGCCTCTATTCTAGTCAAACAAGAACTTATATGTGCATATTATTACTATACTTATTTGCAAAGGTCGGTGGCATATGCAACCGACCAAAAAACCCTCTCAACTTGTTTTATTTGACATATTTTACCTCTAAACTTTTTGTAAAACTTTAAAAAATGTCACTTTGACCCTCTTAAGTTTTTAAAGTTACGGATTTACTCTTGTAAAATATAAATTCGAGTCCATCATCGTTGGGACCTAATCAGAATGTGACTCGGCTTAACTATTTTTCGACAAACGCCTACGTTTTGATGTAAATTTTGTTCAGATATTAGTTGAGTCAAATTTAAATGTTTCAACGTAAGTTTTGTTTGGGAACGCGTCGGACCAAATATAATATATTTTTGTTTACTCTACGTTTCGACGTAAACTTAATTCGGACACGAGTCAAATATAAATGTTTCAACATATATATGTTTTGTTCGGAAAAAATTCGGGTCTAATATAATACGTTTTCATTCAACGGTAATTTCAGACAGATTACTAAGAATTTAATCAAAATCCCAAAGAACCGAATGGTTTTAAGATTTATTTTTATCCCATGGTGACCTAGTTAATGCCTTTGTTCCCTATTTCAGGAAAGATTCTTGCTTAGTTTCGAAAGAAGAATTTATAACGGTGGATTCTATCGTTTTTAATGTATAAGCCTCGTGATATTTATTCTTATATGAATCGCAGCATCTATACTTATTAATAAAACAATATCTTTAGTGCCACATGACATTCTCTTAGGGCTTTAATTTTTTTATTTCCCGTCTAATTATGTATCTGTTTTAAATGTTAGTCTAGGTTTATTTTTCATCTAATTATGGTACAAGAGCAATTTGGGGGAAATTAAGGAATTTAACCCTAAATTGCATGTTATCTTTTTATGGAAATAACATAATATCCATGTTCTTCTTTCTTCAAATATTTCATCAACAAAAACTCTACAAATCATCTATGATTATATTCATCTACTATCTTTAGTAAACCCGTGTATTATACGGGTTGAATAAATAAAATATTAATATAATAAATTTTATTAATTATAAAATAATATTCTAAGATATGATATGAATGACTATAACTAATAAAACAGTGATATCAAATTTTGAAAATTTTGTTTTTAAACTTTTTCCAAAGAAATAAATTTTTTGTTATAAAATAAACAGTATAAAAATGTCATATTATTAGTTATTAAGATAATTATTTAAGAGTAGAGAGAGGCGAGAATATTTTAATTAGAATGATTGTGGTGTTGCATGTGGCATTTAAAGTTACTCTTTTATTAGAGTAAGAAGATGTAATAGATTTCTTGATTGTGTGTTTTCATAAAATGGTCGGTTTATATTCCGATTTTTATAAAAGTCTCTAGGTTAAATAACAACATCTACTAAAGTCTTCAGGTTTTTTTATTCTTATTATTATATATACATGTTAAATTAATATTTCTCTATTATAAAAATTCAAAAATACAATAATATAATTTTATGATTTGCATTTCAATTTTTTGATGTATTTATTAATTCCAATATTTTTAATTAAATTTTAGGTTTATCTCTTTATACAGATCAAATAAAGAATTTCACTCTCTTTGAAATTGAAAAAAGTTAGTTCGTAATAGTTCGACCCTACTAAACTTTTCAGTGATTCCTTATCCTCATCATGACTCGGTCTCTTCTTTAAACAATCATTTTATTACTGAGTAGTTATCTTATGATAGAGCAACCTTAACAAACGAGTGTGATGGTCTTTTATCTTCGTTAACAAATAAACAAAGATGCGTTTTTTGTGATATAATGAAAGCTGTTGACGATAAAGAAGGAAGCGTCTTTTTTGTTTATGGTTATAATGGAATAGGGAAAACATTTTTGTGGAAGACATTATTTACAACAATAAAGTCGAAATGTTAGATTGTTTTAAACATGGCTTCGAGTGGAATTGCATCATTATTATTAACCATTGGTAGAATGTCACTCTCTCGATTTCTAATTCCTTTTAATCTCAACGAGGATTCTTTTTGCCATATAAAGCCTACAGTGACATTACATGTTTATTAAAAAAAACAACATTGATTATTCGGGATGAACCACCTAATCACCTATGATTCACAAGCATGCGTTTGAAGCATTGGATAGAACTTTGAAAGCTATACTCACATGTGATATTTGTAACAACTTCGATTTACCATTTGGAGGCAAAATAATTGTTTTTGTAAGATATTATAGAAAAATTCTTCCTATTATTCCTAATAGATCTAGACATGACATCGTTAATGCCTCCTTAAGTTCCTCATACATTTGGGCAAACTCTAAGGTTTATTAGACCAACAAAAAACACGAGGTTAGCCATTGAAAGTGTACAATTTGATATGAAACAAACAAAGATATTTGCAAAATGGCTTCTAGATATAGGAGAAGAAAATACAGGTAAATCAAATGATGGAGAGGCAATAATTGATATACCGGATGATCTTCTTATTACCAATTCGTTTGATCATATAGCAAGTTTAATTGACTTTGTCTACCCTTCTATTCTTTATAATGTCAATAATCAAATATTTTTCAAGAAAGAGCTATACTTGCACCGACAAATGAAGTTGTTCAATAAATAAATGATCATTTGTTATCCATGTTTCCCGGATATGAAAAGGAATATTTTAGTTCTGATAGTTTATGTCACATAAAGTATTTTCCTAACAACTTTGATGAAAGTTTATATTCATCTGATATTCTTAATGGGCTTAAAGTATATGGTCTCCGAAACCATAAGTTAATATTAAAAGTTGGTGTTCTAGTAATATTTTAAAAAACATTGATAAAAAAGTGGTTTGTGCAATAAAACAAGGCTACAAGTAATAGGTTTGGGCAATCGTGTTATAGAAGCTGAAATAATATCAGAAGTAATACTGGAAATCACACTTTTATTCCATGATTGACTTTGACACCTTCAGACAAAATGATTGCTTTTAAATTTCAAAGAAGACAATTCCCGTTAGCAATCTGTTTTGAAAAGACAATAAACAAGAGCCAAAGACAATCGTTATCCAAAGTTTGTTTGTTTTAAAAAAAAACAACGTTCACACATGATCACCTCTATGTTGCATTATCTCGAGTTAAAAGTAGACATAGATTAAAATTATAAATATTAGATAATGATGAAAAAAATCACCAACTAAACATCAAATGTTGTATACAAAGGAATTTTTAGATGTTTATAAATTTGAAGTATTATTTTTTATGTTCAATTTAATTTTTTCAATTACTTAAATTTCTTATTTATAAGTTCATTTCATTTCATATTATATACTATTTAGACGTAGAGGCATTAATAGAGAAAATCTACTAATATTAGATGTAGTTAATGTTAAAAAATATACATAAAAGTTGATATACAAAGTATTATATGCTAACATTATAACTTATGAATATTTTTAAACAACAATAATATTTTTAGATTGAACTCGTGTGTTACACGGGTCTTTAGCCTAGTATATATATATACACACACAATGGAGTCAGTGATCACAGAAGTTAAATGTGATGAATTGGTCGGTGAAACAGTTTTGTACGAATTTTAAAGATCATTGTTAATCAGTTAGTAAACAGTCTAGTACAACTTTCAAAGATTTGTTAATATGAAATCACTGAAAACTCCGTTAGTGATCCGTCAATAATACCCACTGTTGATTTGTTGGGAATCTTACCCAAGGCTAGATGTCTTACGTAGTATCAAGAACACATTCTCGTCATACACAACAACTTTCATTGATAAATTTACTATAGATACTCGCTTATTTTATAGTTGGCGAACTTGTGTCGCAACTTTCTTTCTCTTCTTCTTCCTCTTCGAAACACAACCTACGTATATATAGATTGACTAGATTTATTTATTTATTTATCTTTTTGCCGTCATTGTTATGCAGCCACAATTGTAGCTATATCAATGCAATTGTAGCTACTATCACAATAGCCCCGGGTCATCTCTCTTGCGGTCGTCATCATTTTCCTCCATAGACTGCTTATCAATTTTTTTTATTTTTGTTTTATATCGCGAGATTATATTCTTGGTATAGCAACATTTTCAATTATCATCATGCATGTAATTAAACATATACATACTACCTAGGTTTATACAGTTATATAACTTCATCTCCATGTTAGTTTGACAACACTCCTGTTCACATCTTTTTTCTTTTAAGAGACAGGTCAAATACACTAGCTTGTGACAAAAAATAGAATATGACCTTTCCTTATATATGCTGCTTTACTTTACACCAACTTATGTGACCCACACATGCTTTAGTACTACTACTTAGAGCTATACTTGTGTGCTAACATATAAGGCACACCCTTTACTCATAACTCCACACTTATGCTTGTGGACGAACGTAAGCGTGCTTCAATTCTCTTGCCCATAAATATGGCTTCTCATCGGTTTCTTTTGATCATACTTGAAACCAAAACCCTTATCATCACAGTCAAATCACGATGAAAATGTTTCATGTTAGCAAGAGAATTGGATGGTGGTCGGTGATCAAGAACAATGTAGATGATGACGAAGGTTATTTGATGTCAGCTAGGCTACGAGGAGATGGTGATGATGACGACGGAGATTATGACTATGCTCCGGCAGCATCAGAAGGAGATTGTGGCTATGCTCCAGCGACACCGGAGAAAGATGGGGATGATGATGATGATGGAGATTATGATTATGCTCCGGCTGCATGAATAAAGATTAACAATAACAACGACTGCGTATTTTTTAGTGATACGAGGGATAATAAACCCTAATGACATGGAGATTTTAATTCTGAGTCTTTTTATTAGTTATTAGCTGAATGCCTATTGTACTAACATTTATAAGAACTCACTACTAGAAAAACTACAATAGATGACGCGCAAATGCGCGTCATATTTAGGGTCAGATGACGCGCATATGCGCTTCAAGGAAGGAGTAGTCATTTAGTATTTATGTTGCACTTACAATAATAAGTGTGTTAACATTCAAATTACTTTTAAACAAGATAGTATTCTAATTCTATACTACACTATTGTTCACCGCAAGACTCGAACCACTCGTCTTTTAGAAATGAACGTCATTTTACACACCTGAATACCTTGAGACCAGAAAAACGCTTCAGTGTAAATATTTAAATACTATCAACTAAATGTCCTGCAAATAAAATAATAATACAACATGTCATCATGCTTTCTCTATTTGGGAAAAGACAAGAATTAAAATACTGGTATCTATTCTCTTTCACTTTTAGAAAAAGTTAAGGTTGCTTTCGATATGATCAAGTGATTGCTTGGGATTTATTATTTAAGAAAATGATTACACATATTTATCAAATAAGCAATCATGATTAATTAACTTCAATTTTTATGATTACTGAGAAACAACTTATAAGTGATTCTTAATAACATACTCTAAACAAAACAATTTATTGTTATACATGATCAAAACTTAACAAGCAGATGATTAGTATTTATAAAGCAATTTCAAATAACACCCTCTTATAATATTCGTCCGACAGAATAGTTTAAGAGAATTGACCATTTATGGCTAAATATGCTTCCCTGAGATTGTTATTGTAAAGTGATCATATATACTATCTCACTTTTGCGATGGCCTACAAGGGATCAAGATTCTGTCTTTTATAACCATATCAAATAAACAAAGAGCCCACTAACTTTCTTTTTGACTTTTGAGGTCAAACAACATCTTAGATCCATATTATTTTTTTAATCAAAAGGATAATATGGTATACATATGTATGTGTATGGGTATATGTAGTGTGTATGCATATAGTATGCTATGCTACAATTAAGTCATATATATATGTGTGCGCTTGTGTGTAGAGGGAATTTTAGATATAAACTTTTAATGACAAAATGATAAATAACGAAAACATAATAAAAAAAGAGTAAAATATCATTTTAGTCCTTGACGTGTTGAATTTTTTTATTTCAATCCAAAAACTTTTTTTGGTCATTTCAGTCACTTTTGTTTATCAAATGTTGTCATTTTCGACCATCGCACTAACTCCATTAAGATCTTCATTAAATATGATGGTATTTTAATATTTTTCAACACTCTAATTATTCAATTAAAATAAATTAGTCAATTAATATTCAGTTAAAACTAAAAAGCATATGAAGCGACTAATGGGACCGCATGCTTTGATTTAAAAGCTTTGGTTAACTCTAACTCACGTTTTTCGATTGAGGTTGCTATGGGATTTCAAATGACCTTCACGTTTTGTTCGAACGTGCACCGGTGTTCGATTGAGATCTATTGTTGTCACCTTTTGTTTGATTGAGGTCTGTTGTTGTCACGTTCGAACAAACGTGACAATAGAAGACCTCAATCAAACAAAGCGTGACAACAACAGACCTTAATCTCACAGCAGACTTCAATCGAATAAAGATACACGTTTGAGCAAAACGTGAAGATTAATTAAAAAATCATAGCGGACCTCAATCGAACAACATGAGTTAGAGTTAATTGAAGCTTTTAAATTGAAACGTCCGGTCTCACTAGTCGCTTCATATGTTGTTTAGTTTTATTTGAATATTAATTGATTAATTTATTTTAATTGGATAATTAGAGTGTTAAAAAACACTAAAATACCCTCATATTTAACGGAGATCTTAACGGAGTTAGTGGAGTGGATGAAAATTCAACATTTGGTAAATTAAGTGACTGAAATGGCAAAAAAAGAAAATTTGAATTAAAATGAAAAATTTAACAAAACGTCAGGGAAGAAATAATATTTTCTCATTAAAAACTTATATAATAAAAATAACATAAAAACAAAATACAAAAAAATACAAAGATTTCTCTTGTTTCCCTCTTTCATAAAATAAAAAAAATCTATAAAAAGTAAAAAAAAAACTAATTTCTTGCGAACTTCGTTTTACATATATATAATACCTGATTTACACATGTGTGTAATGACTAATATACACATATGTAAATAACGGGGTAACGATTTAAAAAAACATATCAATATGGTACGCATTGGAAAGATTAATTAAAAATACCCAATTTTACGATGAATTTTTTTTGAAAGAATAATATCATGAAAAGATATTATGAACGTTTAAAAAAAAGATGAAAATAAACGTGATTTGCATATGATGTTAAATATGTGGCTTATATTGTTCTTTTAAGTTCTCACAAAATATTTATAGAGATTAGCTTTCTAATTTCTATTCCCAACGTTGTCATGTCACCTCATTTGTAGCATGTCGTGTCATCATAGTCGTAGATCGATCTTGTAACCATGGACCCATTGTTACGTCATTCGTCTCATACCATGGTGTTTAAGCTTTTATGGATTTTTTTTTTATCATTTAACATATATTCTACACTTATATCAACACCTTCGTTATTTCCCGATGTAGCCTTAACACTGATTTTCTCTCCCTTCGAGTGTGAGGAAATATGTATATATATTAGCTCCAATATATTATTTATACTAGTTTTATTGTAAAATCTATATTCTGATAAGTTAATAATAGATTACAAAAAGGTGTTCACGTGATACAACGAGGAACACAGCATGTAACTTTTTATAAAATATATATATAGTAATGTCATACTCGAATTAAATAGAAAAAAATATTTGTTTTTATGGTGTAACTTTTTTTAAAAAAATAATAGCAACTATCAAAAAGTAATTTGAAAATCATCGGAGAAGTTGGTTTAAAGTTTAGTAAATGTAATCACATAATTGGCATCTATGTCTAATTAATGTAATCAAATATATATATAAAAAACAACAATTTTGCCTTCAAAAACTCTTAACAAATTATGTCCAATAATATAGTATATAGAAATTATATATTATACTTTCATAAATACTTAATATGTGTATTACTAAATTTCATTTCATATATAATCTTTGAAGTTTGGTTTAGTTAATTTAACATCATAAATGTTCGCAATCTTTTTGTGTGGAAGAGATAGGTCCAATGCATTGTGAGTTGTGACAAAATAAATAGAATATGACCTTTCCATATGTGCTTTACTATACATCGATCAGCATCAGCTTATGTGACCCACATGCTGCACTACTAGTACTTACAGCTACACTAATTGTATACATGTAAACATGTGTGCTACCATACAAGACACACTCTTCACTCATAACTCCACACTTATTCTTGTGCATGAATCGTGAGGCTGCCCATAAATATGGCTTTTCATCAGTTTCTTTCGATCATACTCAAAACAAAGGCCAATTAATAACTAAAGCTAAATCACGAAGAAAATGTCGCTTGTTACAAAGAGAATCGGAGGGTGGGCAATGATCAAGAGCAATGCTGGTGATGATGAAAGCTATCGGATATCATCTAGGTTACAAAAACATGGTGACGATGATGATGGAGACTATGACTATGCGCCTGCGGCATCAGACAGAGGTTGTTACTATGCTCCGATGGCATCAGAGAATGACGGGGATGATGATGATGATGGAGATTATGATTATGCTCCGGCTGCATGAATTAAAGATTTGAAGACTAACATTGACTTATTTCCTAGTGATGAGAATACGAGGGAGTAGAAACCTAATAATAGGGAATTTTTTATTATGAGAGTATTGATTATGTAATCTTTGAATGCCTATATATTGTAGCTATAAACCATAAATAATTAATTAAGAGCTAAAGATATAAGTTGTTATTTATGGTTGATGATAGATTGATGGGTACTCATCGTAGTATTTATGTTGCACTTATGATTATAAGTGTGTGAATACTTAAATCTACATTTCGGTAACCGTAATAAAATAGTTAGATGACGATATTATTAACATCCCCAATAGTGAAAAGATGTTTGTTGGATTTAACAAGGATGGTAAGCAACTTGAAATCCCCATATTGAGGTCCACCGCAAGTACATTTACGACGAGCATGTTACTTCCTAGATACATGAGAGAAATTGAACGAGCCAAATAAGTACAACATTGATGGCGTTACATTTTTAACTGTCAGTCTAGTGTGTCATTAGCTTACGAAACATCTTCAGATTGACTTACATTTCAAAATAGATATGGTGTTACTTCGATCAAATCTTAGAGTTCGCTAGGTCCCAGCTATCCATTCGCATTACATATTTATTAACCAAAAAGTTGAATTCAATCCTTGTGGTTTGACAATCTTCAGTTCAATCTTCATGTCGTTACGCATGCGAAAAGAAGAATGATAATCATAAACAAACTCATACGCAGACACTAATATTGTGTGATAACTTGTGTGATTGAACAACATGTTATTAATATCTAATCAGGTTTATGACATTTAACTTTTCGCATTATCATACATCTAAGGGGATGTTTGATTACCACTGAGTCAGTAAGATCTGACTGAGTCAGAAGTTGACTCAGTTAAAAGTTCTGACTGAGTCTGCATCTGACTGAAACTTGGTTGTTTGATTTAGTATCTGACTGACTCTGCTGAATGATAAAAATAACCATATTGCCCCGAAGTTCTGACTGAGTCTGCATTTAACTGGTGTTGTGTAATCAATAAAAATAGCCAAATTTTTAAAAAAAAACTTAAAATTCATTTGCCTAGCCAAACTAGAGATAAACCCTTTTCTCCTTCACTCTCTTCGTAACCCTAACCAAACCACCATCTCCAAACCAACTTCCACAATCTTCAAATCAATGGTTAACCCATCTCCAAAACCCACTTCAATTCCATCACTCACTCCTCTTTCACCCCAACATCATCTCTAACAAGGTAAACCCCCAAACCCCATCAAAACCACCAATTTCACACCCAAAATCAGTGCTTTTGGCATCGGTGAAGAGGAAGAGCAGTCGCCGGCGGTGGTCGGTTGTTTGAGACGACAAGCGGTGGTTGAGATTCTGATTCAGAGTCAGATGAATCGTCTCCATACGACGCAATTAGCGCCTCCATTGCAGTGTGGTGGGGGTTTGGCGAAGGAGGGGTCGCGCGATGGGGAGACTGCCAGAGAGGGGGTCACCGACGGGTGGCGGATTGCAGGGTGAAGGCGGTGTGCAAGGGTCGCCCTTTTCTTGGTCTCGGTCAAAATGGTTAAAACCTAGGTCTGGGTCAAACTAAAAGGACCCGATCAGATCTAATTTTAAAGACATCAAACAGACTGACCGGCTGCAGTCAACCGGGTCAGATTCAAACAAACAACCCCTAAGTCAGATTTAAAATATATGATTTCTCATACTTGTTGCAATGTACAGAAGGGAATTCGTGTCATTTGTACATTACATAAGATGTAAAACATATATATAAAGACACCCAAGATTGCATATTTAATATCGTATATAGACTAGAGTCCCTTATCCGTGGTCCGTTTTCTAACTGACTTAAAATTATGAGTCAAGATATATATAAAATAATGTAGCCCTCAACACCCATATAATATCACCATATACGTAAGGCTCAAATAGCAGGTTCTTTAAATAATTCATGATATACACTAGTCTAAGAGTATTCACAGTAGGTTTTCCATTTTTGATGTGAGTGTGTGTCTTATATTATGGGGGATGGTTGTTAGTGGTTGTGAGTGAATGCGAGAGAATATTTATGGGGGTTTTAGTATGATTCCCCATATTTGGGGAAATATGGGGAATCACGTTACAACCCTCATAACTTTTTTAATATTATAAAAGTGGTTGTGAGTGGAAAAGAGAGAAAATGTAATAATAAAAATAGTAAAAATTATTATTTAATTGAAAGAGATAGTAAAAAAGTAGTGTATTTAGTGTAAATATAGGGATGAGGTTGGGGAACCCACTGTGAATGCTCTAAGGCTATTGCCAACGGTCTCGTTTTTTTTTTTACCCACATGACACATCAGCGCCAAATCAGTTTTTTTTCATTTTCTTCTGTTTTTCTCCATTTTACATGTTGTCGTCCCACTTTTTTCCACATTTCCCATTTTTTTAATTTAATTTTTTTTACTTTGTGTAAAAAAGTTGAGTTTGAGTTGTATTATAGTGTAAATAAAAAACATTTTTAACCCAATGGTCAAAATTGTGCAACGGTCGAATTTTTGGGCGTGGGTTCAGTAAATCTAGGTGAATATTCACTGGGTCGGGAAGGAAAGGCACAGAGGGCGCATTATTCTCGGTCGGTCCTGTTTTTCCTCGTGTGGCCTAACACATGAAACATGGGCACCTCACTTCCTATTTGGAAATTATCATTATACTTCTAATATTTTATCTAATAATATATCAGTTTTATATGGTTTATATCTTTCTTCATTTCTCTCCCTTCCTATCTCTATTCATCACTATTGCTGCCAAATCTTCTTTGGTCATCCATATCTTCGCGTCATACCATATATAACGACTTTCTTTCTCTTCTTTTCTATCGTATCATGTCGCATTGATGCTTTGTGTGCATATATATAGATACTAGTTATTTAATTTTCTATTTTTAGGTTGTTATGTTGGCGTAGTTGTAGGTCTTGTCATCGCAATTATAGCCATCGTCACCATATATAGTCCTATTGTTGTGGCCCTTGTGAATGCCATTATTTTCCACCATAGAGTTTTCGTATGACCATTTAAGTTTTTATGGATTGTTTCATTTCTTTTTTTCTCTAGCATTAGCTTTGATTTCCTTTCACTTTGATCGAGTAGCTAATACATATTAGCGGGGATTTATTATTTATATAACTTTTATTCTAGCATCTTTATTATGATTAGAAATTACTTTTAAATCATAATTATCTTTTAAAGTTATTTTTATTATACTTCTATAAGTACTTAACATCCATACTAACTTTTATTTTGTAAGGGCATTTTGTAGTCGAAGTCATGAAATAGGGATCTCCAATGAATGAATATCCCAGACCAGAAACACCAGTCACCCGAATAATTATACATATGGTTATATATGTGAGAAAACTAGGGAAAAAAGGAAACGTTACGAGTAAAACAGGAAGAATGAGAAAATGAGATCGAAAATTGTTGATGTTGCATTTGAGGAAAATGAGAAAAACAACACGATTGCAAATCTTCTAACTTAATCTTGAAGGCTAGTTTCTTTTGACGACATAAATGTTCACGACTTTTTGTGTGGAAGAGAGAAGTCTAATGTGACAACATAATAGAATATGACATTTCCTTGTGATGCTTTAATTACTTTACATCATCTTATGTGCCCCACCCATGCTTCACCACTAGTACTTAAAGCTACACTATTTGTACAATTTTGACATGTGTACACTTGTGTGCTACCATACAACACACATTCTTCACTCATACCTCCACACTTATGCTCGTGCATGAATATTGAGCCAGCCCATAAATACGGCTTCTCAATATTTTTCAATCATACTCAAAACCAAAAGCCCAAAAATCACAACTAAATCTTGAAGAAAATGTCTTGTATTACGAAGAGAATCGGAGGGTGGTCATTGATCAAGAGCAATGCAGACGATGTTGAAAGTTATCGGATATCGTCTAGGCTACAAAGATTTGGTGACGATGATGACGGAGATTATGACTACGCGCCCGCGGCATCAGACAGAGACTGTGAATATGTTCCGAAGGCATTAGAGAATGATGGGGACGACGACGATGATGGAGATTATGATTATGCTCCGGCTGCATGAATTAAAGCTTAGTGATAAAAATATGAGGGAATAGAAACCCTAATAATAGGGAATTTTTAATCATGAGAGTATTTGATTATGTAATCATTGAATGCCTATTGTAACTATTATATAGACATTCAATAAACTAATTATGTACTAAAAAATGGTTAGTGATATATTGAGAGGTACTCATAGCATTTATGTTTCTTTTGATATTAATGTGTGTCGTATGGTGTTCATGTTTAAGAAGTTAAAATTTTAAGTTTATTTGCGGTGTTAATGTAAGAGTAGTTTTAAGTGTGTTGAATTCGTTAGTTATTAATCTAATGATGCAGTTATATTTAATTTATTAGTGTATAAAATATTTAAATTTATATTTTAATAACCTTAATAAAATCCCCACACCTTAAAGGCATATTTGATCACATCTTTGATTAATATAAGTATCTTGAAACGAAATTAGTTACGTGCCGATAATATACTACTCTAGTTTCTTAATGAATAATGAACATTTAATAAACTTTGATTTATTTAGATTATTGAAAACAACTCATTTCAATAACATAAACAATCTTAAATATCAAACTTTCAAATCTTAATTACGAACGAATGATATGGGTTATGACTACATTTAGTAGAAGTACGACTTTACTTTATAGAAAATAGAAATCAAGTAATTTATTGTAATATCAAAAGTATAAATAGATAATTAGCTAGTTGTAAACATAAATCTTCAGAAAATTGACCTTTTATGGCTAAATATGCTTCTTGAGATTGTAAAGTGATCAGATCATATATTAGCATCTTACTTTTGCAATGTATGCAAGGGATCCAGATTCTGTCTTGTATAACAACATTAAAAAGACAAATCACTAACCTCTTACTTATTACTTTTGAGGTCAAACAACATCTGGGGTCAATAATACTTTGGGAAACATAAAGAAAAATGTGTTGGATTATACATGCATACCTACGTATTATGTATCTTTTCTACGTGGCTGATGACCTGTCAAACATATTATGTAATGACAACTTTTATTAATAATTACTCCATATACATAAATAGACTTGTGCCAAAATGTATGTGCTCAAGTGGGACACATTTATTTAACGGAAAAATTCTTAAAATGTTCATTTAACCATAATTTTCTTTTAAAATTTTTATTTGATCACGTTATTCTAGAAAATATCTCCATCCAATAGAGTCTTATTCGCCCTTTAAACAAAATCGAATTAGTTTTTATTTAACGAACATGATTCGTTCACGTGTTCAAATACGATCGATCGAACCTATCATAAGTAGGGGGCGGATCTAGTATGTATTCATTGGAATCACCAAAATACAACGAATTTTCTCGTGCATAAATAAATAGATGTTAGTTATAAAAATTTTTTAACTCAAACTTTGAAAAAGTTCACTAGTAAATTAAATAAATAACTAAATAAGTGCATTCTAATTAAATACCCAATACCCGTAAAGCCCAGGTTATAATTAGGTTAAAAAGCCCACTCCTTATACCCACTAAATACCCAATAATGATAAAACCTAAAATATTTACACACCTAATACTTTGAAGTCTTAGACTTAAAATCAAAAGCAAGGACGATTCATGATTAGATTTTTGAACAAAAGAGACAATATGTAGAGCTAAAGATTTTTTCAACTCAAATTCTCAAAGAAACATTATGTGGTTTTACATTCTGATGATAATATTTTTTTATTGTTGAATTGTATTTTTATTATATGACCTACTTGAACCGATTCGAATCGACCCGAATATTATTATGTCCACATCTTTAAAATTGGAGCATTTAGAAAAATACAAACTCCATAGAAAAAATTTTCTAAATCCGCTACTGATCTTAAGTTCGACAAATATGTTTACAAGTAAGTTCAATCGAATTGCAACACGGTCGAACGGCCCTATTTAAAGTTTGAGCAACCCCATATAAGTTCGAGTGACCCTATTTAAAGTTCAGACGACCCTATTTAAAATGAGGACATTTTTTGGGAATTGGTTAGTCAAAAAGATATTTTGGGAGAATATATAAAACGCATGGTGCAACATGTATTATCAAAACATATGGATAGTTATACGTATATCATTAAAAAACGAACTCGATAGAAATACCTGAAACCCAAAATACCTGAGACGGGTCGGGTAAACGGGTATAAAACTTACTGTGGGATAACTTTACATCACACTGTTCACAATCTTTTGTGTGGAAGAGACAGGTCCATGATATATATACACTTGCGACAAAATAAATAGAATATGACCTTTCCTTGCTGCTTTAGTTTACATCACCTTAATTATGTGACCCACCCATATGGCCATATATGCTTCATTACTAGTACTTAAAGCTACTTTAATTGCACATTGTAGACATGTGTACCCTCGTGTGTTACCATATAACACACACACTTCACTCACAACTCCACACTTATGCTTGTGCCCAAATCATGAGCCTGCCCATAAATATGGCCTCTCATCAATTTCTTTCAATCATACTCAAAACCAAAAGCCCAAAAATCACAACTAAATCACGAAGACGATGTCGGCTGTTAAGAAGAGAATCGGAGGGTGGTCATTAGTCAAGAGCAATGTAGACAATGACGAAAGTTATCGGATATCAGCTAGGTTACAAAGATTTGGTGATGACGACGACGGAGATTATGACTACGCGCCCGCGGCTTCAAACAAAGATTGTAAATATGTTTCGGTGGCATTAGAGAATGACGGGGACGATGATGATGGAGATTATGATTATGCTCCGGCTGCATGAATTAAAGTTTAGTGATAATATGAGGAAAAGAAACCCTAATAATAGGGAATTTTTACTTCTGAGAATTAGTATTTGATTATGTAGTCCCTAAATGCCTATACTGTAACCATAAACTATAATTTAATAAATTAATTAGGACAAATAAAGACATAATTTTTATTTATGGTTGATGATAGATTGACAAGTAGTTGTAGTATTTATGTTTCACCATCAAATCATCTTTGATCTAATGATATAAATGCATGCTTGTTTAAGAAGTTGAGGATAAATCTACTCATAAACAAGTTATATATATATATTTAAGGGTATGTTAAAAGTGTGTTCGAATTCCCTTTCATAAAAGTTAATGATGCACTTTTAATTAGGAAGTTAGAGAAGCTTTTAAATTGATGGTAATATAAATTCATGTATTGGGTCATTGTTCTTTCGAATAGTTTTCGTATGTTGTTGACTCGATAAATAAGAAAAAGCCGTCGTGGTATTGTCCACCTCACAAAATTATTGTGTTCTTGTATGATATAACTATCAATTGACTCCAACATTTGGGAGGTGGGTGGACATACTAGTCGCTCAAAATCTATAGCTTTGAGTCTTCTCAAACTGTCAAAAGGGATAAATGCAGGGCTGGTCCCGAGAGTCTTCAAATTATTTTAGGCCCTGTGCGAGTAGAAAAAATGAGTCTTATAATATAGTGTCAATAACTAGTATGTTAAAAAGCTATAATATGTTTTACCAATAAATAAAAGTATTGTAGCAAAATAATCTATTTTTGACTTGAGTTTAGATTGGATAGACTAAACTAATTAAAATGTTAACAGATCCTAAGTTTCAGTTGATCAAGATAATTAAATTGCTATTGGGTTTGTTAATTAGTTTGTTAATAATCTATAGTTGTTTTTATATATACATACATATATAATATTTTTTTAAATTTCGGGCCCCTGATAAGATTGGGCCCTAAATAATCGTTCACCCTGCCCACCCTCAGGGCCTCCATGGATAAATGTGCAACTCCCAATCAAAAGGATGTATTAAGTCATCAAAATCACTTAAATGTAGGCAATTTGAAGAGCTCGAAACGAAAGGATCTTCATCAATAAAACTAGCAATGTCAACAAAACGATGGGTGAAATCATAGTAAACACATCCATATGAGTCAAGAGCATATCAGGGTCTAACAAATTGGATTAGTCTCGCTAAACTAACAAAACATTAATATTTAACATGTAATCTTGATCTAGGATCTTGCTAGGTCACCTCCATACAATTTAAATCTATAAATATCTTAAAAAGTTTTAACATTACTAATAATCAAGGATACTAACTATTACAATAATAATAATATTAATTTACTTGTTTGCAAAATCCAAAATCCCACAAGACAAGGGCAAATGACACCATGTATCAATGGATCCCATACAACACGCTATTCATCTCCTCGAAATCACCCCCATCACTCTGCTTCCACCTACCCACCACTAGATCTTCAATCATCTCATCCAAATCGATATTCTTTCCACCAATTAAGCTAAATCTTGAATCAATTTCACATATCACCCCACCAATCTCTCAAGATCCGATCGTCATTTCATCCCCAAATCATTAACCCTAATCCCACCCCTCAATCCCCTTCAATTCATCAGATCAAACCGATTTTACCCAATTTCAACTGTCTTTTCAGATACCCTTTTGATCTACAACCGATTGCGTCAAGATTTCAGTAAATTTGGAGTCTTTTTAGCGAAAGAATGGCTGTACCGAAGCAACATTATGCTACAAGCAGTTTGGTGATCGGGTATGCTCTGTGTTCAAGCTTATTAGCTGTGATTAACAAATTTGCAATCACTAAGTTTAATTACCCAGGGCTATTGACTGCTTTACAGTACTTAACATCTGCTTTAGGGGTTTGGGTTTTGGGGAAATTAGGGTTCTTGAGTCATGATCCGTTTGTGTGGGAAACTGCTAAGAAGTTCTTGCCTGCAGCTGTTGTTTTCTATCTGGCAATCTTTACGAATACGAATCTGTTGCGACACGCGAATGTTGATACGTTTATAGTGTTTAGATCATTGACACCATTGTTGGTAGCAGTTGCTGATACCACATTTAGGAAGCAACCGATTCCTTCGAAGCTTACGTTCTTATCGCTTGTGATTATATTGGGTGGTGCTGTTGGTTATGTTGCTACTGATTCGGGGTTCACTTTGACTGCGTATTCGTGGGCTTTTGCGTATTTGATCACCATTACAACTGAAATGGTTTACATCAAACACATGGTTACGAATCTTGGGTTGAATACTTGGGGCTTTGTTTACTACAACAATTTGTTGTCTCTTATGATGGCTCCATTGTTTTGGGTCATAACGGGTGAATACTCAGATGTTTTTGCTTCCATTGGATCAAACCGTGGGAATTTGTTTGAAATGGTAGCTTTTACAGCGGTTTCTTTATCGTGTGTGTTTGGGCTTTTGATCAGTTTCTTTGGGTTTGCTTGTCGGAAGGCGATATCTGCAACTGCATTTACTGTAACTGGTGTTGTTAACAAGTTTCTTACGGTGGCTATAAATGTTTTGATTTGGGATAAACATGCTAGTCCGTTTGGTCTGTTTTGTTTGCTTGTAACGATCGCTGGAGGTATTTTGTATCAGCAATCTGTGACTGGAGTTAGCAGTGCGCCTTCACAACGGGACCCTGCAGCATCTAAGCTAATGGACAACAAGGATGATGTTGATGAGTACGCCGAAGAAGATCAAGAAAAGGGTATATCTGGCAAAATCTCTGGTGTATAAGCGGCTTGATTCTCATATGAAGAGGTTTAGTCGACCAAAGCTTTCGACTTGGTTAGTTTTATATACTGAATTTTCAACCATATTATTTGCTTTCGGATTTATAGTATTAATGTCATATTAAATAGGTCTTTTTTCCACACTATGAACGATTCATGCCTTGTGTATTCGAGCATGTTGGCTTTATTGAGCAGTGAACATTACTTGTTTTGTCAATTGGAGGGTTAATGATAAGCATAAAATTCATTTTCAATGCATTTTTTCTCTCTTGTATTATTCTACATTTGATTTTCAAAAGAAATATACGCTTTCGGAATCCTTGTTTATGGTCAGATCAGTAGTTTCATGATATGGATTCTTAGTTTTCATGAGAACTGCAACCAGATTTCTAATTTATCCAGCAGAAAACATCTTAAGATTAGGAGACTATGATCCAACCGGAGAACTTTCTTTCCTCATTAACTTCATCGTGGTTTGTTGGATTTAGACACTACTAGGGGCGGTTATCATGATTCATTCTTCAAAGAATGAGTTGATTTGGGTCAAAAGGTTTGCATATGGTTCATTTGTGTAACTCAAATCAGATCAAAATGGACCACTCAAGTTAAAAATCCTAACTTAAAGTTGGTCCAATTTGGTTGGCATCACCCGCGACCATTGTTTGTTTCCTCCACCGCCTCTGCCGCGGCACCACCACCATTTTCTCCATTTCCACCACCATTGCCGCCACCTCCACCAGATCACCATCATGTGCACTGACCTCATGTATATTTGGAGGATTAGGAGGAGAAAATGGACTATTGTTAGATACTTATTTTCTCTTTCTAAAACTACTTATTTCAACTGGAGTCTATTTTGGTTGGAACCTGTTATAAGCTAAACTAAATTGATATATATATAAAATGGCTTGTATTAACCGTATCTCATTTTGGATATTACCCGTTTTGACCTGTCTTCCAACCCGACCGTTTCAGTTTGTCAGACTTACCACAACGTTTCATTGTTAAAGAAAATCAGAATTTGTTGGATTACATCCAAATGTAGTGTACATATGATTAATGCCTACAATACATAATTCATAGTCTAAAGCAATCTTTTATAGAGATGACACTCCATACATGTCAATGCGCTAGAGACCTCAATGCCTTTTTCATCGTCTTGAGACCTTTCCTTGTATTTGCCATCGATACTAGAGACCCCAATGCCTTTTTCATCGTCTTGAAACATCCATCTGCTTCTTCAACTTGTTCTGGTTGGGTTTGTCGCTATTTTGTTAGGGTTCAAATTGAACATGAGGACATGAGGTCATGAGCATACAATGTTAGGTTTTCGAAACCTAAAATAAAGGTTTACGTGTTTGTGTTTAGTCAAAACGTTTATGACATTGGTCTCTTGAAATTGGTTCACACAAACACCATTTACACTAGCACACATGATTTGGTTAGGTCCAATATGTTTTAGATGTATGCGTTCTTTTCCGCCAACGCGCGAAGCTATGACATTAGGTAAAATGTGGGTTGCCTTCAAAGGTGTTAAAAGACAGAAAGCTATGAAATAAGGTGTGTTTACTTTTAAAGATATATCAAAGCAGTATAGGTTCAGACTCACCAACCTTTCAATCATTTATAAACAACCGAATAATTGGGCTGAAAGTAAAAAACCAAATCCTAAAAAATTATTACAAACTTTAAACATTCAAAACATGTACTAGGGTAGGTAGATGCGGAATGAGTATGAGTGTATGACATTAGACAATATATGCCTACTTATCTCACTCATTACTTGAAATTAAATATATTACTATTATATATATTCTAAATATTAACTTGAATGTACACATTTTAATGCATATGGTACAATTATGTATTTTTTATTTTATACCCAATACTTTTACACCTTTTACAATTTAACCCTACAAAATTCCACTTTCAACTTTGTTACCCAATATTTCATCTCTAATAAAATTTTCATTTACGCTTCGTTCTAAATTTTGAGAGTTACACTACGTAACGTGCACGTGTGGTTTAACGTTGTTACGCCTATTTCTTCCCGTTTAGCGGCCCCGTCGCAACGTGCAGGTGGTCCTAATTCGACTTAGTTATTTTGCTTTTAATGTTTTACGTTTCACGCGTATGCTTTAATATTTATACGTCTATTCTTCCGTTCGGTTTTAATTTTTTTGTTTTTATTTCTTTTTTAATACGAGTTTTTTCCGGTGTTGCTGACTGCTAACGGTAGTGGATATTGGTGCTATTTGGCATGATCTTACGCCCCCCGCCGCAACGCAGGGGCGTTAGTACTAGTTTTATATAATCCGAAAAAAGATTATGAATAGTGATTTGAATCAATTAGAAACATAAAATGATTTAACTTAGAGTTAAGTTCGGTTTTGCTCCCTGAGGTTTGACAAAATTAACCATTTTCCTCCAAAAGATTATAAACATCAATTTACCTCCAAAAGTTTCATAACTTGTTTCTGTTATATGTCCAAAAGTTTCATTAGTTGTTTCAACTTAATCCAAAATAATAAAGCTTTTGGACTGAAATTGAAACAACTTATGAAACTTTTGGAGGTAAAATGATGTTTCTAATCTTTTGGAGGAAAATAGTTACTTTTGTCAAATCTCAAGGAGCAAATTGAAATTAACTCTTTAACTTATTATAATGTAGTTGAATGTTTTATATTTAAAATTATCGTTACAGGTTACTTTAATATAAGTAAAAAAAATACCAAACAAATGAAAGTATAAATCAAATACAGTACTGATTTCATCGGTTCACTAGCTGTTGGAACCGGTACCATTGAAAAAACCACAACCAAAGGATACTGGAATCAAAATATAAAAACCGAATACCGGTAATGATACTGATGATGTTTGGTCGGTACCATTTATACTCACCCCTATGAGATTAGGATAACTTTAACCGGATAAGATAATTAACTGATATAGCGCATACAAATCCGATAAATAATACTTGAACAAATACTGGCATGTATGAAATACGTATGATCATGGCTGAAAACTTCTTTTGAAATTACTGAATTGAAGACAAACCCGATAGATTCTTACTTTTAAGTTTCAACCAAAATAACAAAAACCCATTACGATTTCTATGGAGTCAGTGTGTGAAGCTACTTTATCCGTTCATCTTTCTTCACACCCATCACCCATGGCTTCTCTCCAATTCCCATTAACCCCTTTAAATCACTCTTCTCCTATCTCTAAATCCCCTAATCCACAGCCCCAATCGATCAAGCTTCAAGATAACGTAAAACACCATCAAATTCTCTACAACTCTTACTTCAAACACATATCATTCGCTTGTAAAGAGGGCAAACTGCAAGAAGCCGTCAACATTCTTCTCGAATTAGACTCTCAAAACTTCGAAATTGGGGCCGATGTTTATGGCGATTTGCTTCAAGGGTGTGTTTACGACAGAAATCTCCATCTGGGTAAGCAAATTCACTCAAGAATTGTGAAAAAGGGTGAATCTTTGGTGAAAAATGGGTACATTGAGACGAAATTGGTGGTTTTCTATGCGAAATGTGATCAGTTAGATGTTGCTTTAAGATTATTTCGTAGAGTTGGTGAGCAGAATGTGTTCTCATGGGCTGCTGTTATTGGACTTCAATGTAGATTGGGGTTTCTTGAAAATGCATTGTTGGGGTTTTGTGAAATGGTGGAGAATGGGTTTGAGGGTGATAATTTTGTGATTCCAAATGTGTTGAAAGCTTGTGGTGGTCTTTTGATGGTGGAATTTGGGAAAGGGGTTCATGGGTATGTGGTAAAAATGGGTTTTGAAGAGTGTGTTTTTGTGGCAAGTAGTCTTGTAGATATGTATGGAAAGTGTGGGGCTATGGAAGATGCACGCAAGGTGTTTGATCGAATGCCCGAAAGAAATGTTGTTACTTGGAATTCAATGATGGTGAGCTATTCTCAAAATGGGATGTACGAGGATGCGATTCGAGTGTTTGTTGATATGAGGAAAGAAGATATTCAACCCAGTGTTGTCACTATGGTAAGCTTTCTTTCAGCTACGGCTAATCTTTGTGCGGTTGAAGAAGGTAAACAGGGTCATTCGATTGCAGTCTTAAACGGGTTAGATGAAGGTAACATTGTGGGCACGTCGTTGATTAATCTTTATTCAAAAACAGGTTTGGTTAAAGATGCTGAGAAGGTGTTTAGTAAGATGAGTAAAAAAGATCTTGTAGCATGGAATTTGATGGTATCTTGTTATGTACAGGATAAAGATCTAGAAAAAACACTAGGTGTGTGTCGTGAGATGTTATTGGAAGGATTAAAGTTCGATTCAGTGACAATGACATTGATCGCGACAGGTGCAGGCGATAGCCAGAATCTAAGACTTGGGAAAGAAGCACATGGTCAATGCATTAGAAACCATCTTATGCTTGACATGGCTGTTGCAAGCAGCATTATTGATATGTATGCTAAATGTAACAAAATTTACGATGCAAGAAGGGTTTTTTCGTCATTGCAGACTAAAGATCTTGTGTTATGGAACACATTGTTAGCTGCTTATGCTGAAATTGGGTCAAGTGGTGAGACCTTAAAGTTGTTCTATCAAATGCAATTAGAGGGTATACCTCCCAATGTGGTTTCATGGAATTCAGTGATCCTTGCGTTTCTGAAGAACGGGCAAGTTAAAGAAGCCATGGTTTCGTTTTCTGAAATGGAATCATTTGGCGTTGAGGCTAATTTAATCACACATACTACTCTGATCACGGGTTTGGTTCAAAACGGATATGTTGATGAAGCGATTACTATATTCGTTGAAATGCAAGAAAAGGGGATAAAACCGAATAGTATAAGCATAGTGGGTTTACTTTCAGCTTGTAAAAACTATGCATCATTGCAGCTTGGAAAAGCCATACATGGATATGTATTAAGGCATGGAATGCATATGAATTCCGTATTAGCAACTTCTATGGTGGACATGTATGCAAAATGTGGGAATATAACTCAATCAAGAAAGGTATTTGATATGATTTTAGTAAAGCAACTACCTTTATATAACGCTATGATTTCTGGTTACGCGTTACATGGGTGTCACTCAGAAGCTATTGCTATTTTCAGGGAATTAGAGAATGAAGGCTTAAATCCGGATAGCATTACATTCACTCATGTTTTGTCATCGTGTAGACATTGTGGACTAATAAACGAAGGTTTGGAGATTTTTGTCAGTATGGTTACAAAGTACAACGTGGCGCCAAGTATGGAACATTATGGTTGTGTGGTGAGTCTTCTTTCTAAATGTGGAAAGTTTGAGGCTTTTCGGCTTGTTAAAAACATGCCTTTTAAGCCTGATTCACATATACTAGGGTCTTTACTTGCGTCTTGTAGAGAACATAATGAGATTGATATTGCAAAGCATTTAACAGAGAATTTGAGCAAGTTAGAGCCAAATAATTCAGGAAATTATACAGCTCTTTCGAATGCGTATGCAGCAAACGAAATGTGGGATGAAGTATCGGATTTGAGGAGCTTAATGAAGGAAAAGGGGATTAAGAAGAACCCGGGGTGTAGTTGGGTTCAAACTGGAAAAGAACTTCATGTCTTTGTTGCTAATGATAGATCAAATCCACGAACAGATGAGATTTACGCGATGTTAGCTTTGTTGAGAGCGGAAATGCAAGCATATGTGAATCTTTGACTCGTGGTAGGTCAAACGGTCGTTCTTTGTTAAACGTGTGTCATCAGTGGATCGAACATATAACAGATATGCACATACATACCCTGTGAACACTTTCTTGATTTGCTGAATTTTGTAGCATATAGAAATAAAAAAGTAGCAATAGTTGCAATAACTGCAACTTCTGAGTTCTGAGTAAAACTAATGGTAGAATCAGAACTTTTTGGACAATTCATCATGAAGATAGAAATCATGGTTTTTTTAGAGAAATTTAGCTTTCATAAAAAATTCGTACGAATTCAAGTGAACGAGTCAACAGACCCTTTGACCCGCTTCGCCTAGAGCAGAATCAAAGTTGAAGCTGAAGAAATGATGAACCTTATGCAGCTTTGGTTATTATAATGAAGCATCATATTACCAGGTATAGAGATTCTTTAACCATTTAAAAACTATGTTATATAAACTTTTGTAATTTTTTTAGTCATTGTATGTTAATGTTATCTTTCTAGATCAAAATCCTCTCTTTAATCTGTTATGCTACTCCATTTTAATTTTTTATTGTTATTTAGTAACTTTAAGTATACAAAATATACTAAAGAGTTGGTTTGGAGGAAAGTAGATGGTTGGTTGATATGTAGAGATTCTAAAATCTGTTTATCTGGTTTTTTATTAAATTAGTTGAGTTGTAATCAAGGGTTACAATAGATCATTAGATCCTCCCACCTATAAATTGTGTGTGATGCATACAAATGACACATATTTACCCAAGTTTATTTTATCTTTAACATTTACATGTTAATACTCTAAAACTACAATAAAAATACAAATATGTATGTAACAATTATGTTCAAACTATTAAGTATGATGTTAATTTTTTATAAGTGTATATTCTGGTATAAAATATCTAATCAGTTTAAACTATGATATAAAATATTTTTCTTTATAAATTTATAAAATAAACGTGTTATCATATTTCAAATGAAGTCACAACATGGCTTTTAAAAATATAAATACAAAACATAGGACTATTCAATACATAATCAAGTTTTTTTAATAAGAGAAGAGAACTTAAAAATTACTTTTGCTAAAATACGACTCAAACACTTATGTATTCCTATTATTAAATTATATAAACTTTTAATCTATCTTATATTAGGATTTGAACTCTAGCCTTGTTTAAAAAGTCTTTGCTTGTAATATTTATCCAAATGATTATCTCAATCTTTTCTTAACTCTCGTTACATATGCCAAACACACTATATACAAATACATTATGTGATTCTCATAGTTTTTATTTGTAAGATTGATTATATATCAAAGTTTTGGTACAATTATACCCATATGAATTTTATAAAAAGATGTTTAGTTAGATTAAGCATTTGCCAATTAATAAATTTGCCAATTAATAAATTTGGACAGTAACAATATGACACCCTATGATTGTACAACATGCTATACTAACAATAAATAGTATTAATAAGAAAATCTATGACGACTCTAACTTAACCATTTCCAACCGAACAAAAACTATAATTTTACTAAAGTTATATTTGCATTTAATGATTTCGCTTAAGGCTACTATAATGATTTATACCATTTAAACTTACGGTATTGATTATTTAAAGTGGTATTTGTATTTTAGTTTTTTGATAATCTGAAAGTTTAAAATTTATTTCATTTTCAAAAATACAAAAAGAAATTATAATAGTAATGATATATAAAACAAAACCAATAACTAAATTAAGTATGTATTTAAAGCTACAAGTTGGCAACAACCTTATTAAATAGCATATCCATCCAAAAATTTAAATGCTGATAATATTATTGACTTAGGTACAATCATTGGAGGAAATATTATATCTTTTCCGTTAAAAAGTCTTCTGAAGAATATATAGATTCGAGTCTTAATTAAATATTGAAGATGATTTGATTAGGAATTAGATGTAGTGATTGACTATCAATTAGATGTTAAAAATATTTCTAGTTAAAAAATAATATAAAACATAAATGACCCCACAAACCGCTACTAACGGGGTCTCGGTTGATTTCCCTTCCTTTAGCTACTCAGATGTTTCAGTTCGCTAAGTTTGAAAAGTCCAAAGAGCGCAGACTAGCCACAGAGCTTGGATAGGGTTTCCCGATCGGAGATCCATGGATCACAGACGGTATCTCCCCATGGCCTTTTGCCTCTGAAAGCGTCCTTCCTTCTCAATGCCCGAGCATCCATCCAATGCATTCTTTTCGATCTTGTACCCACGGAGCGGTACACTGAACACCAACCCAATCGAGACGAAAAAAAGAAAGAATAGCAACTACATCAACAACCTTGATTCCTGACGTGAACGACCACTTTCTTGGAACTGATTCATAGGCGCTTGAAATTCGTTATAGAACTAACACTATATAAACAAATATAACAAGTGTGCAATACGCAACATCAACCAACAGAAAAACGTAGTCACGGACAGTGATATAATGCACCCCATAAGGGAAGAGCTTTTATTCCGACCAATGAAGCTCCGTCTAATCTAATAGGGCCTCGGTTCGGTTCACTCATCATACCTACTAAGTAGAAGGCAGACGAACTCAAACCAGTGCAACAAAGTTTAGACTCTCGTGATTGGACTCTATAACAGAAGAGGTTGTGCAAAAAGGAAAGGGAAAATAAGCTTTGCAAAAGCTAAGGCCGAAGCTCTTTGGGCAATATTATAGCATAGCGCATTTCCTCATGATTAGGGTGATGTGGTTGTTCCATCGGTTTTCTTTATGGAGGGATCTATTATATATTCAAGATATTCTTGAAAGGCGGATTGACAAGTGCGACGAGGTGATGGAGATTCCAGAAAAGTCTACGGATAAGTAAGTGAAAGCTTGGCTTACGTGCTCAGCTCAAGCAAAATAACACAAGAAAAATTACGAGACTAACATTATGCAAGACACAATTACATAAAATTAACGATTTTCTAGCAGTTCACGTGAAATGTCTCTTTCATCATGTTATTGACCTCGATCATGTGTGATGAAGTTCTCTCAAATCAAATTTAACGATCATGACCCTTCTGATTATGAACTTCGCGTCCAATAGTTATGTAGGTAGCGACGAAATATGTAAAGAAGTCTATACCTGTTCACACATATCGATCTCGATTAACATAGGTAGCGAAGAAGTATGTACTTGTTCATACATATTGATCAAGAATGAAGGTAGCGAATAGACAGCAAAATGCATTGAAGCTAGAATAGCATTTAGATTACAAACAAACATATATTATATATGTATTACACTACACGGGTATATTATTTGTTATTATGGTTTACAGTTTCTCAATATATAATGTATTCAAAAGTGAACAGAATTACAGAAACATGACCATCTGCAAGAATCTTGGTTCTTTTACTTTAGATTCACCAAAGTATAACACATAAACAACTGATATCGAATCATCCAACTCAGATGGAACCCGACCCGACCCGTAAAAATTAAATTCATAAATTCAAATAAATATAAAAAACACTTGAAAAGAAATAAAAAAGGACCCATTTTTTTTAAATAAAAAACATAAAACTCTACTCAATTTTCATGCCGATTATTCGGGTCTATGGTGTGGGGGTAGCAGGTGAGGTCCGGGTCTCAGTTGGAGGTGTATGACTGTCGGATCCTTTTGACGGGTCATCTGATGAATGTCGCAACCCATCATCCGTTTCAGACCGTTTCATATCCTCCATCATCCTCACCACCTCCTGCATTGACGGCCGTTGATCTGGCACAGTCGATACACACGTCATTGCTATTTGCAACAACTGAACCATCTCTTCTTCTAAATTATGATATCTCATTAACTCCACATCAAAAACCTCGGCGGTCCACTCTTCTCTGACAACAGACTGGACCCACCGAGGCAAGTCAATCCCTTCCTCGACCAACGAGGCTTGGTTTGGAGCTTTTCCAGTTAAAAGCTCCAACAACAAAACCCCAAAGCTATAAACGTCAGATTTGAATGTGGCTTTTCGGGTCTCCAAGACTTCTGGGGCCCGATAGCCAGTGATCCGATTGTTCGGGGTGCTCAACCCGCCAAAGAGCGTGTTGAGCCCGAAGTCGGATACAGAAGCCTCCCTTGTCGCTCGTCGTAGGAGGATATTGGATGATTTGATATTGCCATGAACCACATTTCCGGCCACATGTAAGTAGGCTATCCCTCGGGCGGCACACAATGCGACTCTCATCCTATAGTCCCAATCAAGCCGCGTTCGGCCTGAACCTCTACTTCCTGCAAAACAATGCATCAACTAAGTGTACTGTACAACCCATCAATGCAGGGTCCCAAAAAGGACAAAGGGGGACAAATGGGATAACATTGACATTACTCCACCATGATTGCAAAGAGTGAAAAGCATGTTGGTGTGGGGAAACATGGGGGTTGAGTAGCAATTATTGGTATCTTAAAGGAACTTAAGTGTAACATTTACTACACACTTGCAAAAAGACATGATAGCCCACACTATCATGCGCTTGGATGCGTATTTCACACCACATATGTTATGATACATGTCATTGTTAAAACTTAAAAGTAGTAGCTTGCAATTTACAAAATGAGCAAACATAAATATGATTTGAAGCTTGTACCCAATGCTTTACTTCTTGTACTAAGAGTCAAAAGACTGTTTTTTAGATGCAAAATAAAAATATAGCTAAAGAGTACAAGTTTTTATAGCATGATTTGAGCAATTGAGTTGTAACTTGTAGCACAAAAGACAGATGCAAAACATGGTCCCCAAAAGAAGCATTTTGCAGCCAATACTTCTTTTTATAGGTGTAGAAAGTACAAGCCTTTAAAGCATAATTTAGATTGTTTGACCATTCCAATTACACCTTGATGCATTAAGGTTGTACCCTAAAACTACCCAATTCATCATTTCCATTTCATGCACAGCCATGCTTAATGTAAACATTTTCTGTATCATCACTCCTACTTAAAATCTGTTAAAAGCTTTTGAATTTGTACACAATGCAGTAACACTTGTACCATCAAACACATACCAACTCTTTAACATTCAAGATTCAAGATTTTCCATTCAAGGAATCTAACCCTCAAAATTGTAGATGACAAAGACTCTTAACCCATGAATACCCAAAATCTATATGCCATAGATCAATCAGAACAGCTTGTACACAATGCAGTAACACTAGTACCCCAAAACATATCCTAACTCTTTAACACTCAAAATTCAAGATTCAAGATTCAAGATTCAAGATTTTCCATTCAAGAAATCTAACCCTCAAAATTGTAGATGATAAAGATTCTAACCCATGAACACCCAAAATCTACATGCAACAGATCAATCAAAACAGATTGTACACAATGCAGTAACACTAGTACCCTGCAACACATCCTAACTCTCCAACATTCATGTAATTCAAGATTTTCCATTGATGAAATCCAGATAATAAAGATTCAAACCCATGAACACCCACAATCTATATCCAACAGATCAATCAAAAACCAACAAAACAATCGAAAATCGAGCTCGAATTCGAAGAAATTACCATGAAGAAGAGCAGATAAGCTACCATCAGGCATATAATCACACACAAGCAGCTTCTCATCTTTCGAATAATAATAAGCTCTCAATGCCACCACATTATCATTCTTCATCTTCCCCAACACCTGCATCTGCAACTCAAACTCCTTCTTTGTTGCCACAACATCCTTCAACCTCTTCACCACCACCGTCGTCCCCGCCTCCAGCACCGCCGTGTACGACGTCGCCACCGTCCCTTTCCCCAACACCTCCGCCGATGCCCTCAGCAAATCCTCCAAATCGAAGCTGTAAACCCCACCTTCAAAGAACACCAATTTGTTCTTCTCGTTTTCCGACGATGCTCCGGTGATATCGTTGTTCGACGACGACGTTCCGCCTCCGGCGACCGCCGTCGACGGTGGTTTTGGGGGTTGTTTGCTTTGTTCAGTCGTCTTCTTCCGGAGACATAACAGGAGAATTAGTATCAATACAACCAAAATCAACGCCGATCCCACTGCAATTCCGGCGATTGCTCCGGCGGAGAGCTTGTTATTAGACTTCTTCTTCCCCACCGGAGATGGGGAGAATGTGGTGTTATCACAAGTGGGTAAAGGATTACCACACAGATTAATGTTGCCGGAGAATGAAGTCGCCGGAAATCTAGACACCAACGTCGGAATCTCACCGGAAAAGTTATTATTCCTCAACAAAAGAGTAGTGAGCTTCGTCAAATTGTTAACACCCACCGGAATCTCACCGGAAAACTTGTTATCAGATATATCTAACCTCTCTAAACTGGTGACTTTCAGCAGAATTGGCGGGAACCCACCTGAGAAATTGTTGTTTTGAAGGTAAACGTTACGAAGGGAGATGAGATTGATGAAATCAGAGGGGATAACTCCGGTGAGAGCATTTGATCGGAGGGATAAGACACGTAGGTGGGGTAGATTTCCGATGGTGTTGGGTGGGATTGCTCCGGCGAGTCTTGCGGCGGGGAGGCGGAGGCGGACGACGGAGGAGTTGGTGGGGTCGCAGGTGACGCCGCGCCAGTTGCAGACGAACTCCGATGAGTTCCATGAGTAGCGAGGGTCGTGAGGGAGGTGGGAGATGAAGGTTTGGAGGGACTGAGTTTCGTGAGTCAGATCGGAGGTGACTCGGTGGATGGTGGTGATGAGGAGAATGAGGAGTGGCGACATTGGTGGTGGTGGTGGTGGTGGTGGTTGTGGGTGGCGATGCGGTGGCGTTGTGGTGGCTATTTGGGAGGTTTCCGGCGACTGGGGGTCATTGTAGATAGAGTAGGGGTGATGAATTGAAGAGGCTTTTATTAGTTTGTTATATAAAAGGTAACATGATGGTTGATGTTTAATGTTTGGTTTGTCACGTTACTTGCGGGCGTTTTGGTTTGGTTCGGTGGTATCATGGTATGTTATCTGAACTTTTGTTATTCACGTTGGCGAAAGTATGTGCATTCGAACCGAGAGTAGCTGATGTATCTAGCGAGTCTAACGACTTTTGTTTCGACTTGTTAGATTGTTATACCGTTTTGGGGATTGGTGTCCTTTTGGGACATTTTAATAGATTCGTCTAAGCTTATATAACGGTAAATGCCCTCTTTTGCTCTTGATGATATCTTTCAAAAGCGTTATTTATAACATTAGCATCACTTGATCATACCACTTTTGAGGTTTTTTTCTTTGTTTGTGTGAATGCCGAAAAAGTTCGAAACCTTTACCTTAATGTCTCAAAATTTGAACGTAAGTTGGTTGTTTGACCGTTACAGTTCACATTTTATGATACCGTGAAACTTCTCCGATGTTGGGTTCCACATACACACTCGAGATTGTGTGTTACCAACAACGAAGTTCTCGAAAACATCCACCTAAGACACATCACTTAATACTTTTTAAGAAAATTAGCATTTAAAAAAAGTTCCACAAGATTAAAAAACATATGATAGAAGTATAGTGACTTTAAAGAACAAAAACTTTAATTATTATTTAAATAAAGTATCCAAAAACTTAGTGAACAAAAACTTTAATTATTATATATAACTATTATATATAATTGATTTTCACATTAAAAAATAAATGAAAATGTGCATTTGTATTCTTGTATAACCGTTAGAAAAATAGTTTAATAAATGTTTTCCTGTGCGAATAAAAACGATGATTACTTTTACTATCACTCTATGATAATTGAAGTGTTTATATATGTACATTAATATATATAAACATATGTAGTATTTCTAGCATATGTGTACATATGGATTCAGTGGGGGAACATAATATGTTTGGATTATTATAGATTGAAACATATGTTTAGATAGGATCGAGGTGCCATAATGTTATGCATTACCACTTTAGGTTGTCATGCAAACAAAACCTTGATCATCACAAGGTTAATTTGGTTGTATTATTATAGCCGGCTGATAATTAATAATGGGCTCTCAAAAGAATGAACTCAATACGTATAAAATTTTTGGATGAAATATATATAAATTTCTACTTCTGAACTGAAAAACGATTTGGGGAGGGGAGCTTAAAAGAACGAGAACTTTAGTGAGTAATTGAGTATGAGTGTACTCACACCTGTTATCTACATGTCAACACTTTTTAGTCACACTCATTAACCCATTGTCTACATAACAATTACGTGCCTAACCTTTTAGTCACACCCACTAATCTATGATACGTAAACCTTATTGTTATTATCTATGAAATATGAATGATTTGTAAAGTTTTTATGTTCCTTCTGTCTTCTCGTGACTAGCAAAACTCTTAAGTTTTAATAAACTTCCAATGATTGGGACTATTCAGTTTGAACCATGTGGTTTGTAACATTCACTTTTTCTTTTTTTGTAAAATGGTCCAGGTTTTTTCCTTTTCATAAGACGCATGTGGATGCAAAAAGGTAAAATTATCAAGAACCACACTTTGTGTAGAAAAGTTGAAATTAAAATTGAATAATCCGAGAGTCGTGAAGATCACTTTCAGATCGATATTATTTGGTGGTTCACCCGAATAAATCAATCGGATATAACTCAGACGAGATCAAGAACTAGTATGTATTATTGTGTGAATTTCATGAACCTGAAGAAGAAGAATTCGAGAGAGTGACCAAAAAATGATAAAGCAATTCGATTTCAGGGAGGGTCCAAGAAACTACCGTTTGGCAGTTTTTATTTCCAATTCAAAATTAATTAAAAATGCGTCTTTTTTCCACTCGACCCCAGCCAGGGGCTGCCGCCCCTTGAACCCCGCTTGTGTTGTGACCCGTTTGCCTAACCCACCCAGAGCAATATTATAAAATCAGTATTCAATGGAGCACCTAAATAATTTAATATAGAAAGTCTGGTCCTTGCATTTGATATTGGAAATCTATCACCGAGACAATGAAATTCGGTGATACAGCCCATGCTGGTCCATCGGAGGAAGAGGCCCAAATGGTTCCCTTAGTTCAAGGCTGGCCCAAGAGGGAAGTTAAGAGGCCCAACAGGCTACTTACTTGAGTTACAAGGCCACGATTACATGTTTAGTTATTGCATTTTCTTTATAATTTGAATTGTTTATTTTGAATTAGTCTTTGATGTTAGTGGGTTAAGGTAGTTATGCATTATAGGGTAGTAGTGACATGAAATAAGGAAGTTGGGTGTTGAGCCTTGATTTTCCAGCATGTTTAACTTATTGTAGTTGGCATTATGAATGATATCTAGAAACTTGCTCCAATCTCTTGTGTTCTTTCCCTCTGTTAACTCTCTCTCTCTCTCTCTCTTCGTTTCTTATTATTGTGCTAACAATTTGGTGCTTTCATTCACGAACATCACCATGCCTCCCCGTCGTGAACCTTCAAGTGACGATACCCCACCATCACTTAATGATCTTATCCAACAACTCATCACCGCCCACCACCGAGTCGACTAACACCACGTCCCAACTGATCGCCCTAGTTGAGGCAACCAAATCCCTATCCACCAAAATCGACTCCCAGACAGCCACCACCGGAAGGACGGCCTCTGTTTCCAGTGCCCGTAGAAAATTTCCCCCGGCTACAAATGCTCCCCTCCTCAATTCTTGTTGATCGTTGACAATGACGAACACAACACCACCATGGACGACACCGACTCCGTGCACCAAGACGACCCCGCCCCACCATAGTTTCTATCCCTAGCTAACGCAGCCTATGAGGGTGCTCACACCCGTTATCTACATATCAACACTTTTTAGTCACACTCATTAACACATTGTCTACATAACAATTACGTGCAAAACCTTTTAGCCAGACCCACTAATTCACGATACATAAACCTTATTGCTATTATCTATGAAATATAAATAATTTGTAGAGTTTTTATGCTCCTTCTGCTTCTCGTGACTAGCAAAACTCTTAGTTTTAATAAACTTCCAATGATTGGAACTATTTAGTTTTAATAAATTTCCAATGATTGGTACAACTTGTAACATGCACTTTTTCTCTTTTCTAAAATGGTTCAAGTTTTTTTCTTTTCATAAGACACATGTGGATGCAAAATGATAAAATTATCAAGTTTAGAACCACACATGTGTAGAAAAATTGAAATCTAATCTTTGTTGAATATTACTTTGAGATCGAAATTATTTGGTGGTTTACCCGAATAAATCAATCGGATATAACTTAGACGATATCAAAAATTAGTATGTATTATTGTGTGATTTTCTCGAATCTGAAGAAGAAGAATTCGAGAGAGTGACAAAAAAATGATAAAATAATTCGATTTCAGGGAGGGACCAAGAAACTACCGTTTGGAAGTTTTTATTTCCAACTCAAAATTGATTAAAAATGCGCCTTTTTTCCACTCGACCCCAGCCAGGGGCTCTGTCCTTTGAACCCTGTCAGGGGCTGCCGCCTCTTGGATCCTGCTACCAAGGCGTTGCCCCCGAACCCCCATTGCCTAGGACTTAGGTTTTCAATCGAACATCATAATAAACTCAAACAAGTGTGCATTTCGCACCCTCTGACTTGTTTGATGGATATATGATCACCTAGGTCATTAGTCAATCTAATTACACTAAAATATTTAACAACTTGTAATTTCATGCTCCATTGGTAAAAGACTATAATATGTTTGGTAAATTTGTATTAAATTTTAATAAAAACTCAGACTAAGATAATTCAAGAATAGTCCATTATTGTGGTTAAAATAGAGAGATAGTTTGATCCTTAGCTGACATACTGAGGCTCCTCATAATGTCGATCAACGCATTATGATGGTTCGTTTGAAAAACATTGTTTAAACATCGTTAGCTAAGGCCCTTTTTAGATTGAAATACACTATGATGGAAATACTCTATTTATTAGCTATACATAACATAAAAAATTAAAAACAAAATCAAAAACATGTATCTATGTGTCACAATTAAATATAATACCAAGCTTCAAGTATCATCGATCAAAGTTAAACAACACAATTACGCAAACTGTAATCTTGGTCTTGATCTCAGGGGGTATCCGGACATGAACCTCGATAGGAGGAAAACATGGTGGTAAGAGATCCTTCAAAAATTCTGGACACTAATCATAAGAATAAAAACGAATGTCGTCAATACTCATTGAATTCTAAACCATGTTAGTTATGTAAGCAATCCGATCTTGTATGATGTTTTTATGTGAGTTTAGCATTTAGGATAGATTTTCTAGGTGTTTTAAGCCTATGGAGAGGCCCTAGGCTAAATCAAAAGGCTGGAAATCGATGTTCGTCAAGCCCTAGTTGTTCCCTCTTAAACACCTCAAAATCGACTTTGCTTGACACGATCTATGATCGACACCCAGTGAGCATTGACCAGCGCCCAAGTGTGCACAACCTACTGCCCGACGTTCATTTTACACTCGTGTGACTTTTTGGTGGCCCCGTGTTGACACCCTTTAATCAATGCTTGACAATTCTTCCAACTTCTTATGCATGCGTTTTGTCATCGATGTTCATCGTATACAACTCTAATTGAAGTAGTCAATTCCGTGATAAATGTAATTCAATGGTACATAAGTATTTAACATTTTGACATACATAACTTGATCTGATCAAAGGTCTGCCCTTGAGAACAAGTCTACATATGAAACGAGCCCCATAACTAAGTTTGGCCACGTTTATGGGCTGAGCCAGGCCTTCGTGACATATAACCAGTTCAAGGTTTGTAGGTGTTTTGACTAGAACTGAGTTTAGGACGAAATGAGAAGGTTGCAAGTTTATAACACCATATGTTCTTTTATAAAAGCTTAGAAAACTAAAGAGGAGAAAGTATAAATATAAGAATTTGGATTTGTAGTAAAAAGCATAAAGAAAATTTTAGTGTAACTCAAATTTCCCAAAAATAAACATGGTATCTAGGGCTACAAATGAATCGGACATTCAGCGAACGATACGTTAACCGTTTGATGAGAAGTTCGTTTATGTTCATTGAATGAACACAAACAATAAATTTTGTTTGTTTATTTAGTTAAATGAATGAACATGAACACATTAAGGGTGTGTTTGTTCGTTTATGTTAGTTTTTATTCGTTTATGTTTATTTGTATCTATTTATTTAACGGTTATTATATTTTATATTGTGGTTTAAATTAAAAATATGAAACTTTAATTCAACGGTGCATATTTTTTTGAATTCTATGTAATGTTTGTGATATTTAAAAAATACAATTTGTTTCAAAATGAATATATAATCATTTGTATTTGTTTATATTCTTGAGTGTCCGTTTGTGTTTATTTATGTTCATAAATTTTTTTTGTGTTTATTTGAATTCGGTAGATATTCGTGTACAATTTATGAATATGTTTATTTTCTTAATGAATAAACACAAACAAGAAATCATATTTGAAAAGTGTTCGTTGACAGTTTAAAAACATGTTTATCTATACTATATATAAAGCATATGAAAGGGGTATTTTAAGATAACATAAAATTAAAAACAATTACTTTACTTAATACATAAGATACAACTAGTTTTGTGGGCAAAATAGTAATTTTAACACTATTTACAGATTACCACTTACAGTTAATACATAATAACCTTACACTTATTGTAATTTACATAAAATTTTACATTATCTATCCATAAACCAAAAAAACTTAATTTGATTTAAGATTTAAGTTATATATTTTAATCTATCATGTTTAAAAACTTTTTAAGACTACAATTATAATCTGTGTATTTTTTAAACATTTTGTTGTAATTTTTATGCTAAACCGATCTGTATTTTGTGAGTTACAATAAGTTAATGCGTAAATGTACAAATCGTCATGTAAAACTCATTTATTGGTGTTTTAAATTTTATCTTAAAAAAAATATAATAGACTTTTATAATATTACTACAAGAATAACAAAAATTAGAAACACGTGTTAGATATAAAATATCGTCCCACCGCATTGCGCGGGCACCCTTCTAGTATCTTTAATGAACGAACACAAACAATACCTTGTTTATGTTTGTTCAATTTGTTTGCATGCCTAATCATATCCTAAATTCACCTAAACATAGTGTGAGAACCTCAAACGTGTGGAAAACTCAAGGATGCGACGTATATATGTACCCTTTTTTTTTATCAAGACCACACCAAAAATTAAAAGCAAAACATGGGCGAAAAAGCCCAAGAAACGTGGGCGAAAGGTCTAAGAAACAACGAAAATCCAGCTAAACGTTGAAACTTATTTTTTTAAGAAGTTTTTGTACAAAAATATTGTATTTTAGGTTTAACCTGCTATGTATCATGTCCCTAAGTTATTACGTGGTCAGTAGTTTCACCTTCTACGTTGGATGTTTTGATGAATTTGAAACATTTATATTGTGTAAGTTGAAAAATCAATGTTTATTTTATATAATTTAACTTTTCATATGTTAATTATAAGATTGATCACCCTCCTTATTAGACATCTTCTTCACCAAGTCTTAGAGAAAGAGAGGTAGAGAAATTTGACGTATGATACATATTAATTTAGCAACTGCGATAAGTAGGGGTGTTTATCGAATTGAATGGAATCGAGTTTGAGTTAATCAAATTGAATAAGTTAAAATTAAACATTTCCAAGAGGATTCGAATTTGAAAAATATAAGTTGAATTCGAATCATATTCGAAAATTTCATATAGGATTCGAATTCGATTTGCATTCAAAAAATGTTTCAAATTCGATTCGCATTTAAAAGATCCAATTTCAAATGATAAAAAAAACAAGCATAACATACAAAATATTTCAAGTTTCATATAAATCAAATATATCAATTAGGATTTAAGATTTTAGATTATATATATTTTTGAACTTTTAATTCTTAACTTCTCATATATATTTTTCAAAATTAATATATAATATAAATAAGTGTAAGTGTATGCATTTCTAATTCGAATTTCGTTTTGAATTGACTCGAAATCATAAATTCGCAATTCGACTCGAATTGGATAATTAGAATTCAACTTTAATCGAATTTCGAATCGGTGATTTCGACTCAAATCGAATTAAATTTTGAGTTTTTTGAATCTGATTTGAATATTGAAAAATTCTACTAATAAGTAGAGGTTTTCAAAAAATAATGGAAATCAAAGTTTATATCTGTATCAGATCTCACTTTTGAATACCCTTTGAAAGATTTGAACATAAACATTAACATCTGCAGTAATATTAATACTTTTGTTTACCAAAGAAAATACATCGTAAACATCAAGGGAGAACTAGAACAAATCCATAAGAAACTTTCTTAAAACCACGCCAAAAACTAAATATTGCCAATATCTTACAAGTAAAATATCAAATGATACAAATTATTAGAATCAAGGACTTCGGCAAAAGTACTTGTTATATAAGTTTACTAGAAACCGTCAATCGACATACATTCTTAATTAGTGCAATGATATGCAAATTAACTTCTTGAAGGGGCATGTACAATCTCGATCTCATCCCAGACCTTGATGAGTATACGCTGTTGCCCATCACACTGCGGTTCATGCTCAAGCGTTAGGAAATCAGTATTACAAGGAAACAAATAACCGAAAAAAAAAGAAAATGAACTTACTTCATTACTTGTAGAACAGATTTGAGTTTTAAGTGATCACGGGTCACTTAAATAAGCACGCCATTTGTCGATAAATGGCAAGTCATCTGGATTCATACTTGGAACATCACAATCCTGAAGGGTGTTGATTATCTCCTTAGTCTCACCTAGAAGATAGGCTGCTGCTTGGACACATGCCTCCCTTTTCTCTATCGCATTAGTGTGGCATTTCATTGCTATGACTCGCGGTATGTTGGTGAGGCATGCAGCCATTATGTCAGCGATCCAAGATGATAATTTATCAAATAAATTCTTGTGATGTTCGTTATCCGCAATGATTGTTTCGCAGACATGAGCCATTGAGAGGGCACATATAGACGTGAACTTGGAATCACCAATCGGGCCTCCACCACTCACGCTTCCCACCCCTTCGTTACTGATCTTGTTTTTAGCTTCTTTCGAGAACAATTGAACAATTTGTAGTGTTGTATCCTCTAGGTTAGCTGTTGCATTCACCTGAGAAGCAATATCTTCCAACTTGATTCCTAACCATTTGTGGGAGACATCAACTTCTTGCCACAACGTTTCAGCCGCCTTCTGAATGCTTACATAGTCATCGGTAGCATTGAGGTTTTCTTCCACAAGTGTGATATATTCAAGACCTTCCCTCACACTTCTCAACAAGTTATCAACTTCCACCTTTGTGGTGTCACGAAGAGTTTTGATGTTAGGAAGAGTAACGACAACTGTTGTTAGGCTTACCACCGCTAAGCTCCAAGAATCTCGATATTCTACTACTTTTGATGGTGAACATTGAATATGATTATTGTTACTGCCAAACATTTTAACTCCTTGAAAGCTTTTGGTAGATTTTTCTACAATTAGCTTCTTGAGATAGGTCGGTTGTTTCTTTTCACCCTTTTGAAGTAACCGATTAACCGACTTTGAAAGACCTTTCAATGTTCTCTTAGCAAACTCCCTTTCATCATCAAGTTGCAGAACATATGGACTTTGTTCCATTTTCCCATTCCTATTCTTCAATGAATTGAAAAAGGCTTGTGATAACCACTTTAAACAACGGAAACAATACAATAGACATATCATAAAGAAAAATGGTATCAACGCTATCATCTTGCATACTACCACAACTCCCTCTTGAAACTTTATACAAAAGCTGAGAATTGAGCTTTCTAACTTTCTGACGATCACCATGAGTTTGTGGATACGAAATGGGATCCGTATACTACCATGTTTCCAGTCATATAACTTCTGGGTCCAGTAGTTCTCTATTTTAAAGACCTTCATATGGTTCAAAATTATTTTCCTGGACACCTTAAAGCTTAAGGTTGCAAAACATCGAGAAAGTGGTGCAATCGTACCAAGCACGATCCCAACAAGCTGTACTATGAGAATCAGTAACGTTGACCATTTATAATCGGAACCATAACCATAGTACTCATTATCCAACGACGTAAGAGTAGAAATACACATAAACACAGTAAGTGTGTGTAAGATGGTGGTTAAAGTGCATATTACCCCAGAAGCAGTGGTTGTCGCAGAGCTAGCTATGATGAACTGGGGGCTGCCACTTTCCGCCATGATCAAATAGTTGCTCACATGTTGTTGTAGCTTCTCAAAGGTTAAGAATTTTCCTGTTGATTGTTGAACTTCTTTTGAAGCTTTTTCATGTCCTTGTTGGTATTTCGAATCTATAATCTCTTTGGATTTAAGAATCGCTAAAGATGAACATACATGTATAATCAACAACAAGAGTAAAAAAGTCACATAAACTGCGGCTAGCGTGAAAGTGTGAACTTCTGATACGACCCGTAAATTGTCATATGGTATTATGTTCTTTCTACGATCGCTAAATGCCTTCTGCGTAGAAGTGGGTCCAACAACACCAGTTTGTAATTGAATACAAACATTGATCACCAAGGTGATAACCAGAACAACCAAAGCTGTGATGTTTGTCAAAAGCTGATTGTTGTCCATGTTTGCTAAACACGGCAACAAATTAGCCATCATGGTGCATATAAACGCCATGCTTCCGAGCTTGGCCACTTGGTCCGCAATACCAGGCATCGGAGCAGTAAGATCCATAGGCAACTTCATGGCAACAGCGATCACAGACAGAGAAAAAGCATTAATACTAAAATACTTGCAAGGAAACCATAGCTTTCTGCTTTTTAAACCATGTAATAAATCCGCCCCCATTGCAAGGATGCAACACAGAGATGCTAAAGCGATATACATCCCAATCCATAACATAGGGTCGCTGTAACGTTTTTCAATATTTGATTGTATCTGTTCCTGCTCAAAGCGGTACATGCTCGCTGCTTTATTCAACAAGGAAGACTTAACATCTTCAGTAACATTGCACTTCTCATAAAGTACATCTAAAAACTTGAAATATTCAGCTGTTGAGTTGAAAGCCATAACTATGTGTGATGATTTCAAAGAGAGAAATTAAAGGCTTAGGAGGATGGTCTAAAGTCTAAACCATATAGATCGATATAAACCACAAGCAAATATGATTTACAGAGTGTAATTAATCAGTGGAAAACATGAATCATGCGGGCTCTAAAAGTTGATAACTTTATGTTCTTTTATAATTAATATATAGTATTCCAATATTGCATCCAATTAATAATTGGGATTATTAACTTTAAAGCAGCTTAGTGGAAAATACTTCTGAAAAGCATCTCCCGCACATAATGGAGTGGTCGTAGGATTTTTCTAAAGGCAAAGTGTGATAATCATAATTATTCATCAATAGCAACAACTGCAAAATATATACCAAATATATCTATGTGAAGGTATATAAGTACACAATATTTGTTTGGGTATTTTCTTTCTCTTTCTGCTTCCAAGTTCCCTTTAAATAGTTGAAGATTTAAAAACTAATCTGTTTTTTTTTGACGATTTAGCGACCTGACCTTTAACGCCCGAAATTGCAGCTGAACCTTCTCACGACTAATATGAAGAAACTATTAGCGACTGCAAGTGCGGCCGAAATTTTTGACACCAAATTTGGGACAGAGCCCTTAGCTACAAAAGTTGCAACTGGACATATCTCCGACTAATTCTACAACCAAATTTTGCCTTCTAGGTTGGATGTTTTGACAAATTTGGCATGTTTATTTTGTATAAGTTGAAAAATCAATGTCTATTTTATATCACTTTCATATGTTTATATTTTAAGATTTTTCACCCTGTTGAAATTAAACTAAACACTTGTTTAGTTTATCTAGTATAAGGGTTAGAAGTGTTGTTATTATAAATTAGGTAGTTAAAGTTAGTTAATGACGGTTATTTAACCTGCCAAGTCATAAACATGTTGTGGTCTTACCCGCCATAATTTGTATCATAAATATAATGGTTTGTATGAATTTGAAGCACGGTATTCAAGGATTTCAAGTTTGTGTCTCCATCTTGGTCATATCCTTCAATTGTGATTTTGCTCTTTGATTACCAACAGTGGTATTAGAGTGGTTTCAAGAGATCAAATCGATCAAGGGGAGAGAAGCAAGTGTTTGATCAAATTGTTTGGTTTGAAACTGATTTAGAATAAAAGCAATTCATCGTTCGAATATCCCAGGTTCTTAACAACCAATCTAGGTAGTGGCTGCTTTAATCGATTCATCAAGAAACAGTAATAAAAAACGATATTTGATTCAACTGATCCCAGGGAGAAAACCCACGCTTGGTTATCTTGTGAACTCGATTGGATTTTTTTTCAGGAAAATTTGATTAATCAAAATGTTACGAAACAAATTGGTAATCAAGCTACAAAATCGATAATGAGGAAGAAGAAGCACAAAGAAGAAGAAGACTTTGTCTCAAATCATTGATGTCTTGTATTCTCCGAGATCGATAATGATAATTATGTAATAATAATGTAATAATTAGGTTTAATATAACGATATACAACGAAATCTAGTAGATTACTTGAAGCGTGGTGGCCAACCCATATATGAATGGCATGGGTCTACGAGTCTATCGGTTGGTTTGAATGGAGTGTGATGGGCCTCCAAATCAAATTATTGAAATGTGACGAGTAGAGGTGGGCAATATACCCGGGTTTGAACCTGACCTAGTGTACTCGACCCGGACCCGGGTATGGGTAGGACCCAAGGAGGGGTATACCTGGTTTGGACCCGAAAAAACCCACAGGGTAGGAACCGGTTATAGGTTTTAAGAAATTTCCCGGACCCAAACCTAAACTCGACCCGAACCGGTTTTACTTGGGTTGTACCCGGTTTAGCCGTTTTTGTTTGTCTTTTTTCTAAAAGTCTAGCCATTTTTAACGGCTATATAGCCATTACCTTCAAATTTTGATCGTTTTTTGTCATTTTCGCCCTATAAGTTAGTATAAACATGTGTGAGTTGATATGGTTGAGTACCAAGTCCCAAACGCAAAAACATACTCAAAAAATGCAAGCGATACTCTCGTTTAATCTCGTTTTATACTTTCACTCTCTTGTTTTACATTTTCACTCTCTTGAATCTTGATATGGCTCACTCACAATCTTCCATTGGTCAAGGTTCGTCCAACGCTCCAACCGTCATTCGTGTTTTTGCACACAATTATAACATGGATATTTGGTGCAATCGGGATATGGTTGAGTTGACTGACCGGTCTGTAAAGCCTCATTGCAGGTTTTATGTAACTTTGCTTGCTAAAGATTCAAACATGACTTTAAGCAAACACATTAGCAAGAAGTTTTGCAAGACGTTGCAAAGTAATCCGGATTCGCAACAAACACAATCGGGTGGAGACGATGGAATCTTTAATTACGATGTTAATACGGTTCGAGATCGAATGGCAAAGTTTGTGATTCAAAAAGCTTTGCATTTTAGTCACTTCGACATTCCTCGGTTGACCAACTTGATTCGAGAGATGCTTCAACCTCGTTACACCCACGTAAGTCATACTACATTTATGCGTTATTGTTTATAGTTATGGAAACAAGAAAAATGATTTAATTATATTTTTTGAAAATTTAAATACCGGTGTAAACTTAACTAGTAACGTTTGGTTGTATTCAAACGGTTTACCCGAATCGCACCTTTTGTCACCGCTCATTTTGTAGATCCCAAATCATAGCAAATGATAAAACGTACGATTGCATTTGAACTTTTTCCATATCCACACACCGGAGAATTTTTGTTTTACTTTTTAGATAATGTAATAACTACTTTTAATTTACAGAATAATTTTTTTTTCAATTGCATTTGATAACAACTCCAACAATACAATCACGGTTTAAAAATTAAAATTAAAATATTTTCTGATTGCTAACGGTGATTTTTTCCATACTCGTTGCATAACACATATTATAAATTTAGTAGTGCAAGACGGCTATCCGTTGAATTTGTTGATAAATTTATAAAGTTTTTCGATTTATGTTACACAACGTATTTAAAAAAATTAGAAAAAAGATATAAAGATTATAAACAACTTTGTATCGATATGGAATCTATATATTTAGGTCCCAATTGAGATTTACCTACTAGGTGGAATTCGACTTGTCACATCTTTAATTGTACCTTAAAACAAAAAGGCACTTTAAAAGCTTTTTATGGTAGTCTTTCGAATAATGGCGAAGCCGACTCTTTTTGGATGAGGGTTGGAACAATATCCAACGTCTATCCGATTTTCTTGAATTGTTTAAAAACTTAACCATAAAATTATCGTGAGTTTATTATTCTACTAGTTATTCGGTGCTTCAAAAATTAGACTTTGAATTTTATAAAATTTCAAAATAAAAATCATATTTTTATACAAATGTTAGAACCAATGAAAGAAAAGTTTAAAAAATATTTTGTTGAGTTACTACATGTTTTTACTTATGCCACCGCTTTAAATCCATTTTTAAATGTTACAGGGGTTGAATGTTTGATAGATGAGATAAATGACAGTTTGTATATGCATGACGAAAACCCTAATTTTTCAACTGCGGTAAAAGATAATTTTAATGAAAGATTGAAAACAATTTATAATTTTTATTTAAATAGATATGGGCCTAACATAAACGTAACCACGCCAAGAGAATCAACCTCAGGTGCTAGTACTACCTCGGTTAAAGACTCGTTTTTAACTATGTTGAATGTTGTTGGGGATGTGACGACTAAATGATAAAAAGGTAACACCCCAACAAGTGAGCTCGATAGATACAGTGGAACAGATTTTATTTCCATTATGACTACCGAAGATTATCATGCATTCGATATTTTGGCTTGGTGGACAGGAAAGGAATCCTAATTTTTTATTCTTTCCGTTATGGCCTGTGATTTACCAAGCGTCCAAGCTTCTACAGTAGCTTTGGAATCTGCATTTTCTATTATTGGCAAGGTAATATCATTACGAAGAACAAGAGGAACTCTGAAAGCAGTGAAGACATGCATTTGTTTAAAAGATCACTTAGACATGATGGATCGTATAGAAGATCAATCAAGCCTTGAAGACGAAATTGCACTTGAAGCTAAAGTACACGATGAAGAGGTAGAAGAAGGAGTATCTTCCGGTATATATGAAGAATTAACATTTGATAAAGCCTCTTTTAGAAAATAAATATTAGATGATAAGTTAAATAAAAGCTTTATGTTATTTTTTATTGATTCAATAATGTATTTTAAAGTATTTTTATACATAAATGATGAATTTAATATTTATTTAATATTGGTATAGAAATACATGACGATTAATCAGACGTTATTCAAAATTAATAAATAGTGAATAATAATAATAATAATAATAATAATAATAATAATAATAATAATAATAATAATAATAATAATAATAATAATAATAATAGTAATACTAATACTAATAATAATAATATTAATAATAATAATGATTTTTACTAAATAACAATAATACACACACAAAAAAAAAACCCGGATTGTACCCGGTTTTGAACTTGACCCGGATCCAACCTTAACCTAACCGCGTATTTCGGGTAGGGTTTTCATTATGGTGAACCTGAACCGGGTTCACCTCTCGATTGGGCCCAACCCGGTTTATACCCGGGCCCGGATATGACCCAAAACCCGATTCGTGCACCTCTAGTGACGAGTCTCCTAATCAATCGCCTCTCCTTATTTCTTCTACTGCTTTGAAAAATAAGGCTTTAAGTATTTACTAAACTTGCTTTGGGATTTACGTTCATCTTTTACAATGTTTGTATAATTTCAACTGTGTTTTCTTTTGTGTATCAGAAATACAAACAATTCTTACATGGTTAGTGTTTTAGCATATAAAGATGGCTTAATGGATTTAAATACTCCCAATTATTGGAAATTGGCCGCTGCCAACCCCAAATATCATTTTGGCGAATATAACTCCCAAGTAAACACTTCAGCGTCTATGTCACCCGTCGTTTGTTAGAACCCTAACGACATTAACTATCTGATGATGTGGCACGCATACGTGTACATGCCTCGCTTGTGTGGCAGCTGACGTGGTTAATTAAAACTTCAGAATAGTGCGGGTTCTAACAAATGGCGAGTGATACAGACACCGAAGTGTTTACATTGAAGTTATATTCGTCAAAAAGATACTTGGGGGTGGTAGCAGCCAATTCCCAATAGTTGCGAGTATCTAAATCCGTTAGATATATGTGACTAATTCTTGACATTTTTTAATATATTTTTGGATAACTTATTTTTCGGAAGCTCGTTTTGTTTATTTGCTGTATAGTTTTGATTTGAGTAAATTACAAATTTTGTCTTTAAGTATATATAAAACTATAAAATTTTGTCATTAAACTTTAATAAGTACACTAATCGTCCTTATTTGAAAACTTAGCTTTATTTGATAATTTATCACGCTTATCTGTCCTTTCTACTAACAAAGGTTAATTTTTCAGTTAATTTTGTGTAAAATTTTGCCCTTACCCATTAAGGACGAAAGCTGTAATTTTCATTAGCCTTTTATTATTTTTTTTGTTTTTATTTTATTTACTTTACTTTTCTTTATTTCTTTCTCTTTTCTAATCACTTTTATTTCTATAAACTTATTTTTTTAATGATCACTTTACCCTTACCCCTTAAAATGACAAAATGTGTTGTTATTAATCATTTATTTTTTATGTTTACTTTATGTTTATTTTCTTAACTTTTATTTATTTTTAGCCACTTTCATTTAAATAATCATCATAAATATTAGTAATAATTTAGTTTTAATTTTATTATAAAATGTAATTTTATTATAGAACATAATTTTATTTAGATATTTTTATTTTTTTATAAATTTATTTTTATTTGTTCATATTGTTCATTATCTTTCTAATAAAACCAATAGAAATTAGACAAACTTGGTATTTAATTTTTTTTATTGGTAAAAGATTTTTTAGTCATTTCAAATTATTTGTTTTAGGGTTTATATTCGAAACCGGTTGTTAAAATAAGATTTTGGATTATGATTTGAAATTTTAATTTTTCATCTACAATAAAATGGTTTGTTTTTTAAAATAAATATAATGTGATAGCTTGTAACTTTAATTTAAAATAAAATATACTAAAAGGTTTCTAAACAACTAGGAAGTTTTTAAATAAACAAATCATTCATATTTTCTTTAGTTAAATATACTATTATTAATGATTTTATTTAAACTGTTAATAATGAGTTTTTATCAATGTAAATCAAAACCAAACAACTTAAAATTAAAACGAAACCGAACCAAACAATTAGTTAGGGTTTTTTGTTTTGGCTTGGTTTTACGATTAAACTTATTGGACCTTTTACTATAAAAAGACTTAAATACTCCATGTTATAGTCAAAGCTTAATTATGCGAATAGCCCGACTTAGAATAATTATAACAAATTAGAATATAAATAGTCACATCTCAAAATCATACGATCTCTAATAGGGTTTTTAATATAAACTGTAAGCCAAATTGTTTAACATAGTTAAAAATGCTTATACCAAAAAGGTAATAAAAAATTCGACAGTAAAATAAAACCAATCACTAGTTTAAACTTTAAACATAAAAAAAAAATTTTGAACTCTCTGATTTGTTCTCGTACGATTAGAAATGTAGATAATTAATTATTAAAAACAAAAAAAGTACAATAAATAAAAACCTATAAATAAAAGTATATTTTACATAAAAATTAAAAACAATTAAGTAGTAATATTTCACATAAATGTATATAATAAAAAGTGATTAAAAAGATAATTTAAATAAAATAAAAACAAAATGAAAAAAATAAAAGATTAGTGAAATTTATAGATTTCCTACTTTAAAGGGTAAGGGCAAATGATCCAACAAAACTAACTGGAAAATGTTAATTTTTGTTAGTAGAAAAGACATAAAACGTGATAAGTTTTCAAACAAATAACGCTCAGTGTACTTATCAAAGTTTAAGGACAGGATTTATAATTTTAAACATACTTAAAGGATCAAATTTGTAATTTACTACTTTTATTTTTATATAATGCATTCATATAAAGCCTGAGTAAAGCCCAAAGCGTAAAACTAAACTGGACCACAACTATTACTAATGATTCAGTTTAAGCTTCAACGGTTCGGTGTGTTTTTCGATAATTAAAGACTTTTTTGTTTGTTATTATTTTATGTTGTTTGGTAATTAATTATTTTACATGATTAATGAATTTGTAGGTTGAAACTTTGCAAGCCCAAATTCAAACTTGGTTTGAAGAGGAGATGAGGGCAAGGGAGAAGTTGTAACAACAAATACAACAAACCTAAAGCACAACAAACTCAACAACAAATGCAAGCTAGAAACGTTTAAAAAACAATTAAATGATTTCATGAGTAAGTGGAAGCAACCTTCTAGTAATTAGTCGTCGTTCTGTTATCCAGATATGTTACCTTTATAGTTTAAACAGAATTTAACGGTGATTGTAATTTGTATTTTTTATATATTGTTTGTAGTAGTTGTGGGTGAAATTGTGGTTGATTTGTAAAGCATGTTTAGTAATTTTTTTCTATCTTTTTAACAAAAAAAATCTAATTTTTTTGTTTTATTATAAAAATTAATTAAAAAATAATTACGTAGCAAATGCGTTAGAAATTTAACAGATGGGTTCCTGAAAATTGTAGCAAAAGTGTCGTTATACATATTTTGACATTGCGTAGCTAATGTGTCGTTATTTTAAATACTTATTTTATCACAATAATAACATTGCGTGGAAAATGCATTTTTATTTTAAAATATGTATTTTGACATTGCGTAGCAAATGCGTTGTTATTTTAAACTGCGTATTTTGACATTGCGTAGTTAATGCGTCGTTGTTTAAAAAGACGTATTTTGACATTGCACAGCTAATGCGTCGTTATTTTAAAATACGTATTTTGACATTGTGTAGCTAATGTGTCGTTGTTTTAAAATACATATTTTATATTAATAATAATATTGCGTAGCAAATGCGTTGCAATTCATATTTAGTTCAGAATGATTAAATTAAGGTAATTAGGATAATGCGTGGGAAATGTGTAGCAGCTTACTCCCTTTGTGTCGCAAATATGTCGCATATTGTGTCACAAGTGCGTTCCGACAAGCTGTTTTTGTTGCAAATGTGTAGCAAATTCTGTTTTCTTACGTATTTGTGATGGAAAAACACGTAGCAAACTTATTTTTTTCTAGTAGTGTAGCTAATGGTTTGGTTTAGTTAAGCTCACAATTTGACTTAAATCGTCAAAGACAAACAATGAACACCGCTTCTTCAAGTAAACCGTATAAACTGATGTCAATTATTAGTGGGATTGTGGGAGGGGAGGGGTGGAGGTTATTGACACTAGGCGCTCTACCACTAGGTATTGCGTCTTCTTGGGAAATAATTTAGTATCTTGGTCCTCAAAGAGACAACTGACCATTTCTTGTACGAGTGCCAAGGTCGAAAACCAAGGCACTGCCAATGTCATTGCTGAAAGAATTGCTGAAAGATTGCGAAACTTGCTTTTGGAACTTTTTGCCCCAACTCAATTAGCCATTATTATCTATTGTAATAACATATCTGTGGTGTAGTTGTTTGAAAATCTAGTACAAAAGAAGAGGACTAAACACATGAAACTCAACATTCATTTTGTAAGAGAAAATGTACATATTGGTGTATCGAGTCTTGCATATTCTAACTGATTTTCGAAATGAAGATATATTTACCGATGGCCTTCCAAGGAATCTCTTTACATGGTAGCGCTCCAACATATGTGCTTGTTCTCCTAGCTACTCCTCAAACTAAGGGGATGTTTAAGCAATAATATTTGTTTATGTTATCTTAATTTAAATGTATTATTTTATAGATATCTTGTCTTTAATTAGTTATAGGATATTAGTTCCCATTTATTTTGTATTTATACCCATTCAATATCCAATGGTAATCACTTTGAATCATACACCTTTACAATAACAAGAACATATCCATAAAATAAGATATATACATTCAACACACGAAAAACCAAATATTCACAACATCTTACAAGTAGATTAGGAAAGGATACAAGTTATAAGTACCATGGACTTGGTCACAAGAACTTGGTATATAGTGCAGTGGTAGAATCTTAAAGGATTATATTAAATCTCAATATCATCCTGGATTGCTTTGACGAGTAAACGTGTCGTCCATGATAATTATAATAGCTTCAAACTTCAGTTCATACTCGAGTGCTAGAAAACCAATATTAGAGGAAAACAAATAACAAATGAAGAGAGGTAGCATATTATGACAAATGTAAATGAACTTACTTCATTACTTGAAGAATGAATACGTGACTGTTAAGGAATTATGGAGCACTTAAATAGCCACGCCATTTATCAATAAATGGCAAGTCATCTGGATTCATACATGGAATATCGTGATCTTGAAGGGTGTTGATGATCTGCTTAGTCTCACCTAGAAGTCGGGCAGCAGCTTGGACACGTGCCTCTCTTTTCTCGATCGCTCTAGTGTGACATTTCATTGCTATAACTTGTGGTAAGTTAGTGAGACAAGCAGCCATTATGTCAGCGATCCTTGATGATAATTTAACAAATAAATCCTTGTGACCTTCCTTTTCATCAATTATTGTTTTAGTGACGCGACACATTGAGTAGGCACAAATAGACGTGTACTTGAAATCATCGCTTGACGCCTCTTCATTCATCTTGTTTTTAGCTTTTTCCAAGAACAAATTAACAATTTGCTGTATTTTATCCTCCTGGCTAGAGACAGTATTCACTTGAGAAGTAATATCTTGCAACGTGTCGCCTAACCATTTGTGACACACATCTACTTCTTGCCACAACATTTCAGCAACCTTTTGAATGCTTACATGGTCATCACTAGCATTGAGGTTTTGTTCCACAAGTATGACATATTCTAGACCTTCCCTCACACTTTTCAACAAACTAGCAACTTCTGCCTCATCATTGTTAGGAAGAGTAATGGCAACGGTTGTTAGAGTTACCAATGGTAAGCTCCAGCAATCTTGATATTCTACTTTTGATGATAAAGATGGAACATAACGATCATCGTCAAACTTCTTAACTCCGTGAAACCCTTGAGTAGCTTTTTCTTTAATTAGATTGTAGAGATGGCTTGGTTGTTTCTTTCCTCCCTTTTTGATCAATCGGTTCATAGATTTTGAAAGATCTTCTAGTGTTCTCTCAGCAAGCTCCATCTCATTTTCAAGTTGCAAGATATAGCGACGTTGTTCCAAGTTCCCAGTCCTTTCTCCAGGTGAGCTAAAGATGCTTTGAAATAACCATTTCAAACAATGCAAACAATAGAAGGCACATATCATAAAGAAAAATGGGATCAACGCTAATATATTGCATACTACCACAACGCCCATCTGAAATTCTATACATAAGTTGAGAATTCGGTTTTTCAAAGTGTTGATGACCACCTTGACTTTATGGTGACGAAATCGTATACTACCTTGTTTCCAATCATATAACTTCTGAGTCCAGTAGCTCTCAACTTTTAACACCTTCATATGGTTGGAAATGATTTTGATGGACATCTTAAAGCTTAAGGTTGCAAAACATCTAGAAAGTGGTGCGATTGTTCCAAGTACGACTCCGATAAACTGTACTATGAGAATCACAACCATTGACCACTTATAATCTGAATCATAGTTTTCTTTCAAAATAGCTGAAACACTCCAAGATATAGTTAGAGTGTGCAAGATAGTGGTTAAAGCGCATATTACCCCAGAAGCAGTAGTTGTCACAGAGCATGCTATGATGAATTGGGGACTGCCACTTCCTGACATGATCCAGTATTTGCTCACAAGCTGTTGTAGCTTCTCAACGGTTAAAATTTTTCCCTTTGATGGTTGAACATCTTTTGAAGCTGTTTCATGACGTTGTTGGTATTTCGATTCTATAATCTGTTTGGATTTTAGAATCGCCAAAGATGAACATACGTGTATTATCAACAACACCATTAACAAAGTCACATAAACTGTTGCTAATATGGTATTGCGATGTTTATTTATGCCCAGTGATTCTAAATCATACTTCTTTGCAACAGTCTTGAGGAGATGGGCATCTTCTTTATAGGATATAACACCTGTTTCTATTTGAATACAAACATTCACCACTAAGGTGATTACCAAAATACCCAAAGCTATAATGTTTGTCAGAAGCTCATTGCTATCCATGGTTGCTAAACAAGGCAGTAAATTAGCCATCATGGTGCACATAAACGCCATGCTTCCGAGCTTTGCCACTTGGTCAACATCACCAGGCATAGAACCACTTAGATCCACAGGTAACTTCATTGCAACCGCAATCACCGTGAGAGAAGCAGCATTAACGCTAAAATACTTGCAAGGAAACCATAGCTTTCTGCTTTTTAAACCATGTAATAAATCAGCTGCCATTGCAAGGATGCAACAAAGAGATGCTAAAGCGATATACAACCCAATCCATAACATAGGTTTGCTGTAACGATTATCCAGATCTGATTGATATATAGGCTTTACGTAGCCCATCAACGAAGATACAACATCATGAGTAACATTTTCGTTGACGGCGAGTTGAGCCAAAAGTTTTAGATAATCTTGAGTTGAGTTGTAATCCATAGTTAGGATTGGATTTGTCTTGAGAAAGACTTTATTATTAGTAGTTTTTTAAACCAAGCATATATAGATATGATAGACATAACAAACAAGGAAGGATGTATTTACCGACGGTAACTAATTAAATAAATTATATTATTAGTGGAAAACATGAATCATGCTCTTAAGGCTGCATGAATAAACAAATGAAAGTTGATTGCTTTATGTTCGTCTTTTATGCATTCCAATATTCCATCAATCACTTGGGCCAATATAAAATCTACGTAGAAAAAACTTTTTGAAAGCATTTCCTGCACATGATTAATTTACTTTTGATTGCAAATATACGACCATGCTTCGGAAAATATGTGTTATTTTAATCGGGCGCATCTATTTATTTTCAGCCGGGACCACACCCCCAACACTCTCAGGAGAAAACTCATCATTTTTGAGAAAAACCACTGGGTTAACTCTAAGCATTTTGTTTAGAGTGAGAGTTGAACCCATGACCTCTAACTCCCGCACATAATTAATAACCTATGCTTAAAGCAACAACTGTGTATATTTTATGCCAACTGTGTAACCAATGACGCTCTTAAGCCAAACGCAAACAATAGCATAATCATCACAAAATATTTACACTTGATTTTGCTCGCACATAAATTTGAACAAAATTGTAAATCAAATGTGAATCTATAACAATTATGCTACAAGGATTGTTCTTAGCATATAACAATTATGCTACGAGGATTGTTCTTAGCAACCGACGTAAAAATTGAGATTGGTCAAACTATCATAATGGATTATTATTGTTTAATGGGTTATAGTTTAGATTATTAACCTAAATAAATCTTAATTCAATGGCTATAACAATAGTACAATACCATTTGCTTTCGTGTAGTGATGAAGAACTATGTGTCCAAAGCACTTACAATACTACAAAACTAGTGAGTATCATGGACGATTGATTCCGTATGAAATCCGTCGGTGAAGATTCTTACTGAATGTTATCTTCCCTTATTAATACTCATTTGTTTTGTTTAGCAGTCGGATGGGTCTAGTTTTCTTGTATATATGCTATTAATTTTTTACAAGAATAATCACACACATGCTCTTCTCATATATGTATAAAAAGGAATTCAAAGAAGCAGTTGCCTTTGTTAAGTTATAGATTTGACCATAGAATTTTGTTATTCCCCATTGTTTCTGCGTATGTTTCTTTGAAGTGGGTGGGGGGGGGGGGGGGGGGGGGGGGGTTTTGTGGTTATGACCGGCGGTTGCAAAGGTGACAATGGAAAAGGCAACGATTGCGGTGACATTTTCATTGTTTGTATGTCTTTCTCGTCGATTGTCACTGTGGCGTGGGCATTGTTTGCCGCTTTGCTTCCCCTCTGTGGTTGGCGTGGAGTAGACAACAGTTGTCGTTCGCTTTATTGGCGGTCTAGGTCGTCGTCATTGTAAATGTTGTCGTTTTATGGAACCACCTGGTTCATGAGTTGATATCAAACTAGTTCGTTGTGTTGATTGAACCAAAGACCTTCTGTGATTGTTGTTATTGGCAACACCGCATTTCCTCCTAGTGTGGTTGATGTTCATGGCCGCGATGGTTGTGGTGGGGCTATTATTTCCTTCCTGAAGCCTCTCGGGTTTTCGGAGAGCGTGCGGTGGAGGTCCCGTCGAGAGTGGTCTTTATCGCCCTTTAGGGTTTCCAGATCCGATGGTGCCTCCGTCGTATGTGCCGCCTCCTAACTATTATTCTCTGGCAGGTATATGTCTTGCTTTTCCTATTTTTTGTTTCATTTAGGCTTCTTTGCCCCTCACTGTTGTCTTCACCATGAACTTGATGACCGTGGTGGCGAGGTTGGTGATGGTTTAGGTATCGGTGTAGATGATGATGATGAGGTTTTTCCCATCTGAGACTGATTTCAATTAGGTGCATTGACATGTCAATAAGACGAGCCATTGATAATGAAAGACTTATTGTTTCATAATTTGATTGTTGATGTGTTAATGATAGCATTTGCTTTGCTTGTTTGTTGATCTGCTTTGCTTGTAATGTTTGGTGAAACTAATATATGCGTTTTTCTGTTAATTGTTGCACGATGAAGATGATTTCATCAGAGACATTAAAATGTCACTAGGGTTTGTGGTTTCTTTTAGTTGTGAGGATACAAAAAGTAACCTTGCTTGCTTTGGCTTGACATCCATATCTGGCTTGTAGCCGCAAGCAAGCATCCATTCTGAACCGTGATCTAAGTATTTCAATATTGTTATGACGTTGTGTGAATTTTATCCCGTTTACTTCATGTCCTACATAGTTGAAGTCTAATGCATTGGAATGTCTAACGCCGGTGATGACGAAAACGTGTTCGTCTGAGACTGCCTCGGGTTCTCATGCGCAACACGCGTGAAAGAAAAAAACCTTAGATTATTTTAAAAACTAATATTACATGCATTCTTTTTATATATATTTTTATATAAAACTTGTAAAATTCTTCCGTGCTGTGGGGCGGGTTCTCTTGTGAGAGTTGACACAACTTGATAATGAAATGTAAGAAACACTTAGAATGTCTCAACGATATATTCAGACTTTTATAAAATATTATATTTACACTTAAGCAATAAGAAAATAAAATTTTGACACTCGTTTATCAATACAATTCATGTCGAAACTTAAGAAAAAATAAAAATGTCGCAACGCCTATACTTAGAATTTTATAAAACATTATATACTCAAAGTTATACAGGAACACCAAATTTGACTCCGTTCGGTTTTAAATAAAATTTGTATCAAACCATAGATAAATTTAGAAAAATTACAATGGTATATTTAAAGTTATTAAAATATTATATCTAAAAGTTATTAAATAAGATTTAAATGCTACACAGACGATAAAAAAATGCCAATGTTCATAATACTTTTTTTAAATAATATGTATATAATATCACACTAAAGATTGAATAGTTGCCTTTTAATCCTCTACGCAGATACATATTCGATGCTTATAAATAAAACTAGTGATAAACACCAGCGCGCATTGCGCGCATGATAAATGGGAAAAATAAAGGCTCAGATACATCATAATAGCCAAAGATGAAGAGTCTCAGATGCAAACATTCTCGTCATCATCGACATCAGACATTTAAAGGTAACAGAAACACCAAAAGCACGCAATAGTTTCACCGATCGAACATCAACGCATCACCAACATACAACCACTGAAATCCAAGACATGAGGCAAAGCAGAAGACGATAAAGATGGTGATACATACATCTTGGCTTAGAATTAATTCTTGGTAGCGACTGCATGCTAGAAACGGCTGCGAAGCCAGAGCCACCAAGATCATTTACAGAAAATCACCACAGCCAAACTGACCTACAGAAATACAGCAAATATCTTATTGAGCCACAAACACAAAACATCTAAGATGAACGAAGCCCAATCATCATCGACATTGCACATAAAGCGTACATCAGATAGAGATAAAATGTCACAAATCTGAAAACTCTAAAAAGGTATTATAGAGACAGAGATGCGGGGGGCAACAACAGCGGTTGAACCACCATAATTGCCATATGCAACGACCCTGAAAACCCTAAAGAGGTTAAGGGGCACAAAGGTGACTGAACAACCACCATCGGCATCTGCAGGACGTCAGAGAGAAAGGGAAGCTGAAGGGTGCAGCATAGCCAACGACGATGGCCCCACCTCAACCACTTAGCCAACGGCGACGACCCCACCTCAACCACAAAGGGGAGGCAGACAACCCCACCTTGTCGCGAGCCATCACTATACGACGACCACAGGCGACGGTGAAACAACTACAAAAACCCCATTGCATCCAGGCTCCCTCCCTCTCTATTTTACAAAAGGGGGATATAAAGAGGCGGCGGTGAAAACGTAATTGCCACCGTCGCCATCACCACCAACGAATGTCGGGGCATAGTGAAAACTACACCGCCATCATCGCCTTTGCTATCACCGTTAACCCTCAAATCCCTTCAACCGGAGAACACAAACCCCACACACACCTCGTAAACCCCATCAAGAAAACCCTACTTTTCATGTGGGTTATGGAAGAAGGACGACCGGCCGAGAGGCAGCGGCGGCCAACCCGGAGCGGCCACCACCCTTGCTCTAGATCGGCCACGTCTCCGCCGTTTCCAGCAACACCAACCTCCACACCACCGTCAGCACCCCACCGCCATGAAGGGGTGAAATGAGCCGTCTAAGAGATAAAAGGGAACAACACGCAACCTTAGGCAATGTGAAATACCCAAAATACCTGAGATCACTGTTCATCATATTGGTTTTTTTTCATAGAATAGAATACTTTAATATTATAATAAAATATTCAATGCTTATAAATAAAATAATTTAATATATTACAATGTAATAAGGTTATCTATAAGGGATTGTAAAAATATTAAGTTCCACTTCAGGGATAAAGAAAACTTTGGCAATCACCTTTTACCACCACTCTTGATTTCTTTTTGCTTTTTTCAATGATGTCAAGAGTTCACACTTACTTTTGAAATACAGAAAACTTTGGCAATCACCTTTTACAATCACTCATGTTTTGTGGCCGGACGATCGGGCCGGTTCGACTGGGACCACTAGAACTACTGGTTTGGCTGGCGCCCTTTAAACCGTTACTATGAAACCAGCCAGATGTTTACTGAACTGATTCTTTGTCTAAACATTTTGTTTGTTGAACCGGCTTGGGCAGTTTAAGGGTTTGGTCACAATAATGGGTGAGCAAGAACCGATTGTTTTCTACCGGAACCAATAGAACCTGTTGGACCAAACCGTCCAAAGCTGGTTGTACTAATATAGATTCGGTTCTCGGTTCATATAATATGCGTATATGGTTTCTGCTTCAGTTTGGTTCCGTTTCTAAACCCGGGTACGTACCTAAATAACTATATGGGGGAGGATGAGATGATATACTTTCTAGAAAATTTATTATCACCCAATAAAAATAAATGAAACACACTTTGGAGAATGATATCAAGACTAAAAATAAACACAAATATTTACATTCATGATAATTTAGGTTCGCGGTATGATAGTACTAGGTTTGTCACACGCATCCGTTGTAGGGGTTTCATCGTATCACTTCGATTGCTTATCATCCAATGATTGTCTCAACGACTTCCATTTCTTCCATCATGCTCACCACTTTCTGCATTGTTGGCCGTTGATCTGGCACAATCGATACACAATCTTTTGCTATTTGCAACATCTGAATCATTTCTTTCATATTTTGATCATTCCTTAACTCCACATCAAAAATATCGTCTTTTGGTTCCTCACATACAACAAACTGGACCCACATGGGAAAATCATTCCAGTCGGCCCAGGCTTGGTTTGGAGTTTTTCCGGTTAAAAGCTCCAATATCAAAACGCCTAAGCTATACACATCAGATTTCAATGAAAACTTTTTGTTTCTGAGAACTTCCGGTGCCCAATAGCCCGTGACCCAATGATTCGGGGAGCTCCACATGTCAAAGATTGTGGTAAGACCGTAGTCGGACACCATGGCATCTTTGTTGGTTTCGTGTCGAAGGAGGACGTTTGATGATTTAATGTTGCCATGAACAACATTACAATCATGTAAGTGTGCCAACCCCTTAGCGGCACTTAGTGCAATGCTCATCCGATGGTTCCAATCAAGTCGTGTTCCACTCAAATCTCTACTTCCTACAAAACAATCACATTATAATGATTCAACCCCGAAATCTAAACGCGATATATAAAATAAATGATCAGAAATAGAGTGAGGTTGCGAAGGAAATCAATCACCATGGAGATGAGCAGATAAGCTACCAGCAGGCATGTAATCACAAACAATCCATTTCTCATCTTTCCAATAATAATAACCTCTCAATGGAACCACATTTTCATTCTTCATCTTCCCCAACACCTCCGTTTTCGACTCGAATTCCACCTCAGTTACCGCAACATCCTTCAACCGTTTCACCACCACCATCACCATCTTCTCCTCCAGCACCCGCTTGTACGACACCCCATAACTACCTTTCCCCAAAACCTCTGCAGACCCCTGCATCAATTCATCACAATCAAACTCATTATCTCCATCATCAAACAACACTAACTTGTTTCTCCCTCTTTCTTCTTGCATAGCGTCCTCGGGAGCTTGTAATGGTGGTTTTGGAGGCTGTTTGCTCTGCTGATGCACCTTCTTCCTTAAACAGTATAGAGAAATTAGTACCACTAGCCCCAAACCCGCTAAAAAGACGGAAGTTACACGTTTCTTTACAGAAATGCTATTGCCAAACAAGTCATAAGATGGCGGACACAAAAGGCTGAAATTACAACTTGCTAAAGGAAATCCACATAGATTCTTGTTATTAGAGAATGTAGACACCGGAAACTTTGACAACCAATTCGGGATCGAACAGTTGAAGTCGTTATTTGAAACGTCAAGTTTCTCTAAACCATCTGAATTTATGTTACTAAGATCGCCCGAAAGTCTGTTGTTTTGTAGGTAAAGTTCGTTAAGGGGGAGAAAGTAGAATTCAAACGGAATAGTGCCATTGAGGTTGTTATCCCTTAGGGACAACACAAGGAGGTTAGATAAGTTTCCGATGGTGTCCCGTGGTATTTCTCCGGTGAGTTTGGCGTCGGGTAAGCTGAGTTGAATGACGGTGGTGTTCGTGGGGTCGCAGAACACGCCTTTCCATGAGCAAGGTGATTCCGACGCGATCCAGTTGTAAGATGGATCGTGTGAGAGTTTGGTGATGAAGGTGAGGAGCCCGTTCTTTTCCTCCTCAGGCGGGTCGGGTGTGACCCGACGGAGGAGGATAAGTAGCAAACAGAGATAAAAGATAAACGGAGGCATAGGAAAAAATGTAGTGCTGGTTTGTTCGTACTAGCAATTATGAAGGTTCTTTGGCCATTTTAGAAAGAACAAATGTCTGGTTAGAGAGATAATATTATTTATGTTAAGGTTTTGGCACATGCTTCTTTATTCGATAGGAAGCTTTTTTTATTTATTGTTTACTTAATGTAAATATAGAAAGAATAAGAGAGAAGTTTAATCCTCTTTCCACTTAAAATAAGATGTAAAGAACTTATCTGGCCTGAACTAGAACTAGTATTGAAATAGTTTGTCAAGAACATATTAAGGGTAAACCTAAACTATCATCAGTTTGTAATATATCTTGTTTAAATCGTTTTAACCAGAACTGAACGTGTAATAACCTAATTTTTACATTTAGTTATAGGAGTTACAAACATGTTATATTTGATATATATAATAAGAACCGATCGATGATTTATTTCGATAATTATTAGAATCGTCTTCATCTTCATCCATGAAGATCAATAGTTGATAACTTGTGGGAAAATGAAATGAACCTTCATTAAATTCAGGATGGCTTAAAATCTCTATCCATGAAGTAGAATGATCCAAGTAGCTATAAACTTTATATTGGGTGTTATAGCAAATATATATGTGCAATATATGCTTCTAGGGGCAAGTTTATATATGCGCCGAATAGTCATGTATAATGAAACACTCGAGAGCCAAAGATCGATGTGTAAGTTGGCATAGTTTTGTGCAAAATCTTGAAAGGTAGCCGATTTATAATATAAGTAGCAGCAATAATGAGTTTGATAAAATCATGATTGAGACTTGTTGATAGTGTTTCGATTAGCATATACAATAGAGGCCGGATGCCTAAAATAATTATTACTAGTATAGATATGAGTTAAATATATGCATATACATAAGAAATAACAAATTAACAATGAAGGATTTACAGACAGACTATTGGAAAACGTGAATCATGTTCTTAGAGCTGCATGAATAAACAAACGAATATATATATTAGCCATTATTACCCAGGGGCCAAAGCTGATAGCTTTACTTTCGTCTTTTATTGCATTCCAACATTTCATACGATGATCACTTGGGCCACCTGTGAAGCTTTATAATTTTGTGATTATTGAAGCTACGTGGAAAACACTACTGAAAAGCATCTACAATATAACTACTGATCATCGAGTGGATCCATTTGATATAAACAAAATAGACTTTGATTTTGTTTCATTTTTATAATGGCTAAGTATGATTCTCACACAACTTATATTCATGAATAGCAACCCACCGCAAACTAATATCTTTTTTTTCTAGAACTGCTACTGCTCACACCATCTAATCATACTTTTAATTAACCTACACGTTAATTATCAACCATGAGACTTAAACATTAAAAAAGGAACGTCTTTTCTCCGCACCTGGGTACATGTAAGTCACAAACCCTTTACTCGTCGGGTAACTAAACAAAGTTAATTTGTTTTGGTGTCGTGATGAAGAATTCTGTGTCATGACCCGGGTCTCCATCTTTTATTATATGTTTTTAACTTTTTTAAAGCAATCATACATGTTTGCCGTACACCTTTCATATTCTATATTATTATATAATAACAACCATTATTATTTATAATTGTATTTGTATTTTAGTTACATCTTTTTAACTCATTAGGTTTCTAAGCTAAAGTATGCTCCTCATCCGGTATGAGTCACTTCCAACAAAGCTCTAACTAAAACTACACTAGTTGTTTTTTTCATGTCGCGCGATGCACGATTAGTTTTTTCCTAGATAATTAATTCAACTATGGGTATGTTGGCTCATATATCATGACTCATTGCGGTTGTGAATACCGTAGATGCAATGTAAAATTGTAGCACAAAGTCACAATGACATCACGAACACCACGCCAAGTAATGAGATAGAATCTGATTCATCATCACCACTCGTTCATGGATTAAAAGTTAGTAATCACTGTTATTTACATTCAAAATTCAGCATATAGGATAATAGTAGCAAGCGGAATCACTAATCGTATTTGGAGTCTCAGAAATCAAACTAGATGTGGCTGCAATCCGATGCCTCACCAAAACATCGAAGGTTGACGTCATATTCTGTGTCATCGCCTCTTGGTTTTCATGAACCAATTGTATTCAGTTGCACATTTCCGGTGCACTCGGAATTTGCATTATGGCCCAAAGCCATAACATTGATATAACAAAGCCAAAAACATCATAGGTTGTAACCGATAACGATCCCGTAATCGAGGATGTTATGTAATCATCGACATAATAGCACACAGTCTGTTGGCTACGAATAGATTAACCACACGAACAATAGCAGAAATCATCACCACGGGTGTCTCAGATGGGAGTAACCCTAACCACTAAATACAACAACCAATGTTGTAGAAATCGCTAGGCGCTAGTTGGGCAGTGAGGTGCCGACTAACGATTAATCGGGATTAATCGGATCAAAACTTTTATATATAATTTTTAGTTTTATATATAAACACACACATTTTCATATGTAATTTAACAAAAATATTCAGTTTTATATATACACACATATTTGGCCGGAATTTCCATGTTTAAATAGGAATTTCCGAGTTTTTATCGGATTTTTAAAGTCCGCCAGAAGTCGTCAAAATCTCGCCCGAACCCTACCGTAATCTCGTCGGACTCACGGTTTTTTGGCCGATTAAGATCGCCTAGGGTCCAGCTAGGTTCGAATTTGACTGGCTAGGTTCGACTTTGACCGACTAGGTTCGACTTTGACCGACTAGGTCCGACCACCGATTTTTGCCCCTAAGTAGGTGAACCGATTTAAAATTAATCACCGACTAGCAGCGATTTTTTCAACACCGACAACAACCAAATATAACCTTCAAAACAACATCCCATAAGAGGTAAACTATCGACAATGGGTCTCAGATGAACTGATGTCCGTCATCATCGAAATCTACAAACAACAGGCTCACACAAATTGCATTAAAGTCATGCAAACTAAGGTCTCAATAGAGCTAAAGCTAAATATCATCAACCTAGGTAACAAATTCTCAGGTAAGAGTCAACCAACCATCACCAACTCCGACCTAGTTAACCATCGACGTCCATTTAAAATAACCAGATTTGAAAACCCTAAAACCACATCGAAACGATGCGAGTAGCCAACCCACGTCAAAGTCAAAAGAGAGGAGGCATGATAGTAGACACATTTCCATTGCCACCATCTGAAACAAAATCAGATCTAAGATCGATCTCACATCGAACAAAGACAGGATGCCATCATGCAATCGACCACACCGACGTCAACACCGAGGCCATCATGGACGACAACAGAAACAAGGTTCCGAGACAAAAACGAACAACAAACAACGGCTAAAACCCTCAAAGTGACCGTCTCCACCGCCATGGCCATAACAGAGAGACGAGAGACGTAGCTGGCGGTATATCAGAGACCTGAAGCGACGACGACGACACACAATAGCTGTGAACGGCCGATCGGCCACCGTCAAAGGCCGGAGAATGGGTCTGCATCTGAGACGTACAAATGAAAGCAACAAACCCTTTTAAACACTGTCCGTGCATCAAAGATTGTACCCTAAGCCTCAAAACTTATACGCGATCACTGTTCATCAAGTTTCATCTTTCATATTATGTAACTAGCCATACGAAATGATTAATATTGTATTATTAAAATGAAAATTAAAATAACCTGGTGTTGACTAGTAAAAAATTAGGGTGTTCATCAAATCAAATTCGAGTTAATTAAATCGAATTAGTTGAATTTCAAAATTTCAAACAATATTTATATTTGAAAGTTCAATATTATACTTTGAATCTAATTCGAATCGAATTAAATTATGAATGTTTGATTTTTATTAGAATTAAAACAAAATTTGATTTTTTAAATCCAATTTAAATAATTAACACCCCTATAAAATGAGATTAAACCGACCAAGATGAATGGAGCGCAATACTCATGAAGGTGTGGCATGATACGCCGGGTATAAATGGTAATATGAGCATGTTATGTAGCACGTTAAAATAGACTTACATCAGATTAAACAGGTTGGATTTTTGTTCGGCTTTATTCAATTGATTGGTAAATCAACTAGCACTACAAGGAATTCCATTATTAGAGGCGACAGTTGTCGCCGTAAAAGATACCAATTATCGCCGCTATCACTATTACCGGCGACATGTCGCCACTATTAATTAGTCGCTAATAGTAAAAAATTTATCGTTAATAAGTCGTCGCTAATGATGTTATTGCAATAGGAGGTATTAACGGCGAGATTTGTGGCCGCTATTGTATAAATTTTAAAATAAAATCTAGGGGACTTTTAGCGGCGACATGTCGCACTAATAGTCACTGTTTTTTTTAAATACTTTTTAAATATTTTCATGTTTTCAGTTTTACAAACCAACCAATCATACACCAAATCTAGATTTCCCAGTAATACAAAATACACTAGTGTTCATAAACGACATAGAATTTTCATACGTACATAAACGTTAAGTAAGTAGGTTAACTATATTGTTTAAGTTAAACATAAAACTACTCAAAAGCAAACTTAAACTAGTCATCCAATACGCTATTCATCCCCCTCATCCAAATGATGTTCATCAGCTTCATTTGAAACCTTTTTACGAAAAATAAACTTTGTAAGTTGTGACATAAAATTTGGATTTTAAAACTGACTTGAAATTTGAGCTTACAAAAAAAATATGCATCATAAATTGTTGTATTTTGACAAAGTATATTGATGTAACATATCCAACTTTAACTCATTTTGACCTGTTTAAACTCAAATCATGTCTTTTTCACCCATTTTGATCTATTAAAGTAAAACTTAGTAATTTAAGTCAATTTTAGCGAAAAACAGTCAAAATAGCCTAAACCTACTATGATACACTTACCACATCCAACTTTAAGTTATTTTGACCTGTTTAAACTCAATCATGTCGTTTTCACCCATTCTGATCCTTTTTGACCCATTTAATCTAAAACTTAGATAATTTAAGTCTATTTTAGTGATAAAGAGTCAAATAAACTAAACCCATTATGATACACTTAAACACATCCAACTTTAAGTCATTTTGACACGTTTAAACTTAAATTATGTTGTTTTCACCCATATTGAGCCTTTTGGACCTGTTTAAACTAAAACTTACATAAATTAAGTCTATTTTAGTGATAAAGAATCAAAATAACCTAAACCAACTATGATACAATTACCTGTGTAAATGACTTAGGTGTTTTTTTCCTGATTATGAATAAAAAAAGTCGACCCTCCAGATGATGGTTTACATCCAATCCCCCTGATATGTCCACGCTGTTGTCCCAACACCAACTTAAAAACATCGACTTCATTGAGCGTTGACGAACCACTTTTTTATTTGGGATTGACTTAGCTCATCAAATCGTTCCTTGAATCGGTTCTTTATTAATTAATAAAACTATCTTAACATATTTAAACACACATATATATACATTTTAAAACTATAATTTTTAGAAATACTTACGTATTGTTGCTCTGCTATCTCGCTATCAAAGGTCTCATCTTTGTCTATGAGCATCATGAAATATTTCAAGTGTGTTGTTATTCAGTGCAACATTAAAAAGTATATTATATATTGAAAAAATTCTTTTATATAATACACAAAGATATAAATTTAAAGCATTATATTCTTGTAACAATAACTCCAATTTTCATAATTCATGCCCCTTGGAGGGTTCGCCCTTGCTTATTCTATATTTTTTCATATCCTCCAACACGGTCAAAGTGTTGTTTTGCCATATTTTTCTGGTCTCTGAATCGCTAATGGTTAATTGTAGGCTGATCAATGGTGAGATTTGCTTTAACTGTGCTTGATTAGACGGTGACTCAATTGTGGCGACATTTATCGCTATTGATGTCGCCGCTAAGACCCTTGGTCGTCACTAATAAAGTCGCCTCTAATAAAGACATTTCTAGTAGTGTAGGTAAGTACGAGTGCCATGGTTAATCAACTAGGTAAGTACCGGTACCAAATAACTAAGTAAATGTTTAGAAAATAGCTAAAATGACATTAATCTACTGTAAAATTGATTATTATCATAAAGGCCTAATTAGACATTGATTGTAAAATTCACATGTAATTAAGCAATGTGAAAAGTAGTCAGGGCTCAAAGCTTATTTTGATTTTGAATGTACGCATCTAATTTTCAAATTGCTTATCAGAAGATGTTATAAATCGGTCCACTAAACAGGCATATATGCTAGCACCAATAATCCATACCACTTCGTCATCATGATTTATCGATGTAAATTCTAGGATTTCACAATTAATTCGATCTCGTACAAAAAAACATAATGAATATTGCACGGTGTGGTTGAACAAACAAGAGATCAAGATGGACACTCAAAGTAAATAAACTTCGTACATGTATTTCAAAGAGAATTACAGGACAAAATTAGAAAATATGACAAGTGTTGCTGATTATAAAGTCTAAACATCTATTTATACTCAAAATGATGTTCTTGTGTGAGAACTTGTCATGCGGCAACTAGGTTCTCTGGTAACTTTGATTCTTAAAAAATTCGATTTTGATTACCCGAGCCTTTTGGTTTGATTCTTATAGTTTAGGTATATATTTTAGGCCTTAAATTATACTTAAGTAGTACATATATAAACTTTAAAGGTTTTAGGAGATTATGAGTTAAAAATATATTTTTTTGACTAAACTTGATATTAATGAGTATCTGAAATTGAAATTGTTTATATAAATCATAAAATATGGATAAATTAAAATAACTCAAACTAAATTTAACAAACATAAATTTAACATAAATTAACAAACATAAATCAACATAACTCAAACTAAAATTAATACGTTTTGAATTAAATTATAGAAGTATGGATAACTTGTTTACTTATTGTTTGGATGTAGGTGAGAATTAAATTAAAGATTGCATAGGAAGTTGAAAAGTCCACGTGGAGATTAGGAGATGCAATTCATGGAGGTTATATTTCATACTAAGTTAGTACCTCATGTATTACACGGGTTGAATAAATAAATTATTAAATAAAAAGTAAAAAAAATTATGAATTATAAAACTATGCTTGAAGATAAAATATGATTATAATTACTTATAAATATCTACTTTAAGTAAATAAATAATAATATATTTTTCTTAAACTTTTGTTTTATAAAAAAATTAGTGGTTTTTTTAACATTTTGCTTTAAGTAAAATGGTTTTTTTTTAAAAAGTTCGTAGCTTTTTTGGTTTTTAAAAAGTGTGCTCTTAATTTAAAATAAATAGATTTTCAATTTATTAAATTATATATTTTTTTATTTAAAAATGTTATGAGTAATATTATTAGTTTTAATAATAGAGAGAAATGAGAAAGTTGGTAAGATGAGGCTTATGATTGCGTCAAGTATTAGTTTTCCTTATTATAAATATATTGATAGACAACTAGAAAGATAGATATATAGATAGAAGGCTAGAAACTCATTTATTAAACGAATTATAATTAGTAATAAATACAAAGATTTACAATACGATATTTTAATATAATATCTGAACTTTATATATGAATAGTTCAAGAAAATAAAACAATTATATTATTTGTTAACTATTTTATCTAAATAGTTTCATTTTTAAAATTCTTATTAAGATTCTTTTATAAAAGAAAATATTTATAAAAAATTTGTTTATTAAAAACTCTAGTTTGTAATTATTCTAGTTGTTTTAATAAGATTGTTTTTAGAAAAGTTCATATTTTTATATTTATTTTAAAAAGGACATATTTAAAATATTTTGTTTCGAAAAAGTTTAGTGTTTTTAAAAATTTCATATTCTATAAAAAAATTTATTACTAGTTCTATTTTAATAAAAAAATATGATTGTTTTATTTTCTTAATAAAATCTAATTTTTAAAAGGATACATTGATTTTAAAAAATCAAGATGAAAGAGAGAAATATTGCAATTAATAAAATTGATCTTTAATAAGAAAGAGAAATTAGTTTTAATATTTAAATTACTATAATACTCTTTTGAAGGGAAAATAAGATGATGATGTCTATAAAAATAACAAGTGGCAAAAAGGTATGTTAAGAGAATGACATGTGGCTTTAGAAAGTTTGTTTTATTAAAATTTATAGATTTTCTACGTGTGTTGGAGTTTGAAATTTAGAGGTTTGGTAGGCGTTGAGTTTTGTTTTGAACTAAAAGGGGTTTCCAAGAGGAAGGGACGACAACAATTAGAATCAAGTTTTGGAGGGTCAGTTCGTAGGGGTAGGAACCCTTTGCTGCTCGTGGATGCTCTTGTGGTGGCATGATTGCTTGTTAATACAACATAATTAGTTATACAGACGAGAAAGAAAGTTTTTTCTAGTTAATTTTAATGAGAGTTTTTGTAGTGATAACTTGAACTCGACGTTATTACAATCGGTTAAACTTTTTGTGATCTGCTCCGGGTGATGGGTTCATACACGTAGTAGTTATTTCTAGTTTTAACCAAGATTTTAAAATTAAATCTGGAACCCATTAGTTTCTTTTTTTATTTAATTTGTGATTTGGTTATTAAAATGATTCAATTATGTCTAAACATATATGGTTTTAATATCATATGGCTTTTGTTTTTTTATTATTATATTTTCGATTTGGTTTTTAAAATTAGGTTTGCATTATAGGATTGGCGATTGTATGAATAAGGTCCGCTAAACTCATATCTACACTATCACTTGAATCTTATCATATTCATAGTCACAGTTAATGATTTCTCATTAGGTCAAGCTAGGTTAATTATTAATTTGTCAAACTAGAATCCTGAAGTGGTTACCTTTCTCTTGTATTGATTAAAACTAATTTCAAATTCGACTAATACTGATAATTACCAAAACCAATCAATTCTTAAAGTAAAGTTTAGTTTAGTTATTTAATTAGGTTTAGTATAAGTAATCAAATAAAACTTGTAATACTAACCATAGGTTCCTTGTGGATACGATACCTGGCTGACTCAAGTTACGTACCTAGGTTAATTAGGGTTTAGCATGACCTTAATGATAGGTCATCATGTTTAAATCTCACTTTGGTAAAACCGGTTAATTAGAAGTCAATAGAGGTTTAGTAACGAAAGCCGCCAAACATGTCTCTAAGGTTTGATATTCGGACTTACGAGCTATACTAAACACGACCGTTACACTTTCCAATTGTGTGAAGTCTAGCTAGTGATTCCTATTTAAAACTTGAATTTGTGAAATATTTCATAATTAATTATAAATTGATTTTCACACATCAATTATAGGAAACCAATATTATGCATAACACAAACCAATACTAGATAAATACAAATTATCGTCTACACGCAATAGAGAATAAATTATGACAATTCAAACCACCTTATTTCATTACATGAGAAATATGGTTTAAGAACTTAAGGTTCGCTTAAACAAGCACGCCATTTGTCAATAAATGGCAGGTCATCTCGATCCAAAATTGGAATATCGCGACTTAGAAGTTCTTCAATCATCTCTTTAGTCTCACCTAGAAGGCGGACCGCATCTAGGACACATCCCTCCCTTTCCTCTATCACACTAGTGTGGCATTTCATTGCTATCACTTGGGGTAAGTTGGTGAGGCATGCAGCCATTAAATCAGCGATCATTGCTGATAATTCATCAAATAGAGTCTCTTGACTTTTCTTGTCATCCGGATTTGTTTTGTGTGTTGGTGATAATTCAACAGACGGTTTCTCTTGGCTTTCCATGTCATCCAAGATTGTTTTAGCGACAAGACACATTGAGTAGGCACAAATAGACGTGCATTTTGAATCACCACTTGTGTTGATCTTTTTTTTAGCCTCTGAGAAGAAGATTTGAACAATCTGTCGTGTTATATCCCCTTGGGAAGCAGGTGCATCCACTTGGGAAGCAGGTGTATTCACTTGAGAATCTGGTGTACTCACTTGAGAAGCAATATCTTGTAACTTTTTTCCTAACCATTTGCGGTACACGTACACTTCTTCCCACAATGTTTCAGCTGCATTCTGAATGCTTACATAGTCATCAGTTGCATTGAGGCATTTTTCCACAAGTGTGACGTATTGAAGACCTTTTCTCACACTTTCCCACAAGCTATTAACTTTTGGCTTTTCAATGTCAGGAAGAGTAGCGGCAATGGTTGTTAGCGTTACCACCGGTAGGCTCCAACAATCTTGATATTCTACATTTAATGGTATATGTGGAACATAGTGACCATTGTCAAACTTTTTAACTCCTACAAACTGTCCAGTAGATGTTTTTACTACAAGGTTCTTGTGTTGGCGTTGTTTCTCTAAACCCTTTTTGATCAATCGATTCATTGATTTTAAAAGACCTTTCAATGTTTTCTCAGCAAGATCCGTCCCATTTTCAAGGTGCAATACATATTGGCTTCGTCTCATATTCTCAGTATCTTCTCCGGATGAACTTTGTACGACCTGGAAAAACCACTTCAAACAACGCAAACAAGACCAGATGCATATCATAAAGAAAAACGGGATCAACGCTATTATCTTGCATACTACCACAACCCCCTCTTGAAATTCTATACATAAGTTTAGAATAAGGGTTTTCAAAGTCTTGATGACATGATTCTGTTCGCGTTTGCGAAATGGGAATCCTGTATTACCATGTTTCCAATCCAATAACTTCTGAGTCCAATATTTTTCTACTTTGAAGACCTTAATATGGTCCAAAATTTTATTGAAGGACACCTTAAAGCTTAAGGTTGCGAAACATCTAGAAAGTGGCGCGATGGTACCAATTACAACTCCTACAAATTGTACTATGAGAATCACTAAATTTGACCACTTATAACTTGAATCATAGTCCTTTTGCAACACGGGAGAAATAGTCCAAGACACAGTAAGAGTATGCAAGATAGTGATAGAAGCACATATTACCCCAGAAGCAGTGGTTGTCGCAAAGCAAGCTACAATGAATTGGGGGCTGCCACTTCCTGCCATGATCCAATGGTTGCACACATGCCGCTCTAACTCATCAACGGTTAAGAACTTTTCCGTGGATTTTTGAACTTCTTTTGAAGCTTTCTCATGTCCTTCTTGGTATTTCGATTCTATAATCTCTTTGGATTTTAGAATCGCGAAAGATGAACATACATGTATTATCAACAACACCATTAACAAAGTCACATAAGTTACGGCTATTATGGTATTGCGATCTTTATGTATGCCCATTGATTTCAAATCAAATTTGTCTTTATTAATATCTTCAAGGAATTTAGCATCTTCTTTATAGGATACAACACCTGTATTGATTTGAATGCACATATTCACCACCAAAGTGATTACCAAAACACCCAAAGCTGTGATGTTTGTCAACAACCCATTGTTGTCCATGGTTGCTAAACAAGGCAATAAATTAGCCATCATGGTGCACATAAACGCCATGCTTCCGAGCTTTGCCACTTGATCAACTTCACCAGGCATAGAACCACTGAGATCCACAGGTAGCTTCATTGCAACAGCGATCATAGACAGAGAAAAAGCATTAATACTAAAATACTTGCAAGGAAACCATAGCTTTCTGCTTCTTAAACCATGTAATAAATCCGCCCCCATTGCCAGGATGCAACACAGAGATGCTAAAGCGATATACATCCCAATCCATAACATAGGGTTGCTGTAACGGTCTTCCAGATCTGATCGGTATATGAACTTTACGTAACCCAAGAATCTAGTTGAAATATCATCAGGAAGGTCGTTTCGATCACCTACGAGTAAATCCACAAGATCGAGATAATTTTTTGTGTTGTTATAATCCATAACTATTTATGTTCCTCCAAGGGGAAAGAAACTGACGATTTGTTGGAGAGATATAAACTGAAGTTGGTTCTAGGAAATGAACTAATTATTAGGGGAAAACATGTATCATGTTCTTAAAGCTTCATGAATAACATATGAAAATTGCAGCCACTACCCAGTAAAAGATGATAACTTTATGCTCGGTTTTTTTGTTGCATTCCCATATTCCGTCCGATGATCAATTGGGCCACCTGTGAAACTTTATTTTGGCACCATTATTATAGCATCTAATTGATGAGTGGGATCCATTTGATATTAAACTCGATATGCTCTGATATGATTATAATGGCTAAGTTCGATTGCGTAACACCTCTAGGTTTTGTATAAACGTGCTTTGGATTGAAGTAATCGCTTGTACACATGAAGTTTTCACACAACTGTCAAAAACGAGTATGGAAATTTCGTTGTGAAACTATACCAGAATTCGTATTGAATTCAAGGTCCAAAATTAGACCCATTCACTCCTCTATATAGAGGGGTTTGACGGGTGCAATGAATCATCATAATCCTTATAGTTGATGGGTTGTAACCACTCCTTGAACCTTGAACCTCGTTACTAGGGGTGCTACCTCTTTACCACGATCTTTTAGTGACTTCACCTTCTTGAACTACCGAAGTGTTTAGAATCAGAAAACATAATAGTCTTTGTTAAGTATGCACTCCGTAAAAAATATAGTAGTCTTTATTCAGTATGCACTTCAAGCATTCTTTGTATCAAAATATATATTATTTTCAAATTTGGTCTTAACCCTGTACAATTACCTGAATTGTTCACATGACAATAAACTCACCCACATAAAATATTCCTGAATAAAACAACTAAAATACACATATTTTAGTGCTAAAGTTTTGTAATTATTCTTATATCTTTTAAATTGTCTCCGGTTCTATTCTTTAATTTTCTATATGTTTCAAAGTTTTTTCAAAAATAATCACACAGTTCTAAACACAACTATTAAATGAGTATTTGCGACTGCCTTCTCGATCACAAAAGGGTTGCAATTGCCCTATTCCAACCGTTTTGCGACTGAAAATGCGGTAGGAAAAATACACGTCTTAGTTGTCCTATTGTGACCATTTTCCGACCGCTCTTATACTTGCAACCGAATCTTGAGACTACTATTCTCGTCGGAAAATTTTGCGATGACTTTGCTACCACTGGTTTTGCGACCAACGCTTTGCAACCACCACTTTTAGCAACCAATTTGAGACCGCAGACTTGCAACGGCCCTTTTTGCGACCCTTTTTTATCACAATACAATCTCAAAAAACCATGCAAAAAAGTACTTATTTAAAAAAATCTTGTTTTTTTATATATACAAATATTTAAAAAAACATATAAATAGATGCAAACACAAATCAAACTTTAAATTTCTATCAAAGATGTTCAATATTAATTACATAAAAAACTTTTGGTCTCTCCTTCCATTTTCAGTTCTACATAGTACAGAATACAAGGATGGTCATCCTTAAACTACTTTGTAATTTTCTCATACATGTTTAAACTTATGAAGAATTTTTTGGAGAAATTTTTAAATGATAGACAAAAAGGTCATTCATTAGTAATTTAGGCTATCATCTAATTGTGATAAGCAATAACATTTTGTTTATAGTTATTTTTATTGATGTTGAGATTAGTTGATCGCTCATTTATAACCTTTGTGAAAGTTGGAGGAACAAAGTGACCCATCTTTGTTTATATTTGGAGTATCATATACCAAATACTGATCATGAATTCTTTCTAGATCATACACATTGATGGATACATATATGGATCTAACTGTTGTTATTATGACTTATGATTTAGACTTATTTAAGTTCTGTTTTGCTTTTATTTTTTATTTGTTTGGTTATGCCTTTCATTTTGATTGATTACTAGACCTTGAAGGGCAATTGTTTGTTAAATAGCTATTAGTTACTGTTGTAGATAATTTGATTTGGACTGTTCAAGTTAATTTGCTTTCCTTTCTATTTAAGTGGATCAATTAATGATGATGTTATAAAGTATAATGCTCATGTTGCAGTATTTATTTCTAGCCTTATATTGATTAACGTGTGGGTATTGAATTATAAGTGCACTTATATGGTTATAACTTAAATGATCATTGAAGATTTTTATTGTAGCTTTGGTTAAAAATCACACTGAATAATATGTCTTATCTATTTGGCATAGACTAGTGAACATGATGAATATTAATGTGTGTGGAATTTATTTAGTATTTATTTCTAGCCTCATATTGATTAATGTGCGAGTATTAGTGTAATTACGAATCAAATACTATTTGAAAGATATCAGGGTTCAAATACTAACATGAAGTTAAGCATTAGTGTAGCTTAGTGATAGAAGTAGATGTATGTGTGAGCTAACGTTGTAAAATACCTAAAGTCGTAGACATTGATTCTAGAATTAACTAAGATGTACCTACTGAACTAAGGTTTCAACTATAAAATTAAGCTTTAAATTTACAGAAACGAGTTCATCCAAAAGTAGGACATAATCATTTGTTGAGTTGTGATCTATAATTATTCCCACTTTCAAGGAAAGAAAGTGATGATTTAATGGAGATATATTCATGAATAATTATTCTATATCTAAATAGTACTGAAACCATATCTTTTTCTGTAAAGAAAGAATGACGATAACCTACTAATGATAATAATCATGGGTGAAGCTTCATCGGGGTTTCTTATTAGTAGTATTAAATTTTTAAGCGATAGTTTAAATTTTTGTATATATATAGAGTTCACCGACTCTAAAACGGCCACATACTAGTAATAATACATTTATATATATATACATATACATATATATATATATATATATATATGTATATATATATATATATTTGTCAGATTTTTATTACGAAACCACTTACGTCAGTTTCATATGTCTATGTTCCTGTGGAGTGTCCGTTGCGCATTTATTGTAAGGACCTAGCTTTTATGGACTACAATATCAAGTGAAAGCAAAAACTCAAATCATGTGAGAAATACAACGACGTGAGAATTCCATGATGATGGTTAAAATCGTATTACGTGAGAAGTTGGACTTGCCGCGTGACAACCTCATGTTGTCGCGCTAGAAAATTTTGATAGTATATATAGATGTTTTTTCTTTGTATTTCACTATGTGTTTATTTTGTAAAAGTACTCTGAGGGTGAGAGAGCAGAGAGTTGTGTGATAAGCCGCTCGAGAGGAGCTCACCCCGGGTGGATCGAGCTTCAATGATGTAAACTATTTTGGTATTGTAATTGTTTGATTAATAATATTTGAATGAGTTTGTTGAAGTTCGTTGATATCACACACGTAGACATCCCCCTTAATTTGATTATCAAGTGTAACAACATGTGGAATCGATCGTGATGAGGACTTTACATTTATTCCAATGAATTGTTTATGATGGGATTCCAGTTCTAACTCGGTTTTCTTGTTGCTTATGCAGATTCTTGTTCCTGTCCTAGTTTCCTAAATCCTGATTTGGTTTTAGTTTCTTGATTGATCCGGTACTAGTTCTTGTTCTTAGAGTTGCAATGAATCTTGTTCGATTTCTACTACATGTTTCAGAATTCCAGCAACACTTCAATATGCAAGTTGGACATTATTAAAATCTATGCTCCAACTTGACGACGGTGATAAATATAATTTTTAGTATGTTATTATTAGGTCTTATTTTTAATAAACCCACTGGCCGCTTAGATTTTTCCGGGCTTTAATTTATATTTTCAGTTTATTATAGGTTTTTTCTGCCGTTGTAATTTACACCATTCAGTAATATAATTTCGGTTTATTTATTAAGATGTAGTAAACAATCACAGCTTAGGATCGGATTCGTCATCAAAAAGACTTGACTATAAGATGGTGTCACTCACACAATATAGATCGATAGAAACAACAAACTATCAAACAAACAAGGATTTACAAATGATAATTATTAGTTAGTGGAAAACATGAATCATGCTCTTATCTGCATGAATAAACAAATGGACATTGCAGCCCCTACCCTGCTAAAGCTCATAACTTTACGTTCAATTCGTCTTTTATAACATTCCAATATTCCATGTGATCATTTGGGCCACCTGTGAAGCTTTATGTTGCGATTATTAAAGCTAAGTGGAAAACACTTTGAAAAGCATCTGATAAAATAATTGACGAGTGGGATCCATTTGATGTAAACATATGCAATAGACTTTAATTGTGTTACGTTATTATAACAGCAAAGTGTGAATGGTCAAAAAAATTGGTTGCAAGTCGCAATTCTGGTTGCTAAGAGTTTAGTCACAAAATACGTCGCAAATAAGGTTTTGTCGCAAAATCAGACACGAAAGATTTGGTCGCAACCTTTGTCGGTAGATTTTGTCACAAAATTACTTGCACAAAAGATTATGTCGCAGATTTGATTCTTAGAATATTTTAGTCGCAAAACTTATGCTGCCAAGGCTTAAAAGACTACCAAAAGTGGTCGCAAAACTGTCGCACATTGCGACCATTTGACAAGCAATAAACTATAAGTAATATGTTAAATGTCTTCAGGTGTTGGGTATGCCCCTCATACCAGTCCCTTCCAATAACGATCGACATACCCTCCCCTTTTACTGAATGTACCTTTCCCTACGGGGTACGTATATATAGCAGTATCATATATTAGCCATACGAGTCCCCAATGGACATGTTGAAGGTAAGATGTTTTCTCTTTATCCAAGAAGTCAAGTGTGTTCAAATATTACAAGTTGCATTTATAGATTGTTAATAGTAGCAGGTTATAATCTTCTAAAGAGAAATATCAGCTCATGTAGAAAAGAAATAACCATCCTATCTCTGCCATAGTATTGTAAGCAAGAGCATGATACTTAACATATGTACTATATTGAACAATATATAGCATGATGTTTCTTAAGAATCCAGTCGAAGAATTTGATCTAGAAAATTACAATAGTGTGTAGTAGACCGTATATTATCACAAGATCCAACCTAATCAGCATAACATAAGCATACGTACATGTCAAAGCTAGCTAAATTCTGAATAGTCAATCCATGAAGATGAAACCTTTAAAGTACCATAAAATACGCCAACGATTGTGTGACGACCTATAGAGAAACCTTGTAAAGCTTCTACAGTACTATGATATAATCAAGAATCATGCATAGAGAAACCTAGTGTGATGAACAAGTTCATACATGCAAAAATCTTTGATACGAAAGATGAATAGCATGTTGTAACAAACCAAACAAAAAAACTCAGCCTCAAATTAAGACTAGTGTGATGTCTATTTGACATATAAATCCCTCATCAGTTGTTCATACAATCGATCTTGGATACGTTTCATAGCAATGATTCAGTCCATAACATGCAATCCAACTTCAAGGCTAACATCTTTGTTGGTCACAATTAGCTCCCTCCAGACCACCACTTCGTGAGCCACCACTCCGAACTTGACTCTAATACCGTTGTTATTGACCAAACAGAAAATATCAACCTAAAAGACTAGCTAGTCTGGTAGGTAAGAAAGTTTATATGGTCTAAAACCTCTCATCATTTACCCATATAACCAATGTAGGATAAGTCCAACACCTTAAACAATTTAGTCCATAAAACGTCCACCTCCAATTTAGAAACTAATTAGAGTACTCAAATTTTTGAGTAAGATCTAGCTATCAGTAGTTCTACTTCAAACCATATAATATAGAAATAACTAACAAACAAACAAACAAAGATTTACAGACGGTAACTAAACAGTGGAAAACGTGAAACATGCTCTTATCTACTTTAATAAACAAATGAAATTGCAGCCCCCACCCTGCAAAAGCTGATAATTTTATGTTCGTCTTTTATTTTCCATCACTTGGACTGCCTGTCAAACTTTATGGAAAGCATGCCCCCACAATAATAAGAGGAATCAAATAGATTTGTTTAAGGTTTTCTTTGAAGTTCAAAATTATGCAATTTGATTTGTTTAAGGTTTTCCTTGGTTTATTTCACTTATTAAAAAAAACATGGAGAACTGTTATTTGTATTAGGGTCGTAAACGAACCAAACGAATATGAGCAATACTTGTTTATGTTAGTTCATTATATTTGTTCTTATAAATTAGTCGATCGAACAAGATTTTTTTCTATGTTCGTTTATTGAAGAGATAAATATGTTTGTGTTCATTCGTTAGTTTTATATAATTTAAGAATATGAAAGTAAGCTTTAATAGATTATCAGATTGTCAAGCTTTAACGGTATATAAAGAAGCATAGGTAAAATTGAGGGTAGGCATGCAATTGCACATTAAAAATCAAACCAATTAATGAAATATAAATTATAAAAGCTATAAATGAACGAACACAAGCAAGCACATTCATATGTGCTTATATTTAGATTTTTTAAGGTTTTCTTTGAAGTTCAAAATTATGACAATTTGATGTGTTCTGGAAAAATTAATAACAAAGGAAAATAGGGTTTCCTTGGTTTATTTCACTTCTATATATAATAAAAGAGTAACTAAGATGTCACATGACGCTCTCACGTTACTCCTTCAAAAAATTTCCCACATAAATTAATATATTATTTTAGTCAAGTTTTTATTTTAAGAAACTAAAGTAATAGTAATAATTCATTTTGTTTTGGATTTAATTTTTTATATTATCAACTTAATTGTGTAATCATATTGTTTTAAACTATACATATTTTTATAGCCAAATAAGATTCAATTTAAAAAAATATAAAAAGACAAAAAGTATTAATTGATATATTAATATATTTTAGTTTAGTATGATCATTTTAATACAAGTGGGTTATATTATTCAAAAAAATATTCGAATATATATAACCTATAAATGCAACTTTTTATTTTTCATTGTTATAGTAAATACATAACTTAATCATACGAAATATTTATACATTTATGATTTATATAGTTTTTACATTTTCAACCCATGTATTATATGGGTTTACTAAAGCTAGTATTATATAAAAACATTTAGGACTAGTAATTGCATTAGAACCGTAAACGAACCAAATAAATATAAACAATATTTTGTTCATGTTAGTTTATTATATAAGTAAATGAATCTATTTGTGAATTGTTCAAGAAAATTAGTTGAACAAGATTTTTTTTGTATAAATATGTTTGTGTTCGTTCGTTAATTTTATATAATTTAAGAATGTGAAAGTAAGCTTTAATAGATTATCAGATTGTCAAGTTTTAACGGTATATAAAGAAGCATAGGTAAAATTGAGGGTAGGCAGGCAATTGCAATTAAAAATCAAAACTAATTAATAAAATAAAAAATAAAAAAACTATAAATGAACGAACACAAGCGAACATATACAAAAAACATAAATCTACGCATTACCAAACGTTGCGAACATAAATGTATGGAAGCAGGCTTTGTTCATATGCCATTTCTTGTTTGTGTTGGTTTATTTATTTAACAAACGAATAAAAATGAACTTCTTGTTGAATGATTCACGAATCGTTCACTAAACGTTAAGTTAGTTTACGACGCTTAACTTAGAATAGTTTTGTGAAAGTTTAAAAGATAATATATGAAGCGTTTTATAAAATCTAAAAAATTATTCATGTACATGAAAACTCTTTTGCATATGTCAAATTACACCTTGATCATCTTTTTGACATCACTATTGCCATACAATACTCTACCTTGATGTTGTTTTGCTAACTTGTAGGGTAAGGAGACATTTTGAAAGGTCACAATTATAACAAAGTATTAAATGACAAAGATGATTGGAGATGGTCATCAGAGATGACGAGGATGAAGGTTTTGTGGTTATCAGAGAGGAGATGATGATAGTGGTCTCGTGGTGGTGGTGACGATGATGCTTGGTGATGGATGAAATTTGAGTTTTTTCGTATATAATAAACCAATAGTAGTTTTCAAATAACATATTTATTGCCATGCATTATACTTTAGCGATTCGTGTACCTGTGTGGTTTGAACAGCAACTAAAAGAAAGACTCGATCAAACTATACATACAGAATTTGATATCCATGGGAACTTTTGTATCGAGAACAATAAAGATTGAAACACAACCAATCAGTTGAAATTTCAATAGGCCAAGTGTCTCGACCCTTCATCGTTTACAAGTATCAGTAACATATGCTTTGTGTCAAACAACACAACCCTGTAAAGTTGGTTTCTAAGTTTGCATACTTACATAATGACCTCTTAACTAATTGAATACATATTATATATAATACTAATTAATTACTTTTTTATGCATCTAGTGTTGTATCTTATGTTTAAAAGGTTGTACTTTTGGTTTTTTTATTATTAAATTTTTCCTTTTAACCCTAATACTTTTACATCTTTTACAATTTAATCTTTATATTTTTTTCACTTTTAATTTTGTCCCTTGTACTTTTCATATTTTATAATTTTTTGTTTTACGAATTTTACGAGTTAACACACCGCAACGTGCGCATGTGGTTCAACGTTTACGCTTATGTTTTCCCCTTTAACGGTCCCAACATAACACATGGGTCTTAGATCAACTTAGTTTTTAATATTTACGTTTCACATGTGAGATTCAATGTTTTTAAGTCTACTTTCCGTTCGTTTTTATATTTTTTCGCTCTTATTTCTATTTTAATATGAGTTTTTTCTATATTGATGGTTGTTGCTGATAATATAACATTAATGTTACTTGGCATGGTTTTACGCCCTCCGCTGCAACACGGGGGGCTTAATACTAGTTTGACTCTAAACCATAACTTATGGATAACTTACATACTTAACGCATTCAAACATTGGTCAACAATTACACATCGCAACGTGCGCGTGTGGTTCAACGTTTACGCTTATGTTTTCCCCTTTAACGGTCCCGACACAACACACAGGTCTTAGATCAACTTAGTTTTTAATATTTTACGTTTCACGTGTGTGATTTAATGTTTTTACATCTACTTTCCGTTCGGTTTTATATTTTTTCGCTCTTATTTCTTTTTTAATATAAGTTTTTTCTATGTTGATGGTCGCTGCTGGTGATATAACATTAACGTTTACTTGGCACGGTTTTACACCCTCCACTGTAACACGAGAGGCTTGATGTTTGACTCTAAACCATAACTTATGGATAACTTACATACTTAACCCATTCAAACATTGGTCAACAATTAAGGCCACCAAGTCACCAACATACTCACTGACATTATCCCAGTGTGTTACAAACACAAACTCCATATGGTTTATTTTTTTACATTTATTCATCCAAAGGTTGTTTTTAATATAACAACATAGTATTGTTTTTAATATAACAACATAGTAAACAACTCATTTACAATCAACTCTCATTTGACCCCAACTCAACCCATATAAATCACTTCCAGTTAACATAAAAATACCACACAAATAAAAAAGAGAAATATTTTCTAAAAATATTCTCAATACATCATTCACGAAGATTATTAAGTTCAAGGTGTGATGGTACTAGGTGTGTCTCTGGTACTAGGTGTGTCTCGGGTATCCGTCGAAGGTGTATCACCGTATCCCTTTGACGGGTCATCAGATGATTGTCTGATCACCCAGTCATCTGTTTCAACCCTAAGCATTTTCTCCATCAAGCTCACGACTTCCTGCATTGTTGGTCGTACATGTGGCACAATCGATACACAATTTTTTATTATTCCCAACATGTGAAACATCTCTTGGATGTTTTGATGATCCCCCCTTAGCTCCACATCAAAAACCTCGTCCTTTTGTTCATCGCGTATAACCAACTGGACCCACATGTGAAACTCATTCCATAACTCAGCTGATGAGGCTTTGTTTGGAGCTTTGCGTGTTAAAAGCTCCAATAGCAAAACCCCAAAGCTATATACATCAGATGTGAATGAGAAAGTTCCGGTTGTGAGAACCTCTGGGGCCAAGTAACCAGTGATCCGAATGTTCGTGGAGCTCCCCTTACCAAAGAGTGTGTTGAGACCGTAGTCGGAGACACTAGCATCTTTGCTAGTTTCTTGTCGAAGGAAGATGTTTGATGATTTGATGTTGCCATGAACAAAATCATGGGTATGTAAGTATGCCAATCCCCTAGCGGCACCTAGTGCAATGCTCAGCCGGTGGTTCCAATCGAGTCGAGTTCCACTCGAACCAGTACTTCCTACAAAACAATCACTTGTCACTATTTGAACATCATCATATATAACTTTTAAACTTAACACTCGTGTGATTTAAGATTTTCCATTGAACATATCTAAACCACTAGAAAATGATAAAAAGATTCAAACCCGATTTGTGATTGAAAAAGAATGAAATATGTAGCAAGATCGAATTTGAAGCGGATTACCATGCAAATGAGCAGATAAGCTACCAGCAGGCATGTAATCATAAACAAGCCATTTCTCATGATCTGAATAACAATAACCTTTCAATGGAACCACATTTTCGCTCTTCAGCTTCCCCAATACCTCCATCTTCGACTCGAATTCGTTCTTGGTCACCGCAACATCTTTCAGTTGTTTCAAAACCACAATCATCTTGTTCTCCTCCAGAACCCGCTTATACGATCTCCCAAAACTACCTCTCCCCAAAAGCTCCGCGGACGCCCCCAGCAGTTCCTCAATATCATAACTGTTAATCCGATCGTCAAACGACATTAACTTGTTCATCCCTCGTTCCCTCGAGGTACTTGCTACGGTAGTAACCACCACCGGATCTTCCACCAGTGGTTTTGTAGGTTGTTTACTCTTAGGATACATCTTCTTCCGTAAGCAGCATAGGAGAAACACTAACAGCAGCCCTGATCCGACAGAAATACCGATGATTAAGTGTTTCTTTTTCGACTTTTTAGCGGCTGTTGGTTGTTCAGAGGGCGGCGGAGACGGTGGCGGAGGTGGGTATACTGTTCCATTGCATTGTGCTAAAGGATGACCACACAAACTGTTCGTGGAGAATGCAGATTTTGGAAAAGTAGACAATGACTTTGGGATCAGACCACTTAACTTGTTATTCGAAACATTCAATCTATCTAAACCAGCCATCTCAGGGAGCTGGCCAGAGAATTTGTTGTTGTGCAAGTAAAGGCCTTTAAGGTTAGTTAGACCTGAGATATCAGAAGGGATGTCGCCTTTGAGGGCGTTAGTATGGATGGAAAGAACACGGAGGCTAGTTAATTTTCCGATTGTGCCCGGCTGTATCTTTCCGATGAGACGGGCGGCAGGTAGCCGGAGATACAAGACGCTGTTGTGGCTGGGGTCGCATGTTACGCCTTTCCAAGTGGTGCAAGCGTGTTTCGAGTCGTCCCAGTTGTAGGAAGCATGGTGATATTCTAAGAATTGCATGAAGGCGAGGAGCGCGTCTTTCTCCTGCTTGTTCAGGTCGGGCTGGTCCTTAGGATTGTCCGACCTGACTCTGTTGAGGAGAATAAAGAGCGAAAAGAGAAGTCCGGCGAACGGAGCCATGAGAAGAAATATATGCAGCTCCGGTTATATAGTTTGTGTGTGAGGGGAGGGAAAGCTTATGTAATTTATGTTGTGTCTCCAAGGTATATATGCTGCAGTTGTAAGTGTAAGGTGTGAGTGTGTGTTCAAGGTAAATAAAAAATAAAAAATCACAAATTGTTGTTGTTTAACTGTTTTAAGGTTTTTGTCTGAGTACATGCTAGTTACGAGAAAGAACATTCTGGTTAGAGAGAAAGAGATTAATCAATCAATATTGTATATTGATTTTTTAAGAAAAGGAGTCTTCTTTATGGAAACTTTTGACACTTCTTTAATGAATAGGAAGTTTATTTATGCGCTTAAAGTATGTGAATATATAAAGATCAAAAGTCCTAGTGAGGAATATGATATATATCCTTTCTACTTTGATTATTTCATATACCATTTTCCTATTGTATACTTGTTAATGTTTTTGAAAAGAGACCGTAAAAATTACAAAGTTAATAATTTCTAGCAATTTGTTAGAAGTGTCACGATCGACTAAAGTATGTGATTATTGATCGTACGACAAGAAGGTTAATCCTCTCCCTCATAAATTATGATCTATAACGATAAGGGATATATATTTTCAAAGTAACATTAACACAAGGCTTACTGATGCAAGTAGGTGCATGATAGATTACAAAAAGAATAATATATCGACTAATAGGTATATATCCTCCTCAATCACTTAAAAGTCTATCAAAGGATATGTAACCTAACAGCACCAAGGTGTTGAAATAGTGTTCCTCCTAAATGGTATCGCTATATATATATATATATATATATATATATATATATATATATATATATATATATATATATATATATATATATATATATATATATAAGAGTAGATTCAGTGTACGAGTTCATACTTGGATAAAACTTAAAGCCATCTTAAGTAGCCAATCAATGTGGTATATGGTAATAGATAGTGTCAAATGCCAAAGAAATCCTCTCTCTAATTGACACCTCAAATAGTGTATTTTGTGCCATATGCCAATGGAATAACTTCTTCACCTCAAATGGTCTACGTACCATGTGTCATACGCCAATGAGATAAGTTCCTATTATTTACACTTCAAAAGTTCTTACCGTGTCTATAAACCAGTAGAACATGTTCAAATATTTTCTCAAAATGCTATTTTTTTCTTTTATGAGTTATTAACACATCCATTACCTAGAAGAGTTGGCATTCACACAAATAATCATGCAATCTAACCTTAAAAATATAACAAGATTTTTTTTAAAACTTTTGATGTGTGCCTAATTATTAAACTTGATCTCCTCTCAAATTAAATGATCAAATTCAATTCGTTATCCTTGTTTGAGTTTAGGATTACAAAGATGAAGATGAAAGAGAAATAAAATGATCTTGGAAAAATATATTAATTTAGATTTAAAATCTTGAAAAGATAAAGGTTGATTAACCGATGTATAGTCATTCCAACGGTCCCCTCTTCGGCTTTAACCACGGGTCGATGTATAGTCATTCCAATGGTCCCCTCTTCGGCTTCAACCATGGGTTCTTTACTTATTTTACCCTCAACCCAACCCACCCAACCTAACCTGCCCACCGTACCCAATTGGTCTCATGTACTCGCGAGTGACCCTTAGCCTTATCATTTATAAATATTACTAAAGTGTATGACTAAAATATGCACGTTTAGTAATGATAACAATGTATTGTTTTAAAGAAAAGCATAAAATGAAAGCACTTTCAATATTTATAAATAAATTTATTAACTAACTAACTATTGGCATATAATGTATTTATAAAAGTTTAAGGAAGCAGCACTATCACTGTTTCTATATTAAACAGCATAAACATGACATAGAATGTATTTATGATTTATGATATTATAATGAAGCACAATCACTATTTCTATATTAACAGCATAAAGTTGTTAATTTAATAAAAAGGAGACACCTTTAATATATCTTAATTTGATTAGTCAATTATTATTGAAAGGCAACAATTGATTACTTGATAAACAATATAATAATGGCATGAATGCTTAATCATTAATAGGAGTTTTATCTTCTAAACATACATTTTAATTTTTTTAATATATCAATAATTTGTTAGGTTGAGTTATAGTAAAAAAATGTATTTAATACGAAGAGTCTAATAATAATTGTGGGTTTGACATATGTCCTTTTATTGTTTTAAAGATGATAGTATTTTGATCATTGTATCAAATAAATCAGTTTATTTTGTCTTATACATTCATTGTATCAAATATCAGTTCATTGTGTAAAATAGTTCATTGTGTCATATATATTTTACATCATTTGTTATATGTATTTATCATTATATTTTACGTTTTGAATCATTTTGTGTTATTTTTATTATTGTTTCTATAAATTATATAACTTGTTATCTATCATTTTGTTTTACAATTACAAATATATAATGATATATTTTCACTAATGTGTTTTTTATAACTTATAGTGTTCAAAATAACATAATATGTTATTTTTGCCATTGTTTTTTTATATATTATATAAACTTTTTGTTATCTATCATTGTATTTTACAATTAAAAGTACCAATAATTTTATTTTACCAATGTATTTTCAAAACTCATAGTGTTCAAGATAACACAATCACACAATAATCATAATATTATTTTATCATTGTTTTTAATGTATTAGATTTATTTGTTGTTAATTTATTATTATATTTTATATATTAGAGATAACAACAATGTTAGTCCATTATTATATTTTTTAAAGTTTATCATTTTAAAAAAACATAATAGTATTAAGAGAAACACGATAACAAACGAATAGACATAATGAACTGCATATATAAAGACACAATGACAAGATATGAGTTTAAAAACATTAAAAAACTTATTATCTTTTTATATAATAATATTGTACTTGTTTTAAAAATAAAAGAACACTCAGTTTTATGATATAATTTTTATAAAAAAAAACAGTGTCGTAAATATACGTTATGAACGTTTAAAAAATACGGGTTGGGGGGATTAGTCGGTTTTCTTTTGTCGCACTTTAATTTAAGTTGCACATTTTGTAATTTGTTTTAAATTTTATCAAAAAACTAGAGTACTTTTAACTTAATTTTAGAATTTAATATTTTTCCTATTTAGTTTTGAATTATTTTTTAACTGTAACCTTTTATATTCTATTTATTATACAGATGTTTTTACAAAACCGTTTTTTCACACGTAAGATAACATATGAAACGTTCATATATCAAAACAAATTATTTCAACGTAAACATGTTTTGGTTGGAACCTACTTTGACACAGACATGATTAACTTCAAAAATACCTTATACAAATTTTCTAGAAGTAGGATAAGACTATACGTATACAAGTATGCAACTATATGTATTTGTTACAATTTGAATACGTAATCATTCGGGATTAACATTTTTAGTTAACACGAATATCTTAAATCAACCGGTTATATGTATTTAAGGTGAATTTATTTAGGGATATGTAATCTGCCTCCTTTTTTTATTCGTAATTTAGGACTTGTGACACTAATGATTTAGGGTTCAAACTCATAGTTGTTCTTATGCTTACGGTGTTAGGATGACGATTGAAGGTCCAAAGCATCTTTATTTTATGAGGATAATGTATGTGTAAAGGTTTAAGCATCAAATTTCATAAAGCATCCTATTAGTGGATTTTGTTTGGTGCTGCTAAAGCCATATTCTTTACTTTATTTTAACCCACCTTTACTTGACCCTCGTACGTTTACCCTCTAAACTTTCAATCGACATAAAATCAAACAATTCTTTGTTTTTATTATATTTAGAACACTTTTATTTTTATATATGTTAAAATTCACTATTTTAACCCACCTTTACTTGACCCTCGTACATATTCTTTACTTTATTTTAACCCGCCTTTCGAACATTTAACGTGAATGTCACGGCTATGATGATAGAAATGTCACCAAGCGCGTTTATCTGAGACTCCTTCACTTCTTCCGACGCGCAGAGCGCGTCGTAGTATAACACTAGTTGATATTAAAACCAAATCCTAAATAGGGTCATTCTTTTGGTTTTTTTTCCCAAGCTATTACTGAGTTTTCTTTTTTTTTTTTATGATAAAGGCAAGTGAGGTGCTACAACAAAGTTCTATATTTTTATTATTGACCACAAAAGTTTATTTTTTGTGTTTTTGACGTCAAACATTGGTATCGTTATTCAGTATAATCGAAACCTGTATCGATCTACGCTTTTGTGGTTCAAAGAGCCGGCCAACAACAAAGAAAGTCACGATCACATAAGATAAGATAAAAACAACCAAACTCCCGCGCGCTAGAAAACACTAGTCATTACTAGAAAACAATAAGTACCACAACATTAATTTACTCGAATCTAATAATATATTTCGATTCATGATTAAACACCCCTAACGCCCAAATCAAATCAAATTGCATCCTTCGTTCGCGTACCATGCAAGAATCTTTCCGTTGGATATCATCATAGATTTCATTGATTCGCTTCCAATTCTTTCATTTATTCCATCTTTTGATCGTGGGTTTCTGATGTTCTTCATCTCCTCACGTTTCTATTTTGGCATCGAAATTTAAGATTTTGTGTTATTTTTGTACTTATTTGTGACCATTTTGCGACCACACTTGTAGGGTCGCAAATGTTGCCATTATTTTGCTATCAGATATTGTTTGGTCGCTAAATTTGGGACTGTTTTGCCACCGATTCTTGTTTGGTCACTACATTAACAACCATTTTGCCATCAAATCTTGTTTGGTCGCTAACTTTGCAATCATTTTGATTTTGGTCACAAAAACGGTCACAAATTTTGTGACGATTTATTTTGGTCAAGAAATTTGGTGGTAATTGCTCAATTTTCTAGTTGTGTATTAAACCGAGAGGTGTGTAGAGAATGGTGATGACAAACGGTTGTTATGGTGATAACCGAGAGTGGGGATGATGATGGTGGTGTATGGTGTCCGTGAGGTGAGGAGTGGGGGTGGAGATTGAGGGGCGACCGAATGGAGACGGGTATACGGTTGTGGTTTGGTGTTTTGGGTTTCCATTGGCCGAGTTCTCCAAATAGTGGAGTGTGCAATCATGAGGTCTAGTTTTAGGGTGTGAGGTGGAGGATATAGGCTTGGTGAGTCGGTCCTTAGGGTGCTAGGTGGCGGATTGTGGCTTAGCTTAGTGGTAAGGTGGGTGTAGGTGTCAAGCAAAGAGGGAGTTGAGTCATAGGTCATTAATGGGTGTTTAGGGTGTTAATCGAGTGTTTAAGGGTGCTATTGAGCCGGTTCTTGATCTTAGATGGTACTTTGGTTTTTAAGGTTTAAGTGTAAGAGATTTGTTTAGTTTTGTTTTGATGTCAAGTTCTCTTGATGTTACCTTTGTATTGAGGTGTTTGGTTGGGTTGTGTTTGGTTTGTTTGATGTTGTATAGTTGATGTATTTTGATGATATATGGTTCAATATCAAAAGATTATGTTTTTGAGTACATGCACACGTAAATTCTTGTGCACGCATGCAAGCATGCAATGAGTAACACATATATTCACATAGACATATAATGTACATATGTATTTTAACAAAAGATGGCACATGCATAAGTAAAATGAAAACATGCATACATACACAACACATATACGTACATAAACATATATGGTTTATATGAGTTAGCCAAGTGTAGCGTAATAATATGATGGTTTATTTAAAATATACTAACGTATGAAATTCTATACTTAGGGTTGTCACAGGTATAATCGAAACCTGTATCGATTTATGCTTTTGTGGTTCAAAGAGCCGGCCAACAACAAAGAAAGTCACGATCACATAAGATAAGATAAAAACAACCAAACTCCCGCGCGCTAGAAAACACTAGTCATTACTAGAAAACAATAAGTACCACAACATTAATTTACTCGAATCTAATAATATATTTCGATTCATGATTAAACACCCCTAACGCCCAAATCAAATCAAATTGCATCCTTCGTTCGCGTACCATGCAAGAATCTTTCCGTTGGATATCATCATAGATTTCATTGATTCGCTTCCAATTCTTTCATTTATTCCATCTTTTGATCGTGGGTTTCTGATGTTCTTCATCTCCTCACGTTTCTACCCAAAATCATCACAATCTTGATACAAATTGCATCATCTGATTACCCATATTCGGAACTTACTTCGTCAACAGGAAAGCTGTTTTCAATCATACCCAAAATGTGTTATTCATGCCCATGATTCTTCTTGATTGAATCATTCGAATGTGCAAGAAATATGCGTGTTTCTTGGTATTGCACGCCACCCGTTTGATAAATTGCTTGAACGACATCTGAATTTGTATGGAGTCGTCTCCAATGGCGGAAACCGATGGCTGTGAGAAGGGGAAAACTGCTGCAGATATGTTGAAGAACACTGCGTCGAATATACGGAGGTTGGTTGATGAAATACAACAGTGTGAGGGGAGAAAGAAGTATCTTGCGTACACCAGAAGCCCATCGGATGGAGGAGATGTTAGGTGGTACTTCCGTAAGGTTCCAATGGAGAAAAATGGTGAGTTCTTCATTAAATAGTAGTAAAAATATGCCACATTTTACAGGTGTTGATCCAAAAGGTAACTATGCTATCTATTGCATTTTGTTCTTGATTATTTTGAGTGTTTAAGGTGCTAGTTTGGTTATTATTTTGTGCAGTAGCAAACTTGGTTTTTGCCTTTTTGGTCATAGCAAGTTTTCGTTTCACCATTTTTGTGTTCTTATGTGTTGTTATGAAGTTCTTGTTAAGAAAATATTTAGAAATTGTTTTTTGGCCATGATAGATCTCTTCAGTTATTTGGGTTCATGATTAATCTCTTCAGTTCTGCATTCAAATAGTTGTAAAAGTATGCTACGTTTTGCAGGTTTTAATCCAAAAGGTAACTATGCTATCCTATTGCAATTTGCCCTGAATTATTTAGTGTTTAAGATGCTTCTTGGTTATTAATTTGTGCAGATGTCAATTTGGTATTTGGTCTTGACTCTTAATGTCTTAGCAAATTTTCTTTTCACCTTTTCTGTGTTATTTTGTGTTTTTATGAAGTTCTTGTTAAGAAGATTTAGAAATAATACTTCACAGAAATTGTTTTTTGGCCATGAATGGTCTCTTCAGTTATTTGGGTTCATGATACTTGAAAGACAGAGAACCAATGAAGATATTGGTCTTGTGATAAAAGCAGGGTGTATGAACAGCCAGTATAGAGACCGAATGAAATCAGATATTTCAATTTAAACGATAGGATGCGTGGGATTGCTAATTATGATTGTTTTATAGCTTATTGCTTTTTGAAATTATTAGATAAGCAGTTTGGATAAGCAATCCCAAACACACCCAAAACACCTTGTTGTTGCATCGAAACCCAATAAGCAACTGGGCGGTTTTAGTAAGTGTTTACAAACACCCGCTAAATACTTTTTTTGAGTGTCATATAATTGCATTGCTTATGTGCAGAGGTAGCTGCTGCCGTCCCACGTGCAGAAACAATAGAGAAAAGTGACTATTTTCGATTCGGTATGAGAGATTCTCTTGCAATAGAAGCATCATTCTTGCAGGTCACATTATAAGTGTTCAAAGTTAACAGTCATTATCTTAAACACTTTGCTTTATTCATTTCTGTACCATATTATACATATGAATCATTATATGTATGCAGCAAGAGGAGAAATTGCTATCTATTTGGTGGAAAGAATATGCTGAATGTAGTGAAGGTCCAAAAGGGTCACCGGCTTCAAGTACCAAATCAGATCCACTGCTAAAACCATTATCTCTGGAGGATTTGAAAGCAGGAACACCAGATTTTAATGAGGAAGAAAGAGTTGGTGTCCCTGTGAAAGGAGGCTTGTATGAGGTAATGTGCAAGTTTGGTTATTGGTTAACTTTTTTATTTGATCCATTTGACCTGCGTGAGATGAAACAAAACACTGAATCTGATCATTCATTGAAATCACCTCCTCTAATTCTTATGTAGTTTTTTTGGGATCATTATTTTTTTTTAATTGTAGGTAGATTTGGTACGAAGACAATGTTTTCCTGTTTATTGGGATGGAGATAATCGTCGTGTTTTAAGAGGCCATTGGTTTGCTCGTAAAGGGAGTCTTGATTGGCTGCCTCTTCGTGAAGATGTTTCTGAACAATTGGAGTTTGCTTATCATGGTAAAGTAAGTTACCCATAACCCATGGATGCAAAGGTGGCAATATCGACACATGTATAAGTTCAAGTAATGTTTTATCCAATAGGTCAGGGCGTCAGGTGGATAAAACAAAGAAGTTAGCTTAAAGTAAACAAATCAAATGGGCTGAAACTTGAAAGTCACCTAAAAGGCATAAAACCTTGTAAATTATTTGGTTATTATTTGAGAAAGAAACTAGTTATTGTCCACTGTAACTTATCAAATTATTAAAAGTTAGTAGGTTGTTAGGCTTTATAAAGGAGTCAAGGTTTGTGTTTTGTTAACCACTGTAACTTATCAAATTATTCAAAAGAGTCAGAACACTTTTTGAGTTAAGTCATTGTGTGTGTAACAATAGTAAGGGATCTGCAAAATGAATATGAATTGATCTTAAATTCTTCTGTTCCCTCTATTTTCCACCTTTAGATGAAATGATTGTTTCTTTTGTAGGTTTGGCGTCGAAGAACATTTCAACCGTCTGGACTATTTGCAGCCCGAGTTGATATGCAAGGGTCTACTCCTGTATGTTGTTGTTTAGTGCAACTTAATTTTAGTCATAATAATTGGTGTCTTTTTCCATATTTGCTTCTCGCTTGCTGTCTACAGGGGCTTCATGGTCTTTTTACAGGAGATGATGATACATGGGAGGCTTGGTTAAATGTTGATGCATCTGGAATCACGAGCTTTGTTAAGTTTGGTGGGAAAGGCATTAAATTAAGACGTGGTTATGCTCCTTCTAAGTCATCAAAACCGACCCAGGTCTAGACCCATTTTTTTATAATAGATAGTTATTTAACACCCAACCACAGCACAAATAATATATAAATATTATAATATCATATTTGTTAATCACATAATGGGTATAATGTTTCTTTTAGTGTTTTTAAAGTGTAACCGGTATTTTATATGTGTCTGTGTGTCTTAAACTATATAATATAAATATATATATATATATATGTGTGGTGTGTGTGTGTGTGTGTGTGTGTGTGAACTTTTTACATTTAAAAGGATATATATGAATAATCCCAAGTATCAAGAGTTTATGGAAGAGAGTCATAATCCTGCTGAAAGGATAATATTGATATCTCATCTAACAATTTTTTTGATTTGTAGGATGAATTACGTCAACAAAAGGAGGAAGAAATGGATGACTACTGTTCCCAGGTAGAACTATGGATTTTGTCTCATACATTCATGCTTGTAGCTGAAACTCCTTCTGTTATAACATCATTATATCTTTGTATGAAATAGAAGTTAATCTAAAATGCTTCTAAATCTTAATTTATATAAGGTTCCAGTCCGGCATCTAGTGTTCATGGTTCATGGTATCGGTCAAAGATTGGAAAAAGCCAATTTAGTTGATGATGTTGGCATTTTCCGCCATATAACTGCCAGCTTGGCTGAACAACATTTGACATCCTACCAACGTAGAACTCAGCGGATTCTTTTCATTCCATGTCAGGTTTGTAATTATACTTAGGGGTTCTCTGAAACATGAATTTTTGTAAAATGATTTAATTTCTGGAAAATTTTTAGTTGTTATCTTTGATGTGATTGGTTTTGTGTTACTAGTGGAGGAAAAATTTAAAGCTTAGCGGTGAATCTGCTGTAGAAAAATGTACATTACCTGGTGTACGTGGATTACGTGTAACATTAAGTGCAACGGTTCATGATGTTTTGTACTACATGAGCCCCATCTATTGCCAAGATATTATTGACTCGGTATGTTTCAAGTAGTTATTCAGACTTTAGCTTAAAAAGTAAATATTTGGATAATGTATGTGGAGACTGCTCATGTAATTAAACTACGTATGCGCCACTCCAGTCAGCGTATAGTTTCATTAATACCAAATCTGGCCTAAAACGCGCCTAGTGATGAAAATACCCTTACAAAAATCCAAAGACACTATACTAATGTTGTGTCGAGTTATCAATAAGCAATAATTAAATGTGAAAAAATAAACTAGTGTGTTTTGTCAATTACAATATTCCAGAAATGTATTGGCTGATATTGGTGTAAAACAAAACAGGGTACATACTTGGTGACCTATAAAGTAGTTTAAATATATGGGCGACCTTCATGATTAAAGTTGCATACTTGTGTGTGGCCTTCACATACATTATTCTATAAATTATACAATGTGATATTATACTTAGTGATACCATGGACTTTTGGGCAGGTTTCCAATCAATTAAATAAGTTGTATATAAAGTTCCTTAAGAGGAATCCAGGTTATGATGGAAAGGTGAGTGGTTGGTGTAGATCATGCCCTTATTAATACTTGATTGAATTTTTACATAGTTTTAATTGAAAAGAATGGTTGCAGGTTTCTTTATATGGTCATTCTTTAGGAAGTGTTCTTTCTTATGACATTCTTTGTCATCAAGAAACTTTGACTTCACCATTTCCAATGGAATGGATTTACAAGGATAAAATCAAGTATGAAAGTTGTACACCAAATGACATGAAATCATCTGGTCATGATTCACGGGGCAAGAGTTTTAATGAGATTGTAACTATGGACTCTAAGAAAGTTAATAGTGTCACGTTGGATCAAGTTGGTCTTGGAGTTGATCATGATCAAAGTGAAAATGTGTCTGGGAAGGAAGATGGCTCCGATGATTGCAACAACCTGGACAGTGAAGCTTTAGCTTGCAGCTTGAATAAAATCGATGAGGATGTTTTTCAGCATGATGAAAATACCACAATTAAATCACTAAGGGAAGAGGTAACCGAATAGTAATCTTCCATTTGTGCATTATCTTTTTATCTTTTAAGGCTAATGTCAAGGAATAGCAACATGCATATGGTGGTGGTATCACTGGTATGTTTTGGTAATTATACTTAATAATGTTCCTACCTGGTATTTCTACATCAATGAAAGGGAATAGTTCGGTAATTTAATTGACACGCAACTAGAATAGCCAAAAAAGATGATTTCACAGACTAGTTCATTATAAAGTAGGCTAGTTGGTGATTATGTTTGTTTGAAGTGGCTAATTTGGTAATTAACTAATTATAGTTTCTAGAAATGGACTAGTTTGTTAATTTAGTGATAAGTTAACTCATGAGAAAAGTGCCACATATGCCAGAATTAAAGAGCTGGAATAAACTACCACGGCGTGTTAGAATATTGACCCAGAAAAACAAAGATAATACTTGGTGACTGTTTTTATAAATATGAAGAACAAAAGACCACACCTTAAACTCTATTCAATGACCCTTTTTTATAGTTTTATACTACTCCTAACCTTGATTACTATAAAATCACAGCTCAAACACAACTAGAATGACAACCCATTCACAGCCAAAACATTCAATACTTTCCTAATATTTACTTTGACTAACATATTCTACATGTTAACTAACTCCACCCTCATCTTTCTTGGTTCACCTGTATACACCCATGAGCATCAAGATTAATTTCTAACAGGGCGGGACATTATTTAACATACTTATCAAAATAGACCACCAATCTAAGTACATTGTTATTCTATGACATTAGCCCTATTTTATCATATTTACAAAGTTAATAGTGCTTCTATTCTTGCAGATTGATCATTTGAATGCTAGAATTAAAGAGCTGGAATCAAATAAGGCTGAAGGTACATTTAGACTCTGATGAATAATGATAATCAGTTTTAAGCGATCGGTGTTGGTTATTTAGAAGATTTTGATTATTATTTTAAGATAGTACTTTGTAATCATAATTACAGCAGTGGAAAATGGAAGTGTTTCCAAAGGTTCATCCCCCAAAAATGACACTCTGAAGAGTTACACTCCCCTTATAAAGTACACAAAGTTGGAATTTAAGGTAAATTGGCTGTTGAACATATTTAATATCTGAATTTAATGTGGTCATGATTCTATTTTAAAATCATGCTAGGTTGACACATTCTTTGCTGTGGGGTCTCCACTTGGTGTGTTTCTTTCCCTTCGAAACGTCCGTATAGGAATTGGTAAATTCTGTCTCATGAGTTGGCTTGCGTTATAATTCAGTCATTATATTAATTTATCTTTCAGTTTATACAAAACTGGGACGCAAAGGTAAAAGCATGATGTTTCTTTAGCCAGTTTGTTTGCATGTAGAAAAAGTGTGCGGCGTAACAACCTACTTGCATTTCTTTTTTTTGTAAATACGTTAATTATTTTCAAAGGCATAATAATTCTTCTGTCAATTATTGGCCCATATGCAGCTGTTATTTCATATCTGATTTAACACATAACAGTCTATAATTTTTGGATATCTACTTTCCCAGGGAAAGGAAAAGACTATTGGGACAATGAAAATATAATTGAAGAAATGCCATCTTGTCGGAAAATGTTCAACATATTTCATCCGTTTGATCCTGTGGCATATAGGTATTTCTCATCCCATTACATATGAATGGGTCAATTTGGGTTATGCTTTACCTCTAACGGGTCAAGTGGGTTACGCTAATATAGTTTACTTAGGAAACTGGTTGACAGTCATTCAAACTGCATTCCAGTGCATTAAACCTTTTAAATTGCTTTATTAATAGAAATCAGATTACTATTGTAATAATATAGTTTTTGTAGTCATAGCCACACTAAACATTTTCCTATTTTGACAGAGTGGAACCACTTGTTTGTAGAGATTATTTCAAAACACGCCCAGTCATTATTCCTTATCACAAAGGTGGAAAACGGCTGCATATCGGATTTCAGGTGCGCTCTATATAGTGGTAGCCCTTATCTTAGTAGAGGTGGCAATTTCAAACCATTTTCTTGTGAATGAAACAATTTAGGTTGTGTTTAATTTCAAGCGTGGCAATTAAAAAAATTAGCTAGAAGAGGGACGAGCCAATTGGGTTTGTTAAACATGTTGAAAGTGGCCCAAAGTCTATACCAAATCATGTTTAATGAAATTTTTATATAATTTTCTAATAATATCATATTCGTAACATAATATGATTACACAATTCAATATTTATAAACCTATAAAACCGGCAAAAAGCGTTTGCGGGCTTCGACAATTACCCAACGCAACTATATTTCCACCCGTAGGTGTTGTCATTCACTTGATATTGCTTATTGGTTCAGGAATTTGTAGAAGATGTTGCATCAAGCTCCCAAGGGATGATGGATCGCATGAGCTTGGTAAAGGTCTGTATATTGTGTGTTGTTCTAGAAATAATAAATATATCGTAGGCGTCACCAAGATTTTGTTCATGTTATATATGTCAAATACAAGTTATTGACTTTTCAAACCATCATGCATGGTTTTATGTTACAAGCAAATCATAATTCTTGAGAAGTTTGGAAAGGAATCCTACATGTAAGATGTTTATTTTGAATATATGTGCAGAGTTCATTAAAAATCACTCATTCTTGAAAGAATAATGTTTTTGGACATTTTTGCTAGAATGATGATTTGCCTTTAACTAACAACCAAAGCATCCTGGTACAAAAAGTCAATTATGTGTCACATTTAGTGGCTATGTTATGATTAGAAAAGCATGACCGGTTGTAGTTGGGACACTATTAGCTTTCATTAATTTTGTTTCATTCTAATTCTCTGTGCTAGTCTTCCCTGATATTACATTACTTTGGTAAAATAATCTTTTTATACATGTTACTTTTCTACTTATTATGAAACTTTATGAAATTTCTTACCTTTTGTAGGGAAAAATGTTGGCCCTATGCCAAGCGAAGGATGGTGATGTTGTTGGAGGTACCTTAAGTGTACATATTTTCTGATCCATCTCATTAGACTCTATTTTTTAATGGGCTGGTCTTCATTAGAGGTGGGAAGATGGGTGAGCTGGGGAGGTTGGGAAACGGGTCCATTCAGGTTGACCTGTAAAAACTTATGTCCTTTCTCTAAATATTAATGTGTTAAAAATTAGAAAATTGATATTTTTGAAATAATTTAAATCTTTGAATAAAATCAATTTAAGAGGTGTTAAGCACTAAAAAGTAGACTTCAAACTACTTTCAACCCGAAGTATTTTGCTTTTTAGCAACTTCTTTGTTTAAGTTGTTCCCCTTAAAAAGTCAAGGGTATCAGAGCCAAGTCCAAAGGAGGACCAGAGCAACTGATCAAGAAGGAACAGCCAAGTTTGAAGACACTGCTGCTGTCAAAAACAAACTAGTAGCAGGGTGGTAACAATGGTGAAAACAATCTGCCATTGTTGATTCTGGGTCGAAGAAGTTGACCAAAAACAATCTGCCATTGTTTAGATTCTGACGAAGCTTTCTCTTTGCCGTAGATGAAACAAACCAGGGTGGTAACAATGGTGAAAACAATATAAACAATGCCATTGTTCTTCCAACTAGAGAAGAGGCTCATTGTCCTTTCAGTGTCCGTTACTTGCCCAAACGAATTATACTTCGTGGGCTATAATACAGATGGAATTGTTCATAGATGCCCAAGGGATACGGGATGCCATTGAACCACCTTAGGGAGTAGACGTGGATGCCATTGGCCAAAAGGCAAGAGCCTTTATCTTCCGGGCGTTGCCAGAAGACATCTTGTTGCAAGTAACGGTACACAAGATAGCGAAGGAAGTGTGGGATGCTCTCAAAACTCAGTTTCTTGGAGCAAATCAAGTTCAAGAGGCACGACTTCAAACTCTAAGCTGAGAGTTTGAACCTCAAACTCTAAACTCTAAATCTAAGTTCAGGAACTCTTGGAACAATGACTGAAGAGAAAGTTCAAGTGAAGAAACTTCTCAATTCTGCACCATCCAGATTTCTGCCCATTGTTGCTACAATCGAGTAGTATTCCGTCTTGAATACTATGCCCTTTGAGGAAGTTGTGGATGACTCAATGCATATGAAGAATGTGTCAAACTTGCTTACCCTGTAAAAGATCTGTCTAATAGAAAGATATTGGTTTAATCAGAATCAGGAAGGTCACTGACACTGCTTCAAATAGAAAGATATTGGTTTAATCTCAAAGCCTCGCCAGAAGACGGACCTGAAAATAACCAAGGACAAGACAGGGGACCAGGTTTTGGTCGTGGACGGGGAGATCGAAATGGCGAACGCATTCACAGCCCCTGAATGGTGATCACAGAGCTGAACCAGCTTATTAAAATGACAAATGTGACAGGTGGAATTTAAAATGCTTTAACTGTAACAGAATAGGGCAATTATCTGCTGATTGTCGTGCTCCCGGAAGAACTGAGAACAAAGCTAATTTAGCAAGGGAATATGAAGACAAAACATTGTTGATGTTGAGGACGACACATGAACAAGTGATGCTAAATGAGGAGAAGGTGTTTCTTAGCACACAAGCCGAAGACAACAGCGATATATGACCAGGGAACAGAGCTACTTTAGCGAGCTTGATGAGAACACGGTTGGACGAGTAAAGTTTGGAGATGGCTCGGGAGTGGAAATTAAAGACAAAAGGATCTATTCTTCTACAATGCAAGAATGGAAACTCATCACCAACGTTTATTACATTCCCGAATTATTCAATAACATATTGAGTTTGGGATAGTTTGATTAAGTTAGATGCAAGATTCATAAGCAAGACGGTTTTCTATGCCTTTATGACCTAGGAAGCACGGGGACGGCAAAAAGGCTGGGGTACCCGCTTCCGAAACGGATTGGGGACGGAAACGACATGGGGACGCCAGGGAAACGTTTCCGTAAATTTGGGGACGGCTTTCTCAACGTTTCCGTAAATTGGGGACGTTTCCGTAAATTTGGGGACGTTTCCTTGAACCTTTCTGTTTTCCTTTTATTGTTTATTAGGGTTTAACCCTTCACATGCTCACGTACGTATTATATAACCCATCAAATTCTTAAAACCTTCAAGCCTATCATCGATTATAAAGCAATCACTAAGTCATCTTCATTCATTATTCTTCCACCTTCTTCATCTTTGATTCTCCATGGTTTTTTGGAACTAGAAAATTATTTTCTTATTAATTAATGATTTGCCTATCGTGGTTCTTTATATATTTTTATTTTTTTATATTTTTTTGTTGCCGTACCTATGCCGTCCCCGTATCTAGAATTTTTGAGTTTTACCGTTTCCCGTCCCCGTACCCTGCTCCCGTACCCGTTCCCGTGCTACTTAGTTTATGACCGTTTAGGAGCAACAGTAATGAAGGTTAAACGATCACAAAGTCGACTCTACAAGATTCGACTTCAGGTAGGTTTTCCAATTTGTTTACTTTCTAAATGGATGAGGCAGCTTGGTTATGGCACGCTTGCCTCGGAAATCTGATTTTTGAAGCCATAGGAAAGTTAACAAGGGAAATTCTAGCAATTGGAGTACCGTATTAAACATAAATCACATATTTGTGAAACTTGCCTCGTCAGCAAAGTTGGCTTTCTTTTCCATCTCAAGCATCATTCCGAGCACAACAAGCGTTAGAATTGATACATGTTGACCTTTGTGGTCTGATTACATCATGTACACCACTAGGAAACAAGTACTTCTTATTACTTGTTTATGATTCTTCTAGGTTCATGTGGGTACACATGATTAAGTCTAACGCATGCCATGGAAGCATTTAACAAGTTCAAGAAGTTAGTTGAAGTTGAAAGAGGTTATAAAGTCAAGTTTTTACGGACTGATCGTTGACGTGAATTCATATCTACGAGCTTTGAACAACTTTATGCTGAGGATGGTATAAATCGATTCCTAACTGCATCGTACACTCCACATCAGAATGGTGTGGTTAAACGCCAAAATCAAACCATCCTTGGAGTGACAAGTTCAATTCTAAAGGCCATGAAGCTACCCCAATGGTTGTGGGGTGAAGGTGTATGACACTCGGTTTACATCTTGAACCGAACACCTACAAAAGCCATGAATAAAAAGACTCCATATGAAGCCTTGAAGGGACCAAAGCCTAATTTCGAAAAAGGTGTTTGGATGTGCACCCCATGTGAAAGTACCCACAGTCAAGTTAACTAAGTTGGCGGATAATAGCGAAGTGATGGTGCATCTTGGAAGTGAACTAGGTAGTAAAGCATACAGGCTTTACAACACGAGAACTAAAAGTTTCATGTTAGCCGAGACGTTTGTTTTGAAGAAGGGTGGCTATGGAACTGGATTGAAGGGGTCGAGACAGGAAAAGGTCAAGATAAGTAGGCTGAGTTCATTGTGGAAGGTGCTCTTGTTGCTGCCAAAAATATCAATAGCCCGCTCAACTCTTCGCCTAATCAAAGTGAGGGTTTAGCATGCCAAACTCAAATTTTGGACTGCCAAAATACAATCTGAGCATGGTTTAGCAGCTCGAAATAGCCGCCCTGTCAAGGATGTTGCTGCCGTGTTTATTCAGCCCATTAATTCCGATCAAAACAGCCTGGTAGCTGGTCCAGTCCCGATCCATCAAGTTCATAAGGTATGAGCTTAGTTTCAAGCTCACACTATGATGATACTCTGCCTCAAGGTTTTGGACCTCCAAATAATGTGTACTCTAGAACACATATACTGCAGCATATTCCTTTTAATCCATCACAGTTTGATGATCTAGAATTGTTACTGTTAAATGAAGAAGTGAAGAACCAATTTCTTTTGAGGATGTAAAAGACTTAAAAGCATGGAAGATAGCCATGAAGGAGGAGTTTAATTCCATAGAGCGAAATAGCACTTGGAAATTGATTCACCCTCAAGAAGTTAACTAATCAGGCTGAAGTGGGTCTAAGAAGTTAAACGAGATGCGAAAGGGAATGTAACTCACTACAAAGCAGATTGGTAGCGACAGGGTACATTCAAAAACATGGGAGCGGTTATGATGAGGTACTCGCTTAGGTAACTCGAATGGAAACCATTCGTTTGCTCTTTTCTTTTGTTGCACAAGATGGGGATATTCACCATCTTGATGTGAAGATCGCCTTCTTGAATGGAGACTTGAAAGAAGATGTCTACATGTCTCAACTTGAATGGTTTGAGATACCAGAAAAAAGCATCTAGTATACAAGTTGACCAAAGCTTTGTATGGTTTAAAACAAGCCTTGAGAGCTTGAAATCAAAGCTGGATGAAACTTGCTTGTATTCGTTCTCCACGGGAACATGCCATGTACAAAAGATTGAAAGAATTACCAAAATAGGTCCATTATTAGTGGGATTTTACGTTGATGATTTAATCATCACCGGACCTTGCGAAGAAGAAATATTTGTTTTCAAAAGACAAATTAAAAGCAGATTTGAAATAAGTGATTTAGGATTGCTAAATTTCTATTTGGGAATAAAACTTATGCAAGACAAGGAGGGTATAACCTTGAAACAAACAGGTTATGCCATAAAGATTCTCATAAATGCAAACATATGGGATTTTAATCCTACAAGGTTTCCCATGGATCCAAGTCCTAAGCTTAGAAAAGACAAAGACTTGGAACTACTAGATGCAACCGCCTATCAAAGAATCATCGGGTGTCTTCGGTATCTAACCAACACAAGACCAAATATTAGCTATACAATTGGGATAACCAGTCGTTTTATGGAATCTCCAAGAAAATCCCATATGCAAGATCTTAAACAACTAATGAGATATGTGAAGGGTATGCTAAGCTATGGTATACGGTACAAACGAAATAGAGATACCAACGTGGTGTGTTATAGTGATAGTTCACACGCAATCGCTCGGGCTGACGAGGAGAGTACAACTGGAATGGTTTTCTATTACGGTGGTTGCCCCATAGCATGGTGCAGCCAAAAGTGAAGTATAGTTGTACTGTCTTCATGTGAAGCCGAGTTCATAGTAGCAATTGTAGCAGAATATCAAGCCATTTGGTTAAAAGGATTGCTTGAGGAGATAACGGGTCAATGCGTGAAGGCAATAAAGCTTCCGGTGGATAATAAGTCTGCTATTCTATTAATGAAGAATCTCGTTTATCAAGGACACGACAAACACAAACGTGAAGTATCATTTTATTCGTGAATATGTAGAAAGAGGATTGGTGACAATTGAGTACGTGAGTAGCGACAATCAAAAGGCCAACATTTTGACTAAAGCCCTACTGAAAGTCAAATTTGCTGAAATGCAGGAACTTTTAGGAGTTGAAGATTTGACAGTGAAGACTTTCACTGGAATCAAGGGGATGGATGTTAATTGATTCAAGAAAATCCAAAAATTCCGGATAAAATAAATTAAAAAAGAAAAAAAAGGAAAAGAAAATCAGGTTGCAGTCCAATAAGATAAGATAAAAGTGTAGACAAGTAGTAACCAGGTGGCTAAGCTTCCCAAAGTCTTAGATAATATTTATAAAGTAGTTTGCTTATTGTTTTATTAACTAAAAATACAGTAGGAAACTTGTATTTCCAGCAGGAAGTTCAATTTTTTGTTAATTTACAAAAGAGTCAAGGGTTGTTCCCCTTAGAAAGTGTGTTCTAACTGAGTTTTATACCAAATAGTTTATAGTGATAATATTTACAAGTACAAGAGATATATTTATAGGCTATAATTAAACTAAACTAAGCCCCTTTAGAGCTTTAGCCAGCCAAGCCCAATTGCTCCATTTTTAATTCATATGAAGCCCAAGTTCAACAAATCTCGTCCTACTTGGAGACTTCGAACCATGTTTAGTTGCATCCCTATTCACTGTACTTCTACAAATAAAACCCCTCTCTAGTGTTAGCACCTCCTTATTACCCCCGTCTTCTCAACATTGTTTATGAAGGCCAGCCGAAGCTACAGCTTATCCAGCACCACGGATTTTATAGACATATATGTTGTATTCTTTGCATCGAAACGTTCTTCAAGTTGATTGTTTCATCACTAATCAACCCTCTAACAAAGTGATACCTCATTCTAATGTGTTTCGTTTTGTCATGATAGACTAGATTTTTAGCAAGTTTAACTTCGCTCTTATTGTCACAATACAATGAGTAATCAGACTGTTATTTGGCCAACTCTTCTAGAAAAGTCTTCAACCATACTAACTCTTTACTTGCTTCAACGACTACCATGTATTCAACCTTTGTTGTTAATAAAGCCGCGCTTTTCTAGAAGTATGACATCCAGCTCACTGCTATTCCTCCCACTGTAAAGACATACCCAATAGTGCTTTTGAATGTCCTTTAAAACCACCCAATCAACATCAATGTAACCCCTGAGAATAGTATCTTTCCCTTTGAAACATAACCCTGCTTTTTATAAACCCTTCAATATCTAAGCACCCATTTAACTACCCTAACAACATGAGCTATATATCGTTAAGTGCAAACCATGGCATACATGAGACTGTCGATCGTGGATGCGTATTAAATTTTAGCCATCTCTGTTCTTTCTCTTTCAGATTTAGGAGACTGATCTTTAGTGAGCATTAAATGACTACCCAATGGTGTGTTTCTAGGCTTGGTCTTTTCATTATCTTTCCAACACTTTCCCTTTGCATTTATCATGGTACAGTGTTAGAGAATAATCCTTCTTGTTTCTGACGATGCACATCCCAAGTATCTATTTGGCTGGACCCAAGTCTTTCATCTTAAATTCTTTGGCCATTCCTTTCTTTAACTTGCTAATTTCTTTCTAATATGACCATGCAATCAACATATTATCTGAGTAGTTGAATGATATAAGAGTTTTTGCACTTCTTGATATAGCAACAATGATCCATGTGAAAGTTCTTGTACTCTGACCTTTCCATGAAGTTGTCAAACTTCAAGTACCAGTACATGGATGCTTGTCTTAACCCATACAAGCTCTTATTCATTTTGCAGACCCAATTTGTTTCCCGACAACCTGAAACCCTTTTGGTTGCGTCATGTAAATATCTTTATCAAGGTCTTCATGTAGAAATGATGTCTTTACATCTAGTTGCTCTAGATGTAAGCCCTATGTGGCTACAAGACTCTGAACCAATCTAATGGTTGTCATTTTCACAACTGGAGAGAGCACCTCATCATAATCAAGCCCTTTCTTCTGCTGAAAACCCTTGACCACTAAACGAGTTTTGAATTTCTTCCTTGTAAAGCTCTTCTATATGGCAAGACCTTGTTTGCAGCAGACAGTTTCTTGTACATATTTGACGTCCATGATGCCCTTTTGTTGTCGTTTCTAATGTTAAAAACAACATTCTTGGATAACGAGTCTGATGACAGAAGCAGTTTTCCTTAATATAGAAATCCTTATAAGGGGTGGAAACCTCCTCTATCAAGACTCGTTTTGCCTGGACGAGCAACTCAATGGGTGAAAACAAAACCGTGAGTTTCTAGATGGGCAACCCATCGAGGGCAAAACGAACAATATTTTGGTACGGTTTATTTGCGTTGTTACAAAATGGTATTGGCCGGTGTGCCAACAAGAACGTTGAGCTTCGTAAAGAGGGTGGAGATGTAAGTCCCACATCGATTGAGAAGGAGAACGAAACCTTCCTTATAAGAGGGTGGAAATCTCCTTTACCAAGAGGTGTTTCCTGGCGAGCAACTCGTCTACTTAGGCTGTCACAGTGTATGACCCACGTCCTCTTGGGGAACTAGGGTTTTTTTTTATTTTGTAATATTACAAGTACAATAGGCATTTTTGTAGGCTGAAATTAAGGTTAATCCCTTAGTTAACAAACTAACTAAACTGGTCTCATTCAGAGCTTGGGTCGGTCGAGCCCACGAGCTCCATTTTAATTCATACCTAGCCTACACCAAACACTCCCTTATTTTCTTGTGTTGCACCTATTTTTTATTTATCTTTTAATATGCATTTTCTTATGCTCAGGTGAGACGCCAGAAAAACCAGAAGTAGTGGAAAGATCATATGGTTCAATAATGCTAGAGACTTTAACAGGGAGTGAAGATGGGCGAATTGATCATGTTCTTCAAGTATACATTCTTAATTTCTTACTAATCTTTGGATAAAGAGTCTTAAGTTATCAACTAGATTAAGCTTGAATCCAAGATATTCAACATAATGTGTTTTCCATTAAATTTCACACATGGCTTATGCTTTTTGTAAAATCAGTCATGATACTATCTTTTGAAATGCATTGTGGTGGTTAGTGCTGATTTTGATAATTTAAAATGATAAAAGCTTTGATTTACTTTACTCTCTCTTTGTAAATTTTTCGATGCAGGATAAAACTTTTCAACATCAATACATATCCGCTGTGGGAGCACATACGTAAGTACATGTCCATTTTGAAATATTCAAGAAATTATTTATTATCAAGTTAATTTTTTTTATTGGTTTTCCATCTTTCCATAGCATATTTAGCTTTTATTATTCGTAGATGTTTATTTGATTTTGACACGTCTTGCAGAAATTATTGGAAAGACCCCGATACTGCATTATTTGTGTTAAAACATTTATATCGAGACATACCTGATGAGCCTGAAGAACCCGATGAACTCATGGAAAATGAAATGAATCAAGGAATTAGTGACTGGAATGGGTGGTGTGATACCGAAGAGTTAGCTGATGAAGAGCTCCCTTTAACCTTCTCTAATATTAAGTCTGTGAAAAGATTCACTAGGAGAGCTAAAAGTTTCATTGGTCCTTAAAACTGTGTCTTACATTACATTTTTTTACCTGTATAAAATGCTAACATTATTGTTTGCATAAATGAGTGATTTTAGACAAATAATTACTATAATAGATGCATGAAAGTTAAAAAAAAAAAAAGCTTAAAATGCATTCTTCTTTAAAAGCGCTCATTCTTGTGAGTTGTATGTCGTTATTGCACTTTAACAAGAACAACGTATCATTTGCAATAGAATACGAGTACAATTATTAAAATGTCATTTCTTGTATGTGAAGAGATGCTTGTACAGCACGTAAAAATGAGATTTATCCAAGATTGTACATGATTTTCTTTTTTACTTGTGTTGAGAAGGGTAGTATTGTGTTTATATCAGACAACAGAACCACAAATTATGCAACACAAAGCCATATATTCTGTAAGTTGACAGTTCGGTTCAAGTTGAATTGTTAGGTAATGACTTTAACTGTTACAACGGTGTGCCAGGTTGAGCTTCGTTGTCGAGTTGTATCAATTGTTTGCCTCGGATCATACCACAAACGTAGAGAACCTACTTAACACATGACCCGAGGTTAGAGCCCTGGAAGCTGAAACCACCATCAAATGATCAAGTCGGTATAGATATATTTCATGAGTCTATGCTGAGTCCCTAATAATGAATTCAACATGGATGGTACCTCTACATCATGCCTAAAGGAAAACCAGTAATTTAACTACTTTGGGGCTGACTATTATAATTAACAAAGAATTATCATCAAATAATTAATACCAAGTGATATAAGCTCATTCATGTCATATGATATATCTTATTAGGAACACTAGATGTTCTTTGTTGACTTCAGTAAAGAGCAAATAATATACTTTTTTAAGAGAAATTGATAATATAAAAGGTAGAATATTATGTTATTTATTTAGATTTTTCACCATAATAAAATCTTTCTATTCAAAACCAAACAAATCGAGTATTTATTACTCATTTTTTATCTGTATATTATATTTATAATATAGATTAATATACATTATTTTAGAATCTTTTGCATACGTAGGATATGATATCTTTATTAAATTAATCTAAGGTATAAGCTATTATTACTTTTAGTTGCAACTAACGGAATAAAGCAGAGGGTCTGTAGTCTAGCGGTATCATGGTGTATAAAAATATATTCCAGGGTTCAAGTCTCATGATAATTAAACATATGAATTTAAAAGTAAAATTAGAAGATATATTGAGTTGGTGGTTCTAAAAAACAAATGATGTATAATAAAATATGACAAGAATTTGTATTATTCTAGCTTAATTGGGTAATATAAAATGACATTAAATTCTACAGTATTTGTTGTTGTTTACAAAAATACAAAGAGCCACCACCCACACACCGCACCTAGCAACTTGTCAAAATATAACCGATCATATAATTTTTCTACGATGCGTCTGCCATCACCGCCCATGCCACACCTTTAGTTGGCGGGAACCAACACATATCTACTATATTTTGACTTCTTCATCGTCATCGATTATATCGGGCGTCGTCCAACTTGGATAGTTTAGTCCAATTACTTAAATAGAGAATTTATAATACCAAAGATAAAATAATTCTTTAAAAACATCTATGACCCTAATTATAGCTTTTACCGAAATTGAAATAGCCTCTCACTAACTCTTACAAGTTTGCATTTGATCCTATCAAACTCTGACTATGGTAATTGGAAGGTAATTATTAAACCCTTGCCACAAATAAGCTATTTGGTTACATAAATGGAACATTTTCATGAAAGGTTCAACATCTAACACCAATCAAAGCCACATCCACACTAGTGGACAACCCTAATTATACGCTTTAGAACGTCTCGATCTATTGATGCACTTGTTTGTATGCTTATTATCTAGACCATCTCAAAAACCTCTTTCATACATGTCTAGATTACAACTGGTCAAGATCTCCGGCTTGCCCTTAAACGAGCCTACTCCTCTGTAACGCCCCGAAATGTCAAAACGAGTCATCAATGCTAATGGGCTTAATTAGTGGGTATTTAATAAAAATAATAATAAAGGAAGGAAATAGGATATGGACTAAATTAGGCTTATGGACAAAAGCCTAAGTGATTAAGGGCCCATAATTAGCCCTTTAACCCACCTAATCAGTCATCATCTTCCTCATTTGCAACCCTAGCCACAAAGTCTTAGAGAGAGAAAGTAAAGAAAACTCTAAATTTGAAGCTTCTTAGGAGAATGGATTGAAGATCTGGGTGTTAGAGCATCAAACCATAAGAAAAGAGCAACAAATCCAAGTAAGAATCAGCCTCTAAACCCTTATGTAGATCAAACCCGAATTCTAGGATTTTGGGTTTTGAAAAGTTGCAAAGAATCGCATAAAGGTCATATTTTTACGTATGAAAACATGTAAAAAGCTTAGATATAGCCTCAAGGATGATAAACTAAGGGTTTGGACGTTAAAAGTTGCGATTTTGGGTTAAAAACAGGCTGGTTTGTAATTTTTATGCGTTTTGCGAAACTGTCTGTGCATCCAGCGAATTTGGGTGTTCAAGCTGCGAAACTGTGAGTTTTCTGCGAAACTATAGTTTCGCAGGTAATTTCGCAGTCATGGAATTCCAACGAAAGTTGGGCGAAACTGCCATGCGAAGCTGGTAGCGAAACTGCTAGCGAAACTGGCAGCGAATCTACTTATCTGACAGCGAAATTAGCAGCGAACTTAGGCAGAAATTAACCCCTTTGAGTGTTAACTTATCTCCAGGCTGTGTAGTGTGATCCTAGCTTAAAAAAGATTAGTTTAGAAGCTACTTACGGTATCCAGGTGAGTTCTAGAGCCCCTTGTTTATAAGTTTTTCCATGTGTTTGGGGCTATTATGCATACTAAATATATGTTTTAAATGACCAAGATTTTAAGAGGTTTTAACAGGAAGATCGATTTTCTATAACAAAATGTGTTATGTAAATGTTTAAAAATAAATTTTCTTCGCGCTGACCTGGCAGCCCGGCCCCAACCAGGGGCGTTGCCCCTTGGACCCCACTAGGGGCTGCTACCCCTACCCAGCTGTCAGGGGCTGCCGCCCCCGAACCCCCGCTGTCCCGCGGAGGGTCGGTTATGTTTTTATGATGGATTGTACTTGGTATGTTTTGTATTTAATAAGTTAAGTATTATATATTAAAGTGGAAGATAATATTAATGAGAAGTGAAACTTAACAAATGTTACCACGGGCCCGTTTGATGACGAAAAGTCTTGCAAGCACTATCATAGACTTCATTTATGTGAGTCTGATGTATGATGATGGATCTGTATTCATGAGCGGGCTATGTGCCTTGCAGTGTGGATCAACTGTCAGGGGTTAGCTACTGTTTTCATGTGTACCGACAGAGATTGACATTCGTTGTCGATCAACAGGGAGCTCTCGCCTTGTGCAATCTCCTTTATGATGAAGTGAAAGATAATGAAAGAAAGAAAGATAATGAATATGATTATTAAGACGCAAAATGTTATGTATTAAGATGTATGCATGGTCATTGTATGATGGATAAAGTTTATATTTTCTTATATTAACTAAAACTAAAACTCACTCAGCAAAGCTGACTTTTATACATAATAGTTGGCAGATAAATGCTGCTGCTGAGGATGGCACAAGGTGGGAAGCTACTTGGATGGCAATGGATGTCAACCTTATTTATGAAATCTTTGATTTTAATTTAAGACAAAGTAATATGTTTTTATTCTATTTGAAAAACAAATGTACGAGTACAATATGATTTAAAAGTTTCAAATGAATGTCTATTTAATTCCGCTGCAATGTTTTGGTTATTTAAATAATTTATTGCTATGATTAACCAACTGTGAGGCTTCTCGGGAACGAGGCCTTACATCCTCCTAATGTATCTTCTAGAGACCCTAAACACAACTTTTTAATATTAAAATGAAAGGTGTCAAGACCCTAGTTGTGTATCTCAATCGTACTCATGAGCATGCACATGCCTTTGTTGTTGTCGGTGAATTAGTAAATGATCTGGTTATGTCATATCCAATCTATGTAAAGAATGTAAGTCTTACACCTACCCTCCAAACACACCAATTTGCTATTTCCTTTGAACTTCATGTGCTTTTTACTTCTTAGTGACCATTACAACATGCTTTAAAAGATCCATGCTTCTACCCACATCCATTGCTCATGCGTTTGCCAATTACTCCAAAGTTCTAATCTCATCAACAATCATGGATCCATTCATTACTAACAATTATGCTTCTTACTCAACTTGGTTTTAGTTAAAAGATGCCGCCTCTTTTAGTTCTAAAGCTTTTTATAGTTATCGTCAACTAAACAACAGTTGTGAAAACTAATGAGATGGGCGCTCTCAAGGTAATACCAGTTAAAGTTGTGGTGAAGGCCACCAATTGATTAGGCGTCCACTTAGACCCCATCATAGGCACTTGCAATCGAGGTGGTATTGCACATCCCATCACAAATGCTCTAACTATGTTCCCTATGCTATTTATGCTAGCCAAATAACCAACTTTGCTAAGACTCATGCCTACTAATGTGTTGCTTCCGTTATGTGGTTCTTAGACCTGAGAGCAACAGTGTAAACCTAGAAAATTAAGAGGTATTTAATGGTAACGAAACATTCCATGTTGGTAATAATAGTTTTTTTTTATTTTTTGAATTTCACTCGATGTTTTTTTATTGTAAATAACAAGTATTAGTAAGAGGTATATTATATGTTTTAAAACAAGAGCAATAGCCAAACAGACAACTCAATCGATGGTTCATTTGTTCGATCACAAAAACAAACAAACTGACAACTCAATCGGTGGTTGATCTTGTCTCAAAATCCTATGGTGCCAGAAAATAAATAAAAACAACAGATATTACTAGTTTTGTTTTGTTTCACCCGTTTTGTTTTGTTCACTAAAACCGAATTGTTTTGTTTTCACCATTTTTGTATTGTTCACAAAAACCGAATTGTTTTGTTTTCACCATTTTTGTTTTGTTCACAAAAACCGAATTATCTCTTTGCCAGCTTATGGACCGGCAATTAATGTTTTAAATATAACGTGTCATTTCCAAATATCGAATATAATTTTCAAAACCTAACGCATAAAACTTATCCTTGTGACAATTCTCACCACTCACACTATACTTGATTATTTTCTATTCTAGCATACCAAGTGAAACTTGCAATTATAAGATGCTAACAGAGTAGTACCACATGCATCACAAATTGTACCTTCCTTAATTTTCCAATTTGATAACAACATATCATGTGACACTTGTTGTGTGTTTGGATTAGCTCGAAATCTGGTGTGTGGTTCCATTGGTTTCCACGATTCACTCATATAATCTTCTCTGCAAACACTGGACCCATCTCACTCTTACTCCCCCAATTTCAAAACCAAACGCATATGCTTAAATAAAGCTTCAAACCCCTTCACTCTCATCAATTTTCTTCACTTCTAATGGCGTCTATTTCAAGAATTTTCGCTAAAGATTGTAACTTTCAATCAAGTGTTGCTGTTGTTCATAGACCCAGATGTGATTTGCCATCAAGATTGATTCAGAATCATGTTTGTATGTTGTCGATTCACTTTTATGTTTGTGTTACTTCAACCAATTGCAAATGTTATGATGCATAAAGTTTCGATTTTTGTGCGAAATTGCAGCTTTAAGAAGGGGGGTTTGTTCATCTGATGATGGTAAAAGATGTTTGGCTATTCAGAATAAGAGATTCTTTCCTGCAATTCTTCAGTCTTTGGATTCAAGGTACTTATGGTTGTGTTATTGACATGATAAGAAGCTTAATTGCTTTAGGTTTCATTCTTTATTTTGTTATTCTAATCTGAAAGATGAATAAATGTTAATAGTAAGTCAACAAAAATACTGTTGAGTGTTATCTTGAAGGATGTTTGTTCATGTTGTTACTTGGTGTTTGCAGAGTTTTGTGTCATTGATATAATTTATTAGTAGTTTGATTAAGGGGGCATTTGGGATTGACTAGTTATGAAAGCTGATAAGCATTTGTGTTTGGATAAAGAAAATTACTAATCTAGTAATCTGCTATTATAGCCAACCATAAGAAGTCTGAGATAAGCATATCAGTTGTTTGGATAAAGAAAAGTGTTTATGCTCATATAGTTATATGCTTATTACAGGGTGAGTAAGTTGTTTTTGATAGGCAGTTTGAGGCTGCTTATTTTGAACTTTTTGTTATTAATGGGTTCAGAATAAGGAGTCCAAAACACCTGCTAAGGGGGTGTTTGGATGTGGTGTTTCAAGGTAATTATATGATATTGAGCAAGCATAATAGATATTCAAGTGTAATAAATTGTGGTGTTTCTAGATGTGCATCTGCTTCTTGAAGTTGAAACAATAAAAATGATGTGGATTTTCATTCCACAAGATCAAAGTACCCAATGGAATGATGGATATAAATTTCAAAAAAGAACCAAAAAATTGATTTAATTTGAGAAGGCTTTGTATTTATTTGAATTTTACTATTAATTCAACGATGTATGTTCAAGAAAATGTTACATTAATAAGGTTCTTTTGGCGTTTTGAACTAAATATTTGTTTAATTTTGTGGTTAGAAGTTCAAAAATTCAGTGCCAAGCAGCAACAAATGTACCAGGAGATGTTCCAACCAATGCAAATAACTCAAGTGGCATGTCAACATATGAAAAAATAATTGAAACTTTAACAACCCTTTTTCCTTTATGGGTATGTCAAAACAATGTTTTGATCACAATTTTAATATTTTAATTCTACTAACTGAAATTTTATGCTATTGACAGGTTATTTTAGGCACAATAATTGGGATTTACAAGCCTTCTGCCGTAAGTGTACCGTTTTGGATTATTTTGCCCCTTTACAGTAATGAAATTTAAATGGGCCAACCTGAAATAAATAGCAACGTATTCTCTCTTCATCTGTAATTGGTCATTAGACTTCAAAAATCTTTATTAAATCATTCTAACTTTCAAAAATATTATCTTATAAGAGCCGTTTTAACCTCTTGGAAACCGTATAGATACGGAATACCATCCAACTGTCATAAAAACTAGAGGTGGCAATTTCAACCCATTTACTTGCAAGTGGGTTGACTTTGGTTGTGTTTAAACTCAAATGGGTGAAACGGGTTGAAAGTCGCCCAAAGTCTATTTGTAATGCATACACCCTAAATTGTTTATTTGAAGACTTGAATAGTTATTATAATAATGATATTGTTTTTATATTCATAAATACTGCATCAATTGGTTTCAAAAAACTGAAATATAACAAACAAAATTTTTCTGCCCATTTCAATTTTTCCCCCTTAACTGGTTTAATTTGACCTATTACCCAACCCATATACCTTGTCACCTCTACTAAAAACTTTTCAACTTCATCTAATGCATATACTACACGCCTTTTTCAATTGAAAATTTTCCAAAATAATTTGAAATAGTATGTTGCTATTTATTGCAGCTTGCCTATCAAAATGTCAGTTAGTTATAGATTGTTTGAGTCAATATGTAGGTTACGTGGTTAGAAACGGACCTTTTTACCGTTGGCTTGGGATTTCTCATGCTTTCAATGGGACTTACACTAACATTTGAGGACTTCAGACGTTGTTTAAGGAATCCATGGACTGTAAGCATTTCCTGCCTTTTTTTCCTTTCTTTTTTTGTTAGTAAGTGTTCTCATCTATGTTGCATGTTAAATTATGAAACTTTTTTTCTGTTTTTCAGGTAGGTGTAGGGTTTCTTGCTCAGTACTTGATCAAACCCATGTTGGGATTCTTCATTGCAATGGTATGTGACTATGTCTATCGTTGTCGAGCATTAACTTAAAAAAGGAACCACAAAATGCACTCTTTGTGAATATTGAGGTCAAATGAACATAATTTCATCTTCAAATTAATGAGTTCCTCAAATATTTACAAAGCTGTAATAACCACATCAAAATATTTAACAGATGCTATGACTTGCACAATGTGGATTATAATTGTTGCTCCATAGGTTGTACTCATTGTAACTAAACAGGAAAATATTTGACCTTAAAAGGGTCAAACTGAACATATTTGAACAGTTGGGAGTACTGACATTCAATCCACCAAAGTAAATTTTCAAAAGAACAAAATGAGCATTAAAATTTGTATTTTCTTATACATTTATTGTTGTTTCGAGTTGTTTCACTGATATAAAAACTCGAATTTTGTATTAACAGGCTCTAAAATTGTCGGCCCCACTCGCAACTGGTTTGATTCTAGTTTCATGTTGCCCCGGGGGCCAAGCATCAAATGTTGCAACTTATATATCCAAAGGAAATGTAGCACTTTCTGTTCTCATGACAACGTAAGCTATCATTTTCTTGTTTAGTTTATTTTTTTGTTGTAGTGTATAATTCATATGTCCAAAATAACCCTTCAATGAGACAAAATGAATAAATATTGTGTTAGAAACTGGACCTAAGTGTTTTTAGAAAAGCAATTGCAACAGTTAGGTGGTTAACTGGATGTTTAGATATGTGTTTTCATAGTTATTATTGCCACTTCAAGAACCAGATAATCAGATTCATGTAATTAAAGGGTAGTTACAAACATATATGCTCAAATAAAAGTTTGCAGTGGCTACCCGCTACTCCTTACCTGCTTCTCCGAATCTTATTATTTCTGCTGTTTTCTCTTTGTTAAATCGCACACATTGTTGTTTTAGGTGAAAACATTTATTCTTTTGAATTTATGTGCAAAGTTATGAATATCGCCCCGACTAGTGGTTATATGAATAAAAAGAATCATAACAACCAATCTTTATGTTGTTTTTTACACGTGTTCAACTATCATCATTATTAATAAATAACAAGCACTATTGTATTAAGAAAAAAGGTTTAAGCTTTAGTCTTTATGACAGTTTATACAGGTGTTAGTTTCAACTATCAGGCTTTTAACAAACCTTACTGTTTCATTCATAAGGCCTTAGTCTGTTGAATATACGAGTAAAACTACAAACCCCATCTTCCCATTTAGTGATTATATATTTATATGAATAAAAAGAATCTTCACAAGCAATCTTTATGTTGGTTTTTATAGGTGTTCGACTATTGGGGCTATTATCATGACACCACTCCTCACTAAACTTCTAGCCGGTCAACTTGTTCCGGTTGATGCAGCAGTAAGTGGTCAAACTGCTAAGATCTGAAGTTATAACTTCTTCTGTAAGATGAAATTTGAGTTGATTTCTTATATTTATAAATTTTCTTTTAAATTCTTTTCAGGGTCTTGCCATTAGCACATTTCAGGTTGTGTTGGTACCCACAATACTTGGAGGTAGTTTAAAGTTATTTATATCTCAATTCAAGCTTCTTCTTAGCAATATTTACTAACCAAACCTAGTCTGAACTGAATATAAGAAAGCCAGACGGGTGGTCAAACATGTAAACGATGTGACCGATCAAAGGCATTGCCTAGAAAAAGTTTCATTGGTGCACTTAATGACCCATAAATTGTAGAAGCTAATATTTTGGGAGGGGCTAGTAAATGAAGTCTTCCCTCCAACTTTTGTAGTTAATTCAGGTTCTTGAAATCTTTGATCTAAAAACTTATTGGTATTACAAGTTGTAATCTCCCTACTTTTTTGAAGGGACCTTATCATTACTGTAAGGCCAAAGGGAACGTATTTATTACTGCAATTAAACTGGGTCATTGACTAAACTTTGCAACCAATTTATAAATTGTCCAAGCATGTTTCTTTTTTGTGTTGACAGTTTTGATGAATGAGTTCTTCCCCAAATTCACTTCGAAAATCATCACGGTGACACCTCTGATTGGAGTTCTCCTTACAACTCTTCTTTGTGCAAGCCCGGTTAGTCCTCAATTTGGCCTTCTATAGCTTCTAACCTAAATATCCAAATTGGGTGTGTTTGGATTTGCATTTTGAAACTTGTAACCTGATTATTGTGGGTTACCAGATTTTAATGTTTTGGATAAAACCAATCCTTTCAGTTTTTGAATAATCAATTTCATACCGTTTCCTAAGAGAACTAAATAATGTCGTGGTCATTGTACCGTTTATATCTTAAAATATTATAATTTCTAAATCCTCAAACATATGATTATCTTATTGTTACAACTTCAAACAACAAAAGCACATCCAAATATTATTTCTTACAACTCATTTTATTGATTTTCTGATTCTTTTTAGTCACTAAAATTGATTATTACATCCTCGGTCTTAGATTGGGCAAGTTGCTGATGTTTTGAAAACACAAGGTGCACAACTGCTATTTCCCGTGGCCGTACTACACGGTGCGGCATTTTTTCTTGGTTACGCAATTTCTAAATTATCATTTGGCGAATCAACATCTCGTACCATCTCCATAGAATGTGGGATGCAGGTAGTTTATTTTTCCATTACCTTTTTCATTTCATTGTGCTCCCCATCTTCTAAAGGTGGTAAAATGGGCAGGCTAGGTAACGTGTCAAAATAAAAGGTGAAAACGGGTAGTTTTTAGTACGGGTCGGTTTGACCCACAAGCACTTTTTGAACCTTTTCTGAAAGGGCAAATGACATAGAATACAATATACTTTTGGCTTTGGTCCGTTTTGGTAATTATACTATTTTATAAATTTTTTATAACCATATGTTTTTGAACAGAAATAAAGTTTTTTCTGTCCCTATTTGGTAACTAGATCTGGTTATTAAAGTTCCTTTTATCCTAAATGAATATTTTTTTTCATGCCAGGAAACATACTGCTATTCTATGACATTTCAAATACAATTGCATAAAGCTTTATATTTGCAAGAATAATATATTCTTCTAATTTCAAACAGTTTAGACCCATTTCCATTTGGAGAGAACCCAAATCGACCCGTTTATAACTAAATGGGTCAAAATGGCCACCTCTACAGTATCTATAATGAAGATTAAACACACAAAACAGAAATAACTTTCATTTTGTTTTTTGGATCTACACAGAGCTCTGCTCTAGGATTTTTGCTTGCTCAAAAACATTTCACAAATCCTCTTGTAGCCGTACCTTCTGCTGTTAGTGTTGTTTGTATGGCGGTATGAACCTTTCCCCTTTTCTTTAAAATCACAGTAATCGATTCTTTCCCGACCCTGAAAATAGTTTAATTTATCGCAATTTGATAAAATGCAGCTTGGTGGAAGTGCTTTAGCTGTGTATTGGAGGAACCAACCAATTCCTGCTGATGACAAAGATGATTTCAAGGAGTAAAAAAGCTTGTAACTTTATGTTTTCTTGTTTTTGAGTTTGCTTATTTTCAGTTTTCTTGGAAGAAAGATCGAACCTTAAGCGAATATGCACTTAATATTTTAAGACTGTTGTTGATTTATTCATGAATAGTAGGGATTTTGTTAGTCATTGTATGCTATTTGTATTGGATGGATGAAGTGTAGTGAATTCATTATCTGTGTTTATTGTTCTATATGTAAAGTGAAAACAAGTTCAAAAGGAAAATGGGTTATTTTACAGGGGTAAACTTGTGAGAGCAAATTTCTAGTTGACAGTATAGAGATCTAATAAATGTATTAGAAAACAAAGATAATAAGATTATAAGAATGACAACATATGTCAACAGCTAAACAATGAAACACCATACCATATCAGAAACAGAAAACTCAGACCAACACAAATGAACAATGTGTGTTTAACTTTTCAAAAAACAATTTTCTAAACATATTGATCCGATATGTTTATTTTTATCTACCTCTTAACGTAAATTTTGTTCAAACTTAAGGTCTGTTGGATTTAGTATATTTTTATTTTATTTTTATTTATGTTTTGATATATATTTTATTCAAAACCAACTCAGGTCAAATATAATATATTTATACTTCTTTTGTTTTTAAATTCAGTTTTGTTTTTTATTCACAACTTAATATTATTTAAATTTTGAATATAATATTGCAGTGCAGTAGTTTTCATTTACATTTCTGTGCAAATTTTATTCAGAAATTGACTCGTAAAAAGTGTGGTTATGAACCACTAAAACTTGTTAAATCCGATGGTAAATGAGTAAGTAAAATTTTCAACATGAAGATGTGACTTGTGATTGATTTTTGATTTTCTTTTCCTACTATTAATATATTATAATACTACAATTAGTTTCTAACATATTTTATTTATACTTATGTATAAATTTTATTCAAAATTTAGTTGTTCGAGATAATTTACAAGTTATCAAAGAACAACCATACAAGTCGTTAAAACTGTTTCAAGACTTCATTGTTTTACAGTTTTTTCTTTAACATCTAAAATATGATGTTTTCTAAAATTCTGGGTTTCTCATTCCAGCTTGTTTATTTCTACTAATGTTTCGACGTGTATTTTATTATTATTATTATTTTGCGCGGCGAATGCTAATTTGCAAGTCGACGAAAAAGAGTCTTGCAAATTTCAACACCCCGTCGCAACATGCAAGTTTGATCCACTAGTTATCATATAGTTTATATGAAATTACAAACTACGACTCTTTGACGTCAACGGTTATTTTCTGTCCCTTTGCACAATGCATTTCACATAAGAAATAGTAAACTTTAGCTTCTCTCAAGCCCGCGATAGTGTCGCCTGTTCCATGAAGGACCATGGCGTTGGTGGCGTTGCATGTGTCGTACGCCGATTTTGATGCTACTTTTCTGAGGGTATGTTTATTCTCATCATAGACAAATATCAATTGATCGCCTTTGATGAACTTCTTTCCTTTCTTCCATTCTTCATAATAATTAGGTTTCTGAGGCACAATCCACCCGTTAGCACCACCCACTACATACGTGGTAAACGCCATTATTGTTGAAAAACACATGTATGCTACCATGACGATCGTTATGACTGCGAGGTTCAACTTCTTACACTCCATATTTGATAGTGTAAATTCTTGATTCAAAGGGTTGTAAGGTTTGATTTGTATTTGTAGAGGGAAATATTAATCTTTTTTTGGTGAAGTAACAATATACTTTCTAATGTGATGGAATCTCACACTAAACTTCGTTTCTTTTGAACTTTTTTTGATTGGTATTCTTATTCTTTATGCCTTTATCATATTTTATCGGATTCACATGTTCAATGAACATTATATAAAGAACATTAAGAACGTCAGCGGGACGTCGCTACACATATATATTGTTCTTTGACCTAACAGGCATGTGCCAATAGTAGTTGTTACCTGACAACCTTTACTTCCTTTTTAATTTTTTTTAACTTTTACTTACTTTATATGAAACATGTTTAACAACGATTAAAAAAATCAAGGCTTATTGGATTTTAATAATCCCAACTTTTATATATTGGTCAGGATTAATCCCAACTCAGCAAATGTTTACGTACACTCCCAACTTTGAGCTTATTTTCCTGCAACGATATCTTACTAACTGAGAGTTAACACTGTTAGTTTTTTGATGACGTAAACTACTTATATGGCCAAAACACTAAGCATAAAGTTGAAATCAACTGTCGGGTCCATCAATCTGAAACTTCTGCAACTTTCAACTCATCAATCTTCACCTTCTAATTTGAACCACTTGACTGTTAAAGATAGATTTCAAGTGACGATTAATGCTAGACGCTGAAAAAAGGAGAGGTTGGGCGACGGCGGAGTTGAAAAATTACTCAAAGTTAGCCCCATTTCATCAAAAAAAACTAACGGGCGTTAACTCTCAGTTAGTAAGTGATTGTTGAAGAAAAATAAGCTCAAAGTTAAAAGTGTCTGTAAACATTTTCTGATTTAAAATTAATCTCGACCAATAAATAAAAGTTTGAATTATTAAAATCTAATATCCCTCAAATCAAATATAATCTATTGGGCTGAGCTATTCTCGATGATTGTCAAACTCATGTCCGATCCTTGAAACTCACCACCACTACTTGGTTCACTAGCACCCTTGTCCCATCTTTTTCTTCTTATTTTCTTATTTTATTTTTATCTCTAAACTTTTAAAAAAATGTTAGGTTTTATTATTGTTTATCTTTTTAGCTGCTTTAATTATGTTGTTTTTTTTTTTTTTTTCACTTTCTGTATTCTGTTTTATATCATAACTTTATCAAAATGTTTTTACTTTTCCTTTTTCTTATATTCTACATATATCCTTTTTGTGTAAGGTATAAAAAAATATCTACCTAAATTATAACAGAAATATTTTTAACTAATAAAAAAATCAAAGTCGGTGACAAACTAAAAAGCTAGTGTGCTTTGAACAGTAGCTCATGTGTCTTTTCTTTCTGGCGGTTTGAGGCACCCATCATCACACCCTGACGCAAGTTCGAGCCTGCACAACCACGGGTCAGCCGGTTCATTGCTATAATTCCACATATATTATTTCACTAATTTTTTTTAATTTAATTTAAATGCAAAAGCCACGTGTTATTTTATCTCCATTTCAAGTTTAATAGCAGTGTTTCCTTTTTCATAAAAGTTTCGACATTGTTGAGCTTTTTTTGTGTTTTAACATACTGTAACATGCATGCCTTAACATAAGTTCAACATAAAAGGTAAAATCGTTTTATCTTACTACTCTAATAAAAAGGTAAATGGGGTGCCATGTGTCAGCACCACAATCATTGGAATGACATGTGTTAGCACCACAATCATTCTCATCAATATTTTCCCGCCTCTCTCTTCTATTAAATAATTACCTTAATTACTAATAATATTATTTTAATACTTTTTAATAATTAATAAATTAAGAAAGAAATCTTTTTATTAAGGTTATATCTAAATAAATTGATATTTTTAAATTATCAAATTTGGGAGTTGTAATAAGAAAACATTTATAAATGATATTTTTAATACGGTTTGTTTTAAAACAAAATATTTATTTTCAATAAAAGAAATTTAAAAACAAAATTTTAAAAAGTTGATATTACCGTTTTTTTATTTCAGTCATATCATATCTTAGAATATCATTGTTTAATTAATAAATTTATTATATTAATATTTTATTTATTTAAACCGTGTAATACACGGGTTTACTAAAGCTAGTAATAACATATTTTCGAAAATCACCTTATTGAAACATAATCAATATTGAATATCGTATTGACAAAAAAACTAGAGTAAATTACATTTTTCATCCTATAGGTATATAGTAAATTTCAGATTAAATCTTTAAACCAAGGAAGTTACGTACTTTACATTTAAAGAACCTTGCACGTTTCATATTTTCCCTCTAATGAATGTTAATTTTGTTTGTTAAGTCACTTCATGTGTCTTGCACACGAGGGTAATTTAGTCATTATATTTCATACAAATATTAAAACAATAAAAATAAACTTAGACCCACTTAATCCACATCATCATCATCTTCACCATCCACCATCCACCATCCACCATCCACCATCCACCACCACCACCACCATCATCATCCGCCACCACCACCGCCCCCACGTCGTCATCGTCGTCATCGTCATCATCGTCATCGTCCACCTTAAATTATGATTTGAAACTCAAAATCAATTATACACATTCAAAAACCACCACCATCTCAACCTGCAAAACAACCACCACCATAGTCACCCCTATCAAACCCCAACCCACAACCACCGGACCACCACCATTGTCACCTCTGTCAAACCCGAACCCATGACCACCCAATTACCACCATCGTCACCTCCATTAACCCCAACCCTCAATCACCCGACCACCACTATCATACATCCATCAACCCCAACTTGCGACCAGCTGACCACCATCATCATCACCTCCATCACTGTAAAATGCCATCCCCTCTATAAGATCTAGATTTGTGTAATCAGAAATATTCCCTGATCTAGGGTTCTTCAGCCATAAGATAAAGATATAGGGAGAGGAGATGAGTGGGAGACATAACAGCTGTGAATGGTGATGGTGTTAAGGACATAGCCGGTGGTGGTCACCGGAGACATCGCCGGTGGTGGTCGCCGGAGACATCGCCGGTGATGGTCGCCGGAGACACGACTTTCAGATATAGAAATGGTTGAGAGAGAGAGAAAGTTGTGAGAATGAATGAGTGTAAGGTTACGTACTTTATATATTTTCTAATTTTCTTTTTAATATTAATTTTAAGTTTTAGGTCATTTTACTCTAACATGACAAGCACATGACTACTTTAGCATCAGAAATACAGTCGTTAGTGAGAATGACGAAATCTGTAAAAATTTTAAACATAAAGGACGTTTACTGTGATTTCCCTAGTTTAAGGAAGAACCCTGAAATTTGTTACAAAACTAAAGAACGAAAGTATAATTCACTCAAAAACTATAATGTTTGAGGTTTTTTAAAAACGTATCTAAGAACCAAAGGCCGGTGGTCTCTTGGTCTAGTAATGTCGAGAAATTCAGCACTGCTCGACAAAGGCCGATGTCTGCAACATCCTCTTATTTGATTCCATGCACACCGGCATGTAATGTTTATACATATCAAATTAGTGTGGGTTCGAGTCCTAAAAGGTGGGCAATAGGTGGGTGGATGTTTGTCATTCAAAAAAGGAACCAAAGGACAGGTAGGAACTCAACTTGGCGTTTGTTATAGATTCATTATCATTCTATTTTGTAACCTGAACATGCCATGTGTGATTAAGTTTTGATTTTCTTTTCCTGTCATTATTATTTTATTATTATAATTACTTTCTAACATATTTTATTTATGTTTCTTTGTAAATTTTAATCAAAACTAAGTTTCTCTGATAACAAAGCAGTAGGCAAGCCTTAGGACCATCCATACCTCTAAGCCCGATACTTTTTCCCCTCGGATCGGAGCGCATCACAGAATGCTTTGTGAATAGCCCTCTCTGTCTCATACCGATACCTGTCAGATTCCATAGCTAATGAATCTCTTTCTTTTTCAACTCTTTCCCGTCACGCAAGAAGATTTTCTTGCACAAACCTAGTAGTTATTTGTCCTGCCGATCTTGGGTGAACTGATGACACTGATGCTCCAAGACCAAGAGTTTTCACAGCCAAAGCTATTGAAGCTGCCCCCTCCCCTTCACTTGAATTCTAGCTTTCTGCTCTTCAAGAGTAAGATTGGTTCTTAGAGCTAGGAGTTGCCTTTCACAGTGAGATAGCCGACTTACTATGATTTGATGGCATTCTATCTAATAAAGACAAAGAAAGTAGGAAGTAATGAAAGAATGGATTGAAGCCGATCTTAATCTTAATAAAGATGGACCACTGGCCGCCCGAGGCCTAATCTCTTTCACTGAAGCTTAGCCCTTTTTTGAGTATAATAAATAATATACAAGTCATCAACACACAAACGTAAAATTCGTTAAGTTGTTTCAAGACTTCAATGTTTTTACAATTTTATTCCCTTTAACAACCTCTAAAATATGATGCGTTATAAAGTTCTTGATTTATTGTTACAACTTGCTTATTTTAACCAATGTTTCAATGTGTTTGCATGGTGAATATTAAGCTGCAAGGCGTAGAAATTAATAGAGTGTTACAAATTTTAGCACCTTGACGCGCTTTGTTAACTAGTTATCATATAGTTTATATGAAATTACAAACTACGATTCTTTGACGTCAATGGTTATTTTTTGGCCCTTTGCACAATGATGTTCACATAAGAAATAATAAACTTTAGCATCTAACAAGCGTGCCCTCGTGTAGGTCGATTTATGAAGGACCATGGCATTGGTGGTGTTGCATGTGTCGTACGCCGCCTTTGATTCTACATGTTCGAGGGTATGGTTTCCCACTTCATATAGAAAATACAAATTATCACCTTTGATGAAATTCTTTCCTTTTTTCCATTCTTCATAATAATTGGGCTTTGGAGGCACAATCCACCCCTTAGCACCACCAACTACATAGGTGGTAAAAGCCATTGTTGTAAGAAAATACATGTATGCTACCGCGATGATCATTATGACCAAAAGGTTTAACTTTTTATACTCCATATTTGATGCTATAAATTCTTGAGTCAAAGGTCATAGGGTTTGATTTGCATTTGTAGAGGGTAATATCAATCTAATTTTGGTAAAGTAACAATATACTTTCTAATGTGATGGAATCTCACACTAAACTTCATATATTTTGAACACTTTTGATTGTTATACTTTTATTTTATGTATTGATAATATTTTATTAGATTTATATGTTGATAAAACATGTCACACCCTAAGTTTGGGCCATCCAGGGCTGTGTAAACTGATCGATATCATTTTAATTTTATTCGATAAATCATTTTCAAATATATATTTGGCAGCCATATTTTAATTAATAACATAGAAATTATGTTAAATCTCAAAACTAAATTATTTATTGATTCATAATATTGTTTTATAAAATCTATCTATATTTACAAGACACAAGATTCTTTCCTAGGGATGTGTCCATCTCAGCTCTAATCTTGTGATATTCTTCAATTGACACTAGATACACCTACTGAGTTGATATTGAAGCGCAATCTAGTGTCAGTCTTAGTTCATTTATTCTTACCTATAAAAGGTTTAAAACTTTAACATCAGCAATAATGCTAGGAAATAACATTTATCAGACCCAAATCATTTTCATAAGCAAAAGAATGTTAATTTAAGATTAACCATGTTAGGTCCATAGGATGAAATACATATCAAGATCTTTCATTTTACTATAGTAATAGTTTGTTATTGGGTCGCCAGTAGGACCGTCAATGCCTAGGGAGTCATGATCTTTTGGGCACCAGACCATTACTAGCCATGTTTAGGTATATTACCCACTTTAGGATTCTACCTGTCACATGTGTATCAATTCTGATCAGACCATATCTATAATCTTAGTTTGATGATTGTCTTGCATTTCATCACCATGCGTTAATAAATTAACTATAACTCATGCTGGTTTTATAGATTATGGTAAATCTTAAAGATTCCCAAGTTTCATTTTCAAAAGACAAAAAGTGGAGTCCCCTCGCCTACCTACATTGACTTCCTTGCCTTACGAAAAGCATTTCTTGTTCTTAGGTTAGCTGCAAATGGCTAAAGCAGTTATTTACTTATTTTATAAACGTCTTCTAGAAACTTCGAGTAGTTTCTAATATTCGACAATCGAGTGTTGGGTCGAGAGTCGAGGAGGAGGCTGACACGTAAACCGAGGTTAACTATGTGAGATTTGATAAGTGAAATGTGTGAGAAATAAGCTGAAAACTCACCCTTTTATAGGTGAGGTCGGCTAGTGGATGCAGCACGCATCCTCTGGGCGATGCATCATGCATCGTGTGTCACCTCTACATGTGTGACACATGTCGCGCATGCATTGTCTCGAGCCCCTATTGGCGATGTAGCTCGTATTTAAAGCCGATGTGGTCCACAATGGTGTCCACGATTCCGTCACCTGCCTATTAGTCAGCATCCACATGTCGTCTTTGCATGTTCTTTAGCCAAGTCGATACCCCCCACATCCATTCTCTGATGCGGGCCACATCAGCCCTAATTTCCCAAATTTTGATTTTTTCTTAATTTTTCTCTACTACACTATTTCTTTAAGATAAAAAAAATCAACCTGACTTAACAGCTCAACCCCAACCAAGGGTTGTCGCCCTCGAACCCCCGCTATCAAATGGATGCTTTGAGTCTGGATTTCAAAAGTGTTACAAAACACTATGTAAAAGCCATTGGTGTGAGTTCGAGTCTCAAAAGTGGGCAATATGTGGGTGTGTTTTCATAGTTGGCATTTTGGTTTAGTGACATGGGAGTGATGGTTTAAGCTTATGATCTATAAGGTCTTAAGTTCAAGTCGGACTCAATTCCTAGTTTTCTCGTAAATGGTGTTTCGGGGTTCGTTAGGTCTAGAGCTTTGAAATCTATATGGACAGTCTACATTACGTTTCAAGAAGGCTCGATCGAGTATCAGGGGTAGTTCCAAACATCGTTAAACAAAAGGTGGGTGTATGTTGGCCATTCGTTACCGTTATCATTACCGTCACCGTTTCCAATTTATCTTTCGTATTTTTATCTAAATCATTATACTGATTCGAATCACATCAGCAAGTTCGAGCAACATAAAAATATCATAACCTCAAAATCCTAATTCGTCAATTTTACAACGCGATCACCCCCAAGGTCAACATCAACATGTAAGAAATGTTAATTGAGTTTTCTATGCGTACCTAGTACATGTACATAAATTTTTTTATATGCATTCTAATTTTTTTTTCATCATAGATAGAAAGTCACGTGGCACTATAAAAGTTCTTTTTATTAGATAATATGGATAAAGATAAGTGTAGAGGTGTTTAAAAAGTCTAAAATCCAAATAAAAAACCATAATCCATTCTGTAACCGAATCCAAACTCTTTATTCGGATTTCGGATATCATAATTTTTTATTCGGATATCTGATTAATCCGAATAAGAAGTCAACTATATGTCTAACCCAACCCTTATTACCCCAACTCAATACTTAAGAGTTTTTACATATTCCAATCCTCTAATCCTAATCGATTATGCAATAATCAATTGGGTAGGGTTATACTAAAATGATGTTTAATCTAAAAAGCCTAAGAAGGATTGTGAGCTTGACACGTGTCCTTTTATTGTTTTAAAGAGAATGACATTTTGGTCATTGTGTCAAATACATTAGCTCATTGTGTCTTATACGTTCATTATGCCAAATATCAGTTCATTGTGTCATATATTTTACATCATTTGTATGTGTATTAATCATTGTGTTTTACGTTTTAGATCATTTAGTGTTATTTTTTTATTGGTTTTATAGATTATAGACTTGTTACCTATCATTGTGTTTTACGATTAGAAGATACAATAATATACTTTCATCAATTGTCACACCCCGACCGACGGCGGAATCATCGGGGCGGACGAATGGGAGACGATTGCTCATAGCACATGGAACTAATTAAGTTGAAATAATATTAAATGTCATTTATCATTGAACATTACAAGACAAATAAGTCCATACGATACAAGAATTTCAAACAAAGAAATAACATATTTAGTTAAACTAGGTCCAAGTCTTATATGAGCACAAGAAGATCTTCAAGCATCAACCTGAAACATGTTAAAAATAAAAGAGTCAACTATAAAGTTGGTGAGTTCCCATGGTTTAACACACACATATATGTATATATATATAAAAGGGTTACAAGTAGCAATTCATGTCCATGGTTACAAGTTAGCAAGCTTATAGAACACATACAGTTACAACCAAACCTCGACTTGATTACAAGTATATAAGATTGGCTAAGTGTACTTGGTTCCCATGATGAACAAGCATACGTCATCAGGAGTCGGCAATACATCGACTTTAGCACCAAATAAGCTTGTCAGGCCCAAAGATCTAAGACGTCGCCAGGCTAGCAATAGTTAATGATTGTAAACAAAATATGTATCTCATATAAGACTTACAATAACACAAATAACCATGTCAAAAAGGTAAAGATGAATTGCATGTGCATTTACAAGTATCAAGATGTTTACAAGTGTAAGTTGATAAAGTTAACATGTTTCACCCCAAAAGGTGTGAAATAAAATAAAAGGGGCATGAAGAACTCACATGGAAGACTCACAATAATAGTGATGGTTGTAGAGTACATAAGAAAGCTTGGATGTCAAGAGTCAAATGTGATATCCTAAATGATAAAGAAAACAATAAATTGAGGTTGGAATACATTACAAGAAGTTAGGACGCTTAGGAATGCCAATAAGCGAAAGGTAGATTGATAAACGATTATTGTACCAATTTTAGATTCTGGACAGAATGTTTCGTACATGTTTGAACAGGTTTTTAAAATAGCAAACGGTTTCATAAAATTATAAAAATTTATATTTGACTAGTTTAAAGTCTCCCGGACAACTTTCGTTCAGAAACATTTTTATGAAAAGATTCGTAAATAGGTCAAACAAGCAACACAAGACAGAAGGTGCTGAAATGCGCACTTATCTTGTGAAGGCTATTGTTGAGTCGTCCGATTGAGTTTGAAGACGTATAAACTGTCGTTGAAAAGGTAATTCAATGGAATTAACATTGGAGTCTGAGTTTACTCAAATTTAGTTTGTTATGATCAAGTTGTGGTCGGTTGAAGTAAGATAATATTCTGCCAGAATTGTAGTAAGGCACTTATGTGCACTTTTAAAATTGTTAATACATGAAACGGGTTAGAACAATTTATTATGTCAATATATGGTATATTAGTCTTCATTTGAGTTATAAAAATATTCTAAGACTTTAGCATAGCCATCATTTAGAACAATAATCTTGTGGAATAACCGAATACGGCGGCATAGCCGTCCATATGCAAACGGGATTCTTTCTTTATATTAGTGTGTTGTTAGCTTGATTTAGGAATGTTAGTGATTGTTATAAGGTTAGTGATTATTAAAATGTTAATGATAAAATGATAATGATTAAAATAAAAAGAGATTTGGTAGAAGAAAGAACAATAGTAATAACATAAAGTCATGAGAACAATTGGATGTTAGGATGATTGAAATATATAATATAAAATCAATAAAAGATTACCTTAGTATTAAGAATTCTTGAAATTTCTTGTAAAATAAAATTCTTCAAATTGATCATAACCAATGGATGAAAGAAAGATATGAGAGTGAGGTTTTTAGAGAATGAGCAAATGAAAAGTGAGGCCTAAGCCTTGCTTTTATACTTGAGGTTAGGAGGAGGTTATGAATGGTGTTAATGGTGATTTATAAGTCTTTTAAAAGGAGGTTATGATTGGAATTTGAAATAAATATAAAATTAAATAATTTAAATAAATAAAAGAATAATTATAATTTAAAATTTAAATTCTTGAAGACTCTAATTTTAACAACTTTTTTATAAAATATTTATAGACTTTATAAAACCAATTTGAATAATCAATCAAATTATTTATTTGTTAATCTTTATAACTTTTATAAAACTTGTAAACTTTATAATTTGATTACTTATTTTCAATATTTAAAATTCATAATTACTTATAAAACTTTATAAGTTTAATAAAATTCATTTTATAACTTTATAAGTTTTAATAAGTCTTTTCCATTTAGTTATTTGTTGTAGCATCATTAATAAACTTTATAATTTTATGAAAAAGAATTATTTATAAATCAACAAGTTATTATAAGTTGTTTAAATGATAAATTGAATAAATCAATTTAAACTACACGTATAATCTATATAATTCATTAATATAAATAAAATAAGTTAAATAAATAAATTCATATCGTAATAAAGTTCGATTTTAGTTCGGGTTCGGGTTTATAACTTGAAATGGCGGATGTTACAGTCTCCCCTACTTTAAGAAATTTCGTCCCGAAATTTAATCACGAGAAGATTGATTTCCAATATATGAGGAGACTTGAATTTCATTTCGTGTTTGCAAGTGAACTTTTGGGAACGTTTAAATTCAATAAGTTTGGTTATGGTGTTTTGCTACGCTTAAGTTTGTTAAGTTTCATAGTTCATGATCTCATGTGTTTCTTGACAAAGGTACAAGATCATTAGTTTAGGATTTCAATTGATAAACTTTTATATTCGAGATGGTTCAAGACGATTAGGAAGGTTTTGCCATGAGGGACGCACTAGGTATTAGTGTGATACGAGGCTCGGAGATAAGTTCAGGATGCTTTTGGATGGGATATGGAATTTATAAGAACTTCTCAAGGAAACAACTTTTACGGGGTTTTTGGATGATCGATTCTTGTTTAATTATGTCTTTGAGGTTTCAAAGTTTTATTAGCTTAAATTTGATATGAGATTCGTGTTTGTTATGATTAAGGATTCAATTTAGAATAAGGGCATCGTTGTAATAGGTTTTCAGGATAAGTTTGGTTTTGAGGAGAAGACGTTTAGAAAGTTTTTAAGGGTCATTAAGAAAAATGGCTAATGAGTTTTAAGATCCAAAGAGACAAGATTAAAGATAAAAGGTTTTAAAATAACAAGATGTTTCGAGTGTAACGTTCGGTCTACAAACCAAAGCATTACGTTGACTTATCAAAGTATTATGTCAACTACAACCTTAATGAAGACATGCGTACCTATAAGCGGACACTCACCCCTAAGGGTTCCCAGGTAAGGTAAACGGATCCATCGGTTGATTTGGATTTATATGAATACCTTGCCTAGACAGAACACCTCGAGATACAGGCATCACGCTCTTCCAGCATTACATGTTTCAAGTTGTAGGACACAAACTTTGACGAGACTTGAAAATCACGAATAACGATTCAAAGCTCATTTTGAAAACCATTTGATTTAGGCACATAAGGCCTTAGAATATGATTTAAGATACGTGTGTGCATTGATAAGATTCAAGGTATAAGCATAAACACATAAGGCATATAATCACATAATCAAGTATAAACACATAAGACACATAAAATCCTATCTAAGCATATGAAATACATGAGAGGAATCATGTGTGAAGGTACTTAGTTATAGTCTAGGTCATTCCATTTCTAATAACCTAAATCCCTATAACCATGGCTCTGATACCAATCTGTCACACCCCGACCGACGGCGGAATCATCGGGGCGGACGAATGGGAGACGATTGCTCATAGCACATGGAACTAATTAAGTTGAAATAATATTAAATGTCATTTATCATTGAACATTACAAGACAAATAAGTCCATACAATACAAGAATTTCAAACAAAGAAATAACATATTTAGTTAAACTAGGTCCAAGTCTTTTATTAGCACAAGAAGATCTTCAAGCATCAACCTGAAACATGTTAAAAATAAAAGAGTCAACTATAAAGTTGGTGAGTTCCCATGGTTTAAACACACGCATATATGTATATATATAAAAGGGTTACAAGTAGCAATTCATGTCCATGGTTACAAGTTAGCAAGCTTATAGAACACATACAGTTACAACCAAACCTCGACTTGATTACAAGTATATAAGATTGGCTAAGTGTACTTGGTTCCCATGATGAACAAGCATACGTCATCAGGAGTCGGCAATACATTGACTTTAGCACCAAATAGGCTTGTCAGGCCCAAAGATCTAAGACGTCGCCAGGCTAGCAATAGTTAATGATTGTAAATAAAATATGTATCTCATATAAGACTTACAATAACACAAATAACCATGTCAAAAAGGTAAAGATGAATTGCATGTGCATTTACAAGTATCAAGATGTTTACAAGTGTAAGTTGATAAAGTTAACATGTTTCACCCCAAAAGGTGTGAAATAAAATAAAAGGGGCATGAAGAACTCACATGGAAGACTCACAATAATAGTGATGGTTGTAGAGTACATAAGAAAGCTTGGATGTTAAGAGTCAAATGTGATGTCCTAAATGATAAAAAAACAATAACTTGAGGTTGGAATACATTACAAGAAGTTAGGACGCTTAGGAATGCCAATAAGCGAAAGGTAGATTGATAAACGATTATTATACCAATTTTAGATTCTGGACAGAATGTTTCGTACATGTTTGAACAGGTTTTTAAAATAGCAAACGGTTTCATAAAATTATAAAAATTTATATTTGAATAGTTTAAAGTCTCCCGGACAACTTTTGTTCAGAAACATTTTTATGAAAAGATTCGTAAATAGGTCAAACAAGCAGCACAAGACAGAAGGTGCTGAAATGCGCACTTATCTTGTGAAGGCTATTGTTGAGTCGTCCGATTGAGTTTGAAGACGTATAAACTGACGTTGAAAAGGTAATTCAATGAATTAACATTGGAGTCTGAGTTTACCCAAATTTAGTTTGTTATGATCAAGTTATGGTCGGTTGAAGTAAGATAATATTCTGCCAGAATTGTAGTAAGGCACTTATGTGCACTTTTAAAATTGTTAATACATGAAACGGGTTAGAACAATTTATTATGTCAATATATGGTATATTAGTCTTCATTTGAGTTATAAAAATATTCTAATACTTTAGCATAGCCATCATTTAGAACAATAATCTTGTGGAATAACCGAATACGGCGACATAGCCGTCCATATGCAAACGGGATTCTTTCTTTATATTAGTGTGTTGTTAGCTTGATTTAGGAATGTTAGTGATTGTTATAAGGTTAGTGATTATTAAAATGTTAATGATAAAATGATAATGATTAAAATAAAAAGAGATTTGGTAGAAGAAAGAACAATAGTAATAACATAAAGTCATGAGAACAATTGGATGTTAGGATGATTGAAATATATAATATAAAATCAATAAAAGATTACCTTAGTATTAAGAATTCTTGAAATTTCTTGTAAAATAAAATTCTTCAAATTGATCATAACCAATGGATGAAAGAAAGATATGAGAGTGAGGTTTTTAGAGAATGAGCAAATGAAAAAGTGAGGCCTAAGCCTTGCTTTTATACTTGAGGTTAGGAGGAGGTTATGAATGGTGTTAATGGTGATTTATAAGTCTTTTAAAAGGGGGTTATGATTGGAATTTGAAATAAATATAAAATTAAATAATTTAAATAAATAAAAGAATAATTATAATTTAAAATTTAAATTCTTGAAGACTCTAATTTTAACAACTTTTTTATAAAATTAGACTTTATAAAACCAATTTGAATAATCAATCAAATTATTTATTTGTTAATCTTTATAACTTTTATAAAACTTGTAAACTTTATAATTTGATTACTTATTTTCAATATTTAAAATTCATAATTACTTATAAAACTTTATAAGTTTAATAAAATTTATTTTATAACTTTATAAGTTTTAATAAGTCTTTTCCATTTAGTTATTTGTTGTAGCATCATTAATAAACTTTATAATTTTATGAAAAAGAATTATTTATAAATCAACAAGTTATTATAAGTTGTTTAAATGATAAATTGAATAAATCAATTTAAACTACACGTCTAATCTATATAATTCATTAATATAAATAAAATAAGTTAAATAAAGAAATTCATATCGTAAGAAAGTTCGATTTTAGTTCGGGTTCGGGTTTATAACTTGAAAATGGCGGATGTTACATCAATCTAGTTTTCAAAACTTATAATGTTTATTTTTGTTATTGTTTTTAATAGATTATATAAACTTGGTATTATTCATTGTGCTTTACCATTAGAAATATACAATAATGTTATTCAAAAATGTATTTTTCAAAACTCATATTATTCAAGATAACACAATGATGATCAAAAGACACAGTGAGACATTGTGTTATTTTGTCATTGTTTTTAATGTATTAGATTAATTAGTTATTAATTTATTATTGTATTTTACATATTAGAGATATACAACAATGTTATTCCAACATTATATTTTTTTAAAATTTATCATTTTAGAAAAAACACAGTAGTATTCAAAATTAACATTATAACTAACAAAAAGACACAATGAACTGCAATAAATACACAAAGACGATATGAGCTTAAACTTTTAATTTTATATTATCTTTTTATATAACAATATTGTACTCGTTCTAAAGATAAAAATTATTTGTTTTTACGGTGTAATTTTTATAAAAAATAATTTTGTATATAAAAGTTATGAATGTTTTTAAAAAATTGGAAAACTTGAAAAAAGTCAACAAGAATGGTTATTCCTAAAATACTTATCTAATAAACTTTTTCTACAATTTGATCTCAACCATTGATTAAGAAAATGGATGGTTAAATTTACTTTTTAGACTTTTTAGTTTTAGAAGACTTTCTATTTGAACATTTCTCTAATCAATTGTTATTCTAAATTAGAGGTTCTAATATTTGGATTTTATATAATTACCTTCTTTCAATTTTAAATTTATTTTTAAGATAAATTTGTACTTTTTGGTTTTATATCTTTTATTCTGATTTAAGCTTATAAAATGTAAAGAATAAAAAAAAGTTGGCCAAAAAATAGGAACAACAAAATAGGAAAATTTGTTATTTGTTTTTTTTCGGATTACTCGGATAAATTCGGATTATTCGGATTTATTCGATTCCGATTCGAATGGAATTAGGATAAATATATCCTTATTCGGATTGGATTGGATTTCGGATAGGGTTATGAAATTTTCAAATCCGAATAATCCGTTGTTGATCCGATTGACATCCCTAGATAAGTGAACATCAACTAAGAAGTACGAGAAAAATATAGAAAAATTACTCAATGTCATAAAACTATAGAGATTAAAATAATTTTTTATTTATGGATAAATTAAAGCCTTTGGGTTGGTGTTCAACCATTCATGATTAAATTGTATGTTAAAAATATTTCTATTTAATATTTAAGAACCACAGAACATATATTGTTATATGATATAAATTCGTTATAAATATACTAGCTATGATTCTTTGACGTCGAGTATGACTTTATGGCCCTTTGCACAATGAAGTGTGCAAATGACATATCTAATACCAGGGTCCTGAAGTCTGTAAAGATGGCCACCCCATTTACTGACATTCTCAACGCCAGTGGTATTGCATGTGTCGTATTCTGCCTTTGATTTTACTGTTCCGACGGTATGTTCGTAATCTTTGAATAAAAAATGGAAATGATCCCCTTTTATGAACTTCTTTCCCTTCGTCCATTCTTCATAATGATTGGGTTTTGGAGGCATAGTCCACCCGCGAGCACCACCAACTACATAGCTAGTAAAAGCCGCCACGGTGGAAAAATGCATATATGTCATCGCGACCGTCGTGACCATCACAATATTCAACTTCAAAGATGCCATTCTTGAGTGAGGGGTTGTAGGGTTTGGTTTGTATTTGGAGAGGTTAATATATAAGAGTGAAGTATTGGTTTTTAAACTTGAATTCACACTAGTTTTGAGTTCTCTACTATCTCTTTCTTTTTGGGTAAGTAACAATATACTATCTAAATTGATGGAACCTCATACCAAACTCTATATATGTATTTTAAACTTTTTTTATTATTAGCCTTTTGATGTATACTATTCTAGCATAAAAAGTAAAACTAATTAACCAGTATGTTAATTTACGAAATGAATGAACAGTATACCAGGGTAATATGTAATTTTGTTAGTGTATGCGCGGCTGAGATTTAGGTATCCACGATGATTTGGGGTATTCTTTCTCTCTCAAATTTATAATAACAATATATATTTAAGAACAATCTCATTAAGACATTACAACCCAAGTAACGGATATTAGGTTGAATTTTAGGTAAAAGGACATTGAGATACTTTTTTGGTAAATCAATGTCACATAGAAAAGTAACGAACTTCCTTAATCATTTATTTGATGATGATCAATGTAAGAGACTATAGGACTCTAACGGGTCTTTATATTTTTTATTGGAACGGGGTGACTTGGTTCAAACCATCGTGTATGCTCGTTGGTTGGTTTAGATAAAGAAGTCGCAATTGTTTGGTTTAAGTCGGTTCAATGCAAGGTTTGTAAAGTATAAACAGTTGCAAATGATGATTATCAAAGGGTTCAACTTAGAATGGTTACATCACTAGTTGAGATTGATCCTTTAGAAATGGTTAGCAAACTAAGTAGAAAGTGGAGATTCTTGTATAGTCAACACAGGATATGTGATTTGTTGAGATTTTCATTAAAAGTAAAGTGTGTACATATAATATACACACACATTGATTTACGTCAAAGCAAAACACTGATTTCATCCTATAAATTTGTTATAAATTGTTGGTAACATTTTTATGTACATTCATATGGTTGTCGGATTATGGGCATAGCAAGTATCACACACGATTCGGCTCACATCCCCTTGTTTATAAAAAGGGCTTCCACTTGCGGAAGGAACCTCGGTCATGCTCTCTCACGAGTCCACAACAACGTTTCTGTTCACTCTTGCTTCCTCTCGACAACATCCTTCTCTCCTCCTCTTTATATACTCTCATCTATATTATACATGTATATCATACATATCATACGAACAATATTTTAATCATGATACAGGATTAACTTGATTATCGAAGGGTGTCCCCTTGGGTCACCTTCTAACGGGTTCTCTGTAGATGAGGACTCGGAAAAGGCTTAGGAATTGGGATACTAGACACGGTCCAACCGACACACCAGAGTAGCAGCAGGTGTATAGTATGTTTTGGGTGTATAAAGGGACGGAGAGAAACACTATTAGAAGAGAACAAAGCATGAGAGTCTAACACGAGCCTAGGTTGTCCAAACGTTTTTGTTCATTGTGATCTCAAGAAAAGCAAAAGCAACCACTTGGTTTCATCGACTCAAAACGACCAAATTTAAACTATGTATACGTATCTTCCATTTTTCCTTCTTCATTTTGTTTTTTTCTGGAAACAATAAGTTACAGCCAGAATGTTTAAGTGCCCAGTTTTTAAAGTGATTATCACCACATTTACAAATCAAGACATGATGATAAGCTCTAACAAAGATGGACACATAACTCGGTTTTCTTGCATCAACTTTTTACATATTTGTTAGACTTGCACATCGCTGAGGACATGATTGGTGATAAGAATTCTTACAGACTTTGGATAAAAGTTAGGATTTTAGGGAGCGTATAGATTTTGTTCTTTTTGGGGCTTTGTGTCCTGGGTTGTGCTGCACTTATGTTGCCTTCAATTGTAAGTGTCAGTGTTAATTACTTTCTAAATTTGTTTCTAGTCTTAGATGTCAAGATGCGCCTTTAGTTAGGTGTGTCTTTAATCTTAGATGTGTCTTCAATTTAGGTGTGTCTTTAGTCTTAAGTGTGCCTCTTAGTCTTTAGTTTTAGGGACTTCTATGCCTTTCTACTATACATTATGGTCTGATACTTGTTTTTAATTATATGTTTATGTACTTTACTTGAAACAAAAAATTGAGTTGAGATCTCTCTAAGAGTAGTCTCTTTATACAATAGGATATAAGTGTAAAGTTTACAGTCGTGATCATCTCATCTCCCCTTACCTTACTATTGAGTGGATTTTTGTTGGGTATGTTTGTTTGTTTATTTTCGCTCCAAAGAGTCATATCACATTAGTCAAACACCGCAAAACTAACTGAAACACATCAAATAGCATCAAAAAGATCATAAAATTACTTGTAACAAAACACAGTTTGGTAATTACCTTGTTTATGCTACAAAAAAATTAAATAAAAAATAAAAACTATTATATCAAACATGTAGCACATAAGTGAAATAACTTCTGGAACCACGTCATGGTGCATACATAGAACCAAATCATTAACATCAAGGAAGAGTATCATATTATTAAATCTTTCTTCTTAGCATAAGCATGCATAAGTATACGTATGCTGCTAGATGTCTACAACTAACAAAATCCATTCATTTTTCCAATAGTTCCTACAAGAAAATGAGATATAGGATTCAGGGATACCTCAAATGCAGGAAAAGATCCCAAAGTTTTCACCTTTTTTTCTTTTTTGAATTTGATGTTTACTCCATCACAACTTTGGCGCCAACATTTTTCATTTTCTCGATTATTTGTTCGGCTTCTTCTTTAGTCACTCCTTTCTTGAACACCACAGGTGCTTTTTCAACTAAATCTTTTGCTTCTTTAAGCCCAAGATCAGTAAAACTTCTCACTTCTTTAATAATCTTGATCTTTGAAGCTGCTTCAAATGAGTCAAGTTTCACATCAAAGACGGACTTTTCAGGCTTTGACTCTTCTTTTGCCGCAGTTTGACCTTTTGCCGCCACACCTGCTACCCCAGCGGCTCCTGGTCTCATCACTGCCACAACTGGCGGCTCTTTCATACCCATCTTTTTCATCATTATTGAGGAAAGTTCAGCTACTTCAACTAATGTGAGTGATGACATTTCATCTACAAGCCTCCATACACGCTCTGTTGGTGGGCTGCGGTGTTCAGTTGGGTCAAATGTTGCAGGGTCATAATCTGTTGGGAGTCTCCTTTGGTCGATCTCTACTTCTTCTTCTTCGTCCACTTGTTTTGCAGGTTGACTAAACTTTCTAGTCAAACCAGTTGACTTTATAGAGTTGAGTGCAATAATAGGAGAATGCATAGATTTTGAACAGAACCCATGTGGTAAATGATTCCTAAGCCTTAAAAACAAACTCATTTTTTAATATTTATGATCACCCGTTTAGTTCTCAACTTGGCCTAATTATAACCCATTTGCTAGCACTTGTGGAAGAAACTCTATTTCTGCAATAATAAAAATAAAATTAGGGGTATGATGATGCTATAGAACTTCAGAATTGCAATCAAATGAGTAGGCTAACATCAATTCAGATACTATGAATTACATACATATATATGAACAAACAGATATGACGCACTGCAGCAGCTAAAAATATACAATGACAACAATCATGATTCAAATATACTTGCTGTCGCTTAAGAACTGACAATTTCTTCACAACAGTAGTAGCAAAATGTTGCAACCAAACTCTTGATATTCAAGAAGAGAAAGAAAGGTTATCTGGATAAACTGGTGAATGAATGATTGTTATTTGTTTTGTACCCAATGACCAGTTTTAGTGACTAGGAAACTACCATTTTACCCCCTCTATACGGAGCAAGTGTCAAATGCATAATAGCTATTTAGTTGGTGTAATAATTATCAATTTAAATGCAAGAATTATTCAGATAAAATTATTGTATGCATAAATGTGATACAAAACTAGATATAATAATAGTATCAAATCAAGGGTACTAACAATCGAGATTTAATCAAAGTCGTGACCCAAACAAGAAGTATAAGATCTGGGTTGCAGTGAATTAAGCAAAAAATTCAGGTCAAACATGTTGCATGGATGGAAATATTTGAAAGTTCCAGGGTATGCGTGGCACAAAGCTTTAAGAGATTTAGCTTTTGTTTTCTAAATAATAAGCTCTCACTGGAAAAAAATTTTGTTTGGATGACATAGCTTATGATTTGATTTTGGAAAAATAAGCTTGAAAGAAATGCTACTTTAAGTAGCTTTAAGAAAAACTAGAACTTTTGATAGAGCAAAATCATCAGTTTACACTTAATGGCGGGTTAGTGGTTAGTAGTTAGTACTTAGTAACACCAAGTTAGTAATTATTCGCCAATGCCAGGGCTACAACCCAGGACCTCCAAGAGAGGCAAAGCCTCCCACCCCCCTTGGACCATTAGACCAAGAGATCATTGGCATCAATTTACACTTGCTTAATCATGTTTTACCATCTGGGGTTTTAATATATGTGTGTGTCCTTTTATTTCATTTAAAACTTCTCATCTACAACTACACCTATTTTTTGCCAAACACTTGTATAAAACAGACAGTTGTTACTCAAAGCTCCAACCAGCAGCTACCAACAAAATTCGCCAAACATTCCCCTACTCTCAGAGCATAATGCTATACGTAAGTCGTAACTAAATCACTCAGTCAACATATCAAACCATTTAAAGTACATAATCCAATACAAAATGTAATGATGATGCAAAATTAACAAACAATTAAAACATAGTAAAACCAATGTAGAAGAATACTACAGACTACAGATGATCAATAAGATTATTAATAATGCTTGAACCAAAGCCCAAGATTCAGAGAGAAAACGAGACAGGAAGGGCAAACTAAAATTGGTGATACCGAATATGCAAACTTAGATTCGGATAGAAAACTACAAACCCTAATTTTAGGTAGAACAATTAGCAGCTACATTGGTTTGTAGTTCTACCTAAAATTAGCAGCTACTTGATAAAAAGGCTGAAATGTAAACTAGATCGGAGAGATACAGCTTCATAAAGCTTATTAGGTTGTAGATAGATCTTCTAATGCCTCAAGCACACGAAGCTCTCGCCTCAGGCTTTCAAGACCTAAGCGCGACCTAAACAGATCGAAGCACCTTGTGCTAAAACACTAGGGTAACACATTACATGTTTACACAAATAATATAAACCCTAGGAACACCTTCCATTAGAGTTACAAGAGAGATGCTTATGCATAAGTAAATTCATAATTCTCAAGACACAATCAACCAATAATAAGAACCCTAAAATCTATGGTCTGAGAGTTTACAAAACCCTTTACCTATCAGATCAAAACTATAAATTGAACAAAACCCTAATAATCTAATTACAGTTCTAGAATCAAAAACCTATAGAACGAATTTGAACTTACCCAATTGACATCATACGTTAAACAAATCTTGCAAAAGAGAATCATGTGTAAAAGAAACTTAAATCAATGTTCAATTCATCAATGAAATCAAAATCAAATTTTTCATAAAAGAACACCCAAAATGTTGAAGATGACAGATGCTAAACAGATATTAATTGTTGGGAAATTGCAGAGCACGTGATTGAAGATGAATAGCACGTGCCGCCATGAATGAGAGTGAGGTACCTTGTGGTGTTTGAAATGGCGGAGCTTCACAACTGATGCGACCACAGGGATGACAGTTTGGGTTTTACTTCATTTTCGTTAATGGGCCATTGGGCCGGTAGTTTGTTCTTAAAACACTTTCTGACCCGATCCAACAATTGACCTAATGGGCCCAACAACAAAATTATTTTGACTCAACCATATGCACCTCTAAGCCGGATCCGAAACCGAGTTGAAAACGGGTTTAAGTGAAATCGGATCAAAATCGATTTGATCCGCCAAATTGAAATTTGTTTAAGACCCTACCGGTTTCAGCAGTGGCGGAGCTTGAACTGTTTCGTAGGGGGGCGGAGGCGAAATTAATTTTTTTTAGGGGGGTGAACTTGATATTTATATAAAAATTTACACTAACAAACCAAAAATTTACACTATCAGGCTAAAATTTAACACTACGGACGAAAAAATAGGGGGGCGCCCCCCGGCCCCTATGATGCTCCGCCAGTGGGTTTCAGCTAGTTAGAATGATATGAATCCATTTCATACTGAATCGATTTCAATCTTGTTTAGTTTTTTATATTTGAATCAGTTTAATTCCCTACCTATTGAAATTGGTTTGACTCGATCTATACCGGTTTCAAAACCGGTTCGGTTTCAACTCAAAAATAGGTTTTGTGCACTATAATTCAAGATGTCAACTATTCATAACATCAATGTTATTTTTATATGTTTTATGATACAATACTAGTTATTATTTTGATTTTTATATTTTATATTAGTACACACCAAAAGTCAATGATCTCATAAAGGGGTGGTTTCAAAAGATTATCCACTCTTGAAACGGATAGATTGATATCTCAATTTATAAAAGCTGATATTAAACTATCAGAATAAGATTGTTGTAGTGAAAAGGCCTCGAGTCCTAGAGTGTTTACTTTCAAATCGATAAAAAAATGTTATGGAAACTCTTTATAGACGACTTCAAGGATATCTTGGATCATTTCAACAATAATGGCACTATTTAGCTTCGGTTGCAATGCATCCTTTGTTGTTTTAGATTTAAAGAAATTAGATCTACTATCTCTCTCAGAATATCAGTCTATCCTATTGTATTGATTATTGTTCTTCCTAACGTAATTTCAAAAGTCCTTGCAAACAAACTAAAGACGGTGATTAGACCTATCATTAATGAAACAAAGTCGAGTTTCATGGCAAATAGAAACGACTTGAAAGGGCCTTTAATCATTATTAGAATTATCTTTTGTTCAAGAAAACAAAGTCTAAGGCAATGCTCTTTAAAGTAGTTTTGGAGAAAGCTTTTGTCTTGTTTAATGGGACTTCTTGAATAATGTTGTGTCATATGAATTTCCACTATGTTGGTGTTCTTAAGTCGTAGGGGTATTTCATCGGCTCAACCTCTCTTCTTATTAACAACGTTCCTACTAAAGAATTCAACGTAAAGAGATGTGTTAGGCAAGGTGATCCAGTCTCACCCTACCTTTTCATTTTAGCCATAGAAACGTAAAACATTGTGATGAAGACTGATATGACACCAAGTATGTTCATGGGGTTAGGACTCCAAATTACGTCTCTATTATGTCCCGTAATTTCACCTATGATGCATTTTTTGTTGGTGAATGGACATCAGCCAATTCAAGAAACTTAGTAAGACTTCTATGTTTGCATAGGAGTGGATCCGCCCAAACTTTAAATGGTTAATTCTCTTCGCTTAAAAATAAGCAAACTCTTAATTTTGTATCTTAGGTATTCCCATAGGAGTGAATTTGAATCAGATTTGAAATTGGAAGGCGATCATCGATATATTCTAATATAAAATGTCTACTTGGAAAGCGAGTATATTTTTTAGTCTAATTAGGAAAACTGTGAAAGGTCGGGTCTAGGGTACCTTTCTAACATTGAACCTAGCCCTACGTTTTAAAGGCTGGCAAAAACTATAATTGACAGAATGACAACACGGGATGCTTGTCAAAACGCAGGATTATCGTGATCTCTATGTTGTGTCCGATTTGCATCTTGCACGATTAATCCGTCATCTATTTATTTATCAACCATGATGTCGAGAAGATTGTTTGGTCCAAGTCAACTACTGGTGCAAAATTCCAATGCTAAGTTTTTGTTCTCATTTACAAAGAGTTACACACGGGTACATTTCACTCATTCAGCTTCATAAAAAAAATAATACTATATGCCATTTATTACATTGCATTTTGGTGTTTTTGGTGTTCACCAAACAATTTGATTTTTTATTGCAAGCCTGTTTGTCCTCATAAAATATGCAAAAACAAAGGTATTGAGGTTCTTTGGATACCGAGAGAAATTATCTAACACAGATTGAAGTGCTTGTTGCAATATTAATTTCATAGTTTGATTTGTTTCTAACATGAAGTGTGTGTTTTATCTAGTTTCTTGCTAATTTTGATGATTACTAATAATTCGGTGTCATTCTAAATAAAATTAAAAATTGTATGTCACGATATAAACTTGCATGCCTTTAACTAATAACTAACATAATTATTAAAATAAATCATATTTCATGTGTCTTCTACCCTTGCATTTAACACAAACCCACGAGTTAGTATTTTGGAGTGACAATGAGTATTTTAACTTTTATAAGAAATCTCTATATAATTTTAACCAGTTAGCAAATTAAATCATTGTTTATTTTTTAACGACATACACACCTATTAAATTCTACTCATAAAATATATTAATATTTATCTTATGAGACTCATAAATCATATTTTCATTTAAACCACACACATTTTTTATGTGTAGATTTGTTGTTATTATAGTTTCATACTTTATGTCACTAGGAATAGTCTTTTAATTGTTTTGCATTATATTCAAAAACCACATAAATTATATTTTGAATAAAGCCTTAAAAAATTGGGGCTTTTGGGTATGAACATGATGACCAATTTTCTCAACAAACAGGGATAAAAGCTGTGAATCTTTCTAAGGGAAGAAGAAAAAAAGGAAATTTAACCGCAATTAGGGCTATTTTTTCCCCAAAAATCCTTAATTTGCGACGTAAAATCACTGGTACGTAATCTTAGTTTTTCAAAGATTCTACGTGTTCAATTTCTTGTTGTTTGTTTATAATCTGTTCTTTAATTTGTTTTATCTTGAATTTTCATCATCGCATCATATGAATTTCATGCTAATACGGAATTGGGGCACAATCAGATCGTTGTATTCTTGTTGTTGATGTTGGTGAAAATTCGTTTTAGGGTTTTCAGTTGAGTTTAACGATTACAGGTTAATTTTTTCCATTGTTATTCACGATCGATTCATGGGTTTTTATGAAATTTGATCGGTTATTGAAGATATTAATGGTGTGTCAGCTGAATTCAAGCTGCTGTGATTTGTGTTTATCAATTTTATGAAAACTATATATTCACTTTATGGCTGGAGCTCATTAGGGCTAAATGAACATTAGGGTTATATTGGTTTGCAGTTTTCAACTCACTTGCTTTTCAATGCTTTTGATCATGTGTATGTTCATCAGGTTATTATCTTGTGCCAATTGTGCTAAAATTAGGTCGTTATATACGTTTACTGTTTAAGTTTTGTACATATAATTGTGGTTTACTGGAGTTCTTTCTGATATAATTGAAACATAATGAATAATCTATGGTGTTTATGATGTTCTTGTGTCATAGATTGCGTAACATTTTATCCAGCTTACATATTGCAGGAATCGATTAAGTGATGCACATTGATCGTAAGGGGGACTGAAGCGTCTTCTTTGTATGGCATCAATTGTGCGATCGTTTGTTCGATGATTGGGGAATTAAGATGGCTGTAAACGCTGAAGAGCAGAATAATATAGACCATGCAACTGATAGTTTCCCATTGCTAGTTGAAAGTCGAGAAAACCATGAAAATGAGCATGTAATCGATTTGGAGGGAGGAGGTGATGTAGATACGTCATCAATATCATCAAGTGGATCTAGTAATTCTCTTCAAGTGCTGTCTCGTGGCCCACGGGCTTCTTTTGGTGGGTCAAATGCATTTGGGAGGAGAGGGGACACGCTGGGTCGCCGTCGGTGGAGCCCGTTTGACACTTTGTTATGGATTTCAATTGAGCTAGGATTCACTTTGGGTGAAATCATTGCATCGGTGGTTGTTTTATATATATCAAGAAATGAAAACCCTCAGACTCCTTTGTTTGCTTGGATTGTGGGTTATACTGCTGGGTGTGTTGCAAGTCTTCCATTTTTGTACTGGCGTTATCTTCATAGAAATCAGGCTACTGAAAACAGGTCAAATCAGTCCCGACAGCCACCTTCTGAGGGTAATCATCAACCTGAATCGAATTCTTACATAACAATTTCATTTGCTCGATCTTCAGAAGACGAAAATCGGCCTGCCGCCTCACCAAATGCTTGGAATAGTATAAATGTGGACTCGAATGCTAGGTAATTTTTGAATATTTTGCACTGATTAATATTTCGTTTGGTAGCCATTTTATATTTAAGATGTTCAAGTTTATATTGTTAAAGAAATTAATAAGTTTTATCTTTTCAACTCAATCTTATTATAGATGGTTTAGATATGATTTTCATGTGATCTAACGTCTGAAAAATGTTAACAGGCTTACTACGGTTGTGGAGCATTTTAAAATGGCTTTGGATTGCTTTTTTGCTGTATGGTTTGTAGTTGGCAATGTTTGGATATTTGGTGGCCACTCATCATCTGCTGATGCTCCCAATTTGTACAGGTGTCACTAATATATTATTTAGTTTCTTTCATTCACCTAGAGGTGGCAATTTCGACCCAGCTTTATACAAATGATTCGGTTTGGGTTACGTTTAACTGCTCAAATTGACTAAGCTAGAAGTTTTCACTAAAAAAAGGGTAAAATTGGTTTAGCAGGTCATATGGGTTGAAAGTCATCCAAAATGTATTTGAAGGTATAAAACTTTCTATATTGCGTTTACCTAATAATAAAGGTTAGCTTGTAATAAAAAGGGCAAACCACATGAAATAGAGATGAACTTTACACTTCTTCTGATTGTAGCGGCAACTTAAGTTAGGCACAAAATAGCAATCTACTTATATTTTATAATTAGTGTTAGCAACCAACCTTATTTTAACTGATCTAACTTGTAAATAAATTGCCGATGTGGCACTGGATGTCTAAATGATGAAGCCACATGCATCAAAAGGTGCTTATCCGAAAGAAGTTGTTACAGAGTATTTATACGTTTGAAAAAACAATCTTTTTTTTTAATATCTATATTATAGTATAATCATTAAATATTATATAAAATGGCACATGGCGTATACTCATTTCAGCACACTGATAACCCAACCTACCCGACCCGTCCATTTTGCCACCAATAACCTTTACCTAATAAGAAACCTCATGATTTCCTTTGTTATTGTCACAGGCTCTGTATAGTGTTTCTTACTTTTAGCTGTATCGGCTATGCAATGCCTTTTATTTTATGTGGAATGATATGTTGTTGCCTGCCTTGTATCATTTCAATCCTTGGTGTTCATGAGGATATGAATCAAATGAAGGGGGCAAGTGAAGATTCTATAAATGCTTTGCCGACACACAAGTTCAAAGTAAAGAAAGCTGGAAATGACACTAAAGAAAATAATGATTCAGTGGCGGATGAAGGCGGAATTCTTGCAGCAGGGACAGAAAAAGAGCGGGCCATCTCTGGGGAAGATGCTGTAAGTTTTTACCTTACTGTTTTTCACTTCTTTTAATCAACCACTTTTTTAACAAACTTGTTTAGATTCCTTGTTTCTTGATGTGTTGATAAGACCCAAAAATACTTTTACATATTCTTTGTCACCAAATAACATTACTTTCAATTGTATTTAAGTTAACAAATGCACATGCATTATTGATGGCAGTTTTGACAAATTTACATATGAATGAATTAATCTTGGTTGTGTTTTTCTTAATCTCTAGCTGGTCAAAGTGGTTGCTGAAGTATAGTCAGATGCATGAAGTTCCAAAAACACTTTATAGAACATAAAGTCATTATTGTTTCAGAAAACTTTAATATTGCTTTTGTATTTCATTTTTTAATAAGTTAATTAATTTATTTTTTTAAAAACGTATAAATCTTTTTGCAGCCCGTACTGACCCACAAAAACTTACCCATTCTGTCGTGAACCTGTTTTTTTTTTAACGATAACAAGGAATTTGACCCTAAATATAGATGCTTAACTATGGTGCAGGTTTGTTGCATATGCTTGGCAAAATATGCAGATAATGATCTGCTGAGAGAGCTTCCTTGTATGCATTTCTTTCATATAGAATGTGTCGATAAATGGCTGAAGATCAATGCATCATGTCCATTATGCAAGTTTGAAATTGGGGGCAGTACTGACACGTCATCTACACAAGACTCTAGTCAGCAACAAGAATGAAATATCATAAAAGGTAAATTAAACTCGCGGACCACAGAATATAAATCGTTTAGGAAACAGTTCTGTCAAGTTGATTATGGTTTTTGTCGATGTTTTAGTTTACCATTTGACAAGTTATGGGTTGTATAGATGAATCAAATCAAGTGGAATCAAATATGTTGTTAATAGTGTTTGTCTAATAAACATACATTTTTCCTATATGATATACATTCATAGTTGGCAAAACTTCACATGTTGACAAGAATTACCTAGGTAAAATCTTGATATTCTTCTACTTTGGCTGACTTACAGTTTAAAAGTCTTCAGTGTACCTGCAATCTATCTACATACAATCATTTCATTACCCTTGGTAAAGAAGAGAGAATCCCTCCATATTCACAACAAAATTATAGTTCACCTTGTCATGACCATTTACTATTGAAGTCACACAAAATCACTTGGGAGCGAGTTAAAACGGATAAATTTGTTTAGTACAAATTGGGTTAAGTAAATCCAAAATATTTTGTCCAGAAGTTGCAGAGTTTATACAAGTAACAAGTTTCTCATATTACAAAATTATATTATCCAAATAAGTTAGCCTTTTAGATAAAAATAATTTAAAAGGTTAATTTTCCACACGTTCGACTTGTTAAAAAGTTCAAAAGTAACACATAAAGCGCATAACTTATATATAATGAACAAATTACAACTCATTTATAAGTCAGATGTGATTGTAGCAGGCGGTTTGATGAGTTTGGGTGTGGTGGTGGATCGGTTAAAGAATAAGTAAGCCTTGTTGGTGGTGAAGAACTTTCGATTAGTTCAGCAACTCCAGCACTTGCTATTTGAGCGTTTGAAGGAAGAAAACGATTATGTTTTTGGTCTTTATAAGCTGCCCAAACCTGCCAAAATGATGTTAATTCATCAGATTGAAATCCATTATAATGGAAGCATGATTATGATTTTTACATGGTGACTTACTTCAGAAGAGTCTAGTATGTCACAAGCTTAAGTACAGTGGGCTCCTTCCGCTGCAAGTGCATGCAAAACCTAGCTTGACAGATATATGACCATATCAGGAACAGAAAGATAAAATCACTGACAACCAGGGACGGGTCATCGGTCGAAACCAGGTCTGGGTTGAAAAGGGTCATTTTTTTAAGAATTGATACGGTCCAATTTGCCTCGAAATGCTTTTTGTCAAAAGATTGATTAATCTTCGGTGTGAGTAATTTAAAAAACCCTAGACTTTCTTGGAAGTTCTTAACTTAGATGCAATTTGTTTTTTCAGAGGTAAAATATCTGCAGTCCGCAGACCATATCTGCAATCCGCGAACCATATCTACAGACATCTGTAGAAGAAGAGGTGGACCAAACCCAAGAAGAAGATTGTTTGGTTTTTAACTTCTGCAAACTGTTAAAATAAACTGTAATCTAAATGGTTTTGCAGAAGTATTTAAATAACAGATTTTTTAAACTTAAAATAGTTCTTCAACATAGAAATTTAAAACAAATAGTTATACATTCATAAAACAACAATAATATTTTTAAATAATCTATTCCATAGTTTGCATTAACTGCTCAGCAGTTAAATCACGGAACGTGTGAGGAGAAATTCACAGATGCTATTGTTCGATTGAATTCTTCAAAGAATTAGTGAAAAGTGAAAACTAATGTATGATTAGTGAATTGTGAATTGTGATAGTGGTTATGAATTAGGGTTTGTGATTAATTTGGAGATTGTTGACCTTGAAGAAATATGATTCGATTCACAGCCTCTGACTACAATTTTCAAAGTACACATATTTCTGAAAAGAATAATATTTATCAAGTTACAAAGATTTTCTGGTTGTAATGTTAACTTTTCTTTTTTATTTATTTGTTTACAATAAATACGTGTATGGTCTTCATTGTTTACTTAGTCGTAACTCGTAATGTATGAATCCAACTTTTTTCTACGTTGATGGATTGGTGTTTGTTTGATATTTCGTATTGTTTTTGTCTCATTTGTTATAATACTAAGTCATAAGTGAAACTAGATATCAGTGATCTGATTACATAATATTCTTTCTTTAGTAAGTTTGTTGCCACCATCGTCCTGACCTCCAACATTGCCTTATACACAATCTCACACGTTCCTGATTCAAAAACCTGAAGAAAAGCTTGTAAGAAAATTTTCCAATATGATGGTAAAAGTTCCAAAATAATACAGTCTACTTGTTACCGCTGGAATCTCTACCACTATGACGTGATAGATGTTAGCATTTTCATTCATTTAAAAATAGTCTAACTAGAAAATAACCCGAAGATCCTAATCTATAATAACTAATAAGATAAACTAGGTAATTCAAATTCAAATAAAGTATGACAAAATAGTTAGACAATAATAGATGATAATCTTTTAAAAATAAATGTTGATCGAGTCAAAGCTAAAGCCACCTTCAATTTTATTGTATAAAGGTTTGGTTAACTATTCCATGTTTGTGTAGTGCCCAAAACATTGATTTCCATGTGTGAGATGAGATTTTATATCAAGTCTAAGGGTGAGCTTGTTTGTTTACTTTGCAATTTTTTTGTCTATTTGTTTTCTACAAGAGTAGTCCACTAGTCCTCATGGGAATAGCTTGGTAGTAAAGTGTACTCAACAACTTAACAACCATGACTTTAAAAGTCTATAATGTATAGGTTTGTTTTCTGATAATAGAAATTATTAAGAAAAATATTGGTTTCTTAACACCCATGATATTAACTCTCCACCATTATTTCCCATTTAACATCAAAAATGGTAAATTTTGGATTCTTGGAACAACCGTCGGCAATCATTAACGGCCACACCACCATTGTTCACCGCTAACAACCCCTCGTCTCTTGGCACCAGCATTAAACAACCACTACCTTCCAACACAAGCCATTAATACCACAAACTCTCCATCACCATGACGCCATTCACCACCATTCGCCATCCAACATCAACATCTGATAACCACCACCACCACAAACAACCGTCCATTAACAAGTCCATTGAACAACCATCTTACAACACAACCTATTGATACCACAACTTCACCAAAATTTTCCCAAATAAGAAACATCAAGTACACAAAGTTAACAAACAAATAAAAAAATGAAAAAACCATCCATGAACCAAAATTCAAGATTTATAAGCATCCATAAGAGGTTTTTAAGTTTACTTTCTACACAAAGAAGAAAGGTTTAAACTTTAAACTACCAATAAAGTACGCCAAAATTTCTAAACTTCTAGTAATTTTCAATGTAAAACCGAAAATATTGTTATGTAAAAACCATCATCTCAAAATGAAAAGACCAAGATTCAGATTGTTTATTGCGCGCTCGACAAATGAACAGGTAGTCCATACATGCACACCTACCGCACTGGCTGCTGGTTGTAGTGGTTCTTCTCCTTTTTCTTAGCAGCTGCAAGCCTAGCGCTCCTTGCTGCCGCCTCACTGGCGGCAGCTCTGGCGGCAGCATCCATTTCCTTGTTGGATTTCTTCTTTTTAGCAGCAGCCACCTTCTTTATCTTCTCTTTCACATCAATTCCAGCAACCTTCTCTGATCCAGTTGCTCCTGATGCTGGATTCTCAGTCTCGGGCACAGGCAAGCCCTGTTGTTGTTCTTTAGTATCCTTAGAAGATTTCTCTTTTTTCTTTTTCTTTTTAGCATTTTTGCTCTCGCCAGCTGGCACATTTTTGTCTTTCTTATCGGTTTCTCCATTTCTGTTCTCAATCTTTTCTTTGGTACCACCTGGAGAAAGAATGCCCAAAACAGGATTTTTTAAGAAGCAGTTGTCGTTCAAGATTTTTCATTAGTTGACTGGTTCAGCCTGATGATGAACCAAACAGGGTCTTTTCTGTGAAAAAAATTAAAGATCCAAGCTTGGAAAGACGCTGATTCAGATTTATATTTTAGGCAAACCGCACAAAATAGAAACTAACTTCACATATTTATCCGGTTATTAGCAAGCAACTTTTAATTAGCTGCAAAATAGAAATTAACTTGCAATTTATTACCAAAATTAGCAGACACTCCATTTTACATGATTTTACCAGATTTCATAAGCGAATTGCTGGTGTGGCACTGCTTATGCCACGCCAGCTGCCACATCAGTTGCCCATATGAAAAAGCTTATATAGAAAGAAATTTTAAATACACTCATGAAGTCATGAACAAATTAGACTTTTAAGAACTATATTTAAAAGTAAATTATTAAATAACACATCATATGTAATGTGGAATACTGCACAATACACTAGAATTCAAACATCTACTAAATAAGTTCTCTCACATCAGCGGCCACAATACCCGTTTCGCGAACGCTTCGGTTTCGAGGGGACTGCACCGGGAAGTTTCTAACCCGTTTAGATAAGTTCTGCCACAATACTCGTTTCACGAACGCTTCAGTTTTGCGGGGACTGCACGGGGATGTTTCTAACCCGTTTCTTATTAAATCTAGGGTTTTAAACCCTTTAATATTCCAAAGGCCTTTAAAAAAATAACATATACGTCTTCTTCCGAACTTGTACAGTCAACTGATCGCTTCTTCTCTATCAATTCTCCATCTATCAATACAGTCGAATATCATCTTTATTCTAAATTTTCTAATCTCTCATCATCCCTACCGATTGATGATAATGGCTTCTCAAGAAGCACAATGATCATCAACATCAGTATAAGAACCTCCATTGTGAAAGTATGTGACTATAATCGTAAAGCAAGGTAATGGAGGAACTTGGAAATTTAATTGCAACCTTTACAGTGAAATCAAACAAGGATCATATTCAAGGGTTAGAGCACATTTGCTTGGTATAAAAGGTAATGACAGTGTATATAACTTAATCACATTCTACGTATTGTATTATATGTATCGTATTCTATATGTATAACTTGTATGGAACATATAGGTTTTGGGATTAGTATTTGCAAAAAAGCAACGGGTGACAAACTTGAGATGAAACGGTTAGAAGATGCCTATGAAGAGAAGAAAGCCAAGTCAAAAGCGAAAAAAGTCAGGAGCCATAACATGGATAAAAAATTTCATCATGAACCATAACATGGATAAAAGAAGTTCACGAAGTTATGGTTCATGATGAAATTTTTTATTGCAATCACATCTCCGTGAACTTCGTTTATCCATTTGCACTCTTCATATGTTGTTTCATTTGTTTCCACATTCCTTGGTGAACATATGTTCTTCAAAGCAAGATTAAGTGTATGAACAACACATGGTGTCCAATAGATGTGAGGAAACTGACTCTCTATAATCTCTCCAGTCGTCTTAAAATTTGCTGCATTATCAGTAATGATTTGCATAATATTTTGATGACCAATTTAACTAATAACTTCCTTCATCAAATCAGTAGTAAAAGATCTATCTTTTACTTCCCCAAAATAATTAACCATCTTAAAAAACAAAGACCATTACCTAAGGTAGCCATGAAATTAATTAAAGGATTTCTTGTAGGATCACTCCAACCATCACTCACTATAGTGACACATGTTTCTTTCCATGTAGACCTAAGTGGTTCCAATAGCCTCTGAGCATTTTCTTTTTTCTTTTCATATTAAGGTTGTTCTCAGCTTATTGTAACCAGGAAGTACATAACCATCAAATTTGTTGTTAGCAGCAAACTGAAAAGCTCTGAGATAGTTTGGATTTCTTGCAAGATTAAAAGGTAAACCTTCGGTATAAAACATCCTTGCTATTTCTTGATCTAATTGGTCTTTAATTTCAACACCAAAAGCTCTTTCAATAGAGTTTGAAATACCTTTGCTTTTCTTACATCCAACAATATATTCACATGGCAACTCGACTTCTTTCCCTTATGACTCGACTTTCTTCTCTTCATGCGCATCTTCTAACCATTTCATCTAAAGCTTGCTTTCTTACTAATACCAATCCTAAGACTTATATGTTCAATACAAGTTATACACATAGAATACGATACACAGAATATGATACACTGAATATGAGTAAGTTATATACACTGATCATTACCTTTTATACCAAGCAAATGTGCTCTAACGCTTGAATATGATCCTTGTCTGATTTCATTGCAAAGGTTGCACTTAAATTTCCAAGTTCCTCCATTATCTTGTTTTTTGATTTTAGTCACATACTCCCACAATGGAGGTTCTTATACTGATGTTGATGATACTTGTGCTTCTTGAGAAGCCATAATCATCAATCCGTAGAGATGATGAGAGTTGAGAGATTAGAGAATTCAGAATAGAGATGGTATTCGACTGTATTGATAGATGGGGAATTAAGAGAGAAGAAGCGATCAGTTAAGGATTGTACGTGTTCAAAACAAGCCATATATGTTATTTTTCAAATGGGCTTTGGAATATTAAAGGGTTGAAACCCTAGATTTAATAGGAAATGTAAAGGAAACGGGTTAGAAACATCCCCGTGCAATCCCCGCAAAAACGAAGCGTTCGCGAAACGGGTATTGTGGTAGCTGATGTGGCAGGACTTATCTAAACTTATTAGTAGTAGTACTAATAAGTTCTGCTTAAGTTTTAATTAGGAACCCACATACTTAACTATGATCCAACTGTATAAAACTATAAGAAAAGCCTTATTTTCAAAACACAACATCCAAACTCTAAAAGACTAGATTAAAATGAGTTATTTACATAAATTTATTTGATGCTCACGTAAATAAGTGATGCAAATTTAGCTATTTATCGTGTAAATTAAAATTGTAATTTGTGAAAATTTAACTACTAGGTTGTTCATTAGTAAGTTCCATCAGTTGGCTGTTATAGTGTTATTTGTGTAAAATTAATTATTCTTTCCTTGTTGATTTACATTTTCAACTCATTTGTTTGTTCTACCGATGATATTAGTAAATAATCAACACAACCTGCTCATTTTGCTAACTTAACTAAGTTGGACCTTGGTGGATTTGAATCCTAGTTTAGCCACTAACTAAAATGACAAATGATATGCCACATTAGTAAATTTGAAAAAAAAAATCAGCAAAACTAACCTGCTGCTGTTCAATCAGATCATCGATTGCTATAAACAGTAATAAAATGTAACTAGGCTGCAAAAATGGATGATAATGCGCAAGTTCGTTCTATTTTGGGCCTAAATTACCTCATAAAAGAAATAATATATTATTGAGATTATATTTAAATGAATCTTTATTAGCTTACCACAGGAATCATCTTGGCCACTCTTTTCAGCTAACCCCAATTCTGCAAGCACTGCTTCAAGTTCAGCAAGTTCTTTCTTTTTAAGTTCCTTCTTTGACAACTGCTTGTCGCTATCTTTAGGCACAACGGTCTCTTTCTCAGCTGGCTTTTGAACAACAGGTTCCTTTTCTGGTTCATGATCACTTTCTTCATCATTATCATCATCAATTTCATCTTCCTCTTCAGTTTCACTTTCCTGAAAAAAGAAAAAAAATCAATCAACAAAACCAAACATAATAACAACTCACATTTACAAAACCAAAGACAAATAAATGATTATAACAACTTTAAACTTATATAAGTATTCTACATGTCAAAACTTTCCAGATTCCAAGCTCACAGAAATAATAAAAACTCATAAAGTCTAACAACTAATTCTCCCCTGATGCATCAACTCCAAACTATAGTAGCTCTCTTCACACATTCCATGTCAACCCTGATTACCAACCGCAGGGAAAAGAATATGCGATTGACCTAAATCATGAATGTGGATAAGAAAATAAAAAATAAAAATCTCAAAAAATACTAAATTTGGGTAACGTATGAAAATATTAAAAGAAAGTATATTAATTTAAACAAAAAATCTACTCAATTAACAGCATTAACACATAGTTGAATCAAAGATATGAAGATTGAAACAACAAAGGTTTAGAAATACTTAAAATGAGTACCCTAATGAATATAGAATCTAAAATTGCATCCCAATCATAAATAAATTAGAAATACTACCCCAGCCTGATTTTCCAATAGTTTAACATACTCATATTAGATAATGTAACCAAATGTAACAAGGTCGTTACATTCCTCCAATAATCCATCTAATATTTTTTAACAGGTGCTTTATTTTTATTTATGAAGTCAGAAATCCAACTACATCAACCTATCACATAACCAACTGAAACCCTAACCAATAGCATCTAAAACCACAAAATAACTATTTGCACCATATCCTCTACGATCAGAGGTTATGCTTGTTGGGATGTGTAGGCTTCAACTACACTGAGAGAAGCCAGTCCTAGATAGAGATGTACGCAAGGGCAGCCGGCCCGGCCCTAGCCCAGCCCCTTACTTATTCTCCAAATCTCGTTTTGCCTCTATATATATTGATCATATCACATATGTACTTGTAAGTCCTTGAGCAACATAATAAAATAAAAAACCTTAATTGCAGCCCGTGGATGTAGGTCACACCAACCGAACTACGTAATATCTCTTATGTTATGTTTTCTTTTTGGACTGTGTGTGCGTGAGATAGCGTGTTTGTGTGTATTCTGATTAGTTCCAAACCTAACAATGGTCTACTTCATTAAAATGGACTAAAAGGGTTACATGTTAATTAACTACCACCTTTAAATAATGCTTATATATAAAAAATACCAAATTCTACATTACATATTTAACCATGCATTTGCCCTCACGAGAAGGTGAACAACTTATATAATGAGTAATTCCATGATTAATTTGATCGCTTACAAGTCTTTTAAACTAACACGATCACGTTCATGATAATGCGACTGCCTTCTCACTTGCATAGATGTAGGATAAGCTAGTTTTCTTGTATATCAGTATATGCATTTGACCTATATCTATATGGTTCCAAAGAAGAAAGGTTCACCCATCATGAATACTAGAAACTTGATATATGATCTTACACTTTTTTAGCTCATTTAACCACATATTATATTTAGCTTCCCATAGAGCTCGCCTTAGTAAAGTCTCGAGTTATAACATTAAGTTCAAGGCTATAAAAAAATATTACACCATTTCTCTTATAATTGTTAGATGTTCTAGTTAGGCATTCTCAGTTCTTTAAAATTTTCATTTCTTGTAGGCACGGTACCATTAAGTATTGCCACAAATTGATTACATAACACTCCTAATGCCTCAACCCACGTGTCCATTCAATAATTCACGCTACTGAACATTAATATTTTTGTTCTCAAATCACACACGAATCAACATCCTTGAAGAAATTTAATTGTCTTTTAATATATATCTCACTGAATCTCTAACTTTTTATATAAATCATTATTTGTTCACGTCATCACCATCTAAGTAGAAAAATGCAATTTTCCCAGATTTGGTACTTCTTCCAATTTCCTTTATTAACATAGACTATACACTCCTATTTCTATAATCATAACTTCTTTTTAAATATTTATGATAGAGAAAATAAACTCATGAACTCAGCTTATATTATATTTCTTGCACACCACATAAGATCTTTTTATGGGGCTAATGTCACTACATCATTAACCTACATATTAATTGAACATTTTTATAGCTTTAGAACTTGTATTTCAACAGAAAATTGCCTTTCTTACTCTTATAATTTATAAATGAATCTTTTTAGTATCATCATTGTTTTTTATATCCATAAACTTGTTGGGTGTTGCATCTATGATATGACTAGGTATACTATCATGCACTTAACATGGACATTGTTAACAATGATAGCTTAATTATCACCACTAATATTTCAATGTAATATGGTTTCAAATCTAACATCAATCTGACTCAACACATAAACTACTCACAATGTTACTAAACAAATATTCATGGCCTACAACTAAAATCTTGAATATTTTTGTTTATTTCCAAAATTCCTGATCAAGCATTTGAGCTTGGCTCGACTTACAATCACACTTTTGGTTAAAATAACTACTTTATCCAAATTCACCTAGATAAGAATTCCAATAAAACTCATCAACAACCCTTTATCAACAAAAATAAACAAATAAAACAAAAGTTAAACACTTTCTTAATTACACAGTTTTGACCGGTCTCTATATTCCCTGTATAATTATCTGATAACCTATCACCATCTCAATAAAGCAAAACCATATTACAATTGATCTTGCCTTCATTTACTTTTCTTTAGAGCAACAAAAAGATTTGATTACCACGAAATAATTCCTAATGCGGCTAGGGAATTTAAGACAACGAATACGATAACCACTCGTCATGCTTAAAGAATTTCTTAGAATAGGAAACAACAAAAAGACAAGATATACCAAATCTTCAATGCGGCTGGAAATAATGTGGATGAGTACTTTAACAAAAACAAAATCCAATCACAAAATCAATTGAAAACTCACAAGTCAAGCCTGTGACATACCATAATTATCACACCTCACCCCAAAACCTAGCGTCTCACAAACCAAAGGCATATAGATTCTAAAATATACTTTAAACTTGAATAACTATCCTAAATGTTACAACCTTCCACGTTATGAGTTAACAAAATTATCATATAGTAGTACAAACAACTTCATCTCATCGTAGTTATTCAAAAAACACACAATTTAACTCATGGTAAACAATAGTAGCAGATATTACCATCCCACATTTCTCATGAATGAACAACACAACATCCTATATCCAAAACATAGATCATAAAACTACCAATTAATATTTGTGCTATAATGTCTCACCTCAACCGGAGTCTCGTTTCCTTTCACCTTCTCCTGCTGCATTCCCGCGCCAGCGCCCCAAACCGGTGGTGGAGCTGTGGTTGCATAATAATCATCATCATCCTCATCATCCACATCAGCCCATGACTTCACCGTCAATGGAGCCGGAGCCCAGAAAACCTGCTCCTTCTCCGCCTTACTCTCCTTATCCTGCTTCTTCTTCGAACCACCCCCCTTTTTCGAAGAGCCCTGATCTTTATCAGACTTCTTCTTCTTCTTTAAGCTTCCAAGAGCAGCAAATACGTTTGTGCTGTTGATTGCTATCGGATCATCCTTTCGGTTTCCACCCCCAACCATTATTCTTCAAAAACTCAATACCAAACTTCACAAGATCAAAAACTTCAAATTTCTTATAAAAAAACAAGGGTTTTGTTCTGTTCTGTTCTGTTTTGTTTTGTTTTGTTTTGTATTATTTTAGAGAAACTTATATGTGTGTGCAGTGTGCGATGTACACCTATGAACAAACCTAATTTTCGCAAAGATTTTTCAGTTTATGAACTATTGCAATGGCGAATTGGGGATCGCTAAAATCGAAACCCAATTAAACGAAACTACTAATCAGATACAATTAAGGCAAAACGATGATGATTACGTTTGGGGGTATGATGAAAAACAAGATTTTTTAAAATCTTTTTTCAAGAAGAACGAAACTCCAACACCGTAAAATTTGGATCGGGAAAACCAGAGTGAAAAATTGATGGGAATTGACGATGATCTGGAATGATAACGATTGATGATCTCTTTTTCACCTTCTTCCCCCAAATCGACGACGATTGAGCTCTCTTTTTGCGAAATTGCAACAAACAGATATTAGGGTTTTCAAGATTTAATAAAGAGGATGGATCTGGAGGTGGAAGAAATTGGGGATTGACACGAATGTGTTGAATTAGGGTTCAGACGACGATCAGCTTGTTCTCTGTAAATTTGATGATATTTGTGTTTGTGTGTGTGTGTTTGTATGTGAGAGATAGAGATAGATTATGGTGTGTGAGGTTTTGAGGTTTTTTTTATTATTTATTTTTACTTTTGTGGATTTAAGATCTTTTTGGGTAATCTCAACCGTCCATTTTGGATGAATGGTTCAGATGACATGAAAATTAATATAAGACAAAAGTGATGAGGATGATGACGAAAGTGACACAAAATCTTGATGATTGAATTTTCATAAAATATATGAGTGTACTCATGTCAATTGTCAAAGAGTAATTACAGCTTTGAGCATGTTAGTTTTCGGGTTAAAAATTATGAGTGTCTATTGTCTATCAACAAGACTTATTTTTGTTGATCAGTTTAATAGAATGAGAGTTTGGCTCGAGAGCATAGTGTAGTTATTCTTATTAGTCGTATAACTTTTATCTACGGTTACTAAATCAGTTTTACTTTTAATTTTTTTTCATCGTTCTTAACCCTTTTCTATAATTACTAAATTAGTCTTAAATTTAATGTTACTAAATCAGACTTACGTTTTGCTAACAAATTTAATGAAACATGAGTTTGGCTCGGGCGGGAATACAAGATCAATTTTTTTAGGTTTGTAGGTCTTATTTTTTAATTTTTTAAATTTAAGATTTTCTTAAGTAATCTCAATTGTTTATTTTAAATGAATGATATGGATAATATAAAAATTATCATACTTACAATTACTAAATTACTAAAGGGTTGTTTGGTAGTTTATTAATTGTTATTAATCATTAAAATAATATCAAACAGCTCCTAACTTGTTTTGTTTTAACCTTATTTTCATTTTTTACCCTCATCTTCGTCTCTTCTTTTTTACTTGTCTACAATTACCAAATTTTTCTATGATTTAACCTTATTTCCATCTATTTAACCCTTATATTGTTTTTATCAGGATCCTTTTCTTAATTGTTAAGCAGATAATATCATCATGCATACAAGTGATTGATTACCTTAACGGTATGTGTGGTCTATTAGATGCTAATGCAAAACGAGAGTTGTTCATACAATATCCTGAGCTCTTCTTATTTCCTCATTAAAATAAGTTAAAAGTAACAGATAAAAATATAAAATAACTCCAACTCTTGAACACAATTAAAAAACAGTTAATTTAAAAGATAAAAATAAAAAAAATCAGTTTTGAAGATAAAAATCATGTGTTACATGTACTTTGTTTCAATAAGAGTTGAATCATTTACATTACAATCTAAAAGTCTATAAAAATATAAAACTATGAAGAAAAAAAATTAAAATGCTAAGAAACCAAAAGCAAGAACACAATACAACCTTCAACAACACCCAATAAAACCTTCAAGATTCTCCGATGACGATTCATCGAAGTACCATAAGCAATCATCACCGGAAACCGACACTCCCCCACCGATGGATCCTCCTCCGTCACAACCGCCAACCCCGAAAAATCACAATCCCAATCGCTCTGACCATGAAGCTGATAATACATATTAAACGCATACGAAGCATTCCCCGCCAAATTCAAACGGTTACACGACGACCCATAACCTAAAGACGTACAATCCGACAAACTACACGCGTAATCAACCTCCTTCGCCAACCCATCCGGATCCTTCAACCGCGGGTTCAACACACACCACCGTCGCCGCATGTACTGCACCCCAGCCACCGGTGCCAACCCTCTTCCCCTCTTCGACCCGGTCAAATCCAACTCATACTTCGGTTTCCCATCGTACTCGAAAATCCCCCAATGCGTCTCGAACGACCCAGGCGCTATACTCTTCTTATTCTCGTCGAGAAGACTAAACAAGTAGATCTCCAACGGGCCAGGTCGAACCGGGGTGCCTTTCGAGCTCAACACATGCTTGATCACACCCTGGTTGAACCGCCTCGCGTTCTTCACGTTCGCGTGGACGTCCCCGTCTGTCGGCCACCCGATCTCCCCAACAATGATCTTCATCCCCGGGTAACCGGCTTTCGTCAACGACGCAACCAGCGTGTCGTAATTCGCATCGAACACATTCGTGTAGAGATACTCACCGTCGTTCACAGGCTTGTTAGATCCATCAAAGAACGCAAAATCCATGGGAAAATATGGATTACCATATAAGCTGAGAAAGGGGTAGATGTTGACGGTGAATGGAGCATCATTGGAGTACAAAAACTGAACGATTTCGATCGTTGCATCTTTGATCTCCGATCGGAAGTCACCGGCGGACGGAATAGGGTTCGTCTCCGGCGACTGGTAGATATCGGCGTTCAACGGGACGGTGACTTTGATCTGTGACGCTAATCCGACGCGATTCAGGGCGTTTTGAACGTTCTTCAACGCCGGTAACGTCGTTTGCAGGTACGTTTCGTTGTATGCTTTCAGAAATGGTTCGTTTCCGACTGCAATATACCTGAAAATCGAATCGAATTTCGAATTAGGGCTAATTAGCGAATCCGAAGAACCCTAATTTCGTGTTGATTTATGATAATCGGTTGTCGTTTAGGGTTTACAGGAGGTTTATACGATGATTGTTGATATGATAATCAATTATCGCTAATTACACACAGTATATCACACAGAGTATCAAACTGCCCTAATTTCGTGTTAAATTGTTGATATGATAATCAATTATCGCTTAGCGAACCTGAAGAACGTTTTAGCATGATAATCGATCATCGTTTAGGATTTACAGAAGGTTTATGTGATGATTACACACAGTATATCACACACAGAATCAAACTACCCTAGTTTCGTGTTAAATTGTCAATAACTCAATATGATAATCGATTATCGTTTAGGGTTAATTAGCGAAACTGAAGAACGTGTTAATGTGTTAATCAGTTATCGTTTAGGATTTACAGAAGGTTTATATGAAGATTACACACAGTATGTTACGCACATAATCAAATTACCGTAATTTCGTGTTGATATGATAATCGATTAGGGTTTATATGAAGATTAGACAGAGTGAAATACGAACAGAATCGAATTACAGATGTTGCTTACTTGATATTAACACCACCGGGGTAAGCATAAGTGGTGATATTATCATCAACCCAATAATCTGCATAACTCGGATCACGACTCATATCAAACAGCATGAAATTGGGGATTGCTACCATTACTTCAATTTCTGATCCAATTAGGGCTTCCATTATTCGTTTATCTGCTTCGAACAGCTTCACTTTCTTGAACCCATTTTCTCTCATCATCTCCACCACCTTCTCCGGCGGCAACTGGTGGCTGGTCATGGTGCCCCAGTTGACTCCGACGCCGACGCCGGTGCCGGTGCCGGAGTTTGAGTCGGAGCAATTTACGATCGATGTAAGTGCTGTTGAGAAACAGAGCATTGCGATGATCAATTGGTGTGAGTTTGGTGGATTTGTGTGCATTTTTGGGGGATTTTGGTGGTTTTAGGGTTTTGATTGGTTGAATTTTAGGGTTTTTGAAGGAGATTGTGATGGTGAAAGATTTTGGTTGTTTGAATCTGTTATTCAGTTGGGGAAGACGATGCCATGCAGTTGTAAGTGCTGTCATACTCCATGAGGATAAGTGTCTTTCATTCTTCTTTATGGTTTACACTTTTTGGTCACCAAAATGATGTTCTTTTTAGTTGTTTTTTATATTAATAAAACTTTGGATAAGTTTTCCATATAAATTTATTCACCTTTTATTCAACCGAGCATTTTGAGAGCTAGACGAGATTAGATAAGTAAAAGCTTAAAACGAGTCAGGCTTAAACAAGAATATGAGTTTGAGCCTCTAGTGAAGGGCTTAACGTACTATAATCGTCAGGCACGTGCACCTTAATGTGTTGCACTCCTCATCTCAACTTTCGGTCTATAACCCGGACTCTGTTTCCTTTATGGCTATATCTCTCTTCTTCTCTGGGTGTCGGTCGTTAAGTTGCTTTCATCATCGGAGATTAATATAAATGCATTTGAAAATATCAAGGAATATATTTTAACAAACTAACATATTAGAACTATAAAACAAAATTTTAACTGTAATTTGATTTCACTCATTTATATTAGTTTTATACATTTAAATTGGAAAAACAACTTGTTATATACTTATAACCATATGTTTTTTTATTATAATCATATACTTCATAAAAGTTGTGACCCGTATGGGTCTTTGTATGCTACTTGACTAGCTTAGGGGCTGTTTGGCAACATCTGAATGATTAAGTGCTGAACCAATAAGAGGTCTGAATCATTAAGTGCTAAATCATTAAGAGGTCTGAACCATTAAGAGCTAGTATACAATTTAACTATTCAAAGACAAATGTCTGACCAATTCGGATAATATGTCTTAACCATTCAGCATTAGACCTCTTAACCATTCAGCATCAATATAATGCTTAACCATTCAGAGGTAAATCTCTTAACCATTCAGACATGTGCTCACGAAACAAACAGTCTGAACCATTAAGTGCTGAACCATTCAGACATCTGAACCATTAAGAGGCTGATTAAGAGGCTGCCAAACAGCCCCTTAGTTGGGTATTCAGTAGTTTGATCTACCTCTCTCTCACATGCTAAGTCTGATGATTTGGCCTAACGTCCTAACCTAGTTGGGATTCTATCATCAATTTCAGGACTGGATCGGATAAGTCGGTCGAACTAGTCAGACCGAAAACTAGTTACATAACAGGTGCTGTTGAGTCTTATTAAACCGGCTTAGTGGTTGGATACTAAAATACCGTTTAGTACTTCAACGTTCATATTTTATATGTTCTAGATTTCATGCTTTGTTAATATTGTAAATAAATTCATATAAAAGTCAAAATGATTTCGTATCTTGTTTTGAATTACATATTAGAGACCCATATATTATAAGTATTATGCTAACGAATCAAATCATTCATTTATTTATGTATATGTAAGACTCTAACATCAATAATAAATAACTCATAACTATCATCTGGTTTTTAATACGAGGATCAATAAGACAACCGGAATAATCAGTTCGTTTAGGAAAACATTCTTTATGATGCAATATTACAAGAAGATAGAGAACCCAAATAAAGTTATCCTTTTGACAGAGAGAAAAGAAAAGGAAAAAAAATTGAAAAGATTACCCCTTGAACATGTCTTAATTAAACTTTCCAGCCTGAATCTACGTGTCATATTTGCATTGCAGTCCTCTCATTTGCTTTCTTCAACTTTTTCAATATATTTTACCCCTCCAATCAAGATTTAGGTCTTTGTTTTTGTACCCACTTGAACAAAAAGTTGAAAGATATACGTATATACAATGACCATATGATGCAATTCCAGTCAAGAAGATATGCTTGTCCATAAAGATATGATTCAATCTTTCAATGGTGGGGTTCTAGTAGTTCCTTTTCTTGTCTGTGATCGCGATAATCCGCGTGTCTTTAGCTTAAAGACAGTCTTTTGTTTATATAAGAAAAGAGATTAGCTAAGTTAAGGAAGAGATTAGCATTTAATAATGTAGAAAGTTACAATATTCAAATCAAGAAACATGTATGACATGGTATTTTGTTGAATTAAAGTTTTTCCATGCAAAAGCCTAAATCTTTTTGTAATCTGTATACCTTTTATTAAGAATTGTGATTTCTGCGTTGATGCATGGTTCTTCGGGTAATCGAATATCAAGCTGTACATTGCCTACACAAGAGATTAAGAGTGGTAACCAGTTGTTTGGATATGCGTTTTGAAAGTGATCATAAATTATTAGAAGAGGATAATCGGTGGTAAGAAAATGATTGTAGGAGATACCATTTGGTCAAGTTGTAATAATCAATCATGGCTTGTTTAATATAAAATCAACGAGAACAGTGAGAAACACATACACCACTCGTATGTATTGCTTTGTTATTTAAAGAGAAGAGAGAAAAGGTGGTGGTAACCAAACTATAAATTGAAGTTAAAGCACTACATACATATGAGTTATGCGATTCTCATAGCTCTGGACTTAAAATTGGTTATATATGTATTAAACGTCCTCTTATTAATAACTAGTTAAGTGTTTAAATTTAAAGAATGGAATGACTAAAAAGGTATTCTTGTGAAAAAAAGTGATTTTTTTTTCTATATGTAAGTAAAAATTCTTAAATTAGATTAAGAAAGACGAGAGAAATTAGGTATTTTTATGTCCACTTTGATAAACAGTTTTGTTTTAATTAATGGTATAAAGCTGGATTACCCAAGAATGGTAATTTGACGACTATAATCAATTAAATTAGGCTCTATTATTTCTAATAACTAGAGTTCAAACTATATATCTTTGAAAAAAGGACTCAATTTAGAAGATTCAATAATATTGAATTTTACCTTGTTCGGAGCAACTTCTCTAACTCGATGAAATACTGGCTCGTCTATCTTAGCACTCAGCCACTCAAGAGTGATCGGCCACCTGCAAAATGTTTATCAGTTAATTAATATATGTATTTTTTTTATAATTATTCTTGAGGGGGACGGGGAGGGGGTTGAAGGTTAAATAGAGATGTTACCGGTCCTGTTCGGCTTGTTTTGACAAAAATTCTAAATATACCTTGTTTGGGGTTTGATTGGTGGTCTGTCAAGCATACATCTACAAACAGAATAGAAAAAGATTGATCATGGATGTCAAAGTATACAAAATAACAAAAGTCAAGATCAATGTTAAACATTTTAAGAGAAACTCTTTCACACAACCAGACCATTTGCTAAAAGTCTCTACAACTACTATAACCCATAACCTCTTGAAATATCAACAGAATCTGCAACTTCGTCAAACCAGGTAAACTTTACTATTATTTACGTTGGCTTACTCGACTTTGTACCTAAGACGAGTCTTGAAGCAACTGATAAGGTTGTTGTTTTGTTACCTTGAGGTCATGAGTCCATGCCATGAGAAACAACTTCCTGCACGAAGTGTAGGGTAAGACTGCGTCGCGAAACGATCCAATATCTCCAAGGACCTGCGTAAAGTGGGAGCTAAGTCAAACACCTAACAATCAACTTTGTACATTCATAGCTTTGGTTCAAACTCAATTTAAACATCTACTTACATCACATGCTTACTATAAAACTAGGACACACAAGGAATTTGTGTATAAAAATAGTAGGGAACATATTAGTGATCAAATCAAGCAAGATGTATGAGATAACATTCAACAATTGAATAAAGCATCATACGCATAATTGCATTAAGCAATCTAGTTTCAACCTTGTAGAACCCCTAAGGGATTCAAAGTGTCCACAACTTCAAATGCACATCAAACATGCTTTCATCCAACATTGCAATTATCTTTCAAAACTACCAAAAGATCGCCGCTAAAGTTACTTCTGTTAGCAGCAATAAGATTCAAGCAATTACAACAGAACCTCAAATTAATCGAGAATCGTTGAATCATTTATACAAACTACAAGTTGCAAAGCAACCATGTGATTTAAGTAGAGGCTAAAACTGAAGTTGAATGAATGCTATGAATGTAGAAAGTTAACAAAATTGATAAAAATGTTTAACCGCATTTCTCCAAGTTGCAGATTGTGAAGATATTGCATTAAACGGACTTCCTAACCGAATATTATTTTATGGCTGATGGGCTTTATATAGGCCCTTAGATTATGGGCCTTGTTGGGTTGTTAGAATTTAATAGGACCAGGTAATTTACCAAAATGGTTCTGTTTTATCTGCTTTTGTTTTCTATTCGGTTCGGTTTTAACAGGTTTCAAAGGAGCGGGATGAGTTGGTTCCTAAATGGTTTCTTCGTCAGGTCCGGGCTACAAAACCGAAAACCGCTCCAATTCCGGAACAATATTTTTGCACTTCTAGTTAGGATTCATATGAATTTTGAGGTTTATTAAACTAAAAATAACACACGTTGTCAAGAAAAAATAGCATATAAATGACAATATAGATTATACTAGTTAAAAGATAAAATACATCACCTGTATTTTTACTCAATCCTTAAATGTGGGCGTTTTATACGTTGAAAATGAGTGTATACAAACCAACGAGGTCAGATACGGGTGTATATGAGGAAGAACACGCATATGCTAAAATTTACGTCTAATATGGGTGCGTACAACTATACAAGGTACAATAAAACATACAAGAATTTTCAAAACATCAAAATCAGTCAAATACACATCAAATTCAGCCATTATGTTACATCACCTTTTAAACAGTTTAATCAGTTTTCATTGTAAGACAATTAAAGTGGAATAAGTGACCGAATCAAACATCCAACTAGAGGATCGCCGTTTTTTTTCACATTCGTTTCAACTTTAAACTACTCGACACACGCCCCGATCAGTATAAAACTTGACTCGTTAGACTCTCAGATGAACCTTAAATCGTTCTAGTCTACCTTTTAATCTAAAAAAAACAGTAAATTACACATAGACATACACTATCATTCTCTAATTCATATCCTCATCTTCAAAAACATATATACATCAAAGAAAACAACCATATCTTACATATCTAAACTCTAAAATTGCACATAGAGATACAAAATCTATAAACCTCGATCTCCACCGAATTTCGATCAAATTATATGCGAATAAACGCCTCTGAATTCAATCATACTTATCATTCCAACACACAAGCATAGTTACACATCGCCGGAGTATGTAAAACCGAGTCTTCTGATGCTTCGCGACGGTCAAACAACGTCGTTGGCGACTGGATTTCCGCCGATGCTCCGAATATGATCTGATTAGGTATGAGTAGGTATCCATTTTGGTTTTTCCGGTGATCGGAGATGATGAAATGTGGTAGTTATAACTTGTAACAGAACAAATATACGAGTTAAGAAAAAACACTTTAGGCTGCTTAATTTATATGGGTCCGTTAATGGTCCTCCCACTTTATTTGACTTTCATTTTTTTATTATTTTTATTCGGAATCTTTTTTAAATTAATAGTGCAACGTGTAAATAATAATATTTTTTAGTTATAGTAAAACAATTTATTTCAAAAATAATATAGTCTATATATTAATAACTAATTCAATTATTTATGTAAACTATAGTTTCAAAAGTGCTTTTCATCGTAGCAATTTATAAGTTGTTCCACGTTTTTGTTATCTAATAATGTTGATGTTTGCTTCCTATAAATGTAGTGTGAGTTTGATCCTTACAAAGACAAGATAGTGTGGCATTTTAAGAGTTAAAAAATTATTGTTTGAAAAAAGCAATCTATCAAGGGACGGCTTAATTTATTTTGATTGTTAAATGAGATGTTTAGTATTGTAGATATTAAGGTTAAATATTTTTTTAATAATAAATATTTTCTAATAAATTTGTAACTTGTAATCATACTGGTGAGTAATGGTGAAGAAAATAATGTATTAGTAATGTCAAAGAAAATAATGTTTTCTAAGAAAACGAGAAGAAAATAATGTCAAAGAAAATGGATGCTTCTTTTTAATGTATTAGTAAGAGAAACAAATAGAGATTTCTCTACCCGAATTTCCTAACTAGTTTATTAAATATTAAAAAAAACAGGCCTAACATGTATAACAAATCTATACTATTTAAAAGCTTTTCCAGAGACATGCGATAACTTTTTATAAAGTCTAAACTTTTGTTTTACCACCTCTCTCTCTTCCAAAGCAGGGTCTCCCACTTTCCGTTCCAAAAAATATAATATATGGGTTTCTAACCTAGGTTTGTTATATAAACTAAAAATACTTATAAATGCTTGTTCGTGTAAAAATTGTTCACCATTAATTATGTGCATATTTATATAATACTAATTATCAACTTAGTTGTTTATTATGGTTTGTACCAAATGTTTTATAGATTGTGTCTTATTTTGTTTTTTTTTTTTGATTTTTTATTTTTAACCGTATGATTTTCAACCTTTACATTTAGCATTAACATCTTTTTTTTAACTTTCAACTTAAGTCACATTTACTTTTATTATTTTACAAAATTTTCATTTTATGTTTCGGTCTAAGCTTTTCGAGTTAACATACTGCAACATGCATATGTGGTTCAACATTTTTACATTTATTTATTTTTTCTGTTTAACGATCGCGTTGTGTTTTAGGTTTCGTTCTAATTTATACACATTAACACGTCGTAACACATATGCATAGTTTAACGTTTTTACATCTATTTTTCAGTCGGTTTTGTTTCTTTTGTTTTACAAGCTTTTCTGGTGGTAGTGGTCGCTAGCAACGGTTTGACATTGATGCTACTTAGAACGGTTATACGTCCCCACTGCAACGCGTGGGGCTTAAGTACTAGTTACGTAATTAATTACCTATCATAAACGATCATACAAGATCTAGCGAACTACTACCAAACTGTCGTTTTTACTCGTTTGTCGTGTTATTCAATCGCCGCTCTACGTTTCCCTTCTAGAAGCTTTGCCAATAACGACTTAAGCTGTTCACTTATGTATGTATTGATAAGGTAGGCCGGCCAACTTTCAATCATTCTATGTTCATGTAACATACTTATTTAGTTGTTAAATTATTTATTTAATGTGTGATAATAAACAAATACCAAGTTATATAGTAAACAAAATATAAACGTTTAAATAAAGAATGAATATTGTCGTTTTGGACTAATGTTTGACAACATTTTGGCGGATGGTCCAAGAAATATTTTTGCGTTAGAGGTTCTAGAAATTGAAGTTTCAACTACCTTTGTTTGTTTTTCTCTAGAATGTTTTATATAAAGCCAACTTGCTTAGGAAACTTCACAAAAGAAAATTAATTGAAAAAGGAAGCAAATGGACAAAGGATAAAAAAACTAAAAAAGATCGAACTCAATATAAGTTGATTTGTTAATACTTGGAGAAATTATGTATATGTTTATGTTAGTTGTTAAAAATTATGGATTTGATATTTAAGAATACAAAACTTTATCAATATTAGAAGTTTTGTTACATGTATTTAAAGAGACATTCTGATGGTAAGATGTATCATCTCTATTGAAAATGTCAAGATTTAAAATTCTCAAAATGTAGGTATATGTGATTATGAAAAAAATAGTGCTGATTAAACGCTTTGTATTAAGGGTGAGAAATATTGTGCAGATTAAACATGATTTTGAATTTTTGATTGTAATGGACAATGAAATCTTTAGATCGCAGGTGCATAACTCGTAACCTATTAATTATAGCCCCCAGACATATCAAATTATTAGACTTGTAAATTCCAGTCTAAACAGAATAACACTTTGGTTTAGATCTGGTGACCAGTTGTGGTTGCAAACCAATGATGCATGGTTGTCATGCCATGTAAACGATCAAATTATTCTTAGATCATCACAGCCTGCCAATTTTGGAATTAAGCAAACCAACAATGCACGCTCGTTTGTACTTCATACATGCAAATCATCAACACATGTTGCTCAGCTCTCATATGAGTGCATGCTCATCATCATCGGTTATCCATCAAAGACAGAAGTCACATGAGCGGCAAGGCCATCATTATTATTGACGCACTTACAGGTTGTTATGTCAGTAGTCTAACTTAAAATAGAGCTTGAGTATATAAAAATAAAACAACAATTCAATACACGCTTACCATCTTCTGCCGGTCAAAGCTTAGAAGGTTTCAAATAAGCAAACCTATACCCTTGGAAAACAGCTTATCTTAACATACCCGAACTAGCATCAATCCAACCGAAACCCCTATACATATCAGAGCTTAAAATAAGTAGTAGGTATTAACCGATTCCTGTAAAACAATTACAAACGAAAACCGTCACTGGTGAACATACCATACCATCATCAACGCAATTGGAATTCTTAAAAGATTAGGGTTTAATGTAAGCAAGATAAACTAATCAGAGTCTAAGCAAATCATAATCAAATGACTGTTTTAAAAGCAAGGCCAATCTAGACACAGTCCCAAATTTATGCGACTGAGATGTCAATGTTGTTGAGTAGCTGCTCCCTTGAGGTGTATTTAGTTGTGTACTCTGGTTTTAATTTGTTTGTTACCTTTGGGGTATGTTGCTGACTCGATGATACTATAGATCTGTGTTTTGTTAAATGTTATCGTGCGTTTCGAAACGAGAGTCTGATCGTCTTTTTTCTCATTTCTTTTAGTTATTTTAGTAAAACAAATGAAAAATAACAAAACCCAACTCCCTACCGGATTATCTACCAACAAACACCTCTATCTCGTCATATCATCACCACCATCATCCAGAAAACAGACCGGTTGAATCTAAAAATCTTTACAAAATTTGTATTCATCAATGTGTGGTGAACGTGTTCAAGAATTTGTGTTCATAATATGTTTTCATTTATTTAAGAGTTTCTCTATGATTGTATACCTGTTTTATGATCGTTTGTTTTAATTAGATTACAAAAGTAAAAATATTTACAAAATAACATAAAAAGGTGTTTTTAAAAAGTCCCAGAAGTAAGGAAAACAAATACAAAATAAGACTAGTACCAGTAATTTGTACACAGCAATTAATAAGATTAAGTTAGCTATTCATTTACATCGGATTATTTAATGGCAAGTAGTTTTGACAGAGTTAAACTGTACCCCTAATGCAGCTACATTTTCAGATGATAATACTTGTCAAGAAGCTTCTCTGTGTACTCCCCGAAAGTAAGCGATTCATTAGCCTGTATCAACTGAATACCGCAAATTGTTGTTAGTAATCAAGCCATTTATTTAACAAGACAATCAAATTTATGCAACCGAAAAAAGAATAAAAGTTTGGTTTAATTCTACAGAGTTGAAACTTAACAAGAGTGATGAAATTTATGATTTTGGCCAAATACTGGACTATAAATGAAACCACTTATGCTATATATAACAGGTCAAAGAAGGTAATGAGTTAATGGTAGGTTATATTGACCCGAGTGTGATCACATGTTGATCATACATTAAGATGCATGAGTGCAGAGTGGGTGTATTTAAAGAATTAAGAAGATACGATTGGGTTCACAGAACTGTTGAAGAAAGAAAAAGACGTTAGGTGGATCATACGAGCTATGTCCCCCTAGAGACCAGCCCATCTAACTACATGTCAGGTCATGTTGTATTAGCGGGTCGTGTCATAAACTGCCAGCTTTGTGATTGGGTTGTTTTGCTTGTTCTTCAAGTTTTCTAAGGTCTTTGGGATGTTTCACTATGGAGAAGATGGTTAGTGAGCCAAAGATTGCTCTCGCTCCGGGATAAGGGTTCACAGACTGGAGGGATCTGTTTTTCTAGGTGGATATTACCATGTAGTCAGAGGGGCATGTTGCTTCGGACTTGTGGAAAGATAAAGTGAGTGCTAGTGCTAATTATATTTCTATGCTAATGATATTTCTACTCTAGATAAATATAATATGTGACTAGTAGATGTTCTTCGAGCAAAGTGTCGGATAACCATGGAAGGCTATTCGAAGGATATCTTAGTTATTGCTGGTTTGAGTCATTATGGAAAAAAGTGAAATGGTTTTATAAACACTACTGAAAAGTGAAAACTAGTTTGTTCACTGGCCACCAAGTGCTAACAATTGTTTTATAATATGTGCATATAGTACATATAATATTAGCGTGTACCTCTTGATGGACATGGCCCGTCTGCGGAAAATCAAGTTTTTCATCCCTGAAAATTAAAATTTTCATTGCTTTAACATTATCAAAAAGGCAAATAGGCAATATACATTCTCCTATCAGTTCAAAGTATCATTCATATCCTTCTAAATTTCATCCATATTCATCCTTTCCAAACACTAAATACATAATATTTACGCATTTCATAGTAGATGAAATAATCAGTTACTTATGACATGTTTCAATAAATCTGATTATATTTATTTACAGATTATATAATGGGCAAATATGCTATTTCTAAGGTTTTGAATAGGTAAATATGATATCAGGAAAATTAGAGGGATACATATATGAAATTAATCCTTATATTAAGTGATTAATCAAGTTATTAGGGAAGCAAACCAGTCAGGTTGCATAAATAATGCAAATGTGGAGCGGTCAAGTCCTGTTGCTTGTTCTCCTTTTGGTGCCTGCAAATAAAAGTAAATGGTTTTCAACATCAGAGGTGAGTAGATATGACAATTTAGTTAACTTGCTTATGCTATTTTAAAAGTCAGACGACTAAAATACAATTTCAGATAAAAAGGGAACATGGGGGCTAGTATAGTTATTTTCAATCCTTAATAATGAATATATATAGACATAAATAAAGGAATTCATCACGTAAACTTACACGAACACAGTGAGGTGTTGCACAAAGACGGCCTCTTGAAAGTATTTCAGTTATATTTCCAATTTGGTATGCAATTTCATCTTCCTTGTAAACCACCTAAGCAAAATATCTCGATTCATTATAATGCTTTCATTTTTTCTTGCATCAAAAAAATAAGCCTCATTTCACATCTTTACTTTTCATCCTATATAAATGTAACCAAAAGGTAATAGTATGATAATCAAAATAAAACTGAACCCTTGATGTTTTTTACCAGGATGAGCTCCTAGGATTTATACTAGACATGGCAACTTAAACCCATTTACCTGACACATTTATGACTAATATGGGTCAATTCAGGATAAGTTATATTTATAGGAAGTCAAATGGGTTAAGCTAGAAGACTCAATTGTAAAACGGGTTAAATGGGTCAAAAATCATGACGAATTTATTCAAATGCTTAGAACAACTTAAAATATTGGTATATTAGAAATAGCTAGATTTTTTATTGTAATATATTTTCATTATCATTTTTTACATTAGTTCTTTATAGAGTTCAAAAAGTTGTGGATCAGCCATTCAGCCCACCCAAACCTGCACTAGAAACTACTAGTATTGACCCGTAACCCCACCTGTAATGCCACCTCAAACATTTATCAAGTATACTAGGCTATTGGCAATTGACACAATTGAAGGGAAGGCTGTTGATTACTTGGTAATTATGAACTTGAAGCAATTAAAATACATCACAAGATGTATATGTCAAAATAAAGAATATATACTTTGACAATTTGACCCGTTCTTGTTTTGATATAAAGGCCAGCTGTACTATCAGGGCAAGGTATTTCTACACCACCTTTGGTAAACATGGCATAAGTAAGACCTGCATGTTGCATTGAAGCAAACATTAGACTTAAGAATTCATTTAACTCCATTTATCAACAAAAAATATTTCAATGAATCATCAATATTCAATCATGTTCATAGTTACATTGGATGGTATTGGAATTAAACACAACTTTTAGAAACTCTCAAGTCAATATATAAGTAAAACTTGCTATCTTTGAATATCAACAATTATAAAAGAGTCAACTTGCGCGGAACAAATTTTCAATATTCTTGATGTTTTAGAGATGACTCAAACACAATAGATTAAAATTTGAACATAATGTTAATATATGGTTGCTAAAGGTAACGATATAAGACTACATATAGGTAAGGTAAGAACTTTTGTACCAGTGAGAGAGCCATGATCCGTATGCCAGCCACACCATGATGACATGGACTCGCTATCTTGAGAGTTGTTACTGAAAGAAAACTCAATTTGTTAAGGATGACTGGTTGTGGGTCAAGGTTGGCACGTTAGTCCTACATCTTTATGGTATTTAACAATTTCATTTTGTAGGTCCCGTTCACATGATAGAAGGTGAACAAAGATGATCAACATCCCCAATTTAATTAACTTAAAGAGAAATAAAGATGGCATGTACAAAACAAGAATAAAGAGAAATGAAATTTCATTATTGTATTAGCTCATACCATGTTTCTTAATTCAAAATTTTGTGGGCCTCATCTTTATTATTCTATAGTCTATACCTCAAATTTTGACACCATATAAAACGCTAAATGTTAAAGATAACAAAAAAAGAAAGAAAAAGTCAAACGGAACCTTAACCACCATTACATAATAAAAAACAAGCTTGATAAAAGATCACATTGTGTTGGGCAAGGACCATAAATGATACATTAATGATTAATCTAGAGATAACTTCAACCCATTTACGGAAAAAATGGGTCTACTGAATTCGTTGATAGTTAGAATAGATTCGTAGACCAGGTCGACTGATCCGTTTTCAATTTTGAAAAGTTCTGTTAGGTTCTTAATAGCAATCGGCGACCTTTTTTTCTTTTAAAACTTTGCATCTAACATATCAAAATAAGTAAAACTGAATAAAATGATTCAAATGGAAACAGGTCAAGCGGTTTAAATAGGTTAAAAGTCACCCAAGATGTATGTAACCTCCTAGGTTGTTTCATTTACAACATAACAGATTATCAATGCAGTAATGTATTTTTCTCAATAGTATCAAACAAATTATTTATTAAATTCCAGAAACAAAGAGACAACATGTGTGTGCAAGTCGACCTGACCATTTTGATTTGTTAACCAACCACCCATTATCCATAATCAATCTATGCATTACTGGGCTAGCTTCTAATAGCAGATTAGCATCAATGTTATTTACCTGTTTTCAGCAGGAAAATAATACAGCAAACGACCTTTATGACACCGAGATCGATACACAATCTGTTCAATGCCTTCATTATGTGGCATACCTGTCCCTTTAGACACTGTTCCATTTATAAAAATTAAAAGTTAACTAATAATTAAGACAAAGAACGATATATTATCTAATGAGGATATCAAGAAAAGTTACCGTATTTATCACAATGATATGCTACAAGTAAACCAACATCGAGAATAAGCTTTCCAAGGGATTTGAAAGCTACATGCATAGATAAAACATAAATTGTTTTTAGTGAAAGTATTTGACTATTGATCCACACTGTCAACATTTCACAATAGAGGCAAAGTGGTAAACTTGGATCAAGTCTACAAGATCGTGATCTCATAAATTAGTATCTAATTTACAACCTTACCTCCAGTTTACTGATTTCAATCTATATATATGGTATACCAACTTTCTCCTGCGATTTAGTAATTACTGATTTTAATATAAAGTTACTAGCTTGTTGTTCTGTAATCCAAAATTACCAATTACCTCGTCTATCTAAGATGCTTATAGAGAGACAAATTAGAAAATCTTGATTAATATATAGACAATCATGTACATTGTACTTCATCAACAATTCCTTTTTATGACTTCCCAAATTATAAGTCAAAGAAGATAAAGATGGGATACCAATTTCAAGTTCAGGCAAAGCACTTCGAGGCCAAATATTTGATCCACAGTATGCAGGGTACCTGTGTAGCAAAATGTCATCTTCTAACGAGGGAAAGGGTATTTTCCTTGAGAACAAAACTAAGGTCATCGATGTTTTTGTAACAATTCCTAGCGGGCAAAAGGGTAAGATATTACCGAAACTTTTCCAAAAAGAGAAATATTGCATTAATTTTGGAGAACCAAAATAAAAACATTGTTTAAGGATACATAACATGAAATATTGCAGAAGAAATCACGGGTTTTAGAAATTTAACCTTTGAATCAGAGCAGCCTCAGTAGTAGGTTTGTCTAAGATTGGATTTGCATAGAAAGAGCCTTTTAAAAGATCTGCACAAATTGACCACAACCATCAGATATATAATATAAGTGTATACTGTATAACAAGCTCTTAATGTTCAATCTCAACTTTTTTCCTATCATTCCTGATCATTGTAACCACATTCGATTTTACATTTAATGAACTTACAACATGATTCAAGAATCAAAATCCTAGAACTTAGTTTACCTGGTTTTCCAGACTCAAGCTTCTCTTTCCCATGGCTCCATCCAAAGTTATACCTACATGATAATAGTTTCTCTCAAGAGTAAGTGTTAATTACTTAAAGATCATCAACTCTAATAAATAAATATTTGATTCTGCTTGTTAAAGTGCCAACAATCATTTTGAATAAAAAAGGGAGGGGGTCCCATCTAAACATTAACAATCCCTAGAATACCTGCTTTGAGGATCTTCTAGTTCATTCTTCACCTTTTCAGGAAGGTTGGCTAACCTAGTACAAAAAATAGTTAATTATTTCTGGTGGTCTAAGCTATGCAAATAGGTATAAACAAGCATTAACTCGAAGCAATTTTAAGACGTTTTACCTAGGAGCAAGATTAAGAAGGTTTTCTCTCAACTGCATGTATCCAGGAACCTAACCCAAATGATATAAGTTCCACATTCATTAGATGCAAAAATCATATAATCAATAACCAAATGACTTCATGACATAGATCATGTAGTACAATCTACTTACATTGTTAGCAAGCTAATTAACAAATCCAAAGGCCAATTCCACCAAAATGAAATTCACCTCAACAATGTTTTTCCATGGTACCCAACACAATAATATACAATAACCTTTTATAGCATGTTAAATGGAGACGTGGCACCAGCTTTTTAATGATCAGCCGACGTGCCACCTCACCATTTAACACAATACAGAATGTTACTCACATAACTACACAAGCACATACAATAATATTCAATGGTGAAAGTGAATTGCATTTTGATGCAATAAACCTTCAATTAAATAAACAGAACAGCTAAACTTTCATACATCAGATACCGATAAAATCCCCAATCCATCTGGTCCAAATCCTTCTTCAATCTTCACGGACAAATCAGCATCTCTATCCTACTCACACGAATCACAAACAAAAAACAACAATCAGCACAACTCAAATCCACCTTCAACACTTCATAAAACGAACAAACAAATGAAGCAAACGCGTTTTCACACGTTTACTTCATCGAATCATACAAAATTGATCAAACACTACACGAATCTCCAATCTACGATCACTTTAGAAGCAGAATTTCTCTGTTACAAACGATTAAACTTACTTTAAGCTGTGCGAAGGGGATGACGACCGTACGGAGAGTGGGAGTCTGAACGGCGGCAGGATGTGCCGGCGACATGTGGTGGAGTGGTGGCGGTGGCGGTGGCGGTGGCGGTGGCGGTGGTGGTGGTTGTTGAAGACGATGAGGGTTTTGTGAAAGTGTTTTTTGATAATTTGAATGAAAGACGAAACGAGGGGATAGTGGTTATTGTTTTGGACTCCGGTGCCGTAACCGTCGCGTCTTCCGGTGACGACAACCTATTGGAATATTGCAAAATTGGTCCCTCAACAATTGTTATGTTGATGGGTGGGTATGACAAGGGTCTAGGACGCGTATGGGTAATCCCGACATCATATTTGATTTGGTTTAAAACCGGTCAGGTGTGTATCAGATATTAACTCATTGATAATCACGTATACCCGTTATTGGGGATCTCTGTTGGGAATCTATTGGAACTATGACATTATATCAAGCTACACTTGCAGGTAAGTATTTGAAAATATTTTTAGTCGGATCTTAATGTATTTAGTTGATATTTCACTGCTACAACGTTTTAATTTTAGTGACAAATGTCTAGTTTTACTATAACTTTATAAGATGTTATATAGAGCAATTTGAAAAAAGCTAAGAAAATAATGGTTGTTGTCTAATCAGGTATTATTGTTGTTAAAAAAATAAAAAAGATATAATGTATATAATATAATTATTAAGTAAATAAATTAAACAACAATATAATTTCGGGTATCTAATCAACTAATAGAATATACTCAATTTGGGTAATCGGGTCGGGTAAATGAGTATATAATACAATCTCATATTCGTCTCATAAATGCGGAAAATATAAAATTGATCTCGTACCCAGTCTCGTACCCCACTGTCTTAGGTTTCTGGGTATTCGCGTTAGGTTTGAGTTTAAATGCCATCCATATGAGCAGGTGTAGTTGAGATCTAGTGCAGAGAGCTAAGCCTTGTAATCAAGAGGTTAGTGGTTCCACCCTTGCATAAGACAAATATTGTCTTGAAAAATTTTAGGTGTTTGTTGTCAAAGAAAAATCAATTGTGATTTTAATGATTCTCGAACTTAACCAAATTTGAAAAGATCATCTAATGTGTAATTGGTTGTTTAAGAAGAATCATGAAAACAAGCAAAAACCGTTCATCGTGCTATATTAGTCTTAACTTTTAAACTAAACATGAAACATTTCCTTCGGCGTATGAAATTCTCATCTTGGACCATCATAATCTCCTCTTCTCTATCTCCCCTTTTTTTTGCCTTCGGTTATTACTGGCCCAACATTGGATTTGTTTTCAAACAATACAACCAAGGTGGCGTTCATTCAATCTCAACGGATGGGAACTCCTACTCTGACTATATTTTAGCAACCACACTTATAAATTAATTTGTTAATTTAGTTTTAAGTAGCTCGTATCTCATTAGCAACCACACTTATAAGTTTGTGATAGGGGTTGTTTAAGCTTGATAATTGGTAGAGGCTGTAGAATCACTTTAGATTTTCTTATCACATACTCAACGGTTAATAAAGGTCATTGTGCCTATTTAATAGTTGGTAAGAGGTTGTGTGTGTACTTATAGTGCTTATAGTATTTGCATAAAATCAAGTTGCTGTTTGATCAGTCAAAGTCTTTAAATACACTTCATGATATGTTTGTTAACTCTTATTGGTATCAATACAAGAAGTTTTTTAAAAGCATCATACAAATAATTTGAAGGTTATGATTAAGATAACTTGTAAACTTGTGAGCTTTAACTTATGAATTGTTTCCCACTATCGTCTAATACATTATGATAAAAACTGTATATTCACATGATTTATTGTATCAGTTAGTCTATTTTTTGTCGTATTTACTCGTTGGGCATTTTGCTCAATCACACGGGAACGCCAACAACATTACTTTCCATGCTCTCTTGAATGCTATCTCATGAATACCTGGAATAGTTCGTTCTAGAAGCGACTAGAAAAGGAAACATAAGATCAAGATGGTTACCAGACTCAAATTATGCTATTATATATATCTTAACCACACAGGAGCGCCCACCCACATTACTTTCCGTGCTCTCTTGAATGCCATCTCATGAAGACGAGAAATAGTTCGTTCTAGAAGCGACTAAAAAAGGAAACATAAGATCAAGATGGTTATCAAACTCAAATTATGCTATTTATATATTGTAACATGTATGTGATGAAATCATGTAAATACTTAAAAGTAATTGAACGTCTGAGGTTACTTATTATTGATCAATTGAGGTCACTTATTATTATTGTCTTTAATTTTGTAAGATGGTGCGCCATCCCATTTTGGGGTATGGTGTTACATGGTAAAAAAGTTTATAAGGATCAAGCTTATACTAATACAACACTCTAGGCATATCTCATATTAGTTATGAACAAAAGATGTCTGATACTCTAATTCATAAGAGGGACTTTAACTTCAAATCTTACCAACACGTATTGAATGGTAAAGTGAGTATTACAGAAACTAACATTAACTCTACATTCGCTTTTGGTCATACCTTTTAAGGATAGTAAAATTTACAAAACTGATTGCCACAGTATTTATAACTCAATATTTGTCACTTTTGACAGAAACCGATGAAAATATATATAAATGGTCATGTACCTTACCAAAGACTTCACTTTAGACTTCATGGATATGTCATCTCTTTTTCTTTCTTCACTGAAGTATTTTTAACTCTCTGGCTTCTATGTCATATTGTCATTTGATTGTGTGTAAATTATGTTAAACAAACATGATCATGATTTGTTTTCCCGTCGTCTTCAATTCTTTGAGTTTGCTTATATGGGCTCCTCCACTTGCCTACTTTTCCATATGATCGGTGCTACCAACATCCATACTACCAAAAAAAAAAAAGTCATTTTTAGTATTCGCGGTCTGGTTTAGCCTGCTCTGATGAAATTTATGAATTTTCTGGGTTCAACCACTAAATACAATTCAAGAAACGACAAATCAACCAAGCTGGCTTGGGTGGATCGGCCGGACCAACAGGTTATACTAGTTATGCAGTGCCAATAAATCTGTTCGTCTTTGGCGACTGAATTGATTTTTTTTCAAAATCATTACTTTTTATTAAAATTTCCTTAAAAATAAAAATGGTTCATGATTTACGAATTTTAAAATTAAGAAGAATATTATGTAACTAACAAAGGTTAAATGACTAGTTCAGTTTACATGACCAGACTGATTTGTTAAAATCATCATATCAAGAAAACCGAACCGTTTGAATCTCAAACCATCCACCTTGCTTTAGTTTGGGTGGTTCAATCAGTTTCAATGGTTTTCAAACACTCATAGGAGAAAGCACTTACAGTATACACAGACTGCTAGCCACTCGTTAACTATTCTGACCCAAGTACTGGTCCAACCAACATCAATTGTCCATCTGAGAAAACATGACATTTAAGTAAATTGACATTTGGGTTGCATTCATCAAAGATATTGAACTACAATCACTTACTTTTTCATGGTGTGATTAGAACTCCAACCGATTAATAACATTGCAAAGTACATAGCTCCGGTGGCAAAAACAAAATGGAAGAATCCAAAACCATAAGGAACATCATCTTCATCCTGTTTTTCATCCTTCCGGAACTGCAAATATTGTTCTCAGATGTACTTTCATCCAAAAAATATGCGTTGTAGATGGTACACACTTTTGGACCACTCGAGTAGGCTCCAACCGACACCGGTCCACTTATGGGCTTGGCTGGTGTGGGTCGAAGCCCACTGAACTAGCCCAAAAGTGGGTACCGTCTACATGTATGTTAATAAACCTATTAAAAGTTTTGAACCATGTTAAACTCAGGTTGGTTTTATTTTTACCTGAAAGCATTTGGAATCAATTCCTGTTGAGAATGTGGCAATCACCATTGCAAGTACTGCAACTACAAAGCTCTGTAACAATAAGATGTGCACCTTTAATACCTTTCAAGACTTTACTAATTTAGTAAACACATATTTGAATATGTGTTGGAAGCTTACTATAATAGTTAGCCAATCTCTTGAGCCTTCGGAATTTCTCAGACATGTGTCATCTGATGGTTCACTGTAAGCACCCCAACGTGTGGTTAGTTTGAGTTATAAGCAAATGCTGTAAACCAAGATCTAATGGTAGATGTGACAAAATGGGCGGGCCAGGTGATGCATCAAAAGGTTTTTCAGTATGCGTCAAAATCGGTCGGGTTGGGTTGGCCCAAAGCACTTTGTCTCTAGAATGCTTAAAGGACTTTTTATACATGGCTAGCGTGTCAGATGCGATAAAAGAAGTTATATCATTTTAAATAAAAAATCACGAACAAATAAAAGGTTGCTGAAGATGGAAGTATATAGTCATTCTACTCAGAACCAAACTATAAAGAAACAGTAAACACAGGGACGATTCAGGCTATGATGATCAGGGACGAGCTATGTAATTTATGACATATCATATGCACAAAAATGTAGTTTGTCCTTTTCATTTACTCATTAGAGACAAAAACATAACTTGAACCAGCCAAATGATACATAAACGAGTCGAAATTACTATCTTTATCCAATACTAAAATGTGATAATTGTACCTTCTAATGGCGGACCAGCATAGGAACACTACGTACAGCCCCATAAAACCTGGAGTCAAGAAGCCAGCACTCACCTGTTTCAGAAAGAAAAAAGTAAATAAATTTCACAAAAATATGATGAAAAAATGCCAGACATTTTGATGGTTGAACTTACTTTCGGGTGAAGAGAGACACTAGTCATAAGCTGTAGGAGTACAAGTGTCCATGTGATAAAGAAAATGTTAAGTAAGCAAGTCGGCTGTGGCGTGTACCAAATATACATCAAAATGATCCCAAGTATGCACACAACATAAGCAGTAGTTGCAAGCAGCATGAAATGGATATGGCTGCAGAAAAACAGCATTATGATAATCATGAATACTCCAAAGTCCAATCGATAAAGATTTGTATCGCTTCTTTAATATATAATTTTACTTAAATGCAGCTATACCATCTTTCTGCATATTTTTCCGATAAGCAGCAATCGTTCAACCATGTAATGAAACTGATTATGCTGATTAGTTGAATTAGCAAAAATACCCTGCAAGATATCATAATAAAGATGGTTAAGATTTCTTCAAATAGTGGTAGAGAGGGAGTATAGGAGGGGGGAAAAAGCAGGAAGAAGAAGATTCACATACCCTGCACCAAAATGTGCAATGGATCCTGCAAAAAAAAAAAAGAATGTATCAGGACACATATCTGATCAATTCTTTTGAGTGTTTGGGATTGCTTATTAAAACTACTTATCTGCTTGTTGTGTTTTGATATAGCAATAAGTTGTTTTAAGGACACCTTGCAATTTTGATCCATTCATCAAATAACAAGTTGATAAAAATACTTTTGTTTAGTTATGAGTTCATTGGGGTATACTCAAAATTGTACAATGGGTCAAAATGGGCCACTCCTACAAAACTAGCTAACTTAAAATGGGTCCAAATGGGCCAACAGTCCAACACTACCCACCATGACTATCTATTATCATCACTTACTACTTGCCGACGCCACCCCCATCACCCCTCACCAGTGTCATAGCCACCACCAAAACCACCACCATCACAATCACCTCCACCCGTCGGCCGTCGCCATAAGAAATATATAGTGCGTGAACCCATTTTGATATTTTTTTTTCCTTTTTTTAAATAACCCATTTCAACCTGATCCCCCTTTGATTATAACTGTTTTGACCCAAACCAAATTGATACTTTTTAAACTGGCTACTTTGACTGAAACCTGTTTTGACCATTACCCGACCTGACTGGCCTGTTTTTCCAGGCTTAGTTTTGAATAAGCAATCTGGAGTTGCTTGTTGTGAACAAAGCATTTCAAATGGCAATAAGCAAATAAGCGTTTCCAGTAAGCAATCCCAAACACTACCTTATTCATGGTATTATTCCTACATTGATCAAGTAATCAAGTTTCTAATGGACTAACAACCTTGATGTACTATTTTGCAAAAAATAAAAAAATACTAACCGTATATAAGAATAATTTCTCTAGGAAGAAAGAAGGGTAGCACGATTAGTGTGATCATGAGGACGATCTTGGCGGACCACCAACCAGAATGCCAGAGTTCTTTTTGTCCATGCAACTTTGAGGTGCCACTAGTCGAAAGAAACATTGTGAAATAGAATATCTAATATATAATTAAGGTTTTATCAAATTATTACAAGGAAATGTGTGATTTTGTATTTGTTTACTTGCAAGTGTTGAAAATAAAGTTATGAATTTCATTCAAAAAGATACAAAGCATCCCATGCTCACTCTCAGAACTCCTTCTGTGCCTAAACAATCTTCACCACCTTCACAACTTTTCAATTCTGAAAAAACAACACAAGTATATATCATCCGAAAACCTATATCACATGCATCTGTGGAGCTACAATAGGGTGGAGCCATTGGATCCTGAAAGTTTATTAATGGAATGTTCGGGGTTTTCTTATATTGTAGCAGTTCAGCCTGTTTATATTCTTTTTGTAGCGATTATAGCCCTAAACTTCTTTTTGACTTGTTGAAGATTTCATTTGGGCACGTTGCAGTTGAACAGGTTAAAGGCTTATGTTAAGGGACTAAATTGCTAAAATGTTAAAAGGTTGTAGGTTTTATCCAACATTAACCGATATATAAACTTGTCACAGATTACCATTTAATCTGTTAACAGCTCAAAATGATATTTTACAATAAATCAGAAGAGAAGTGTAAGGGATATATCACTGTTCAAGGAATCCAGGGTCTAAATCTATATAGAAAGTTTGTTGGTTTTATCCAGTTATAACCATATATAAACTTGTTCAACATAAGCATTCAGTGACCCATATATGAACTTCTTAACATAAGCATTTATCCTGTTCCGGTCTAAATGAAATCTTGAACAAGTTAAAAAGGTTCAAGGATATAACCATTCCAAAAAAAGTCAATAGACTAAACTACCACAATGTTGAAAGATGGTTCGCGGGTTCATTCCACACTAAGCCAAAAAATAGATAATGAATGGCAAACCCGGTGCTGAAGACTCCGCATGCGCAGGTCAGAAGGTGTGGGACTATGCGGGTCAAAAAAATAATGATATTGAGTAAATCTTACTATTCATTTCTGTCAATGCACTCGGGCCATAGTCACGTACAGCCCACGCAAGCAAGTTCGCTAACAAAAACATCACGCTATACACATATCGGGCCATCCAAGGATTAGATCCGTAGAGGAACTGGGCCCACCAAGGACCCGCCAAGAGCTTGGCATACCGATTACTGCTACTGTCTGCTGCATTTGCATCCATCCCAGCTTCAAGTTTTGCTATCATCATTTTTTAAATTATTCAAAGAGAGCTAGTGGAATTTATTCCACCAGCTCCCTTCTCATCTGCAATCTGTAAAATTGTTAATATTCCTCAATGCATTGATGTATTTCTATTATATAGTTGTGTAGAGTGTACTTAAAGGTCACAAAAAACCAAAAAAAAGTGTGGATCATGGTCATTTAACAAGCACATGGCAAGGTATTATATATGCTGATATTGGAATCAATATGTACTATCTGCACATATAATTCCTGGACCATATTAATATGCTACCATGAGTCTGGACAGACCATGAGGTAAATTATTGTATCATAATTCAATTACAGACTTATAGCATCCACAAAAGGCAAAAAAGCTCTGCAATCATGGGGCTACTTGGTTGTATTATAAGGAAAAAACATATGAATCCAACGTCCAAAAGAAATTAAAATTAAAAATATTTCAAACCGAGCCAAGCTGGCTTGGTTTCTAAACGATCCAACTTGAGCTGGTTTGATCTGTAAACGATCCAAGCCGCTGGTTCGGTTTGTAATGGAGTTAATTTGAAGTGAGTTACTTTCTAGTGAGTTTTAAGCCACGAGCTATCTCAAAAGCACTAGTTATGGTCTTGTAGCAACCACAAAAGAAAAGAGAAAAAAAAAAGCTCTGCACTGATGGTGCTTCTTGGTTGTATTATAAGGGGAAAAAATACGACTCCAAAGTCCAAAAGAATTTAAAGGTGTCGTAGGTTCACAGCTTACTTTGTATCTTTATAATTTTTCATTTTTCTTTTATTTATTAAACTACTTTAAAGACTATGTAATGCCTTTGTGTCACATGGGTTTGTCACAATCTCATTGATGGCGGGGGTTTCAGTAGATCTGTCATCTGTGACTTTTACTTATTTAACCCATGGATAAGCTATGAATCTGTTGATCTACATAAATCAGGCGTGAGTTTCCACACATCTCAATTGAAAGCAATTCAAAATTAAATATTTTATAGTTTCTTTGTTTCAAATTTTCAGACTACATTATCAACGGAAACTATTGGTGTGTTCAAAACTGTTAGTCAACGATGAACAGACGCATATAGTAAGTTATAAATGTATATTCTAAGTGTTAATACTAACGTGCCCTGCCTATGTTTTGACTCGATGTACCTCCTAAAATACATGCGTATAATAAGTTGAATACAAACATATACAAGTTGAATATGAGCAAAGATGAATATAGACGTATACAAGTTGTATATGAGCATATACAATACGAATACAAGGGTATAGGCCCTTTAAAAGAAATCAAATTCAATCAAATTAACAATAAACAATGTATTCCAGATATCTTATTAAAGATTTATAAATATAATCAGAAGAACTTACCTATTTAATATTATGGTTTGCAATAGAGGGAGCAAATAGTTAAAAGAATGATATAAGATATACATCAGCATATTCTTGTACGCTTTCACCAAGGAAAAAAGTCAACAAATCAACTTTATGGTTTCCCACATGATGTATCAAGAACGAAATGGGTGATACATCTATGTCAAACTTTGGATTCCAAAATGTTTGCAGAGACAACTGTTAGTAAGGGGGTGTGTCAGATGCTGTTTTCATGCAACCTTACATAAGTTCTTCTTGAATGTTGATAGATTTATAACAGCATATTTATTCATCAGACTTTATTTACCTTGAAAAGAAAAATAAAGATGAGAGAGCATTTATCACATATTTTGCTAGCTGTTTCATACATGCATTTGTGAGTCCTGTTCCAAAATTTGGTGGTTTCATACTACCATTCTGTCTTTATTGGATAATTGATTAAATGAGCTTTAACATCATATATACATAATTGAAACTTTTAGTTATTCGAAGAGAATAAAACATATAGGTGCGTCAACAATCGTTAATTTAGGGTTATCAAACGATTCTACTAGACAATAATATTGCTATTTGATAAAGCCCTTATAATTCACTTAAAACTAAATGTTTGTCTTATGTTTTAGAATGACACGTACATAAACTCATTTAATCATACTAAAAAATCTAAATAGTTATCCATCACAAGAGTCAAACCTCAACCTTCCTCTTGTGTACAAGCCAATGTGTCATTACACTACATGCTCTTTGATTCTATTTTATAAGAGTAAAACTATAAAAGATCACACAAGTGAGTAACTCATACCATGTTCCATACATTATTTGTTCAGTAGATCTACATTATACATATATTATAATATTCTATTGTTTGCTAAAATATATTTTATATTATCCTATTAAGCTCTTTTTCAGAACATTCACATTTGGTTCCTTATACTTATCCCTATCTCCAAATTTTAAAGAAACTATAATAATCTGTGTAATTTAACATTACATCAGATGTCCCAGCCTCATCCTTATCCCTTAATTTTTAAAGGAAAACATAATGTTCCCCCAAATTTGGGGTCACCTACTTATGAATATCATAGATAATAGGTATATGGAATGAGATGTGAGAAGTTTTTAAAAAATATGAAATAAATTTAGGAGATGATGATTTTTAGATAAATTATAAATACACACATAAAAAACTTATTATAAATGCTTTAAGCCCTTGTGTGAAAACCACCTCACTATACAAATTAATTAAATGCCAAGCGACTAGACGCTAGTGTATTGCAAAAAAATTGTATCAAATTGTTGGTCCATACACTGTATTGATGCAAATGCTTGATGTCGTGAATGTAATTGTTTTGTTAGGATGATAGGTGGTCCATACACTGTATTGATGCAAATTGTTGTTAAAAAAACTTAAGTTGGTGCAAATTTACAGATAAACAGTAACATTTTATATATCTTCCGTCCACAACCACTTGTCCACCTGTTATCTTTCCATATAATATAAAGATATAAAACTCACAAAATTATAAAGAACCGGACATGAATATTCTTTTCCATCTAGCCTTATATGAAAGAATATATGTATTGTAGTCACAAAAAAAACTTAACTTAACATTTAACAAATTATTAAACAATTTTGCTATATTATAACTCAAATTATACATCTTAATTTTGTTTTCCTTAAATTGCTAAATTCAAAATTGGACCCTAATTTATGGGCCTACTATTACTTTACTGTTTCTATTTTAGTTTGCCTCTATTATAACAAACATCCGATCGCTTTATCTTTTTTCATTTTGGACGATAAAAATTTATTATAATAAAAGCTGTTACATTTTATTTTTCTGCAAAAATTGGCTTTTCTATTTTTATCATTACAAATTATTGATGTTTATTGACTTTAGTCCAGAAAATCATCATTTTTAAATGCAAAGTTTTAAGTGAAAAAAATTAACTTTTTCACCAACATCATTACGAATCATTCATGTCTAGTAAGTTTTTTTTTAACGACAAATCTATCATACTCTTAAATTACTCCATATTACACTATTGCCTGAGTTTAAACCCAATATCTCCCATCTAAGAGGCAAAGCCTCTACCAAATGGGCTAGCCTCACATTAGCATGTCTAGTAAGTTAAGTTAGAAAAACTTGCTCCCCTACTATTTTTTTTTCAGTTTACGATTAATTACATAAAACAACATGTATATAATTTCTACAAATAGTGATTTCTCAATGACAATGTCAACTTCGGTTCAATCTATTTCATTAAAAAAGTAAAAGTAAATTAACTATATATAAAAAAAGGCAACCCCCATGTCATAGGATTATTGAAGTGTTTAAAACATTTATCAAAGCTATCACTTAGGCCGGTTCCACTAAAAAGTAAACATCTACTGTTATTTAAGTTAATAGACTAGACACAAATAAAGTACTGGTTCTCGGACCTATCTTTTCAAAATATCGTGTTACTGGCAATGCAATAAAACTTTAGGAGCAAAGACGATATATGGGCGTTTATGTCATATAAGAATAATAGGAATTCGTGCATTTTACGGACAAGAATAATGCGGACATATTAAGCTATTTAAAAGATAAAATAACAAGATGAAAGGATATATTCCTACTTTTTTTGCTACATATAATGCATTCAAATTAGGACCTTAACTATCTCATATCAAATTCCATTTCATTCTTTCTAGATTTGAGTAAATAACAAATATATACAATTGGGATGTTTGATAAGATTAGGAAAGCATCTAAACCTAAACTTATCTATGCGTGTCCGTACAAGTTTCATTTGTGATCTCTTAATTAATTATGTGCAAAAAAGTAGGCTGCCCGAGCCTAAACTCACCTAAGCTGAAGTTCAAGTTCAGCTCCTTTAAGTTAAATGAGATTAGTTCGAACCTTTATTTTAAAAACTCGACTCACTTATTATGTAATTGTTATTTTATTTATGTGCATTTATAATTAAATATACACATAAATATAACTATAACTATATTATATGTAACATATTTTTTGTTATTTTATCATGATTTTTTTATAAAGATTAGTTAATATGTATATATATATCTATTTAATAAATTACTTATAATTAATTATAAAACTTATATAAATAACAAGCTCATTTAGGCTTGCGAACATAGTCTCACCGGTCATGTAAAGCACATGCTCGTTTATTCGTTTATTAAGTAAGTTGTCTAATATAAACTCAAGCTCCAAGCTCTTTTAATAAGTCGATCTCGAGTAGCACTTGTTTACACCCGTAAATACATGACGATCGTGCATAAAGATTAATTTAATAGTGACAACACTAGGATAAAAGGCCCATAGAAGAAAAAGAAGGTAAGGATTGCACTAATACAATTGTACCAGACGAAAGTTTCATTCAAATGGAAACAAGCATGCTTCTAAAACGATGATAGAGAGCAAACACCTAACTCTCCTTCATATGCAATTATCGTTTGTACTGTACAAACGCCTAATACACGTAACAGTCATGATATCATCAGCTTCAACAGAAATCAAACAGAATTAGCGAACTAACAGAGAAGACGATTAATACGCACACATCGAATCAACACAATATCATTCACACACACATATTTGTATCAACGAAAGCATCACGTATTCACATTCATCAATGACAGACGAACGATTAACCATCACGAACAACAAAACGCACAAATCGAATGATCTATACAATTCCGATCTCAAAAACACCAAATCAAACAGAACATAACACAAACAACGATTCACGCATTTTAACAAACAGTTGTAACTCGATAATGAACACAAAATCAAACATACCTGAAAATTTCGATCAAACACGACGGAAATCAACTCAATCGTTCGATACAACAACTGCTGAAGTTTCCGACGAACAATCCGGTGAAGTTGTGCTTCAGAAACACGAATCTAGAGACACAATTGAAAAGCGAGAGACGAATTGCTTTAGAAAATGTGGATATGATGTTGAGCACTTTTGTGTCTCTACGTTTCGATGGTGTTATATATATATATATATATGCGCACACATATATGATTGTGTGTGTGTGTATGTATGTATATGAAGAGAATGAGAGAGAGACAGAGAGTGAGATTGCTTTAATCGTCTGTTTCGCTTTTGCTTTTTTTTTTCCGCCGAATGGTGTTTTTTTAATGAGATTGTTATTATTTTTTTTCAGGTTGAAGTCATGATTACAAATGTTGCTTGCGGTACTAGTTTTAAATGTATGGCGGTAACAAATAAAATTTTATTTTTTGTTTAAATTGATAATATATATTGACTTTATGAAAAATCTAGATTTCTTGAGAGTTAATGGGTTTTAATGATTTTAATTTTTATTTATTTGTCGGGATTAATCACAGCTGAGAAAATATTTATAAACACTTCAACTTTAAAATTGTTTTCCTCCAACAATTCTTTATTAATTGAGAATTAACACCGTTAGTTTTTTTTATGACGTAAAAAACTATATATATGGACAAAACACTAATCAGAAGGTTGAAATCAACCATCTGATCTGTCAATCTGAAACTTTTGCACACTGAAACCCGTTAATCGTTATCTCTTGATCTGAACCACTTGACTCGTTACAGTTAGATTTCAGATGATGATAGAGGCTAGACACCCAAAAACGAATTTGATAGACGCTAGGAGGCGACGGAGTTAAAAAAATGACTGAAAGTTAGTCCAATTTCATCAAATAAACTAACGGGTGTTAACTATCAGTTAGTAAGAAATCATTGGAGGAAAATAAACTCAAAGTTGGGAGTGTTTGTAAACATTTCCTAAGTTGGGATTAATCTCGGCTAATATATAAAAGTTGAGATTATTAAAATCAATAACCCTTTTTTTAATAAGAAATTAGATCACTGACGGGTTATTAACCAACCAGATTATTTTCATTCTTTGAGTATGTAATCTTGAGACACTAGGCTAACATGAATCTAAAGAAAAACTCATACATCAGTCTGTACTCATTAGGGGTCGTTTGATTCGCAGAATATTTTGCAAAGGAATTGGAATTGGAAATGGAATTAGAATTGGAATTGGAATCTTGTTAAAATTGATAACGTGTTTGGTTGGTTAATTTTGAGTGAGATTGAAATTTTAATTTTGAACATTCCATTGGATTGTTAAACATTCCATGAGTAAGTGGAAGGAATGTGAATTCCAATGAATGAGTAAAATTTTTCAATCCCAATTCCATACGTTGACCAACCAAACATGATTTTGGATGAAAAATTTTACATTTCCAATTTCAATTCCTGAGAATTCTATGAACCAAACGGGGCCTTAGTTTCGAACCTAAGACTATCATTAGGAGGAAACTCACCTTATGTGAGAAACCCCTCTATCTCAACCTGAAACTTTTTTTTGACAAATAAGACTTGAATCCAATACATCTCCTTATTTTTTTTTCTTGAAAGGCCAACGAATAATTTAAGCTCGGTCACCCCGACAAAACTCATAGGTGAAAGTCATCCATGCCCGCGAACACAGACATCACTCGTGACATGGCCCGCCCACCATTCAAAGGAAAACGTCCGGCCCACTTGACGCATATTGCACCAAGTGAGACTGGAACCACTATTTTAATGAGGTTTTGAAATATCTTATATTAACTACTTGAGTTAAGGATCTTTGGTTTATGAAAAATATAGATACTAAGATTCCAATAAGATACATATATGGTTGTATAATATGAGTAGATAATAATAGATTATAAAATAATAATATATATTTTTATAAAACGTTTAACTTTTTTTGAACAACAATTTCTTACTCCTAAATACCACGTAATCAACTAGTGTTTACAGGGATTCAAGCATACACTACATTTTGAAAGCATCACCAATGCCACTACAACACAAGGTTATATGCATAAAACGTTTAACTATCAACCATATTCTAACATTTTATCATGTTCATGCATGTCTTTGGTCCCTCCCATTTTATCATCATGTTATCGGAATGTCATTTCGTAATACACATATGAGGCTCATAAATTAAAGTTGTGCACGATAACATAATTAATCGTCTGATTCTCTTATAGTAGGGAGCGTAGTTTTGAATTCGATCTCTTTGTCCTGAATTCATGTAAATTACTCTTGAAAGTCACTTTTAAAACACCATGATTTACTTTATTCACGTTTGTTAGTAGGGTATTAACGAGACCTAGAACGTTTTTTCTTGTTTTTTAAGATTATGAAAAATGAAAGTTAAGACTCTTTTAGGCACAAGGATTAAATCAAGAATGGATATAGGATATAAAAAGTAATAGGTTGAGTTATATGATTTTTATGACTTATATAATAACATTATTTAAATATATACACACAAATTTAATATAATATTGTAAGCGTTGAAAATGGATAATATGATTATAAAAAATCATGGTGGTTTGTGTTAGTGTGGAAGGATGACACACATCCATGAGTTTAAAGAAGTTGATGAGTGGGGAAGGATATCGTGCTTGCTTGTACACCACACCGCGTGCTTCGTTTATACTTATTCTTGATTTTATATTATGTTGCCTTTTATCAATATAATTAATATAATAATAATTTTATCTCCTCTGATTTGTTTGTAACGGTGTTAATCCTAATTTGATAGAGATATGTTTGAAGGAAAAATCAAGATAAAGAAGAAAAAATTTGGTGATAATTATTAGTAGTTTTATTAATATTTTAGTGGATTATTTAATAGTTTTTGAGTTAGGTTATAAATAGTATATGTTGAGTATAAATAGATGGTTTAAGGTTTTTATAAAAGTGTGGTTTTGTTTTGTGCCACCAAGATTTTAATTTTCAAACAATACTCTCATCTCTTCAACTTTAATCTTTGGACTATATACCTTGTTTTCTTTCTTTTTTTTGTATAACCCTCGGTCACACATACCATTATCATCTGCAGGTGCACTTGATCTCGAAATTTCCATCTTGTTCATAATTATTATGACTCACAAAGAGTCACTTCCCTTCTGACTCACAAAGAGTCACACAACTTTCTTTCTCCTCATTCGACTCGCACATAATCATTGTTTTGTTCACTCATATCAACTTCTTATATTGGTCTTCTTCGGTCACACATAATCTTTTCCTTAGCTTATTCGGAACCTTAGTCTTCTTGGCTCACGTAGAACCTTTTACTTTCTGGCTCACACAAAACCTCTTTGGTGGTTTTGATCTTTGGCTCACATAATACTTTTTCAATCTTCTTCTTGCTCGATCTTCACGTCTTCTTCCTCTCACGATCGTCTTGCAAGCTTTGATACCAATTGTTGTAAATATTTGGATCGAGCAAACACGATTAGTGCCAAATTTAATATGAACAAAACCACGCTTTTACAAATCGGTTCTGCGTGAGCCAATATATAAAAAGGTTTTACGTGAGTCAAGAAGACTAAGGCTCTGAGAGAGTCAGGTGGAGCGTTTCTGAGTGAGCCAGGGGGAGCGGTTCTGTGTGAGCTGGATAAAACCAAGAGAAGAAGAGGATCTGTGTGATCAAAACAACGATTATGTGTGAGTCGCTTGAGGATAAAGAAAGTTGTGTGATTTTTTGTGAGTCAGAAGGTTTGTGATTCTTTGTGAGCAATAAAGAAAACTATTGAAAGCAATCAAGACAACAACGAAAAAAAAAGAAAAGAGAATAGCAGAGAACGATATCAAGGAGATGATAATGCATATTATGTGAAAGCGTGGTTTTGTTCATATTAAATTTGGTGCTAATCGTGTTTGCGTGAACCAAATATTTACAACAATTTTATAGTTTACATTTTTTTGAATGGCTAATTGAATCACCGACGGGTCATATTGTCCCAGCCGATTATCTACATTACTTGAGTACACAACCCTAGGGCGCTAGGCTGACACGTCATCAATGGGAGAACCTTCTATTTTTTGTTTCAAGACTTGAACCCAATACATTTCTCTATTATAATGAATTATTGGGCTTAGTTTACATAATTCTTAAATCAGAAATAATACAAAACTAATTTATATAATCGAGTGATGTAAATAATTAAATAAATGTACACTTATATCAGAAATTATACGAGTGTTATATTTTAGGGTAGGGTTATATTAAAAAGATTATTTAATCTAAAAAGTTTAAGAAGGATTGCGGTCTTAACAAGTGTCCTTTTATTGTTTTAAAGAGGATGACATTTTGTCATTGTGTCAGATACGTCAGCTCATTGTGTTTTATACGTACTCGTTTTAAAGATAAAAAAAATGTTCGTTTTGATAGTGAAATTATTATAAAAAAATAATATCGTATATAAAAGTTTTAAAAAATAAAAGAACTTACAAAAAGTAAACAAAAGTGCCTATTCATAAAATAGCTTTTTAATAATTTTTCTCTACAATTTCATATCAAACATTAATTAATGAGATTGATAGTCGAGATTACTCCTTACACTTTTTAGTTTTGGGGGTCTCTTTTTTTGAACCTTTCTATAGTATGTATTTAAAATTGTTATGTATTGAAAGTGTATTAACGTGTAGATACATATTGTCATAATTATGACCAGAATTAATATTATTAAACTAAAAATATCTCGTTCATGGATATATTCTTCTGTTGTCAAAATTAAAAATATTCATTACCATGAAGATTTTTATTTGGTCCATTCCACTATCCCTTCGTTAAGATTCCAATTCCTCGTCATCCATACATTAAGCACGAATAAAATACACCACCATATAATATCCAACAAAAATAACTTATGATATACCTTTTTTTTCATATATAAGTAGATTCGTGTACGTATTTCAATGTTCTTATGGGCCGAACCAGAGCCATGAATATAATGTTAAATTTTTGGTGACCATAATTTTTTGAAATCAACAAGGTTTAAAGTATTGTTAGAGTTGGTAGTTTCGTAATAAGAGTTAAAAGAATTTTTTGAAATCAACAAGGTTTAAAGTATTGTTAAGTGCATTGACGTAGCTCGAACATTACTATAGTGAGTGGTGGGTGAGATTAAAAATTTTTAGGGGGGGGGGAGGAACTCAATATATATATATATATATATATATATATATATATATATATATATATATATATATATATATATATATATATATATATATATATATATATATATATATAAACTTATACTACCGGGGCAGAAATTATAACGTGTAATGACTACCTACTAACTTTTTAATTTTATCGGAAGTGATTACTATTTACAAATAGTTCTTAACTAGATGGATAATATTAGAGTTTGACTCTCACTTGATTTTCTCTACTCTTACTTCTTTCTCTTTAAAATTTGAATTTCAAAGCATTTAAGCATCGAAACAGTTATTAAATAACTATTAAAAACCTGTTACGTATTCTAACAATTTTCCATACCCCTTTATCAAACAAACCCTTCTTATTAACACGACCACACAAACCGTCGAATGTTCTTCAAATCTTCAACTACAGTTAGAACTTTATCTACTTCCCCTAATTCATTTGTTTTTTTCATTGTAGTTAAAAAACTTGTTATATATTATCATTGAGTCAAATTATTATTATTATTAAGTTTAAAATCAAATATGATTGTTGTCTTGTTTGTAGGTAAAAGGGTTGGTGCTTATGATTATGTCTAATCCACCCTTGCTTTTATGCTAGTGACAACTCCCTTTATAATTATTTACAGCATGTTTTTCTTTTACCGATGATAAAAAGCATCACCCCTCTTTTCCTTTTTGTACATATCTACACGTTATAAAGTCCTTAGAGAACCCGTAATATATGGTTTAAAAAGAAAAAAATATGTCATATATGCGTTCTAAGGATGGGAGACTCATGGATGTCACATGGTCTGATGATAATAACTATTTCATTTAGATTTATAATATTTTTTCAAGGTGAAAGAGGTGAGAAAATTCGGTATGATGTTTTTTCTCCAATCGTCTTCCAACTAGGGAGAATCTTAGGTTTGGACATTCCGAATATTATGTATCTTTTGTTCCCGTATATGGAGTAGACAGATCATGAGTTTGGTTTACGTCAGATTGCCATTTCTATTCACAGATCGTGACAGTTTGGTTGGAGTTACAATTGTGATGTGATGTGAAACATGTCACGATAATTATTATGGTTGGCTTCGAGTAACATGATCAGAAAGAAAAAAAATCTCATGGAAGCAATTATTTCCCGTCTTTATGGGTGATTTGAAAGCTTAGAAACGAGGTTGTTTTTCAAACGAGTGACTTTAAGAAGGAGCTCATCATCGACTCGGTTGTTTAATTAATCTTTCTTTAATTAGTAATAGAAATAGTAAGGTCAAAATGGGTTTGGTGGAGTCGATAAGAAACCCTCTATTATTCATGTAGCATTTACTTTATGATTTTGGTTAGCTTTTTCATTTTCGGTACATGAAATGGTCATATACACTATAAATACATAAAAAAATAAAGCCTTCTGTATTTTTCATGGATTTAGTTTCTATAAAAACTAAAACCAAAAATTTTGGGCTAGTTAGCCCGACTTACACGGTTAAAAACATATTTGTAATATTATTATTATTATTATGTCAATATTTGTAATATTATTATTATGTGAAGTCCAAATTCAACAACATTCAACTGTCAAGTGTCAACAACGGATGCAAAGCTCTTTCTTGCTTATAACTTATAAGTTATAGAGTGAATTATCGTTTTCCTCCCTGTGGTTTGATCATATTTGTCATTTTCATCCAAAAACGTTTTTTTTTACATTTGGCTCCTCAAGGTTTGGGAAACTTTGTCATTTTCATCCAAAAATATTAGCTCCATTGTTTTAAAATGTTAAATATTCATCGTTAAAAGGGTACTTACGTAAATTTTTATATAAAAACGAAATCCTATTGTATGTTTACGCGTTGCTGATAAAATTTTTTACCACGGAATTCATGTTTTTGGATGAAAATGACAACTTTTTCAAACCTTAAGGAGCCAAATGTAAGAAAAAACTATTTTTGAATGAAAATAACAAATATGACCAAAACACAGAGAGAAAAACTGTAATTCACTCTAAGTTATAATTATTAGGACCAATTTTGAAGTTTCTCTTAAATAAAGTTTACGGATCTTGGTTGAATTATGTTAGGCCCAAGTTTTAATCCATTAGGTATACAATTTAACCAAAAAATTTAAGGTCAAATTGTTGGGCCTTGAACTATGGATTACTTGTGCAAATCCATACTAATATAATTGTCCCTTATATTTTTTTTCCACATCCATTTCTAGAGTCAACAACATCTCGTTTTAATTCTAAATCTTTTCATATTTATATGTTTTTCCTTTGGTGATGATTTAATATCTCTTAATTTCTTATTGAGTGTCTTTTCATTAGTTACTTAATTAATAAAAATCAAATTATTCAAAGATATCGTTTAATTACTAACTAGGAAAATCGTTTTTAGATCTCTTAATTTCTTATCACTAACTATTGAATATTTTATTTATTTAAATCGTGTAAAACACGAGTTTATAACTTAGTATAATTATAAAGAATGCTTATACTTGTAAACCAATAACCTATTGACTGATTTAATAGATTAACATGGGTCACGCAAGTATGTTATAATATTTACTTTATTACAAAAACGATATGTAATCGAAGCATATATTTTAAAACATATGGTGTACGTTCCTTGAAATCAATTGCAACTCTTATAAATGAGTCGTGCTGCTTGAGAACCACTTGAATAAGCTTGCTTAAAGCTTAAAGCTTAAATTGATGCGTGTTTAAACAATCTCGAACTAACTACGAGTGTCCAAGACTCATACACATGTTTGATTAGGCAAGTGAGCATATATGAGTTACTATTATAAATTCAGTTTTATATAATAAACAATTTGAGCTCGAGCATGTCAAATTATTGACGAGATAAGCTCGAGCTTTACAAATAAGGCTCAAAGCAATATGAGATCACATTCAAGCTCCCTTACGTTAAACAAGTTGAGTTCTAGCCTAATCAACCTTCAGCTCATCTGTTGGTAATCTTAGTGTCATCAAGCTACTTTGAGTAATTGAATTTACTTAATGACAAAATGTGAGATCATAATCAAAGATCAATCAAGTTAAGAAATGTGAAGTACATGCTTGATACGAGAATGTTATAATTTCAATGAATCACTGCACCACAAGGATCCAGGGGCAACACCCCTAGTAGCCAGGTCCAAGGGACAACAACCCCTAGTTAGGTCCAAGGGATAAAAGCTCCTGGCTGAAAGTTCAATAGAAACTTGTAGAACTGTTTGGTGGGAACTTAAAGTTAGAAAGAACATGAAGTTCGGTAAAAACTTCATGATGAAAGCAGTTTATAACGTTGTAACGGTAAATTGTTTTAACTTGCGATTAACAGTTTTCTAGTTTTCAACTGATCAATGCGATATTTCTATCATATATAAATAGGATTCATTTGGCCAGTTTGGGTACACTTAACAAAACAGATTCTCACATCTTGTTCTCGATTTTTCTCTATTTCCGATTGAATATTTGTGTGCACAGGTAAAATTATCGAATCAGAAAGGGTTATCATGATTTCAAAGAAATCCAAGATTCACGAAATACAAAACCACCTCGTTTACGCCCTTGGGTGGAGCTCTAAGTTATGAGTTATAGCTTTTAGTCGGAATCGAAGTTATAGATATCGGCCTTATAGAAGCGTTTAACAAGAATAGTTTTGTGTATCTTGATATATAAAAGTGACATAATAAGAGTAAGTGATCATTATAAACTATGTATAATTGTTTTTATAGATGGAAGGTAGAATATAGAAATCATAGAGATTTGGTTAGTGAAATGTAAAGATACACTTGAGTATTAATACAAGTGGGTGATCACTTGATTGATATGACCTACTCATGTACCCTTATTTGCCCATATAAATAAGTAGTGGTTGTACCTATGTTTTATAAACCACTAAAATCAAAATTATTAGTTCTACATTAAATATAACGTTTGGTAGCCCATGTGAGTTCGATCAAAACGGGTCCATTTATTAAAATTATGCTTCTAAATGGATATTAATCATATTGTACGAGTATTAACACTTGGAAAGTTATAATCTATTAATTATAATAAAAAAAGGTTTTTAGGTGTCATATATTAACATTTTAGAACCTCTAGTTATAATAAATAAAGGTTTTAAATCAACAATGAACGTAAAATTTAGATTGACATTATATTTCAGAATATCTAATAAAGTTTTTTTTAAATGTGGCTTCTAAAATCAAATTATAATTTATTACTTATTGTATTTTTTAATGATCCAGCTCGTGTAATACATGGGAATCTAACATAGTTAGAGTAATATAAGTGAAAAATGATAACGGACCAATGAATTCACGTTATATGAGCTTCATTGCCTCGGCCAGACTAAATTTTCTACTAATGGAGTATTGCATGCCATGATGCCAACGTTCTTTTATGTGTTAAAAGTTTTGTTTCAGTCACTAAATGTCCATTGTATTGACATTTATGACCAACAAATAAAAAAAACAGACCGAAATTATCGTTTTATTATGTTATTGTATTCATTAATATAACGTTTGGTAGCCCATGTGAGTTCGATCAAACGGGTCCACTTATCAATATTACGCTTCTAAATGGTTATTAATCATGTTGTACGAGTATTAACATTTGAAAAATTAAAATTAAAGTAATACAAGTATCATATTGATATTAATAACCATCAATAAAATAGAGAAGATGGACATGTTCGACACATAATAAACTTAAAGTAAATAATCGTACGAACTGTATAAACATATGTACGTATTGTTGTGAATATATAGTAGAAGAGAAGAAGGAGAGAGATATTCTGTTATATAACCATCTATCAATCATGCTTAATGAAATATGTATTTGTATTTATATGATTCTCGAGTTTTTACTAAATTTGATTATGTATTAAATAACGTTATTAAATATAATAAATTGACAATGACCAGTAAAGTTGTTATTAATATGCTTTTCCATATTGAAATTTAGCTTTTAAGAAAGAAACATAACACATGCATAGGTCATTTATTTCTTTACATGTTATTTTTCTTTTATTGAAGATTGAAAATTGATATAGGAAGCATAACATATGCTTAGGAAAGAAGGGCCATTCTCCTTGTTTCACATTCCAAAGCAAAAGACGATGCATTTTGCCCATCATGTGTACTTCTTCTCATAAGCAAAAGACGATGCATTTTGCCCATCATTGGAAAAATGGGTCCGGGTTTGATGCTTTGGTCTCGTCCCTGTTGGATAGCGTGGGAGAGGCTGGTGCTATTAGGGGGGAATGCATGAGAGAGGAAGACAAGGAAAGGGACCCTAATGTTAAGCAATGTCTTCGGAAAGTCAGAGATGGGCATTTCACGGCTGCGATTAAGGTCCTATGCTCCAGTGGAGTTGCCCCTTTTGGTGAGTCGACCTTGAAAGCTCTTATTGATAAACACCCAGTGGTGCCACCCCCGTCATTGCCTTCCAACCCTTTAGCCCAACCCACTCTTGTTGTTGATGAGGAGTGTGTGTTCAAATGTATCCGATCCTTCCCCAAAGGGACGTCATGTGGTAGGGACGGGATGCGGGCCCAACACTTGTTAGATGCTATTGGTGGCGAGGGCTCTATGACCCCCTCAGGTTTGCTTACGAGCATTACTGAAGTTGTTAACTTATTGCTTGAGGGATCTTGCCCTAAAGTGCTTGCTGAGTTTGTTGCGTCGGCCCCCCTCACCCCCTTATTGAAGCCTGATAAAGGAATTCGGCCTATTGCTGTGGGGTGTATTTGGCGAAGGTTGGTTTCTAAGGTGGTGATGAAGAAGGTCGGGAAAGACATGGCCCAGCACTTGGGGGACTTTCAATTTGGGGTAGGGATGCCTAATGGTGCAGAGGCGGTGCTTCACAGTGCAAACAGGTTTCTCAACTCTTGTCATGAAGACGGCTCCTTGGCCTTGCTTACTGTGGATTTCTCTAATGCTTTTAACACGGTCGACCGCACAACCTTCCTTCAAGAGGTTCATCAGCATTGCCCGTCAATCTATCGGTGGGTCCAATTTCTTTATGCTCAGCCTGCTAAGTTGTATGTTGGTAATGATTGTATTGGGGCTACTACCGGAGTACAACAAGGAGATCCCTTAGGGCCCCTTCTCTTTGCCCTTGCCTTACACCCCCTTATTCTTCGGGTCCAGGACCGTTGTAACCTTTTGTTTCATGCTTGGTATTTGGATGATGGAACGATTATCGGCAACGCGTCTGAGGTTGCTAAGGCCTTAGACATCATCAACGTGGAAGGGCCATCTCTGGGGCTTTATCTCAACATTAAGAAAACAGAGGTTTTTTGGCCGACATGCGATGGGCGTAAATTTCAGGACGGACTTTTCCCGAGAGGGATTGGTAGACCAGAGAGGGGGGTTAAGCTCCTTGGTGGAGCTGTTAGCCGTGATCCTAGCTTTATTGAGGAGTTGGCTGGGCGGCGGGCCTCAGGAGCGGTTGACCTCATGAAACTCTTGCCCTGCCTTAGGAATCCCCAATGTGAACTACTTTTGCTAAGGTCGTGCATGGGAGTTGCTAAGTTACTTTTTGGGTTGCGCACTTGTCAACCCCATTTGATGGAGGATGCGGTATCTCGGTTCGATGATGGCCTCAGGGAGGCTATAGAAGACATTGTCGTGGGTGGTGGCCCTTTTTTTGGTGATCTCCAATGGCGTTTGGCATCTTTGCCAATGCGTCTCGGTGGTTTGGGACTCCTTTCAGCTCGAGATGTTGGGGCTTATGCTTTTGTGGCCTCTAGAGCTCAGTCTTGGGAACTACAAGATCATATCCTTCGAAACAGTGGGGTCCTCGGGCTTGACCCGGACTATCAGCAGGCGCTTGAACGCTTATATGTCCTTCTCCCAGACTTAGATATTGGCGGTTTCTCTAATAAGGACACCGCCCCCTCGAAGCCACAAACAACTTTGGCGAATGCTCTGTTTAGCAAAATCGCTCAAAGCCTGGGAGAAGTTTTTTCTTTGTCATCCCGCCAAAAGGCGGTGTTTGAGTGTCTGAAGGGCCCCCATGCTCAGGACTTTTTGACCGTTATCCCGATTGAAGGGTTGGGACAGTGCATGTCTCCAGTAGAATATAGAGCAATTCTCAAATACCGGTTGATGATCCCTATGTACCCGGAAGATGAAACATGTCCGATATGTCGTAAAGCTTGTATGGATAAATATGGGGAGCACGCCCTTCACTGTAAAGAGCTACCTGGGTTCAAATATCGGCATGACTGGGTACGAGATGTTTTGGGGGACATCCTAAGAAGAGCTGGGATTTCTGCTAAGAAAGAAGCCCCTGTGAATTTCCTCACGGACCCTATGGAGGGGAGGTCTACTTTGCGACCAGCGGATCTGCTCGTCTTTGGCTGGGCTGGGGGCAAACATGCTTGTGTGGACCTCACAGGGGTTTCCCCTTTGGTTGGTTTACGGGAAAACGGTTTTGTAGCTGGTCAAGCGGCAAGAAAGGCAGAATCAAAGAAAGTGGATAAACATGCTAAAGCTTGCGTAGAGAACCAGCACGCTTTTGTTCCCTTTGCCTTTGATACATTTGGCTCCTTAGCGCCAGAAGCTATCAACTTTTTGACCAGGGTCCAACGTGTCATAGACAACCATTGCTCAACCCCGGGGAGGCAAGGATTTGTTTTTGGAAGGTTAGGATTTGCTATCCAGAAAGGGGTGGCGGCGCAGCTTGTTGCCCGTCTACCTTCTATTTTGATGTAACTTGACAAAACATTATTAATGAAGATAGATCACTCATCATAAACAAAATATTAAATTAGTCTTTTAAGATGTCATCATTAAATTAGTCTTTTAAGATGTCATCTTAATAAGAGAATAGATGTAGAGTAGAGTGTGTGTGTTTGGCAGTTAAAATACATATTAATTAGAAGAAATCACACACAATACTATTACCATATTCATCCAGTTTTTTCCCATAGCCATGATAATGAAATATAGTTTCAACGATTAAGTCAGTAATAGCGCGTCAAATGATGACTTACAAACTTATATCATTAGAGAAAAGTTTAAGTGCAACTTAAGATGTATATTATTGGAGTTGTTCTTTTTGTTTAGACTCAAAAGGACCTAACTCATAAGGCAAATAAATAGTATCATGTGATTGTGGTCATGGTCATTATCATGAAAGGCTCTAGTCATGTTTCGAGTACATGAAGCCCGTTATAAGTCGTGGCAAATGAAGGGAGGTCGCCATGTTATGACACGTGCTTAAGCACTTGTGTAGATAAATGCACCCGTTACAAACAACACCATGTTGTTATATTTTTAAAAATCACTAACAATTTAATTCCCATTCATAACTCATCTCTATAATATAGGAAAAATTTCGGAAAATCCTTAAAATTGTCACTCCATTTTATTCGCTAAAATATGAATTAAGTTTAGGGACTCACTTTCTGTTTCATATATTTAGAAACTACCAATTTATTCTTTATATCTAGAGTAAATTACGCTTTTAGTCCCTGTGGTTTGGTGGTTATAACGTTTTTCATCCAATAGTTTAAAAACATCCGGTTTAACCACTGTGGTTTGAAATCTGTCACAATTAAGTCCAAACCGTTAACTCCATCCAATTTCTCCGTTAATTTTTTTGAAAAAGACCAAAATACCCTTCAACTAAAATTGTTATTATATTACAAATAAACAATATGTGGGTCCCACTCCACCCTACTATATCAAACCTTAACCCACTTTCTTTTCATGTTTGACCACATCCGAACCACCTTCACAGCCACTCACCAGCAACCTCCACCGCCACCACCTGCCAGTCGCCGGCTACCACCACATGCCAGTCGCCGGCTACCACCACCTGCCACTCGCCCCAGATCCGAATCAGCACCATCTCTGACAGCCAACTGACGAACCTACATCTCCTGCTTGTTGGATCCTTTACACAATCTTATCTTTCAAACCATAAGTTTACCTTTCATTCATCTTCTTCACCCTTCTTCTCTAAATTCCATTAGCACTGATAGTATGGCCGGTGTGTTCTCCGATTCGTTCTTCTTGACATTCAATTTGGGGTTTTGGATTTGGGTTTTTCAGGGTTTTGTGTTTTAAATGGTTAATTCAGGAATTGGAGTTTGAATGGAAGATTATATTGGTGAAAAAGGTCAGTTTCTTAGGCTTTGCGTTGTGGCATTGGTGGTGGTGGAATTTTTGTTCCAATGGTGGTGGTTGTGTGCCTGGGCGGTGGCGGTGGCTGTGTGCCTGTGTGGTGGCGGTGGCAGTGGCTGTGTGGCGGCGGTGGCAGTTGTTGTGTGCATGTGTGGTGGTGGTGGCTGTGTGGCGGTAGTTGTGTGCCTGTGTAGTGGCAGTGTGGCGGTGGCAGTTAGGTGGTCGCTATGGTGTGGCATGGGTGCGGTGGTCGTGTGGTGATGAGTGTGAGGTGGCGGTGGCCGTGAAATATTGTCTATTATGTGTGTGTATATATATATGTATGTGTGTTTACACACACACACACACACTTACTTATTCTCTTTTAATTTTTATATATAACTTTCATATTTTGTATTTGTATATTAAAATAACAATTTAAATGTAAGGGTATTTTTGTCTTTTTACATACACTTAACAGAGAAAATGGATGGTGCTTAGTGTCCTGGACTTAATTGTAACAGATTTCAAACCACGGTGGTTAAACCGGGCGTTTTTAAACTATTGGATGAAAAGCGTTATAACCACTAAACCACAGGGACTAAAAGCGTAATTTACTCTTATATCTATTACCTATAACTTTTATAAGTGGTTGTGAGTGAAAAAATATAATAAAAAATTAAAATTTAATTGAGTAGGAACGTAATACGAGAAATGAGATATGAAATGTTTTAATAAAATAAAATAAAATGAACAAAATTTAGGAATAAGTGTTAGTTTTAGTTAAATTATATGGGTTAATAATAAAAAAATCAGATATAAATACTCTTAAGTATTTAAGCGATGCGCGAAATCTGATAAGAGGTTTTTTTGTTGTTTTATTTTCTAAATTGTCTTTTAAGGATTTTACTTGGACCATCCAAATCAAACATCATGTTAACAGTAATGCAAACCAAACTAAAGAAAAGTAACATAGTTTTTTAGAAAAAGTATATCTTTTTGTTTAGACCCAAAAGGGCCTAAGGCAAATAAATAGTAGTATGATGTGGTTGTGGTTACGCATGATGAAAAAGGCTCTAGTCACGTTTTTAGTACCTAAAACCTAGGGATGAGCAAATTTTATCGATACGTACGTCTCATTGACTAAATGATCAGGCATACCACGCAACTTATCATCCTTGTATCATACCGAAGCGGTACCGACCGAACATAATTGATACTGGTATTCAACTTTATATTTTTAGTATTCGGTACCTTCGGTTTGAATAATGTTGATATCACAATTGTTGATATGAGTGATGCTCGAAATGTTCTAACAATTTTTTTGCAGTTTAATTTAATAGAAAATCGTTGAAAGATAGTAATGTTGATATCGCAATTGTTGATTGAAAAGACACGATTAGTACTTGTTCCATCTTTCTTTACTGCTACAAACTTGTTTTTTTAGCATGCAAACCAATTAGAAAAAACATCGTTTTTTAGAAAAAGTTAAAGTCACATTTCTTGACTTTTTATGTGATTGTTAAGTCCTTGTAGTTATATGTGTAGGGTCAAACATACAATGTGAAAACGAGATGATAAACAACACAAGAACTAAACTTCTAAACCATCAAAATGAGAAAAAAAAAACAATGTTTTGAAAAGCAAATCGTATCCTGTTAAAACGAGCTACCAATTTGATTATAGGCAAAAGTTTTTTGATTTTTTTTTCTATGTCACAATTCAACACTAAACAAGTTCAAACTAATTGAATTTGTGTTCTAAATTCTAAGAATTAAGTTGCGATAAAAGATATGACTAGCAACTCGAAGTTATAGATTATCACTTTCAACTAATGGATCGAGCATTCTGCCCTGAGCGACTAAAAGCTCCTTGCATCTTCACTTTACCAGCCAACACCCAATAAATAAGTCCAAACTAACTGAACTTGTGTCCCAAATTTTAAGAATTAAGTTGTGATAAAAGATATAACTGGCAACTCGAAGTTATAGATTATCACTTTCAACTAATGGATCGAGCATTCTGCTCTGAGCGACTAAAAACTCATTGCATCTTCACTTTACCAGCCAACACCCAATAAACAAGTCTGAACTATCTGAACTTGTGTCCCAAATTTTAAGAATTAAGTTATGATAAAAGATAAAGCTGGCAACTCGAAGTTATAGATTATCACTTTCAACTAATGGATCGAGCATTCTGCTCTGAGCGACTAAAAACTCCTTGCATCTTCACTTTACCAACCAACACCCAATAAACAAGTCCGAACTAACTGAACTTGTGTCCCAAATTTTAAGAATTAAGTTGTGATAAAAGATATAACTGGCAACTCAAAAGTGTAAATTATCACTTTCAGCTAATGAATCGAGCATTCTGCTTTGAACGACTAACAGCTCCTTGCCTCTTCGCTTTACCAGCCAACACCCGATAAACAAGTCTAAACTAATTGAACTTGTGTCCCAAATTTTAAGACTTAAGTAGTGATAAAAGATATGAAGTTGTAGATTATCACTTTCAACTATTGGATCGAGCATTCTGCTCTGAGCGACTAACAACTCCTTGCCTCTTCGCTTTACCAGCTAACATCGACTAGTTAAACCGGTGAACTGTTGTCAGTCTAGTTTCTCTAATTTTAAATTGTTGTTCCCTATTCATATTTGGTACATTTCAAAACACCATTAAACAAAATCAATGGCTACCAAGTCAAACATCAACAGTGCTTACAAACACAAAATGGTGAAGAACTCAAACAAATGATGTGAAAGCCAGAAGAAGAAGATAATAATAACAATAACTAATACAAGTAATTATGTTGATGATTATACTTTATAAAATTAAAAACAAATGTATGATAATAATAACAATAAAAACCCAGAAAAACCCACTGATGATGATGATGAAGAAGATGATGGATGTTGTCTATACATAAAAACTTGTCTGCAACCTACAATTTTCCCTGGCAAATTTATTTTCACAAATCGAATTATCGCGTAACAATTTCGAATAAATACTGGGGAAAGAATCCTTCAAATTTTGCCAATATGTAATGCCCCAAAAATCTAATCTTGATGCTTATTCATCACTACACACTGATGAACATTTTGACAATGGTGGTGGTGGTGTTAATTGAAAGAATCAATAGAAGGGTGGTGGCGGAGGAGACGCATACGATACACTGATTACGGGCGGTAGTGGGCCCTCGTATACTGGCGCTGGAGGCGGTGGGCTGTTGTATATGATTGATGGTGGTGGTGGTGGTGGATGGTGGACTGGTGGTGGGGCATGATAGTGGACGGGTGGAGGTGGTGAGGGCGATGGCGGTGGTGGTGGTGGTGAGTATTCGATGCATGGAGGTGGTGGTGGCGGTGGTGGTTCTATACAAGGAGGTGGTGATGGTGGAGGTGGGGAGTGAACCGGGGGCGGTGGAGAGTGGGGTGATGGAGGTGGTGGTGATGAGTAGATGTAGGGGGGTGGTGGGGAGTGTGGCGGGGGAGGCGAGTGTGGCGGTGGTGGTGGTGAGTGTGGTGGCGGAGGCGAGTGAGGTGGAGGTGGTGAATTGTAGTAGTATGGTGTGGGTGGTGGTGGAGATGATACTGGTGGAGGTGGTGGTGGAGATGAAACTGGAGGTGGTGGTGGCGGTGGTGATGGTCTAACACAATATGGTGGAGTTACTGGTGGCGATGGAGACGGTGGTGGTGGAGGCGGGGGAGGCGGTGGTGGTAACATAACCGGTGGAGGCGGTGGCGGAGGAGGTGGAGGCGAGTAAACTGGTGGTGGTGGCGATGGCGGAGGTGGTGGAGGTGAGTAAACTGGCGGTGGAGGCGATGGTGGAGGAGGTGGAGGCGAGTAAACTGGCGGTGGAGGCGATGGCGGAGGTGGTGGAGGCGAGTAAACTGGCGGTGGAGGCGATGGCGGAGGAGGCGGAGGCGAGTAAACTGGCGGTGGAGGTGATGGCGGAGGCGGTGGAGGCGATGGCGGAGGCGGTGGAGGCGAGTAAACTGGTGGCGGAGGCGACGGTGGAGGTGAAAAAACAGGTGGCGGAGGCGATGGCGGAGGCGGTGGAGGCGAGGTTACAACAACCGGTGGCGAAGGAGTAACAACCGGTGGCGAAGGTGTAACAACAGCCGGTGGCGAAGGCACCGGAACAAAAGGAGCACACCGGAAGGCACTACAACTAACCTTCTTCATCGCAAACATCCTACACTGTTTCACCGACCTCTGCTCGGGCCTCGTCGGCAAACAGTTCCTCCGATCATCAAACGCCCCCAAATTCAAACACACCGGCGGTTCACCACTAAAGAAATTATCCGAAAACGTAAAGTTCTCCAACCTCGGCAACCGGCAAACACTCTCCGGTATACTCCCACTCAAAAAATTACTCGCAACATTCAACTGTTCAACACTCACCATACCGGAGATACTCTCCGGCAACGGCCCCATCAACTGATTAAAACTCACATCAAACACCGTAACATTACTCAACAACCCGATTTCCTCCGGTACACACGACCGTAACCCATTGTTCATCATAATAATCTCATTCAAAGTATCCGACATATTACCGATACTCGCCGGAAGACACCCGTGAAACTTATTATTCGCTAGAACAATCACCGACACCGGCGAATTACCGAAATTCTCCGGTAACTCGAACTGAAAACGGTTATGGTTGATGAAAATAGCGTCTAGATCTTTATCAAACAGCTGTTTAGGCACATTGCCTTCAAACTCGTTGAAACGAAGATCTAAATACTTAAGTTTCGGTAAATTAAGCACAACGTAAGGGAATTTTCCGGCGAACCTGTTGTTGCTGATATCGAGCTCGAATAATATCTTCAGTTTCTGAAACTTTTTCGGAATTGTACCGCAGAATCTGTTCGAGTTGATGTGAAACAACGCTAGATCGGTGAGAAGACCGAGTTCCTCCGGTAGGTATCCGGCGATATCGCCGTGGTTGAGGTCGATTCCGGCGACGGTGGTTTCGGAAGTATTGTCCGGCGCCGGAGCGCAAAAAACTCCGGTGTAGTTACAAACGTCAGATCCGACCCAATTAACGGTGAGATTTTGTGGATCTGATAATATCGCTTTCTTCCATGCTTGTAGAGCAATGTAAGCGTTTCTCAACCTAGGGTTTTGAAACACTAACGACGGATCAACCGTCACGTTTTCACCACGGTCTCCGTTTTCATCGAGGTAATACAACAGCTGCCGTTGCCGGAGGTACTTCACCTCGCCGTCGGTGAGCCCACCACCACCACCACCAGCATCGCCGGAGAAACCAGTGGTGGAGAATGTGAAGAGAAGGATGAGGAAGGTGAAGTGAGGTGTTAAGATGTTCTTCATTTGAAGAAATTAGACATCTGATGAAATCAAAGTCTTATTATGTATATCAAAACTCAAAAGCTTGTATAGAGATGATAATGGGGGATTTGGGGTGGTGTTATTGAGAATGTGGGATGAGGGTTTTGAGATTGGAGGTGGGATTTCTAGGGATTAAGGAGAGCGTGTGAAGAGGTGATGAGAGAGAAGAAGAAGAAGAAGAAGACGACAGCTAAATCACAGCTCAAAACCCACCAGATTCTCTCTCTCATTTTCTTATTATTATTATTATTATTATTATTATTATTGTTCTTATTATTGTTATTATTATTTATTGACGATTATTATTTAATGACGATTGAATTGAAGTTAACTCCGGGGGCCGGCAGGGTTACCGGCATCGAGTTAACGGTTAAACTGGTTTTAAGTTGGTTGTCTGGTATGGTTGGTTTAAGATTTGAATAATTTAGTTTATGGTTTGGTTGTGATTTGGGTGGTTAAGTGTTTGGCTAACCTAGGGAAGTTTATTATTCGTTTGGAATAGCTTAACCGAAGCCGAATTGAAGGTTGTTAGAACGGCGCCAAGTTTACAAATTGGTTTTTGTTTTGGTTTTAAACCGAATGTGAATTTGGAATTTACTTTTTGGTTTGGTTTTTTGGTTTTCAAAAATCTTAAGTTGGGTAATCCGAATAAATAATTTCATATTTTTATCTAGTCGAATAAACTGAATTTGGTTTATTCATTTAAAATAGAATCGAATTCAGCTTTCGTTTTCTATTCGAGTTTGAACCACTTGAATCAGGCTCGTTTTTCCTGTTTCAACCAAAAAAGTTTACAAACCGAAAGAATCTAACCCAAACCGATCAGCATACCTGGATAACTATTTTAATAGCTTGACATTTTCTAAAACCATGAAGAGCGGTTCGATCTAGAATTCTTATTAAAACCAATCAAACTATAGCATAACAACTATATAGTATGGTGATATAACTATTACGTATTGAGCATATGAACATCATTATCGAATATCAAAAGGTGATTCTTTTTATCTATAGTTATGTAACAATTGTCATTTTGTAATTAGTGTATGTATGAGTGTGACATAGCTTAGAAATTAAGAAATTTATAATTTTGCATTCATCGTGTATTTTGAGTTTTTGTTGCACGAAAATGATTATTGGTTTCTTACATGTAAAATCTCAAACAAATAGGTAAAAGATATTATTGATTTAATCATGATTTCATGGCTTCTGACCGTAAAATATATGATTTACATTTGTACATCTCTAATTAACTAATAACTAATGTTTATATTGTAATGGTTGAAATTTTAATTTTTACTATCGCTTAATGTTATAACAGCCTTTTAATGCTTTGAAGTACAGGGAGTGTTCTACTAAACGTCCAAATTTTCTTCTCGTCTATTTGTAAATAATATTATATTATATTTTAGCTGATCGTTTCTATATTGAATCGGATTATTGCTTCAAAATATAACCAATTTCATATAATTTAAATATTAGCAATCAGTTTTTTTTATATCTAATTGCATTAAACTTGTATTTATTATAGATTTTAGTAAACAAACTTTCATAATAGGTTAACTCATGTCATGTCATGTAATATATGGTTTGTTTCATGAGGTGACAACCATTCTATAAAAAATATTAAAGGGTTAGTTTATGGTAAGGGTGATTATAATTAAATAATGTAAAGGATTTGAGGATCAATTGACTGAGTAGTGTCTACTTTGATGGTAGCGGCAATAAGGTGGATGTGTAATAGGCCGTTAAGACATTGAAGACGTGCAATATATAATTTAATTATTGGATTTACCACTATAAAGAATTATTTGTTAAATATGTTATGTTTTAGTGTTTATAAAGGTATAAGGTTAAATGATTACTAGGCAGATGGTAGATAAGTTAATTTGTTTAAAATGGTCATTGACTTATTAGGCTTGTAAGATTTAATGGAACAATGGTTCTAATTTTTTTTATTTTTTTTTTTTGAACGACCAACTAATTAAACCCCGGCTACCCGAAGTATCCAGTGGCGAAAAGGCACCCCATACGTCCCCGAGTACAGACAGTGTTGGTTAGCCCAAGCACACACCAACCACCAATTCCGGAAAAAATCCGCCATCAGAAGGCCCACTGCGGTAAAACCCGGCCCACCAACAGCATTTTTGCTGCTAGTAGGACTCGAACTCACAATCTCCCCTGGAAAAAGTCATGAGGCTACCACTCAACAAAATGGTTGGACTCGTAATATCTTAAATATCTTAATGAGTGTATAATATGCATAAAATTGTAAATTAATTATTCTTACGCCTGCCCTTGGTTAAGATGACCGAATATTACGTTGAACAAATCGACATACGAGTTATAAACGAAGGAAAGAATTGAGTATCCTCATGAACTTTCATTAGAGGTATTTAGCATAGTGATGTTAATTAACTTTCTTAAATTTGAGAAGAGGTAGGAGTCATAGCATAACTAGTCATAACACCTGAATGAAAAAAGATGGGATGCATGATCAATTTTGTGCTAGAACGGGATGGTTTGAACACGCCACCCTCTATATAAAAAAAAGAAAAAAAAAAAGAAAACAAACAAACAAATAGAATAGTCTATTTATATCACAAACAAATTAACATAATGATTTATCATATCAATTTTTTTAACAGTAACAAAACCAATAAAACTTACGGTTAAGGTGTGGGTTGAATCTAATAATAGAACCATTTGAAGATATACCGTTGACACTAATGGATTAATCTTGATAAAATTGGTTTATTTTATTTAAAGTTTAATTTGATTAAGATAATGTTTTGAATATTTTATTATTTATTTAGTTTAGCTTCTTAGTTTGAGTATAATTAAAAGTCTTAAAGAGCAAGTTATAGTTTTAATATAAACAGATGAGTAGGGTACTATAATTTTTTTGTTCAAGTCTTTGTTTGAGTTTATAATATTAAAAGAGTCGTGGGCGTCCACAAAATCATTGTGTTTATTGTCTATTTTGATACAATTGATTCTAATAATTGGTATCAGAGTGAGAAGGAGAAGATCTATTTGTTGAAGAAGGTGAAGTTCGAGACTTGTGGAGCAAGTTCTTGCAAATGAAGACCTGACCCGTTGAAGTTTATCAGATCAGAGTTAATTCCAATCAGAAAGTTGTGTAATCTTGTAATTAAATCAAGGAATGATCGAATCCGTCAAGATCAGTCACATCAGTTGGTATTTTGTGGAGTTTCTATCATTATAGAGCCCGTTGCTACTACAATTCGTTTATACCAACGTCAAACAAGAGTTCATAGTTGAAGAACAACGGATCAACCTTGTAGTTTGATCATTCGACTCCGTTTTAATCATGATTGTGTGAGGTGTAATCAAATTTTCGAAAAAAACGAGAATAATTCTTCCGATTGCAATAATAGGAGATGTGGAGTTTTTTCCTTGTGTTTGCGTTGTTCATGTGAAAAAAAGGGAGGTGTGTTTTTGTTGACCGCGATTTCGACAGCAAAAGAAAAAAAAAAGGCTAAAGGCAAGTTTTGTTTTCACACAAATCTTGAATTACAAAAGGTGATTTTGGCTACTTAAAATTTGGCCTTAGAGGCATTATAGATAAGTGTCCCAAACAAAGAAAAAAAAAGGCAAAATTGGCTCAAAATGATGAACCAACATTGTTTTGATAAGCGGATCAATGTCAAGATATCTTAGTTGAGTCTAATTAAAAGTATTAAAGAGCAAATTATAGTTTTAGTATAAATAAATGAGTATAATATAAAAATTTATTAGTTTAAATCTTTGTTTAATTAATAATATCAAAAGATTCGTAAAAGTTTCACTAAATCATCAAGATCATCGTCTATTTTAATTGAATTGATTCCAACAGACACTATATTTGAGATCAAATTTTCGAGCCTCTTATAACAGGTTAATGTAAATTAACTATTACGTTAGATTAGATGAAAATAGATTAAGCCGTATGATCCGGTTTAATTTTCCACAATATAGACTTATCCCTCCAAAAGTCACGAAAATATGTGAAAAAGGGGGTGGTCATAGGTGGGACCCACCACGAGGAATTTGAAACGAAGGTGATTTTCCAACGGTTTACTGACCACAATTTTTTTTTTATTCCCATGCACAAAATTAGTAGGACCATAACCTTTGTTCTTATTCCCTTTTCAAGTAAATTGGTTTTTTGATGTTGTGGGGCTAACCCATTTGATAGTGGTTTTGTCTCTTAGAGATGAGGTATTGAGTTCAAACTCAAACAATAGTATAATTTGGTGTAGGATTCTTTTGCCGTGCAAAAAAATAATAATAAATTTGTTTTTCATTTTATTCGTTGTAAAAGTTATCGATTTATTTTTAGTAATCCGATAAAAAACATGTGTAATTTGATCATGGGATTCCACTCTTAAAAAATACACTTGACCGAAAAGTTTTTATATTATTAACAAACTAATGAGTTTAAAATACGTTGATGGTATTTAAAACGGAGTATTACTCGTAAACCATACTTTTCTTTTGTTTAAAATAAAAAAATAAATTACGTATAGTAATGAATTAACAAAATAAAGAAGAAAAGGAAAGTAAAATTTGGAGCAATTTAGGAATCTATAGTGGGGCGGTGTTTTACTGTTTCTAGCAACTATTCAATTTTCCCACGAGTAATTTGATGCATCCATAAGTAATTTGAAGTTACACGTCGATGCTAAAAATACATACAATTTTATAAATAGTTTTATTTTGTTTATAACAAAAATTATATATATACAAAATCAAACTTATTATTAAGTGAATAAAATGTATAATGTTTATGCACACGTTTTTTAAGGATTATTGGATTTTAATAATCCCAAGTTTCATTTATTAGCGGGATTAATCCCAACTCAGTATATGTTTACAGATACTTTCAACTTTGAGTTTATTTTCCTTCAACGTTCCCTTACTAACTGAGTGTTAACCCCATTAGTTTTTTATGACGTGGACTGTTTTTGTGGCCAAAACACTAAACAGAAAGTTAAAATATATCATTAGGTCCATCAATTTGAAACTTCCGCACCCAAATACCCGTCAATCTCTACGTCCTGATTTGAACCACCGAACTCGTTGAAGGTAGATTTCAGGTGATGATGAATGTGAGACAATAGAAAATGGACCTAATTGGGACCAGACGGTGCTGGAGTTGAAAAATAACTCAAAGTTGATCTCATTTCATAAAAAAACTAACGAGGGTTAACTTGCAATTAGTAAGGGATCATCGGAGGAAAATAAGTTCAAAGTTAAGAGTGTCTATAAACATTTCCTGAGTTGGAATTAATCACGGCCACTAAATGAAAGTTGGATTTATTAAAATCCATTAACTCTTTTTTTTAATCTACTTAATTCTTTAGCATTTTTTTTCTCTACTTAAGTCTTTTACAGTTCTACTTAATTCTTGAGCAACAAAAAATTATATAAAAACTTATTATAACAACTATAATACGTAGCAAAAGGATAAGTTACTCATTCCATTTTGAAGCATTTTAAATATATCAACAAGGTTTTATAGCAACATTTTTTATATAAAATAACTTCTTATGCTCATGTCAAATATTTCTGTATATGAAATGGTATATAAAGTAATAATGTGTCATTCAAAAAGGTTTAGATAGCACTTATAGAAATTTGATGCAAAAGGTGTCTTGGTTGGAATTATGAGTGTTAATCGTGTTGGGTTCTAGATTTTACTTCAGGTTTTAAATTTACAGGCGTATTTCGAGTATTTGACAATCAAACAAATATCACTTTCGAACTCTAATCAAAATTTGGTTACTTGATTGATGGTGCCTCTAAGGTACAAATTGAAATTAAAAAAACAACATTCTAAAATAATGATTTTTTTTTTTAAATTCAAGCTTTCAAACACATAAATAAAGATCCATAAATTCTTTTATATAGACCATAGAGCATACACAGTGGAATCCTTAAAAAATATGAGTGTGTTTCCTATATTATATGAAATGATTTTGAGTAGTTGTGAGTGAATGATAGTGAAAATGTTATTGTTGATTGGTATATTTGAAGAATCACTATTTAATCCCTATAATTATTTTAATATTTTTGAAAGTGGTTGTGAGTGGAGAAGAGAGAAAAAAGTAATGATAAGGGTATAAAAATTATTATTTAATTGAAAAGAATAGAGAGAAAATAATAATCTTTAGTGTAATTATATGAATAAAAATAGAGAATCTACTGTGAATGTTCTAAAAGAATACTCATTAGATAACAGCTCTTAAATCTCACATATTTGTAAGTTGCAATTTTCGTAATCTTATCTATACTATATATAAAGCATATAGGAGAGGTATTTTAAGATACTCTATAATTAAAAACACATACTTGTCTCAATGCATAAGGTACACATATTTTTAAAGGTAAAATATTAATTATATCATTATGTATGGATTACCCCCTTACAATTAGTTACATAATAACTCTACACTTACTAACACTTACATAAAAGTTTAACAAATTTGAACTAATTAATATTTTAAATTTGCATTAGTTTAGGAATTTAAGAACCAATTATTCAATCTTATCCATTATTTTAGAGATTTAATAACCAATTATTAGATGAAACATATAATCATTTTGATTACTAATAAGTGAAGTTATTTTCATTCTATTAAATGAAGTTTATATTATGAGGTAATAATGAATAAAAAATAACTTTAAGCTTACGTAAAAATTTAACAAATTTGAATTACTAATAAGTGAAGTTATTTTCTTTCTGTTAAATGAAGTTTAAATTATGAGGTAATAGTGAATAAAAATAACATCTTTAAACCTTTATACTAACCGCTTTCGTAAAAATTTAATAAATTTGAATTACTAATAAACTAATTGTACACATATATAACATTGAGTAATAAATAACTTAAACAACTTTAAATATTTATACTAACTGTACACAGATACTAACTTTAAAGGTGAAAGGTACTACCATTGACGTTGCCGTAAAAACTATAACAAATTAGAATTACAAATAAACTAACTGTACACATATATAGCATTGAGTAATAAATAACTTTAAACAACTTTAAATATTTATACTAACTGTACACATATACTAACTTTAAAGGTGAAAGGTACTACCATTGAGTAATTTATGTAAATACTGATTTTTTAAATTTTGAAACAAATACTCATAACTTTTTTAAAACAGTCTATCTTTATCTTTACTATATATAAAGCATATGATATGTGTATTTTAATATACCATAAATTAAAAGCAGTTATTTTATTCAATGCATAAGAAATAACTTTAAGGGTAAAATAGTATTTATAACATTATTTACATATTACCCCTTTACAATTAGTTACAAAATAACCTTACACTTACTACTGTAACCTGTGTATTTTTTTAAACGTTTTGGTGTAAATTATATGAGAGGGTATTTTAAGATATCATAAAATTAAGAGCAATTATTTTATTCAATGCATAAGATACAACCACTTTTAAGGGTAAAATAGTATTTATGTTATTTACATATTACCCTTACAGTTAATTACATAATAACCTTACACTTACTAACACTTACATGAAATTTTACATTATCTATCCACAAACAAAAAAAACTTATTTTGTTTAAGATTTCAGCTATATTTTTTAATTTATCATGTTTAAAAACTTTTGAGACTACAATTGTAACATGTATTTTTTTAAACGTTTTGGTGTAAACTTTTTGCTGAACCGATCTGTATTTTGTGAGGTACAATAAGTTAATGCGCAAATGTACAAGTAGTCATTCAAAACCCATTTATTTGGTGTTTTAAATTTTAACTTAAAAAAACATAATAAACTTTTATAAAAATATCACAAGAACAACAAAATTTTAAAAACATATACTGGGTGTAAAATGTTATCTCGTCGCATTGCGCGGACACCCTTCTAGTTATTAACAATATATCACCGGTTCTTATGAAAAGGAAATAAATTTAAAGTATTATAATTCGTTTTAACAAACATATTTGGGATGATATAAAGATTGACGCGTCAATGAGGTATCTACTTCTTTTGATGATGAAATCTCTCTATACAACCTTTCTTGCCAGCTGCTTTGGACCCCTCCAAGGCTCCAATCTCCTTTTTTTACTTTTAATTAATTATTTATTTATTCTTGCATATGATTTTTCTTTAAAACACCAATCCTTAATTTGTCATACTTATTAAGTACAATAATAAATATATGTATCTATAAGAAAAATCTTTTAAAACTTATATAAGATGTTAGTTTTCTACCCTTTTTACATACACTCCATCAAAGTTGTATTCCCAAAAATATTATGTCACATCTATATGAAGTGTAAACTAAAAATGGTTCATTTTACTTAAAATGAGATATTTGACTTCATGATAATTTAACTGAATGAACATAATATTTGAAAAAATTATAATATTTAGACACTGATCTTGAGAAGGAGGTAACATTATTGTATTAAATATTTTTGATAGAAAATGACTATACTATTTAATACATGTTCCAAAACTTTTTTGGTTTTGTTGTAAAGTACTTAAAAATGGCTTGTGATATTGACACTATTCTTTTTGTATATTTATAACATTCTTTATATAAATTTATTGATTTATTTATGTTGGAAATAGTTTTTGAAGAACCAAAAATATTATGAAAACTACAAGAACCAATCAAAATCGTTATTTATTAATGTAGTTATTTAAGATTCTACATGAATATTAGAATTCAACATTATTAAGTTAAAATAACTTTGAGTTGATATATATGAATTTATGTGTATTCATATATCGTAAATATCTACGCATATGTAGCATTATTATAATTATGTGATATAAAGTTTGCCGGTTATACTAAACTTGTTACAAGTAACAAAGAGATGAATGGGTACATAAATTAATTCATTATAGAGATAAATCATCTATATTTTTATAACTATATATTCTATTTAAATTTTCGCAATAAAATAAATGGTTTATATGATTTTAGATGAGTTCTTAAACTATGTAGGATTATACAAAGAACTCTCACCTATTTATATACATCTAAACTTTTTATGTTTAATGGACCTATTTATAGTTGAGTTGGATATGGTTTCTTTAAATTCAAGGTAAACAATAAATTTATGTATGTATGCATGCATCATGCATGTATTAATGTATATAGATATAGAGAGAAGAGAAGAGAGAGATAGAGAGAGGATAGGTAGAGAGACAGAGATAGAGAGGACATAAAGATAGAATATCTATACTATCTCTCTATTCCTCTCTTCTATTCTATCTCCTCCATCCTCTCTCTCTCTATGTCTCTCTATATGATCTCTCCTCCCTCTATCTTGTATGTCTCTCCTCTCTTATCTATGTCTGTCTCTCTCTCTCTCCTCTCTCTCTCTCTGTCTCTCTCATGCTAGTTCTCTCTCTCTCTCTCTCTCTGTCTCTCTCTCTCTTCTCTCTCTCGAAGAGAGGGATAGAGGGGAGAGAGAGAGAGAGGGAGGAGGAGATAGAGAGAGAGAGATCTCTTAGAGAGAGAGAGAGAGAGAGAGAGAGAGAGAGAGAGAGAGAGAGATAGAGACAGAGAGAGAGGTCGGGAGAGACAGAGAAAGAGAGAGGGAGAGAGAGAGAGAGAAGAGAGGTAGAGAGAGAAGGGTAAGAGAGGAGAGATAGAGAGAGAGAGAAGAGAGAGAGAGAGAGAGTAGACTCTACAGAGAGAGAGGGAGTGTAGATATATATATCCTCTATAGTAGAGTATATATATAGATTCTATATGTATATATATATATATTCTATCTATATCTCTACTATAATATATCTATATATCTATATATATATGTATGTATGTATATCTATGTATGTATATATATCTATATATATTATATATGTATGTATATATATATATGTATATGTATGTATATATATATATATATATATATGTATATATATATATATATAAAGGGTAGTTACAACAAATCCATATATATGTATTTGAGGCTTTGAGCAGCCAGGTTTCCAGCCTGTTAATCATGGGCTACTTAAGTAGTTGGATTGGCTTTCCACCAAAATCAATAATTATACATCATAAATTAATTTTTATTTAAAAAAATATTACTTGGTGATTTCAAAGTGTGAAAAAGCCGGGAAACCAACCCCAAAATTCTAAGCTTAAAAAAAGCAAATGTTAAAAAAAACATAGTTTGGGTTGTGAATTCTAAAAGAAAAGAAACCGACGTTTTTTGTTTGGTTTCAACCGTGTTTCTTGTGTGTTGAGAAATGAGTTGTTTATTTTCGTTACGGTCTGTTAGTAAGTAAAACTAGTGAAACCGACGGTTCCGAGACAATCCTGAATATGAAATGGTTGTAAACCAAACCAAAAACGGAAAAGTCATAAGCCTATTAAAAACCAAAAGACATGTTTATAAAAGTAAATATTTTTTTGGGCTTTTATAAAATAGAAGACTAAAAAACTTCTATTGGTTTATACAATAATACAAGTTTGGTTCATGTGATTTTATTCAAATGGTTCACAAAGTAGTTTTTAATTGCAAAAGATGTTCAAGCTATACAACCAATTTAATAGAAAAGAAAAAAACAATAATAAATGTAAATTAGTAAATGCATTTATTAATTAAATACTTCTTTGACTCGTATAACTTATGTGGAAAAAATGATAAAATATTAAATGTAAACGGTGGAAGTAAATATAAAATACATAATTTTCGAGTCAACCACAGAAAATACATATATGCATTCCACCAAATGCCAATTTAACAACAAATACTTTGAGAATTTTGATAAGCTCTTAGTTGGACGCCATATTTGAATATAGATGTTTATTACTTATGAAATTGTCGACATTGATTTTTATTTCTTTTATACAAAACAATATTTGTACAGGCAAACTTAATGAAACCTATTCGATTAGATATAACATACTAACACGGCTTTTCAATACATATGACTTTCAACTTTGATATATATATATATATATATATATATATATATATATATATATATATATATATATATATATATATATATATATATATATATATATATATATATATACGTTTATTAAGGTTGTATCTGGTCTGAGGTTTTGTAATTAACCGACAGATGATTTATAACTTTATATACATTTACTTTCCTTGTACACATACAAAATTAATATTTATACATTTATACATATATTATGCATATATGTGTGCTAAATAATATTGTAATTAAAAAACGATATTAATTAAGTGATAATATATTGTTTATAAAAGTATAAATATATTATATGCGGACGAGAATCTCAAATCATTGTTCCAAATCCAACAAAACTAAAAAAGTAATTGATATGATGATATATAAATAATTAACTATGTAAAAACAAACAAAATCGCCAGCCTAAAAAGAAAAAAAGAAGACGGAATTGTTTAAGAAACAAGTTTTTGTTTGTTTTTTTGTATTATCAAAGTTTGATTTCTCCGACCAGCTTTTTCAATTAATATAATCAATTAACTTTTATAATTAATAATTAATTAATAATGGCTTCTTTCCTATCATTGGCACAATATTCCTATTTTCATTTAAACTCTTTATAAACAAAAAGAAAAAGAGGTTTTACCAACCGAATAAGATTCTATTCTTATACTAAAGATGACGGAGTTTAATATTATGAGGTTATAATACGTAATTTCTTGATTATTTAATATTTTTTCATTAATAATGCTGCTGACGTGTTATTTTCAAATGATTATTTAGAACAATAAAACAAAAAATTATAAACAAACATATGCTTATATAAACTTAATATTGTGGCATGTTTAATGATGTTTAGACATCCAGATTACACAAAATAAAAAATATTCTTTTAACAACTTGATAATAAAAATTACAATTTATTTCAAACAAAATAAAAATAAAACATGTGTAAAAAAATCCTTTTAAACACTAGTGATTGCCATGTTTGTCCGTTACGTTTTTTCGTTTAGAAATTAACTTATTCACAAATGGTACATAAACAAAAAACGAAACGAAAAAGCTTTTGTTCGCGTTCTTTAATTAAGAAATCAACATGTTTATGGACGGCTTATGATTACATAACCGAACGGTTCACGAACATATAACCGAACACAACAAAACATCTACTATTTTAATCACAAACTTAACATAATAATCATACATTCAAACTCTTGAACAAACTTAATTCACTAAGAAGTGAAATTTATGTGCTTTTCGTCCAAATAATTTATATGTATTAAGTCTCACTCTGATATGGCTCTCGAGACTTTAGCACCCCTCGTAGAAAATTTCAACTCTGCTACTTACCCTAGATATAACTATATTTTCTCAGTTAAATATCACTCTATCGTTTGTTTTGAATCATTTGAGGATAAATGAGGTATCATGTTACTAGTGATTTGTTACAACTTACATCCTTGATAAATTTATTTCCACAAGATTTATTGGCTGGAATATGCTGCGATATTTTTTTTGTAGCTTCAGTAATTTTGATTGTTTACGAAAAAAAACTAGTCGTTAATTTGTACTTGTTCTCGCTTCTATGGTTAATGATGAACTATGATCCATGGAATATATTTGGTCTCATGACATCCAACTTTCATAGTATAGTCAACGACGAACATACATAACCATACATAATTCCATCAATAGGTATGTCGATGTTGTCGTGTTGGCAGTTCTAATAAGGATTATGCTACATATATGATAATATCAACAATCAAACCGTGACAAAGAGTCTCGAGTCCAAAATCTTAGGCACTATTATCATCCGACGATTAAGTCAGTATGTTTGCATTTCAAGAAATATAACAATATAGCATGCATGTCATGTATAAGGTATATGATCATGTGATACAAGAAGTTAAGCTAGATGTATCAAAGACTAATACTAGGCCCATATAGAAGGTTGCTCTAAGTTCGTGTATCTAATGAACTTTCATGTATGAATGATTCTTAGTCTAGTGATTGAGATCAGGTATCTCATATAATTAAAAATGAGTAGTTTTTAGGTTTAAGTCTCACTCTGAACAAAAAAAATGTTTAGAATTAAGCCAGAGGGTTTTTTCAAATGTAGGTTTCCTTCTGAGGGGTCGGGGTTGCGATCCGGCTGAGAAACGGATAGATGGACCCGATTAAAATAACACATATCCTCCAAAGTAGGGTCGTACATTTATCGTTTAGAATAAGAACTAATATCACATGTCACACGTTTTTAAAACATCAAAAAGAACACACGACGGTTAAATAAAGTCTACATGATTAAATTCATGTAAAAATACTAAAAAAAATCTAATTGATTCTTACAATCCAGCTACAAACTCGTGCTGCGTATAGATTACATCGTAGGCTACCTGTGTTCCATCATTACAACGTGTTAAACATGATAATACATAGTTAAAAAACAACTCTTAAAACTTAATGTCTCCTTAATAATTTAAGATAAAACCAAATCCTTGTTATACAAAATTTAAATTGAAATTCTTTTTCGTAGTAGAGGTATTCTCTAATCTCTAGACCATTTTTATTTTTATTTTTATATTCTGTAAATTTGTTTTAGATTAAAGTATTTCTACGTGTATATCAAATCTTTGATTGAATAAGATATAAAAATTTCTTATAATAAAAAGATCACAAAATTAGACCAAATCATTTATATAGGGGATGAAATATTGCAATAAATCATCTCAACTTTACATTAAAAAGGTAACACTGTTAACGGTTATAGCTGTCAACCGTTGACAGTTACATTAGTAGAAACAATATTAATAACTATGTACTACATACCATCAATAGTAGGAGATTTATTATTAATAATCAACCCATCAATAGTAACAAACTACCGATAACCAGTTGTAACAAGGTCACCATCGAGTAGTGGCGGTAACAAAGTTCAGTTGATCCCGTGATTTTTGTATTTTTATTTGTAATATATACCATCGAACTTTTATCGACTATGGACTTTTTCGAAATATAATCACTTGTAAATAATGTGGGTAACTTGCGTGATGAAAGTAATAGGACATGTGGGTGGATTGCTAAACGTACAAAATCAAATGAAAAATCTTACATCTACAACTTAAAACTCAAAATATTTCGATAGTCCGATATAATCCTCAAAACGAATTTGATGAATTGACTCAATGAAAATTCTACTTAATACAAATATGACTCTCAAAAGCTTATACAATTGTTCTCGGATCCGTCACGGTTCTAAGTAAAACCTAACGCTGTGTTCCCGAGATTAATAAACACAAGAAAAGAAAAGAAAAGAAGTGAAAGGAAATTAACGAGAGAAAAGAAATGAAGAGAAAGAAAATTAAGGAGAGAAAATAAACGAAAAGAAAAGAAAAGACATTTTAAATTTTCGTGTTCCAGAGTTCGAAGAAAATGAAAATAAATTAAGAAATTTATGTGTTTAATTTTTTTTCTTTCCATTTCCTTCCATTATGATTATGGAAGGAAAGTTAGAAGGGAAATTTATTGAAAATTTTCTTTTCGTTTCTTTCCATTTCATTTCTTTAAAAAACTCGAGAACACAAGTTTTTTTTGTTTCCTTCCATTTCCCTCCTTAAAAAAACTTGGAAATACAACTATTTTTCACTTTTCATTCATTTCCTTCTATTTCTCCTTAAATGAGACTCCGGAACAGAGCGTAAAGGTACTAAAAAATAGAATTATATGAGGATGGGCTAATCTGTCATAGGTAGGGGTGTCATTTTTACCCGAACCCGAATACCTAACCCGATTATACTCTACCCGAACCCGATTAAGGCATAACCCGAAAAAACTGAACCCGATTACAATCAAACCCGAATATGAAATTCTTATTTAAGTCTGTCATTGGGTTGTGTTTTGACGATTCGGGTTGACCCGAATAACCCGAATACCATATCGTCATAATTAACAATCCATATTTCATATTTTGAGATTTCAATCTATGTTATCTGTTTTTAACTTTTTATGAACTCCATCATTCCTTCCATCACTCTATTTTCAATCGATGACACAAATTTTAAACTCGATCGTTCCATCAGTCCATCTTTCATACTAAACCATCTAAACCGATAACAAACAAGGTATAGTGATTCCATATTTGAGCATTATCATATATTTGTTTTAAATATATGTTTGTTACTCCTTGTACGTCCGACCTTAATAATATAAAGAAAAAACGTTGTATAGGCCTAGTAACGTGTTATTGTTTTACCTTTGTTCGAGCAATAACAGTTATGATGATAGGTTGTGTTAAGCGTATGTTCGAGCAATATGTGGATTTAGAAGTTGATTTTGTTTTTTTTTCAACTATGACTACCAAACTTGTTTGTGAAGAGATGTCAAATTCAATTACCAAACCAAAACACTTTATAGTATGTTATCTTTGATTTGTAAATTTACAAGTGGACCAACCCGATTACCGATTAACCCGACCCGAATAAACCCGAAAACCAAAAACCGAATACCGATTAAATATAGTTTATTTGGTTCGGTCTTCGGGTTGATTTTCTACATCTAAAAACCCAAGGAACCCGACTCGAGGAACCCGAAACCCGATTAAAAAACCAGAATGACACCCCTAGTCATAGGGTACATGTGGAGTTATGATAACTGATCAATCGTTCACGACTAGATTATTTTTTTAACAGATAGATACTTTTATGTACTTTTTGCAAGTTTTTAAGGATTTATTATACACAACTTTTTTAAATAAAAAATGGTAGTTGTAGAACTCTTGGATGTCTTCTGGGAGAGACCCAGATTTAAGCGTCTTCGGGTGCATCTTGTAATGACCAGCCCACGAGCAGCAATCACAACATTAAAGGACCGGGTAAATAACACATCAGTAGAGATACCAACACGAACCTCATGTCTAGCCACCTTGACCCGTTGTATAGACCGCATTGTTTTCTGCCCTTGACGGCCTTGGAGCGGGCCAGTTAATTAATAGATCTGGTGACACTCATTAACTTAAATTATTTAGAATTTTTTTTTTGATTTAAATAGGGTCACAAGTGAAAAGGAGGTCATATAAAAATTCAATGCAAGGTGACAATCGGCCCCTGTGAAACCAATAATGGTGTGCCTACACACATATTTGGGTTACTTTTTTCAGTCTTATGTCACCACTCACGAGACTTACTATTTAACTTAACTAAACCACCGACGCATTTTATAACACCTATTAACCATGGGTCAAGGTTAATCGACTTAATTTTATCATTCGGTTTGGTTCAGTTTAGTTTCAATAACTACTATTAACTATTAATGCTATGTATGATTTTAGACTCATGCTCATACATAAATATCATATATGATATCGGTTAAATTTGAACCTGAAAACTTAATATCTAATTATGTTACGGTATAACCATCTATTCGTGTTTATATGAGTTATGTGTTTTTATGTATTTTTAGTTTAAACATGTAGAAATGAGTTTAAATAAAATGAAACTAATTGTATGATATTTATAAGTTAGAAGATTGCACGATCTATTAATGCAAGAAGTACAAGTAGGTAGAACATTCATGATGTGGAGCCCACATCTCTTGTGTAAAGAAGTGGTGGATCTGTATTATAAACCTAGTAAATAGATTTGCTTCTTATATGTACATTTTTATGAGAATTCTATAAAAATGTAAAATTAAAATATGGTTTTGAAATATTTAGGTGAGTGGGGAGATAAAAAAAAGATTATGTAGAATATAACACAGTTAAACATCGTTTATATATTTATCATAATTCTTAATAAAACAACAAAAACTAAGTAATATATTATGTGCTATTAATCAACTACGTATGAATACAATGATAAAAATAATAAAGGGAAACTAATAACATTATAACTCATAATTTTGAAAATATTTACAATATACCCTAACTTATAAATTATATCTAATATTCAGTCATAGTCTGAGCATGGAAAAATTTGATGTTAGATTAGAGTGGAAGACAATGAATATGTAGATATAAAAAAACATAACTTTGAAAAATAAAAAAAGCCTATAAAAGTGTAGACAGACATGAAACTTTGTGGCGGCAAATGACGAAAGGTTTAAGGCCATATTGGTGGTGTCAAGAGAGACGACAACATGACTATGGTGACAGGAACTACGATTGTGATGCACAACAATAGAGTTTAAAAAACCTAATATAAATATATACATTTCATTCTCAGCCAGAACATGAAAAAAAAGAAGAGAAAAAAAATCATCATACAAGTAAAAGATAGGGAAAGAGCTAACGATCACGACCAACCAAAATCTGATGGTAAAAATGACAGAAGAGACATTGAAAGGGGGAAAGAAAGAAGTCAAGAACTTTAAACCTCTAGTATCATATAAACAAACAAAAATCTCTATCATATATATAAATAAATACAACACAATAAGTAATTAAAATAAATTATATCAAACTATATCTTTATTTAAAATTTATTTCGTTTTAAAGGTAAGAAATCATATATATATATATATATATATATATATATATATATATATATATATATATATATATATATATATATATATATATTAAATTGATTAAAGGTAAAAAGGTAGTTAGGTTAGTTTATACGTTTGGTGGATAGAAAGAGACATTGGTGTGGGTTGGGGTCACATCGCATTAAGTTATAGCAGTGGTAACTTTGACATATATACCGACACAAGGTACAACTGTTGAAGCGGTTGGTACAATTTTGGTCCAACACAATGCATTTATTTGGAGGTATAGATCAAATGTTAATGGTTGAGGCAAGGGGGTTAAAGATAAAAGATATTATTTTGTGATTGCTTCTTGGGGTTTCAATTACTCATGTTGTCTGTTGGATGCAAAACAAGGTTGTTTAGTGAATGATGTTGGGCCATAGGAGATGGGGTTTGCAAATCTTGAATCGAATATCTAGAGGCGCACAATCAAATCGGTTCACGAATTGAAAGACTGAATATGACACTTAGAATCGAAACCGAACCAGTTTGGAACCAATAAAAACCATTGGAAAGATATCATCTTATAATCATCTCTCAGAATTAGTCAAAACAGGTTAAAAAATCGGTTTTTGAAAACTCAAATTAGTTTTAACTTTTTATTGACTAAACCAAACCAGTTCCAACCTGTATCAGTTTAGGGGTTGGAACTGATTTGTGCACCTCTACAAATATGGTCAAGTATAAATATGTTTTATGTGTGATGCTAGGGCTAGTACTCGTTTATTAAATTAGGTTTTGTTAAGGATTAAAATCAACTCAAACTCACATAAGTTCGGCTCTATTTGAACTAAGAAAGCTGATCTCAAGTAAATTTACAGGGTACTGACGCATTTACAGCTCTAAGCCAAGGCCTAACAAAGCGTTCTTTTTTTTAATGCTACAATGAAATCTACTTTATTATATAAGAGCATTAACAACGTTTATTTTTTTCCGGCGTTTTAGAGCTCATTTGAAGGTGAGGAGGAAATGACTGTCATTGTGGATGAGAAAGGGAGAGTATAGGCGTCTGTTGCGACAACTTTAAAGAATTATGTGGAAGGAAGAGAAGGGGGAAGAGGGGGCGTCCAAACATGCTTTTAGTGCCGCTCCAGGCAAGTGCAACATGATTGTGTTTTTGAGGTTTGTTATTGATGATGCTCTGATGTGTATGAAACATGATTGTGTTTTCGAGGTTTGTTATTGGTGATGCTCTGATGTGTATTCATGTAACGTTTATATGCCCATTTTATGCCTTTCAATACAAGTATATAAGTAATTTTATATACTAGCCTTAGGAATAATTGAACGTTGCCAATTGAGCTTCTAAGACCAATACAAGATCCATTTGTGTTTGGGCTTTGTACAGGGGTTTCAAACGGCCCAAAATTCTTAATCTTGATTTTTGAATATCGTTAGACACTTAGACCATCATAGTCCAACTTAAGGGCTCAAAAAGCTACATTTAATTGTTCACAACCTTTTAATCGTTATAAGGTAACCGTAATGCTAGATGGTTAATATGTTAACTTAAGATTTAACATCTTAACCATTAAATAGATTTAAGTTATTAACCATTCAGCATTAAGATTATCTTTTAACCATTAGGAGGCTATAAATTATTAAGAGACAGTCTATAACCATTAATAGGCTACCAAATAGCCCATTAGGCGAACAATGTAAAAGACTGAAATCCCTTTAGGGAACGTTTGGTTGGAAGAATGAAATGAAATAGAATGAAATTAAGAAACTAGTATAATTTTCAAGTAAAATTATGTTTGAGTGGGTAATGAAATGTAAACCCAAGGGAATGTTTCACCTCAAATTTCCTTGGTTGTGGAATTTCAAAATCCTTTCACCTAGAGAGGGAATTTGAAATCCCACAACCAAGGGAATTTGAGGTGAAACATTCCCTTGGGTTTATATTTAATTACCCATTCAAACATAATTTTACTTGAAAATTATATTAGTTTTTCAATTCCATTTCATTCCATTCCATTCTTCCAACCAAATGCTCCCTTATTGTTTTATTGTTTTATATGTGCTGCATTCTTGTTGGGGTAGTTAGGTTTTCAATCATCACATGCTAAAGTAGTAATGAAATCTTTTTATTTTTTACAAAAAGTATAGGGAGATACACGCATTGATTTAAATGGTTATCAAACTCACAACCTCAAGTGTATGTGATTAAGAGGCAGTGTGTCATGATGTGGATCAATAAGAGTGATACTATAGCTAAAGAAATTATATAGAAGCCTAAAGATAACATGAAGTGTATGTGATTAAAAGGAAGTGTCATGATGTGGATCGATCAGAGTGATGCAATAGCCAATTAAAATAGATAGCAGCTGGAAGAATTATGGATGACAGTAGGGCGGGTTTGGGATGAGTATGAGTAATTCTAACCTTATATCCAATTAGATAAGTCTGCCCCATACCTAACCCAAACCCGTCGGGTATGTATCTAGTATTTACCCGTCGAGTATCAAGCATACCCGCTAGTAATCGGATATACCCGTAAAGGTTATAAAAATTACCTATTGGGTAAACCCATCAGGTATCCGTTGAAATAAGAATATTATATCAAGCTACATTTGAAGATGCGTACTAGACAACAATTTTTGATCAATCCTTTGATACTTTTTTTGTTGATGTTTTACTACTACTACTACTCCTTGTCAATTTTAGGGACAAATATCGAAGTTTTATTATAACTTTATAAAATGTTATATAATGTAATCGATAAAAAACTTAATAGCTTATATTTAACACATAAGTATAAGTATAAGTATAAGATTCAAAGTGAGAACAAATAAGAGGATATAATTATATATTATTAAGTAAAATATATTAACCATAAACTAAATTCAGGCATATAACTGGGTAAAAGGGTATTTTTAATTGTGTAATCGGGTAGGGTAAACGGGTATACGTAACAATCCTATACCCATCTCATACCTGTGAAAATATAAAAATTAATCACATACCCGTTCACATACCTGTTAAACCGATCTCATACCTGTTCCAAATGTCTTGGGTTTCTAGTGTTCTTATTGGATTCAGATTTGATTGTCATCCATAAAAAGAATAAGAGGAGTATTTAAAGTAAATTTTGTAAAAATTTCATCAGCAGCCCAAATTTTCTAGAGAATTCTTAAAACGTCTTGACCATGAAAAGTTACAGAATAATATTGAGAACTCAAAGCAAATCCATTCCAAGAAAACAAATAACTATTACGTAAATACGGTAAGTTATAATGGATTTATAGAGAATGCTCTAGAATTAGCTACTAAGTTTAGTTCGCATGTATAAATAAAAAATAGGTTCCACTTGCGTCTCACCTCTAAAATTGGCCTTAAAGCCTTGTAAAGGATCATTGTAAGAGTTCTTGTAAGCTATATAAGATGCTTATAGTATTCAGTTCTTGTAAGAGTTCCTTATATTTACCCTTTGAATCATTACATTGTTGGGATAAAAGATTTATCTTATAACTAATCTAAGAGTCGCACGAGAGCAAAAAGTTAATTATGTGACAAGTAGCCCATTTAATTTATAAGAAACATATATGTCTAGATTGTTATATATTTTTCTTAGAATATTAGTGAATTTAATTGCTATACTGAAATAAATATTAAACGCTCCATATAGTTTATTTTCATACACAAATGATTACTATTTTAATGTTTAACAAATGTGTATGATTAATTAAAATGTTTCCTTGGAAACATTTACTAGGGTTGTTAGTCTTTTTCATATCCATATGTCTTTTAATGCCAAAAACACAACACTAGTAATATAGTATCTTTTTATTCCAAGATACATATCTAAGGGTAGTCATGTTCGATGTCGTAGTTTTTTTTTTTCCCGAGGGTTTGTTCATTAACCCACAACACAATGTTGTTCACATGCATGAACGCATACCCCACGACATGATATTTTTTTTGAGTGACGCATTTCCATAAGAAGACCATATAGCTAAGGGCAATAAGATTTGAAGCTAGACATACCCACGATGCTTTACTCTTGCATATAGCAAGAACCCATGAGATTTGCTATGTGTTCTTTCGGCAAAACGAGCCACACTACCCTTATTTTCTCGCTTTTATCTTCGTATAACACAACTTCCATTTTTTTATCTATTAATAACTAGGTGAGCTTTTTATAAATTATTTTGTATGTCTACTTTATCATTTAAGTTTTCATCGTTCTCTATCACATAAATTTCATCATATTCTATCTTTTATTTATTTTTTTGTAATATATGTGTATATATATATGTATATGTAATATATTTTGTGTGTGTATGTGTATGTATATATAGTAAAGGTTATTACACATGAGTTTTTTTATAAACAATATTTTTCACTACAATAATCCTTCTACCGTGCAAGCGAAAAATTGCAACCATCTATCGCATCTTTAATAGACAAAAATATGCGATCTTTCCCAATTTTATCTACAAAATTTGTAACAATCAACTTTTCCATGACTTCGAGTCTAGGATTTACTATGACGACCTGCAAATAATTGAATATAGCTATTTGAAATATGACTTTTGTTTTAAAACAAAGATATAATGGATCTTGGTTCGTTAATTACCTTGATTTCTTGTGCTTCTAAACTTCTACGAATTTCAACTAGAGTTTCAACACCAGTGATGTCAATAGATGTAACACCTACATAAATCAACATGATAAAGTAGATTAACGTAGAGATAAGTTGCTAGCATTTAATTTAAGACATTTTGGATATTACCTCCTAAATCTAATAGAACGTACTCAACATCATCTCCTTGGAAATCTTTATTGATTTTCTCATCTCTAACCCACCTTAAAATCCTTCAAAATATCCAAAGATCATATAAATATAGTTAGTTATTAGTAATAAAATTCAAAAAAACTACATGATTCATCAAAATGGAGATTAAGATTTCATACCGTTCCCTAATGTAACCAGAATTTGCAAAGTAAATTGGGGAACCAAGTTGCAAAACAAGAGTCTTAGGAATGCTTATGGCACTAGGATATTGTTCTACATCACGATATAATTCAGTATCTGGAATGTTGCCAAGCTTTGAACTTCTTGGTCTGGCTACATATAAAAGAGCTCTGACCATAGCTAACCCCACCTTATTAAAAGAACAAAAAGTATCTTAAATAAAACTCATGCCAAACATAAATAAGATGGTTCAAAAACTACAAGAAATAAGAATATACCGATAACATGAGGCCAACGTCCATGCTAATGAATGCCACACCCAGGAAAGCGGCCATGCAAATCAAAAAATCAAATTTGTCGGTTTTGAAAAGATGATATGCTTTTTCATACTCAATAAGACCAAGCATTGCTGACATAATAATGGCCGAAAGAGCCACAAGAGGAGTGAAACTAAAAAGGGGTGCCAAGAAGAACAATGTTAGCATCATACATATTGACATCACTACATTAGACATTTGTGTTTTACACCCAGCGTTGTAATTCACTGCAGTTTTTGAAAACGGCCCTGCAAAATGTACACAAATTTGGTTTTCATCACATTTCTTTGATAGTTGTTTGACAAAATTTAAAGAAAATATAGTGTTGTTATAAAAAATATGAAATTAAGAAATTACCTGTGGTTAAGTAGCAAGAGGTTAAAGATCCAACTATGTTCATAAGACCAAAAGCTATCATCTCCTTATTACCATCAATTTGTTGATTTACCATTAATGCAAAGCTTCTTCCGATTGCTATTCCTTCCTAAAAGTCCCCAAATTCCGTTCTTAGTATTGCATTTCGAGGAGTAATGAAATAATAATTTATTTTGGTACTATATACAGTTCAAATGTAATTTAAAAAAATTATAAACTTACAGCAAGAGCAACTAAAGCTGTTATGACTCCGGCTTCAATAGGTGCTGATATATATTTGTGATCAAAATTCAAATTTTTCAGAGACGGAGGGTTAATTCCTTTCTTCAAGGGACCCACCTGTATAATGCGGATTAATTCAGTTAATAAGTATAAATAACATAAGCAAACTTAAGTTTAAATGATTAATTAACTAGTTTCAATGCATTTTCTTGTAATGAGTTATATTAACAAATAATGTGTTATATATTTGTCGATCACTATCTTAAAATGAAAAAGTTAAACTTGTTAAGATAGTGAATACAATACTTACAATTGCTATGCCATATTTCTCTGCTTTTGCTACATAAGCAAATATGCACCCAACTGCCACAACTAACATTGGAGCTATTGCTTGCACCCAAAATAGCTTCGGTTTCCTTTGTTTCTGGAGAAAACATATTACATACGCGTATTAACACGGTTAGGCATCAAACAAAATAAAAGTGTATAACAACGCGTGTAATAATATTACACGCGTCTATTGAAGTATCGCTTACCACAATTTTTGCAATGTGAAGAAAGATCAGGAAGGCTAAACCCACAAACGTGCATTCCCATCTTATCTGTGAAACAAAATAAAGAAAACTATATAATTGCTCCCAATTCACATTCTGCATTATTTTTCAAAATTTCTAAAACCGTGCATATAAAATTTCACTTTTATTATAACTTAGACAAACTTCATTAAAAGTTCACTTTGCAATCATAAAAGTGTGTTTTGCAATCAAGCACACATAATCAATATGTATTTCAGTAGTCAGAAAAATAAACGAGATAGTTGAGGGGCCCTTGTGGGCCCGTCACTGTAACCGTTTATTTTCTGACTACGCTCATAAAAACGTTATATATCCTGGGGGCATTATCATACCTCATGTTTATACCGAAAAATAGCCTTTGTAACAGATACAACATCAGTATGTGTAGTAAAATGCTTCAAACCAAAAATGCCTTTGAGTTGTTGAAGGCATATGATTGTTGCTGTCCCTCCCATAAAACCAGTGATTGTAGAATGTGACAAGAAATCCACCAAAATCCCCAATCTGTATACATATTAACATATAAATTAACCATTATACATATAGTTTCACATAACTAGTTAATCATATAGCAAAATATAATGAATCTTGTGTCGATGAACTCACCGGAAAACACCAAGAAACAGCTGAATCACACCCGATATGAGCGTTGCGGTGAAGATCAGGTTAAGATAGAGCTGTGGATCATCAGCCTCATGCACTTTCTTTTCAATGGCTCCAGCTATGATCAATGAGCTTGAAGCCACAGTCCCAACTGCTAGATGTTTCGAGTTCCCAAAAACCGCGTAGATCAAAGGCGGTACAAAGCTCGAATCTGCACGTTTAATAAGAAACGGGTTGGGTAACAGATCAAAACATATAATCATTTTACAACAAGTCATAACGGGCCAGAAATAATATTCACTACGAGAATAACACCCTATGGCGACGAGGGCAACCGCAACAACACATGTTGCCAGCACAGAACAAACAATAGCGACGACAAGTCTTCGCAATAAATGATTCAGAGTTTTAGTGTTCCAACAGGCTGTCAAAACTACATGTAGTGAATAACTAATTTACATACGTAAAGGCTACAGCGACAACTTTTCGGCTTTTTAGCGACAACTTCCATCGTCGCAGAGATAAATTTTCTTGTAATGACTAATTTACACACGTAAAAACATCAAACCGATTACCAAAACCTATGAGACATTAGGTAAAACACCTTTACTACACATAACAACAAACAACTACAAGAAGAAAACTTACACAATCCAATAACCGGAGGAATGTTCGCGAGCTTCGCGTAGCTGATCCCTTGAGGGATCGCGAGGCTCGCGATCGTGATTCCAGCCAAAAGATCATACATAAACAGCTTCCCGTTGTAATTCGGAAGCCATTGAAACACCGGCACGAAATAATGTACATATGTCTTAGCTTTTTCCCCCAATGTTTTCCCCTTAACATCATAAAATGGATCATCAGGAAACAAAGTTTCCTTGCAACCAGACTTTAATGTGGTCGCAAAACTCCTCGGGGCCGCGAAATTCACCTTTACTGCACCCGCACCACCGTCGTCGGAACCACCGTCGTCGTTCACCTGAGCCATTGGAATCATGTGTGTGTATATATAGATATAGAAGAGTGTGTGTGTGTGTAAATGCGGAAAATGGTGATCAAAAGGGTGATGGGGGTGGGGGTATTTATAGAAGGTTTGGTGAGATGATGGTGATAGTGTGGATAAATATGTAATTTAGTGTAGTAATTAGTTAGAGATTAAAGTGTTAATCTTGACAGATTCAGAGTTGATTATATTTAGCTATTTTATCCGGATGAATTCGGCTCGTGGATAATATAAATTTTTGTTGACATGTTCTTATTTAGAAAAATACGGGTGGGAAATGTAAAAAAAATGTTTATCTGTTTTAGCGATGTGAGAAGGTGACACTGTGATAAGTTCCAGTACGTATACTGGAACTTGGATTTTGGTACCGAGATGCTAGCCCAAGTGTATACGCGTCAACCTCGAAGCACATGCTTCGGAATAACAAGTAAGAAAAGTCTTCAAATTAAAATAAGACTTAACAGCGTACGTAGTAGGATAAGTTGTTACATGGCACATGTACATTAACACTATACAAAACTTGGTGTTCAATAACGTAGCGTCATTGAACATGGAACAACTTCATCTAATGATCAACGAGCCCGTATTTTGTACTAGGGTTTCTAGCCAATGACGTGAACTGACATCACTACGTGTAGATTTGAAAGTAAAATTAAATGTTGTATTAGTTAGTTGTTTAAAAAAATAATTTGATCTTGTTTGATTATTATTTATTTACTTAGATCATGATAATGTTTATTGTCTTGATGTGTTTTAGTTTATTTGACCCTTAAAATGCTCTACAAAAAGATGGAGACTTAGATACGATAAAGAAGGATAAATCTATGTTTGAATGAATCCAATTAGCAAAAGTCGGAGAATATAGCAAAAAAAGGATTTATAAATATGAATTGTGGTGATAAAAGAAAAGTAAATTCAAGTTTTTTTTTATCTATTGGGGATAAAATTTATATACACAAGATTTTACTATTTACTATTGACGTGTTTATAATTTAACCAGTTTGCAAATTCTTTACTCAGAACTTTAACGTTATAATCCTAGTTTATCAACATAAATTCGTCTTGTGGATAAATGTAAATTTGTTGACATGTTCAAAATTAGGAAAATATGGGTGGAAAATGTAAATAGAATGTTTATCTGTTCGAGCGATGTGAAGGGGTAACACATTAGACTAGACGTAGTGGATATTTTAAGGCGTCAAGCTTGATGAAATGAACACAAGTGAAACTCCAAACACTATTACAAGATAATTAAAAAAACTCCAAACCCATATAGCGTCAAGCCCTTAATGGACGGCAAACACAACTTTTTCTATATTATTGCATTAATAGGGGCTCCAAACACTAGTTAACCACTACACTTGATTTAAAAAAGGTTGTAGTGAAATGGTGTTTATCTACATAACATTTAGGTGACATTTTAACTAAACAACTACTACACATATTCTTAGCAAGTTCAAGGGATTAAACTTGAATTCCGGTCCAGGAATGCTAGCCCCGGAGGCCGGAGTATTTGTGTCATTGAATATGGAGAAAGTTTATCTAACTATCAAGCAGTGACATGCATAACACCCTGCTTTGTGTAGGATTTCTAGCCAACGCCATAGGGGCGGACCCAAGCATTCATCAATGGGTCACACACACCACATCAGAATTTTATTTTAATATTATATACATGATCTAATCTTAACCGATCCCAATAAATTTTAACAACGAATCACGTGAAATATAAAAACCGACCCAACAATTTTTGTTAATAACAATCAAGAAACTTTTGGTACGGGGCTCCAAGAACTTTTACAAATACAAATATATTATAATCTGAATAACACATATTACAAAGAAAAAAAACTTATAAACCCACTAATAATATAAATAACTGTTAAACAATTAAGCTAATAATTATAATTAAGCTAATAATTGTAAAAAACTAAATGATTCTAAACCCAAATAATTATAAAAAACTGTTTATAAAAAACTAAATTCATTACTCCAGTATCTAAATTGTTAAACAATTAAGCTAATAATTATAATTAAGAAAACAATTCATATAACCTAATATTACCCTCTCAAACATGATTCTAAACAACCACAAATCCTCTATTTAGCTATTTCAATTTGAAGGATTGATGTATTTATATTATATGTTTGAAATTTAATTTGCTTTAATCCTTTTATTATGTGATCTGACATGACCTGAATCGAACTAAATGAGGCCGGAAAAAAATTAATATTTAACATTATACAACCAAACCCAAACATATCCGACCTCATTAACAAAATTCCCGAGTCCACCCACTGTAATGACGTGACTCGACAACACACGGTGTAGATTTAAAAGTATGATTAAATAGTGTGTGAATCAATTGTTCTTTAAAACTTAGATTATTTCAATATGTTTTAGTACATTTGACCTTAAAATGTTCCACAAAAAGATGCAGATTTAGATACGATAAAAAGGGTAGATTTGTGTTTGAATTAATCCAATTAGCATTCGGAGAATATACATGAATTGAATGCCAAAAAAAGTATTTATCAAAATGAATTGTGGTGATTAAGGAAAACTAGAATTCCAAGTTTTTTTAATTTTTTTTCAACATTACTGAGTATACGGACAAAGCTTTTTATCAATTGGGGATAAAATTTACATACACTAGATTTTAATATTGACGTGTTTAAAATGTAACCATTGACAAATACTATACTCAAAACTTTAATAATATATCATGCTACAACATATCTTTTTTTGTTGATCATGCTCGTGTTGGATTCTGCACTATGTGCCAACGTTGCTTAACGACGCCAAATGTTCGTCTAACACCATTCCTTATTGATTCTTGTGCTCGCGTGACCACTTTTTGTTTATCATCTTGAGGATCGGTAAAGGATTTGACACATGTAGATTATTTAGGTATATTCAGTCAATTAGATATTATTTGTGCTTGTATTGTACTCATCTAACTTCAAACGATGACTTGGGTGTCCTCCAATTATGATGTCATTAGATAACGATGGCTGATCAAATGTTAATGTCATTGTTTGAACTAGCAACACCGAAGAATGCTTGCCAAACCATAGGAATAGTCGTTTGCTCATTCTGAAGCGTCGTCAAACATATCCTCATCATATAAAGAAGTGTCTAGCAAAGCAGTCTTTACTTTGATAATCATGGATAGTTTAACGATCTTTGTTTAAAGTGTATCGTCTTGTTCTTGGACGCGATGATCATGGATAGTTTAACGATCTCTAGATTTTATGTAGGCAAGGATTAATGATGCTTAACGTTTTTTTCTTTTTTTCTAAATGGAGGACTTCTTTTGAGTGTTATAGAGCGGTTTGATATATTCATTTATTTAAAGATTTCTTAACTCTTCATGACTTCTTTTGAGTGTTATAGATTTGTCACAAAATCAGAATCTTAACTCTTATTAACTCAAACTAAAACATGTTAAAGTTATATATAGATTTGTCACGAAATCAGAATCTTAAAGTTTTCTTAAAGACTTCATTTTTTTAAAGATTTGTCATGAAATCAGAATCTTTTTAACTCTTATTAACTCAAACCTAATGAAAGTTATATGATTTAAAAAAGAGAAAAACTTACGTGTGACTTTAATAAAACACTTATATAAGTTTTCCCAATATTTACTAATCTTATTTTCTCTTCTCTTCGTTCTTAACTTTCGTGCTATTTTTTATGATTATCAACATATGGGCTTAGCCTATTTATCTTGACAGGCCCAACAATTTCATTTGATGTGACCGCTGACCCACAAATCTTATTATGGGGCTGTTTGATTTCTCTTACTTGGTCAGAAGCTGATGACTGGGTAAGAGCTTGTTCCAAAACTGACCGGGTAAGGAGAATAAAAGGCATGGGTCAGTGGTTTCGGACCGGGTCAGACGCGAATATGTGATAATCAAACTCACTGACCGGCCAAAATGTCTGACCGGGCCAGTGGGTTAGACATTTTGACCGGGTCAGAAGTAAATCAAACAGCTCCTAAAACTATATTCTCATCTTGCATGTTTCCTTTTGCTATATACATAGTAAACTATATAACCGTTTTAAATGTCGTTTGGGTTGGTAGTTTACGGGTAAAAGCTAAAAACTTTTTAAAGGTTTTCTAGATTCAAACGTAGTTAGAAGCAGTTTAAGAAACTTAAAAAAATGGTGTTGTTATTAGAAAAAATATTGGGTTCATACATTTCGGGAGTTGGGCATCGTTTATACAAGTTTATATATACTATAGAACCATTGTTGTAATTTACTTAGATATGATAAGATAATATAATTGTAAATTGTATGATGACACAATAAGCTAGAATATTATTCCATGATAACCTTTAAACACTAAACTTCCAAAAATGCACTTTAGATTTACATTATTGGTTATTTGATTGAGTACAAACTATTCTATTACAAGAACGATTAATACATTTACAATTAACCAGAAATCTAATTGATACAAACATGCTCTTTCTATCATGATACAATTGGGCTTTCTTTTACCCTTCGTTAATGTAATCCTTCGATTTAGCGAGTGAAAACTTGCACCCCTCAATCGCATCTTCGATAGAAAGAAACACACGTTCTTTTCCAATTTTGTCTATGAAGTGTGTAACTGTTAACTTCTCCATAACTTCAAGTCTTGGATTTACTATGACAGCCTGCATGCGAAAACCATTGGTCACAAACTAATTCTAAAATACTAGTTTCGTTATAAAAATAGCGAGCAACATTAATTCGCGTTTACTAGTTACCTTGATTTCTTTGGCTTCTAAACTTCTAAAAACTTCAGCTAGGGTTTCGACACCCGTGATATCAATAGATGTAACACCTGGTAACATAACAAGTATAATTGTGTGAAGCGTGATAGAGTTAAAAGTTGAATTTCATGCATCATGGTCGTTAGGTTTTTACATCATTTATTTTCGCGAGTCTTGTGTGCGAAAAAGAAAGATGTTATAGTTAGTAAAGAAAAACAAAATGACCATGGTTTATAAGTTTAAACTCATAAGTTTGATACAACTTAATCTTACCTCCTAAGTCTAATAAAACATACTCAACATCATCTCCTTGAGATTCTTTATTGACCTTTTCATCTCTAACCCATCTCAAAATCCTTCAAAAGACCAAGATCATGTTAAAAGAAGGCAATTTCAATGTTAGATTTATAAATTTTATTGGAAATCAAGATTTAGGTAGCAACTAACCTTTCTCTTAAGTAACCGGAATTAGCAAAGTAAATCGGAGAACCAAGTTGCAAAATTAGAGTCCTAGGAACACCGATGGCACCAGGATATTGTTCTACATCACGATATAAATAGGTATCCGGTATGTTACCAAGTTTTGAACTTTGCGGTCTAGCTACATACAAAAGGGCTCTCACCAACGCTAATCCCACCTACACAAAATAATAAGATTTTGATTATATGAGTTGGTGTTTGGAATTGCTTATTTAAGATGTTTAATGATTATGATTTTTTACAATAAGTGATTCAAAAGAAACAACTTTAACTGATTTTAAGTTGTTTCTTGAACTTCTTATTTTAATTTAAATAAGTAGATAAACAATTTGAATAACAAATGACAAATGATCTTAAAGCCGATTATATGCCATATCAAAACACAATAAGCTATCTTCGAAAGAAATGATATACCGACAACATGAGGCCAACATCCATACTAATGAAAGCAACACCAAAGAAAGCAACCATGCAAATGGTGAAATCAAACTTGTCGGTTTTGTAGAGGTGATAGGCTTTGTCGTATTCAATGAGACCGAGCATTGCTGACATGATAATTGCCGAGAGCGCAACAAGAGGGGTGTAACTAAAGAGCGGTGCTAAGAAGAATAGTGTTAACATCATACACATCGACATCACTACATTAGTCATTTGTGTTTTGCACCCTGCATTGTAATTCACCGCGGTTTTTGAAAACGGCCCTGAAAAAAACAAATGGAATTGTTAAACAAAATACTTGATCATCATAACATTCTTTTAAAAATTTTTGCTGGGTACAATCCTTTTACTATAAAATAAAAAAGTAATAAGAAAAAACCTGTAGTTAAGTAGCAAGAAGTGAAGGATCCAACTATGTTCATAAGACCAAAGGCTATCATCTCTTTGTTGCCATCAATTTGTTCATTTTCCATTATGGCAAAGCTTCTTCCAATTGCTATCCCTTCCTGCAAAGCCCCAAATTTTATTCTAAATAATGGTTTAACAAATGTTTGTATCTTTATTAGATCTAATGCCTAGAAAATTATTTGAATGAAACCAAAGGTACCTTCTTCTTTACTCTTGGATATTAATCAAGTGCAAATTAAATATTTAAATAACAAATAACAACATTAATAGTAAATTTATCAATTCAAAATAGAATAACTGATTTGTACTTACAGCAAGAGCAATCACAGCTGTTATAAGTCCCGCTTGAATTGGTGCTGATATATATTTGGGATCAAAATCTAAATTTTTCAATGAAGAAGGATTAATTCCTTTTTTCAAGTGACCGACCTGTAAAATTTCAAATATATTTTGTTAATTCACAGTAATTGATTTTTTAAAAAATAAATGAAACGAAATAAAAGGTCAAGATGTCCTTTAACGTCCACTTAATCTATAGGCCGTCAGTGACATTTAGCATAAAATTATATTTTATCTTTTAAAGACGTTCAGGAGTTGAGCTTGAACAAAATTTGTAGTTTAGCATAACATTAGGCACATTAAAAAATAAAAACTAATATAAGATGCGAGCCAAAGAAGCCAAATTAAACTTATCGTTTTATTATTCCTTTTCACGTTTAGATATCGATTATGTATTTATTCTATTCCTAACTTTGTGTAGTGATTGATAGTTGACAATTAACAAATGGTGGCATGCTATATACCAATTAGGATAATAATAGTTTGGTGGAAACAATTGATAGTGGCACTAGACTTTCTACTAAAAGTGTTGATCTTAATTGGACCAAGGAATAAAATGTGCAACTTCAATATTTGGAATACTCCCTACCAAATCTAGCTACTTAACAAAACTCACACATAATTATGTTTTTTTGTTATTAAAAGATCAAGAAAATTATTTAATCATTTTATAAGTACAAGATACCATTATAAACCAAAGGCATTTCAAAGATGAACACGAACTAGTAAAAAACTTACTGAAGGTTTAACAAGGGATCACCAACATATTATCGGCGACATTTTTACCGACAAATTACCAACACATTCTTTAAACAAATTACCATAAAACTCTGTTTAAAGCATTCACAACCCATTCATTATTTTTATCCATATAATTACATTAAAAATCATTATTTTTTCTCATTTTTTCAACTTTATCATTACTTTTCCTTTCTTCTCCACTCACAACCATTTAAAATATATTAAAAATATTATAGGGTTTTGAACATTGTTCCCTAGAATACAGATTGAATAGTAAATTTATCATATCCTTAACTCACAACCACTTATAAGCATACCATATAATATAAGGAATACATGATAAGAGTTAGGTAGTACTTACTATTGCAATGCCATGTTTCTCTGCATGGGCTACGTAGGCAAAGACACATCCGCTTGTGACCACCACCATCGGAGCTATTGCCGACACCCAAAATAGCTTCGGTTTCTTTTGCTTCTGATATATTTAAATTTAATAGTATAATTAATCAAATCAGTAATTTGATATCATATTTTCATTCTTTACCCAAAATCCAATTAATAAGTCAACAATTAAAAAATAAAAAAAAATTTGAAATCTTTTAATTTTACGTTAATTTGTTTTATTTTTATTTTTATTTACCTTAATTTGTTTTCTATGAGTCTCTTCATCTATATTTTCAATTTTGTAAAACTTTTGTAAATATTGTTTTTATGTGTTCTCAAAACTATTTTTATACATTTATGTAAAATCATTTGATTTTTATATATATTTTGTGTGTATTGATATAAATATACATACATATATATATATATATGTATTTATTTTAATAAAAAAATAAAAATAATAATATGTTAATGTAAACAACAAAAGACAGAAACAAAAATACAAGATAAAAAACTTTGGAAACAAAAACTCAAAGCTTTTGTTCAAATCATTTTTATAAAAACCATTAAAAAAAGACAACTTAGATGCACTTCCATTTTGAAGCATGTCACATCAACAGTTTTAGCATCAATTGTCACTAAAAAAGGACCATATTGGCATATCTTTTAATTTTATTTTAAGCTTCTTGTTTAAGATAATGGTCAATCCAACAGAATCTAACAACATGTTTACAAACATTACTTAAGTTGCAATTTTAATGTCTCAAAAGAATACTGATTTGCAGTGTGATCACTTACCACAAATCTTGTAAATTGAAGAAACACCAAGAAAAGAACACCCACAACTGTGCTTTCCCATCTTATCTGAAAAACCAATTAAAGAAAATTAGAATAATACTTTATCATAATCATGTTTATATCATTCTCACATCATATTTTATTGTTACCGTTTTATGATAATAATCACTACTAGAAAACATACTTTTACAAACTGATAATCAATGGATTTTAATATTAATAAAGTACTCTGATTTGTAACGAGTCTATTGATGTTGACATAAAGAGTTATATTCAAGAACATCAACAACTTTTTTTCAAGTTGATTCGAGTTGGAATTCAAATATGTGGACGAAAAGACTGCGGAATCTATAAGAGTGGATCGAAAGATGAACAAACAGATGGATCGCGCGAATTGCGGGACCCATCTGTTTTTTCAGTCTATTTTCCAATATACCTCTTTTCTGTTCTTCAAGATTGCACGTATAACCGACAACATATCAGTATGTGTAGTAAAATGCTTCAAACCCAAAATCCCTTTCAATTGTTGAAGACAGATTAGTGTTGCTGTCCCTCCCATGAAGCCAGTAATCGTCGAATGCGATAAGAAATCCACCAAAATTCCCAACCGGAAAGCACCGAGTATGAGCTGAGTTACACCCGAGACGAGTGTAGCCGTGAAGACTAGATTAAGATACAGCTGCGGGTCGACCAGCGGGTTAACTTTTGCTTCGATGGTCGCAGCTATGATCAACGAGCTAGCGGCTACAGTTCCAACGGCTATATGTTTTGAACTCCCGAAAACTGAATAAATAAGAGGGGGAACAAAACTCGAATCTGCAACAAAATTTGTAGCTAGCTTGTTAGCTATATATGTTTATGATCTTATAATAAAATACGTATCGGCCTATGATAACCTCGCCCCAGAAATTCACAGGAGACAATACACTCGCGTGTTGCAACAATTTATGATATTATTGTAATGCAAAAATCATGATACACTAATTTATTTATTTTATGGCACGTTGGTCACTAACTTATGTATATGGTTTTTAAAGCATGTGTCAGGTTTTAATGTGCAACTTTTATGGTCACACCGAGTGGTAGCAGGTTATAAGTTATTGATGGTCGAAAGTTATCCGTTTAGTCATTTAGAAGCAATTCGGTGGCCAAAATAATATACAAGCCTTGAATGTCATTTGTGACGAGTTTTTGCCGTCGCTAACCATGGTAACAAGACTTTTACACTGAAATATATTCGAGTGAACTTAGCAACCGAATTGGGACCAGGGTTTTTTAGCATCTTAAGTTGCAAGCGGAATCTTTAGTGGCCAATTTCGTGGATGAAAGTGCGACCAGAATATTTAGAAACTGAAACTGCAAACATAGTCTTTAGCGACGGAATTTGCGACCAGACTCTTCAACGACTGAAATATTTCGGTTGGGGGCAAATGCCCTTTGCGACCAGTTTTAGCTGTTGCTTAAACCCTAGTGACAGTCACTTTACCATGGAAATAATTTTGGGTGAATTAGCGACCGATTAACGACCAGGATTTTTAACAACCAAAGTTGAAAACTAAATCTTTTACAGCCAAAATTGCGAATGAAAGTGTGACCAGAATCTTTACAAACCAAAATTTGTATCAAATCTTGCGACAGAATTTGCGACCAGACTCTTGAATATGCAACCGAAACTAACACAAAGTTAGGGACCGAATTTGCGACCACACTCTTGAATTTGCAACCAAACCAAGACTTTAGCGACAAAGAATCACAACTGCAGTAAATTTGCGACCGAATTAGCGACCATTTGGTTTCAGTTGTTTATCCGGTTACCCTTTTGTCAGTAGTAAATTTCAGTCGCTTTTGTCATTTTCCTAACAACGATAGTTACAATCACCAGAATGAGAATCTATAAATAATTACAAATATTAAGAATTAATCACCATTAAACCACATATTATAATATTATATGCATGTATCATCTGCATGATACTCTAATAAAACAGTCTCAAACCCTTGACACATATAATCAAACACCATAAAAAGAAGAAGAAAACTTACACAACCCAATAATAGGTGGAATATTAGCAAGTTTAGCATAGCTGATTCCTTGCGGAATCGCGAGGCTAGCGATAGTGATTCCGGCCAACAGATCATACATAAACAGCTTCCGGTTGTATCTCGGAAGCCATTCGAAGATCGGGACGAAGTATTTTAGGGCCTTTTTGGCCTTCACAGGCAATGGTTTCCCTTTGAAGTCATGAAAAGGGTCGTCGGGAAAGAAGGTTTCTTTCAAATCCGACTTTAAAGCCGTCGCAAAGCTTCTCGGGGCCGCGAAATTCACCTTGTTGAATGTTTCTACTTTTGCAGGTGCCATTGAATGCAGGAGGAGATAGTGTTTGTGTAGAAGAGGGGTGTTGTAGATGGTGATAGAGTTGAGGTATTTATAGAAGTTTTGGGTGGAGAATTAAATTCGGATCTTGATAATAATTATTCAGAGGAATTCTTAATCTACGCATATTAATCACTTATATCTGTATTTCGTGGTATTTAATTTGAACACGTGGTTTTTAAGATAGAGAGAATACATCTTATCATCAGAATGATGGAATACGCTTTATGACTAGAATGTGTTGTTGATGACTTGGATTTGGATAATAATGTAATTAATTTGTTGATTAGCAACTATTAATTAGCATCAGGTTGAGACTAATGAGGTTCACTTTTGACTTATTTTGGACCTTTTGTCTATTTATTAGACTTTAATGCATTATTTACTGCAACAATTTAAAGCATTGCCCTTAAGAATGATTGGTTAAACAGCAAATATGATTGTCTAAAAGAAGAATAATTATAGTTAGAAAAAATCATTATGAGTTTACGATCGTCCGAAGTGTAACTGAGTCAGGCCGGCACGTAAGCTACTCGAGATTGGTTTGAGAAAAACTCGAATCGAGCCGAGCTTAAACGGGCCTGAGCCCGAGCTGAAGCTTACATTATGGCTCGTTTACTAAATGAGCTTGAGCCCCCGAGATTCGGATATGGAGCTCGAATCGACTCGTGAGCCTAAACAGGCTTTTCTTATATAATATTTATTTACATATTAAATATATATTTATATAAATATTATTAGTTGGTAAAAGTATATATTATAAATAAATATTAAAGTAATTAGTAGAAAAATGAAAATTTGGTACTTTGATAATAAACGAGTCGAGCCTGAGCCGAGCTTGAGTTTAAAATTTTCTGACTAATCGAGCTTGAGATTTAGAAATAAAACAACAAACGAGCCGAGCCCGAGCTCGAGTTTTCTAAAATCCAAACGAGCCAAGCTAGAGCCTATTACACTGACTCAGTAAGATCTGACTGAGTCAGAAGCTGACCCAGTTAAAAGTTCTGACTGAGTATGCATCTGACTGAAACTTGGCTGTTTGATTCAGTATCTGACTGACTCTGCTGAATGAAACACCGTCACACGAGGTTTCCCTCCATGGGCGGTTTTTTACGCTCGAGTTATCACATTAGCCATGGGCGGCAACATTTGAGGTGGTCGTTTTTTTTCAAGTTTGCAAAAGTTGATTTTAATTAGTATTGGAGTTTAAAGTTTTATTTAATTATTAAATATATTTAATTATTAATTAAATATAAATCTTTGTTTTTTTATTTATTAGAAATGAAACATCTATTAAGTTCATTATATCATCATGGGGTAAGTTGCCTTTTCAATTATGCGGAATCGTCTAGCGTTAAAATGGTGCATTTTCTTGTTTTTCTAAAATATATATATCATGATGAAAATTAGATATTATATGATCTATTAATTTACTTCCTATAAAATCAGATTTGATGATATTACAATTGTAATATTTGTTTAGATTTGATTATTTGCATTTATTCCGTTTTAAAAAGTTATGGTCATACCTTTAGCATGCCATATTGTAGGAATTCGAATTTGTTTGAATAGCACACTATTTGCACTTTATTTTTGTGAAAGTCTTTCAATAATAATAAACGTGTAAAGAAATTTAAGTGTGGTGAATCTAGAAATTAATTTTTTCTAAGGTGGGTTATAATAAATTATAGCTTTCATATGTTTATCGAAAACAATTTTATTACTTTTTTTTTCGGATTGAATCAGGTTACTACAACATTTTCGGCTTGTAAGTGTAGATCTAGGGTTTTTGATTGTTTGAACTTTATACGAGTGTTTTAGGTGTTTTATTTTCAACTTAAGAAAGAAAGTCTTTTACATTCAACTATTTATTAACTATTATGTTAACCATGACTAGTTGTATCCTACCTCCTTACTTCTTACGCCCCTATTCCATATCGCTTCCATGGTTTGTGTTAGACAAATTAATTATTTTTATGAGTCATCGTTTCAAAACCTACTAGGTCATTCAACTTTTGCTACTATAAATTACATTTTACGTCCAATCATTGATCTTACGCCACCATATTAATGTTTAAAAACCCATCATACATCCACTCATTGATCTTCATTGTAAACATCTCTGTAAATCAATATAGATAACCGTAATAATGTTTACCTAAATAATGGAGTAGGGGCGTGTCTGGGCCGATTTTGAAGCACCAACGGATCTCGAACATAGGAAGACGAGAGCGATGAGATAAAAAGCGTAGTAGGAAGATGGGAAGTGTGGTCCCATAGAATATTGGTAACAATGGAAAGATGGAAAAGGAGATGAGTCAAAAAGATAGAGCAAGTAGGCAAGTATGTTAGAGGATGGGTGATGATTGATTGTATTGTATTGGACTACCAATAGTATATATGTAAAAATGGGACATTGTATCTTTCTTATCTATTTATGGTTTGAAGAGTCCAACCACTAATCTTAAGAGTGACTGTTTTAATGACCAAGGACTAGAGGGTTTGTTTTGACATTTTAGACAACAAACCATTTAAAAAATTGGATTAAATAATTAAAACTATCACGTATTGACTGATAATATAAAACTATCTGAAAGTTGTTTAGTTATGATCAGTGGATTTAATTATTATTCTAGAATAACCGGAACGAATACATGAGTACAAAAAATTAAGGTTCTATTGTGATCTTGATAGGTGAATTTTTAAAAAGTCACTAAATTAATTCATGTTATAAAAATACTATGCTCCAAAAAAGTTTGAGATGGAACTTTATATGTTGTTTTGTCTTCTTTATGGTGTTAATCGACATATGATTCCTTTAATATAAAAGAGGTATGCCTTTTTAGTAACAAATATTTGTTAATAAATATTTAAAAGAGTACATGTTAAAGCATGCACATATAGTTTTTTTTTTTCATATGACTTGTTGTATGTTGTATGTATTTAGCTATTAACAATGACAGGGCCTTATAATTGATGACATAATAAGAGAAAAGATTGCAGGAATTGTTATTCACACATTAATTTATGGTTCAAGATTTATCAGTAATTAAAGCTAAAAACTAACGCTTCATGTTAAACTTATAAGATAAAAAATAATCATATTAAAACATAGCAAAACTAAAATTTAAAGTTGAATGAGATTTCCCACCCGGCCAGTTGGTTTATTAGACTATGTTATTGAATAGTTAGGTTATATTATATATATATCACAAATAATATAACCTATATAATGTAACCTAACTATTATTATTAACAGGGTTATTAGTATGAACCCACTTAACCAGTTAGTTTTGTAGAGTTACTTGTGATCTTTATATAATGTAATCTGACTATTCAATAATATCAATTTAGTATTTTATCATCTTACAAATATGCCTATGTTTTTCTATTCATTTATTTTTGAACATGCCGGAAAGAGATTTTATTGTATACGAGATAGTTTAGGAACACCTAACCAATTATTCTCATCAACAATTACAATCCAATCAACCAAATTACTCTTAGCCTTGTTATTCATATTGTTACACAACACAATGTTATTGTTACACCACATAATGTGAAGACTCGACTCATTTTATATACTTTCACTTACTTGAATACATCATTTGTTTTTGTTGAAGTTCATTTCTTCAAATCGGTTCTTGTTTGAGTTAAATTTATTCCAAGTATCATTAATCTATCCAAATTCATTGCATTCAAACATGATACATAAATTGAATTATTAATTCAAAAGTTTTACATGTAAACAATTAGAAACATAATTAGTAGGATGATAAAAAGAAAAGAAAAAAAAAAGAAACATGTTATGATTGCCCTTTATGTCCCATATAAACCTCCCTCGGTTGAACATACGTGGGATGTTTGTCTTTATAAAATATGTGTCTTTTTAAAATGTGAATGAGATAGAACCTTCCTTGTAAGAACTTGTTTCACACTTTTTATCATATTAAAATTGAATTCTTTTGCTTTTGGTTTGCATGTGGTAACTATTTCAACTACCTCCATTATCTTGAGTCAAATTATACATTGCACCCAATAGTTTCAATATTATTTTTTTGTGTATAATTATTTTTATTACTATGTTACAGAATTCTAATTTCACTTCATATAAGTGAACTTTTTAGAACCGCTAATTTACAAAAGCTTCAATTCACTATTTTTATTTATCTACGTCAATATTTGTTATAAGATTAGAAACATCAATCACTCAAAGATGAACATATTCACTACATTTTTGATACCACAGAGCTTGATTATTACACTCTAATGACTTAATCTTCGTTTAGTGGTTGAAATTTTCAATTTTTTTTAGTTCGCTTCATCTTAAAGTTCTAAGATTTCTTATTCCTCCGACCCAAGATCAAATGTAGGTAAGAGTGTTAGACTAGAACTACGAATTTAAACATGAGTTTTTTTTCTTTCTCAAATGGGTGTTACTACAAAACTTATTTATCAAAATGGGTTGTAAAAAATATTTATCAAAGTGGGTTTTTCAATAAATTTTCCTTTTCTCACTCTTCACTTTATTGGATTAAAGAAAAATATATAAATAAATTATGCACAAAAAGTTCATAAAAATATTTCCAATCAAATTAGAAAAAATGTTTTTGGATTGTGAGATTTTTTAACGAATGGTTTCAAATAAGATGTGTAGAAAAAGCTAGCAATATTAGAAAAGACGTTTGCAAATGAATTATAGAGATTTTTTTATTTTTCTTTTATAAAATCTAAAAAGTCCAACTAAATTTTTTTGTATATATAACATTATTAGAAAAACAAAAAATTATGAACATTTTTATGTTTTTACTATTTTTGAAGGTACATATTTTTTTTATTAAAACACTATTAAATAATCTAAAATATGTATTGATAATAAAACGATTTATAAACAAAATATTTTTTTAACTAGTTTATTGAAAAATTGGTATCTTTTAACTTCTTTCTAAAATGTGTTTTTAATAGAAAAGAAAATATCACGTAACTTTTAAAATTAATACTTAGGCATGTTTCACGTAAGGTTGTAAACATTAAGAAACTTTTTTAGTTAAATCTATATAAAATATCATTTTACTATGTCAGTAAAACAATAAAATAAATCTTTATTAAAATTTCTAAGAATTCTAAGAATTCCCAAATGAACAAAAGTATTATAAACACCCAATAAGAAGATATTTTAAAAAACTTTAAATAGACAATTTAATACCTTTTATTTCAACGTACTTTTGATCAGACGTTAACAAACATTTAAAAATAATTATAAACTTTTTGAAATACCATTTAAATGAAATTTATTTTTATCCAATAAGATTTGGAGTGATAGAAAAAAAGTTTTTAAAAACACCTATTTTAGTAAATAATTTTTAAATCAACTATTTTAATAAATAAGTTTTCCAACTACAATAAAAAAAAAAAAAAAAAAAAAACTCATCTAAACCTAGTCTCATTGTGTGGTTGACATTACTTCGGTTAACCTTAATTTAAGGTGCACATGTGGTTATGTTAGTGGTCAACAAAATACGTTTTATATCCTAGAAAGCATATAAACGAATGATCTATAATAACCTAGTAGCACTCATCTTTTACTTGGGGAAAACAAAAGAATATGAACCCAAAAAAACAAGAGACCCTAAATGTTCAAGACGAGAGGTATTACACGAGTAGGTCGGGTTGGAGGTGGGCATGAGACATGGTTTTACAAATGGTTGTCGGTATGGGTAGAGTATGATATTATTAGGGTCGGTTCTGAGGGTGAACGACAGCTTAGGGCACGCTTTTCTAGGAGGCTCGAACTTTTTAAAAGAAAAAACATAGCCCACTAACAAACTCAATAACAATTTAAATATTTTAGCATATCAAACCTTAGAGTCCATTAATATCTGAAGTAGTTTTTTATAAATCCAATAGAATACCCAAACTATAAAAATAAATAAAAATAAAAAAACACCCAGCTAAGAGGGAAAGGCAAAAGTTCGATCGGCTCCTCTACCATTCAGCAATCAGTAGGGACGAGTTGAGTTCTAAAGGGCCGACCTCACAATATCACATCATAAGACACAATTTCTTCATCTTTTAGGGATGATTATAAGTTTCTAACCCACAAAATCACATATAAGTAGATTAGATTATTTGTTACAATACTTTTATTTTGTTATTGATATAACAATTATTATCATATTATAGAAGCTTTTACATGCATTTTATTGACTTAATATTATATATAAGAGCTTATTGATATAACAATTATTATCATATTATTAGATGTTAAAGTAGTGGTAACTTTGTAAAATAGTAACTTGTATAGCATAATCAAAATTGTATTTCAATATTTGATCTTTCAAATTAGTTTTTATAGTGAGACGAATACTTTTAACCATGTATAACGATTCGTGTATATCTGATATTCTCAGGTGGTAATGAGTAACGAGGTCCCGATAAATTTAAAACCGGATGTTAGACACAGTTTTATAATCAAGTATGTGACTTGGATCGCTAATACTCGTTTCATACTCGGCCAGGCTGACCAATTGTCATTTGCATTTAACTCTACCTTGGAGCAACTTTAGTAGGCTGACATTTAGATAATAATCACACTATATATTAGAGGAATAATGCGACTTATTTAAACAATTTTTCCTTTAATCTTAAGTAAACTAACTAATTATAATGACTCCATAGTCCACACCCCTTAATCTGTATCGATGTTTAATCAAATTTTATTTGATTATATTAACTATAAATTATTATGAATTGAGAAACTAAAATCACTAATGTATAAAAAGTTAATCCGTAAAGTTTTCAAGCCGCTATGAACTATAATTTTTAACCGATTTTGTTTGTACTGTAATATTCTTAAATAACTACTTCATTTAATCAATTAAAAGTTATTTTTAAAGTACTGATTACCCATAATAACTGAGCACACACATAAAATAAATTAATAATAATCAAGTAAGTTTTTCATACTCGAGCTAACTTGAAAAATAAAAGATGGGTCAAGCTCGAAAGAAAACACTTAGCTAAAAGCCTATTGAGGACTAACACCCAACTTCTACAAACTTTGAATTAGAAACTCTTTTTGCTAAATATTTATTCTATATGAATTTATAATAAAGGATTATTTTAGTTTTTTATATTTCAAAATAAATGGAAAGGTCTTGGTGAAGGTCTTGGTGAAGGTTTTTTATATTTAAAAATAAATAAATGGTAAAGTTTATAAAGGCTGCAGATGGAAAGGTCTTGGTGAAGGAGAACGACATCAAGGCGAGATGGAAAACTTACTTCGATAACCTTTTCAACATAACGAACCCTAATCAACAATCTGCCATCGATAAAACAACCCAACCAAACCAACAAAACAAGTGTTATTGTAGAAGTATCACTGTCGACGAAGTTATGAGGGCGCTGAAGAAAATGGGAAGGGCTAAGGCAGTAGGGTTAGACAACATACCGATTGAAGTGTGGAAGTGCCTAGGAGACGAGGGCCTGGAATGGTTAACAGACTTATTCAACACTATCGTCAAAACCGGGAGGATGCCAGAGCAATGGAGAAGCAGTGTCATAGTCCCCATATATAAGAATAAAGGAGATGTACAATGTTGCACAAATTACAGGGGAATTAAGCTATTGAGTCACACGATGAAACTATGGGAAAGAGTTATTGACACGAGAATTAGACGAGAAACCCAGATAACGGTAAACCAATTTGGATTTATGCCAGGACGCTCCACAACAGAAGCCATACACGTCATAAGAAGGATAATGGAGAAATATAGAGAAAAGAAAAGGGACCTACATATGGTTTTCATTGACCTAGAAAAAGCATATGACAGTGTGCCGCGTCAACTCATTTGGGAAAGTCTACGACTTAGAAGGGTACCAGAGAGGTATATCAAAATAATAATGGATATGTATGAAGGGGCAAAAACGTGTGTGCGAGCACCAGTCGGAGACACAGACTTTTTCCCGGTGGAAGTGGGACTACACCAAGGATCGGCATTGAGTCCATTTCTCTTCACAATAGTGTTGGATGAGATGACGAAGTCTATACAAGAACCAGTCCCGTGGTGCATGCTGTTTGCGGATGATATCGTCTTAATATCAGAATCAAAAAAGGTGCTTAACGAGAGGCTAGAACAGTGGAGAGCCGCACTAGAGAGAAGAGGCTTAAGGATAAGTCGCTCTAAGACGGAATACATGCATTGTAACTTTAGTGGGGGGGATGAAGAGGACACCCAAATAAGTATCCAGGGTATGACAGTACCACAGACATCTAGGTTTAAATACTTGGGCTCGTACGTACAGGAGGACGGAGAGATACACAACGATGTAGCTCACCGTGTGCAGTCAGGATGGTGCAAATGGAGAGCAACATCAGGGATCCTGTGTGATAAGAGGTTCCCAGCAAAACTAAAGGGAAAACTATACAGAGCGGCAGTTCGTCCAGCTATGTTATACGGAACAGAATGTTGGGCCATAAAGAAATCGCACCAGAGACAAATTGAGGTCGCGGAAATGCGAATGCTGAGGTGGATGTGTGGCCACACAAGATTGGACCGAATAAGAAACGACGTGTTTCGACAGAGGCTAGAGGTGGCGGGTATCACAGATAAAATACGAGAGGGAAGATTAAGATGGTTTGGGCACGTAAAGCGAAGGCCGTTCGTAGCACCTGTTAGAGCAGTAGAGAACATCAACGTAGAGGGTAGGAGGAGTAGAGGTAGACCTAGGTTGACTTGGGACGAGGTAATTAGGCGAGATATGGTAGACTTGCACCTCTCTGAGCACATGATCGAGGATAGGAGTGCGTGGAGGCGTAGAATTAAAATTAAGGACTTTTAGCGGGATCTGTGGGTAGGAAGGGTAGTCGTAGACTTAGTTGCGGGACCCCTGTTTTCTTTAATCTGCCCTTTCGCGCGTTTCTTGAAGAGTATCTGTCGTACTCAATTTCTCAGCTTTTATGTGATCTTTACCTGTGTGTTGTATGCTGTATACCATAATTGTTACGGTTATTGTTTTCCTTACTGAGTCGGGGGTCTCTTCGGAAGCGGTCTCTCTATTTTCCAAGATAGAGGAAAGACTCGCCACCAACCACCCCCCCCAGACCCTGCTCTTGAGTGGGATTTACTGGGTATGTTTGTTTGTTTGTTTGTTTATATTTCAAAATAAATAAAAACTCATGAGAAATTTAAAAGAGGATGAACTGCAAGTATTTTGATCGTTTCATGCGGATCAACTCCTAAAATTGTGACAAGACGTTAAAATAGAATTGAATATTTATCAAAGTCAAAACGTTAAGTTTATAGAATTGTTTCAAAGATTGCGTTTAGCATTTTTTTAATTTACACAAATGACATAACAATTTACATTTTCATACCCTTAAGTTTAGTTATATCAACACTTTATACCTTATTATGCTTATCTATTTGTTTTTTTACACTCACAATTTTTTTGTTTATTTCTGTTTCTCTCTTATAGATTTTATAACTTTTTTATAAAAATCCGTATACATTTTTGCGGCGTGCTTTTCTATTTATGTTTTTGTGTAAATTCCATATAAGTCGTCAAATGTGATTTAATGTTTCAAATTTTTATGTTTCTTCCCTCCAACTTTTAAAATATGATTTTTTATAAAATCTAAAATTATACGTGCTTATTTTATCAACGTTAATATTTTTCATGATGTTTTATAAAATCTAAAATTATACATGCTTATTTTATCAATGTTAATATTTTTCACTGTTTGTTATTTTTTCCTGTTGCGACGTGGTTATATTTATTAACATTCCGACATTAACTCTTTTTTAACGTGTTCATTTTTCATGTTAAGTTTCAAAGATTATTAACGTCCTTGCTGTAGCGCAAAGGTTTTGTGACGCTTTTGTTTTGTTTATATAACGCTTTGCAGGTTTTGGTTTTTTTACCTTCAACGCGTCGGTCACGTCAATGTTTCGATGTTAGTTTTTTCACGATTTTACGTCTCGATCGTAATGTCAGGGTTTGATACTGGTTGTTAATATAATAATCAAAAGTATTATAATCAAAAGTTAAAAGGATGATATATTAAAACACAAAAAAAGACAAATTTGTAATATACTATTATAAATCTAGCAACTTCCTCAAGTGTTATATTTCCGAAAGGTCAAATTACTTTTCGAACAACTTCCACTACACATCTTTATAATATAATTTTTAGAGTGTTCTCAATGTCCGACATTATGTCAACACAAAAATAATGGACTATCACGATAATTTTATTATTTTGTATGTAATTAAGTGGATAAAAATTATATATAATAAGTTTCATTTTGCCGAAAAAATCCATCCGGTTATATTTCAGTTTGTGTGTGGATTACACGTAATAAAGACAGCAAAAATAGAAAATCCTTTTATATTTTTTTTATTTTTAAAGTTTAAAGTTTAATATATTTAGGTTTAAGAAGTTGTTAGAACCGAAACTGTCTCGTTGCCATACGTACATATTGATTAAAATCAACAAAATAATAGCACTTGAAGTTTGATAGCTTTATGTAGATAGAGGACTAGATACATATCATTTATAAGGATAAAAAATGAGATAGTAGTGATTTTTATTCCTTTTAATTTAACTAAAAGTCGTTATTCTATAAATCTATATGTTATTTTTTTAAAACACTCCCATGTCTCATTCCTCATCCCAAAAGATGTAAGTATTTACTTTATATTTCCTTAACTAATAATAACTCTTTTTTAATTTTTTTAATACATATAAATAAGATATAAGATAAAGAATGAGATAAGAGTGATTTTTTTTTCAAGTTCACCTTAAAATATAAAGATAAGAAAAGCTTTATCAAACCCATTGTGACTGCTCTTATGCATAATACTGAGTAGTGTGATGTATGCAATTCTTTGCACTAGATTGATATAGCTTATGTATTTAGAGTTATAAGAGCATTCAAAGTAGAGCCTCTATATCTATCTCCATCTCTATAATTTAGAGATTTTTTGTATTTTACATCTCTATTAGCATGTATATTTCCTTCTCTATCTTTAAACTTTAGAGTTCTATGAATAATATTTTCTAAACATAGAGATTTGTTATTCATAAGTCTTTATATTTTTTGTGAGTATATAAAATAAAGAAATAATAATAAAATAAGTGTCTGTGAGTGATATAAAGATAAAGATAGAAAATACAATGTGAGATGTTGAACAAAGTTAAAAGATAATTGTAAAGAAATATAAAAATTTAGTTAAAATATAAAGATGAAGAAAGAGATTATGCTATGAATGCTCTTAGCAAATCCACGTTGAATACGAGCATATAGCATTAGGAAAGAGCAAGTGGCTGTTACATTACTTAAAATTAACCTCAAAGATTTACATTAGTTGAAAAGAACCTAAAAGAGTAAACGATTTCTATCTGTATATTATATTAAAAACCACAAATATATTAAGAATTTCTAGAAATCTCAAAGATTGTTATGTTTAACTTAATGTATAATATTTTTCAAGCCTGAATTAATATACATTTTTCAAGCCTGAATTAAGAAAACATGTTACTTTTCTAGTTTAGAGAAAGAAATATTAAATTATGCCGTTCAAAAAAAGAAATATGATTATTGTCATAAAAATTAATCCATAATTTAAAATATACTTTATTTGAACTAAGAACACATTTGGATGATACATCATACATTATAAAATTAACCAATTAATGGCATCATGTGTGTATTGATTTACTAGCTATAAAAAGGAAAAGGTTGGTAATATGCCTTGATAAGTTGATAGAATGCAAAGTCAAATTTTCTTTAGAAAATTGATGGAGAATTCATAAGCATATTGTTCTAACAAAGTCCTTCAAGCATGCATTGTGGATATATAATACAATGCATATGTATATGTGATGCGTCCACCACTATGGTATGGATATAATCAAATATTTCTAGCATCTAAAACACAATCTATTCTTTTCGTTTTGGAATTAAAGTATTCAAAATTGGTATAAAAAAAGTAAAAGTCTTTCAACTTTAAAAATATTCCAAAAAGAAGTGCTATAATTTTTATGGTATGTGTCACACCCCACCTAAAGGAGTTATGCGAGTAATTGGTTTAACACCAAAACTACACCAGACATTGAACCAGCCATCTCACGGTCCATTGTTCAGACGTCTGAACGTACCGGTTTCAAAAACCGGCTGACAAGAGCGTTAAATCTATTAATCCGAGCTGGCAAAGGGTCATACCACCTGTTGAACAGGTCCAACCAATCTATCCGGTACAGTTTTTAAAACATTAGTTAATACCTAGCACCCAATGTCTCATTTTATAATCAGTTCATATCCATGAACTACAAATATTCAAGACTTATTATATTCTAATAAAGTATACAGTTTTAAACCTAAAAGCCCGAATATGTAATAAACTTAGATTTCAAGTCTTTAACAATTATCCACCTCTAAATCTTCTCTTTCCCACTAGAGTTTGCAGCTAATTTTTCCCTATGATACATGCTATAAAAAGCGAGGCTATACTATTGAACTAATAGTTCATCTCCATATTATATAATATAACATTTAGGAAGTATTGTAGATGTTGTTTGTGCTCTTCTGAGGACAAGTTGTTTGAAGTCGAAAAATACAAGTATTCTATACGATGGTAAAGTAATGTGCAGTTGATATGCCAAGATTACTCACTTACAAGCCACAAAAACGTATGTTACAACCCTGCATTGTCACGATTTGCTCTGATTACCCGTTTTCTACCTGTCGTCGTCGAAACATTCTATTCAAACGGACTTTCATATGAACCCACACCTTGAAGAGGGGGCGTTAGTTATAATCAAAACTTTATATAAAAACATTTCGCTAGAAAAATTTACATCAAAATGTTGATAAAAATAAGCATGACGCGTTGGCAAAATCAAATTGTATAAGGCATCCTTTTTAAATAATTGTAAGAGGAAAATTTTGTTAAAATTAAAAGGTTGAAGAGCTTTGACGGCTAGTATGTTTGTGACCTGATGACTTGTACATTATCATGCACAACTCTATTTTGAATGAAATTTACACAAAGATGTAGATAAAAATAAGAACGTCGCAACCATATATTCAGAATTTTTAAAACATCATATCTTTAAAAAATATAGGAGAAATAGAAAAAATATAAGAGAAAACAAATGGATAGTTACAAGGTATAAAAGGTATGTATAGGTAACTAGGCTAAAACCTGTGTACTACAGGGGTTAATATAACAATATTAATGATTTTTTAAATTGTGATTAAAAAAATTAACATGAGAGAGAGAGATGAGAATTAGTTATTTTAACTTTTTAGGAATTGATATAGCCTAAAAAAATGACACATGGCATTACATGCCTAAGAGAATGACATGTGTTAAAATTTATGTTCTTTTAGTATGAATAGTAAGATTATTTAAAGACTTAACTATAATCCTAAGGGGGTTGGGGTGTGGTTCCGGCTGGGAAGCGGATAAATGTATCCTATTAAGATAACACTTGTTCTTCGAAACATGATCGTACATTTGTCATTAATAAAAACTTTAACTCTTGATGGATGTAACTTTTATTGAAATAAAAAGAATTAGCCATCATCCAATCACATGCTGACACATGGCAATAATCACCGGTATTTCTCACACTTTCTAATATATATATATAAAACTATGTTAGAAACTTATGTATCACATGAGTTTAATGAGATATAAAAAACAATCACAAAATTCTAGTCACTTCAATAAAAAAAACTATAATTTAAGAAAATTACATAAATGATCTATGTAGTTTGACCAAATTACAAGTTTGATCCTCAGACTTTGAAAATTGTAAAGTTAGTCCAAACTTTTATGCCGTCATTGCAAGTTTGGTTCTCAAATTTTAAAAATTGCAAAGTTAGTTTCAACTTTTGTGTGGATGTTGCACTTTTGGTCCCTAAGATTAATATTAAAGTTAGTCCAAACTAATGAAATGCATAAAATTGAATGAATTTAATGCCAAGGACCAAAAGTGCAATGAGTACACAAAAGTATAGACTAATTTTACAATTTTCAAAATTTGAGTATCAAACATGAAATCTGGTTAAACCACAGGGACCATTTATGCAATTTTCTCAAATAATTTTGACTTAAACATCACCAATTGAAACTAATAAATAAGATGGGGAAAAATCTATGGAGTCACATAATTATAAAAAGTTTAGTATTTTAGTTCCTAAAAAATTCATAATTGCAACAATATAATAACTATCCATAATTAAATTTATATTAAGTATAAAAAATATGTTGCTTTTGATTTCATTGGTATATAACATTGTTACTATATAATATTTTCATTCAATAAGAGAAGTAGACGGGAAATTTAATACGAGATGGGTTAGAATTGTGTCTTATATCACTATAGATTTTTGTTTATAAGAATAAGGATACTAAACTATTTACTTATAAAGTTTAATATCAACTTTTATTTGACTATTAATTTCAATTGACACCCTTTTTAAGTAAACCCGACAAAAACAAATAGAAAATCAGTCAAAATCAACAATTGTCTTCTTCTTTTGCTTGTGAGATATGATCAAACTGAACCCTTGAAGACATAAACTATTGATATTGCTAGCTTAAAGTTCGCTCTAGTTTTCATAACATGATGTTACAGTTAGAATTACTAATTCATTTCTTTTTAACAAATCAAAATGATTTAATTCCATTATTTCATTTCGAAATAAGACTTTTAATAATTAAGAAACAGAAAATCTATAGTATTTATAAGGGTCCTAATAAAGAGACACCCACCCATATAAATCGACACCCCCTTATACGCCGCGTATGGGTCCATTGGCGACGTATAGGATTGAATACACTGAAAACGAGGAAAATTCAGGGGGCTGTCAGAGAGCTATACGCCCCATATAACCCTATACGACCCCCCCTTATACGACACATATAGGGCTATACGACGCGCATAGCAAATTTCGACACCGACTACGAGTAAAATTCTAAGGGGTTGTCAGAGGGCTATATGACACATATAGCCCTATACGACCCCCCCCCTATACGACGCGTATGGGTTATACGACACGTATAGAAATTTGAGTGTCCATTTATAATTATGGGATGTTTAAATAACCAGACCCATTTATAATTTATTTCTAAGTTTGTGACCAGCATTACGCGTAATAATTAATAAATATGACAACATATATCCAAAATTTTATGTCACGTGATAAAACCTCGAAGCCGTTTACTCCAAGCTATGTGGACCCTGTGCTTACGTCAGCATCGTTAATCGGCTTTTGGCTGCTGCAAAAGTCAATAGAATGTAGCAAAAGCAAATATGAGTCAATTTTTAGATTTTGATGCTCTCAAGTCTTAATTGGAACATCTCCTTTTATTGTGGGATATCCACTCTTACCATTTTATTATACCACTAGTTTAAAACACACGTATTTTACAGAATTAAAATATTAAATTAATATTTAGTAATTATTATTTAAAAATAATTACGTATAATCAAGTATCTTAAATGATAAATTATAACATTGTTTTTTAATTTTTTTGTATTTAAATAGCTTTTGTTTAAAAAATGCTTTTTAGACATTCCCAAACAGTTTTAAAAGTTTGTTTCTAAACATCATCTTAAAAAGTTCTCTCTATGAAACAAATCATATTTATTTATTTTTCAAAAATTTACATATTTTACTTAAAATGTGTTTTATAATTTGGAAAGAAAATAAATAATATCTTTAGCATTTAATATGATCATTAAATGTTTAACTTGTTATGCTAGTGATATGTAACAAGTAGTGTGTGAGAAGATGACATGTGGCAAGGAGAGTGTGAGAAGATGACGTGCGTCAAAATTTTATTTTGATTTATTAGTATAAATTACTACATACTTGTTAATATATAAAATAGTATTGGAAGAAATATATTTACAAACAAACATATATATTTTTTTTGTAAAACTTCACTTAGTGGTAAACTTTGAAAGTGAGTTGAGTGTAAAAATTATCCAATTACATATTAGATAAATACATAATTTATTTACCGTTTTATTATTCCTTAATAGGTATGTACTAAAGTTATTTCATCTTAAGATCTAACTATTTGTCTAGATCTTGCTAAATACAAACACACCAGCCCTTAAAGGCCAAAGTAAAGCACATAAATACAAAGACCTAAAGACTTCTATTTATAATCACCCAGACCCTTAAAGAACAAACAACCTTCTTATCGAAAAAAGGGGGATTTCTCGTATTTAGAATCTTTCTGCGGTGTGCTCAACCTAATTAGACTCAGGCCATATTTGAGATTGCTTATTTACATCTTCTTTTGACTTCTCAAAAGGAGTTTTGAGAAGTTAGAATTTTTAACTTCTCAAAAACTCCTTCTCCTTCTCACATTTCCATCTCCATCCAAACACATTTTCACCTTCTTTCAACTTATTTTCTTTTTAAAAGTTAAAAGGAGTTTTCAATAAGCAATCCTAAACACCCACTCAACTTAGAAAAGCAAATCACACTCAATCGATCCCCTTACCACATACCAATTAAACATAACATTTAAATAATCTTCATAATTATTTTAACCACTAGATGAACATAAATGAATGAACCCAAATAAATACTTAAATACCCTCAGTCCTCAGACCTAATATGAAAGTATCCAACAAAAACTTGACCACAAAGTTTTACTCCTTCTCACGTGAATTATTATGAATATTAAGTCCAACACTAAGATGGTCGATTTCTTTTAGTTCAACCTTCAATAGATGCAATAAATCTATCCTTTGAAAAGAAGAAGAAAAAAGTAGGAGAATGATACGGGGAGAATGATCAAGAGTTATACTATCCACCCAAAACATTTGGACTTAAATATATTATTCATTATCTAGTTGTTTATTTTTTTCTAGTTTTATTAATTTTTTTTATCTTTTATCTCTAAGGTTGTTTAATATAAATAATGTTTTATAGTGAACCTTAGGAGTAAGTTTTGATTTGAAGATTAAAGATTGTAATCAAGAACTTGTGAGACTCGATCTTAGAGACAACCTACTTTCAACTGGAACTATTCGGTTCAAAGCCTTTGAATAAAATCAATACTATGAGTCATTTGATTTCACTTCTAACTGCATCATATATTAAAGTATATCGTTTATATATAAAACTAATAATGTTATAAGACAAAAATAAATTTTTAGAGAATTAATATATATTTATTTGTGAAATTCCTGTGTACAAAGATCTATCTCGAAATCAAACCAAATTAATCCTTATATATAGGGATGAGCCATTACAATGAATCGTTATAACTCTTCACAAAAAATAATGACATTTAGTGGTTATACTTGTCATAATTATTAACCGTCTTACACTTACATCAGTGGGAACTGTATTAGTAGTAACATAGTTACTATTAAAGACTTCCCATCAACAATAGTGAAGTTGATGTTGATCATATTTCCTGCTGAACAATTTAGTTACTATCGATTCATCAAGTTCAATTAATTTATTAATTACTACTAGTGGTAAAATAAATGCCTAGGTTTCTAACGATGATCTCATTTACTACCGATGATGTGCATTGGTTACTACTGAAGGCCACTGTTGTTGTTGATCATAATTTCTACCAATGATCAGTACCAACAGATTACTGATGTATAAGTTCTAACTCATCATCAAATTCATGTAACTTCTCTCCAATGTTGCAAATTTAATCCAAGACTACTTCGCTTGTACAACTACTTTAAATTCGTTACCAGGGGCGTTGCCTCCAGACCTGCGTGATCTAGGGACCTTCATCCACTTAAACTTTGGGTTTCTTTGTTCTAAATATTGAAATATTTTTTTAAAAAAAATGTACACTTCACACACCCTACATCATATTAATGTTTATATTGATTTATTTTATGATCTTAAGCAAAATACAGTTATATTAAAAATAACATTGATGACACTAAAATCACCAACACCAAGTATGAAAAAGAATTGTATAATGACCTGAGTTAAAAGATCTACGTTTACCATTATTTAAGAATATTATCTCATGGTTGGCCATGGCAATCCTTCAAGAAAAGCATAACTCTACAACTGTAGTATAATAATCAAAACAACAAAACATAAAACTCGAATTTACGTAATATATATTATGTACCTCGGTAAGAAATCTTTTTCGAATCATCTACAAATTATCAAAAACTAAATATATATACCAAATGAAACTTATGTTACCATCTATGCTATAAGCACTAATAGGCTATGGCGTCAAAAATCACACAAGTACACAACATTTTCTCCCCACTTTGAAGCTTAGGCCCCATATTACACAATTTGAGATATATGGCTTTTCTTTTTATCAAAGGGTGTTACATTTGATTAAAAGGGTTCATAAAAATGACCGTGAGTAATAATGATAATTCTTATGTTTATCTAAACTATAATCGGTGTGTTATATGGTGTTAATGTAATGATATTATTAAACTTTTATAATCGAATATTATCTTTTCATATGTATGATAAATATAAATCCAAAAAGATTGTGAAATGAATTAAAATCTAGCATTTTATCTAATCAAGAAAGCGACCAAGAGTCAATTTTTACAATTTGATTGTCTTAATCGGAACATCTCTTTTTCTTGAGGGATATCCACCTTTACCCTTTTATATTAACTACTTTCTTTTAGATATATATATAAAAACTCTATTGGAATATAATTATTTACCATTTGCTTATTAATATATAATTTATACTAATGATCCACCAACTAATGTCAAAGAATCGAATTTATAATATTCCAAATAGGTTCTAAAGTTATTTCATCTATATTTGGTTGTTATGTTTTAGAATAACCAGAGAGGGATTTGTTAAACCTTTAACCAATAACATTTTCTATTAATATAAGATTTGGAGTGATCGTCTTGTTATAGTTTAATCCTTTAAAATCGATAAAGTAATTAAAGCGAATGTAAACAAATATTTTATGGTTGGAGTAAAAAAGTTTTAGTTACGCTACTTCGTACAATAATTATCTTAATAAATCATTTCTTAACAGGTACATAGATTTAATTTTAAGAACCAAAGCAATAGTCCATAAAACATGACATACGTTGGTAAAAAATCTTTTCTCAGATAACATACAAATTATCAAAGTAATGAACTTCGTAGCTAATATACGTGTTTCTGTAGCAGTGGTTTCCATCACAAATCTACGCGATAAGCACTAGCATGTTATGTGTTAAAATCACACACTTATAGAACAATTTCTCCCCACTTTGAAGCTTAGGCCCCATATTACATAAATTGATAAATGTGGCTTTTCTTTTTATCAAAGGGTGTTACCGTTTGATTGAAAGGGTTCATAAAGATTGACCATGAGTAGTAATGGGAATGTTCTCATTACTTCTTTTGGTTATTTTAAGTGTAATGGGTATGTCATATGGTGTTAATATGATGATATTATTAAAGTATTCAACATTTTTGTAATATTATCTTCTTATATGATAAATGTAACTCCAAAAAGAATGTACCATGAATGAAGATCTTGCATTTTATCAAGAAATACATACTTATGTAGACTTATTTTGTCATGCATACGTAAAGAAGCTATTTTAAGATTTTTAAATCACTACCTCTTGCCGTTAATTATATTTTTATACGAATCAAATGTTCATTTCATACAATTACTCGTGATGGATTTGTTAGAAATTCATTGTGAGTAGTGTGTTTAAATATGACATGATTTCTTTGACTTTGCACATATATGTTTTACTCTGAATTTGATACCCGGGTTTTTAACCACTTATAAGGGTATCATAGGCCTTGTTACGACACAAAAGGTGTGACACCAACCAAGGCCGTGTGATGAGTCTAAAACGTCTCTTTTACGTGAGTGTTGTGAGGGCACTTACTGGTTTGTATTATAATCTAATATGTTGGTCTGCTTCTATGTCCTGTAGCTTTTAAGGGATTAGCTTCAAAGGGGCATGTTGGCCCCCTTCGTAGCTCTTGATATCTGCTTTCATTTAAGCTTCGTCAAATAAGGCACGTAGGTTACAACATCTTATGAGAAGGGCCTGTAGCTCGATACAATTTTAGACCAATTGCGTATTGTTTGATTTGGAGGATGATATGTGTGCGCAAACAACTATCATATATTATAAGATACATTTGTTTTCAAACCCTATGTAAAAATTGATATTATATGTTTTATGCTTTACTTTTCCGCTTGTTGTGTTTGATTTTCGATTCTTATTAATCTTATACTCTCTATTTGATTATTGTTATTCGTTTGCTTTTGTTTGTTCATGTGTTCTTATGTGGGAACTTATTTGTTATATTTTAGTACTTGTCCATAGCAAAAGTTATATAGATTTCTGAATAGATGTTGTGAAACCAAGTATATATGTTTTACTCAAGAGCGATCAAGCTAAGCAACTAAACGTCCAATACAGGTCACTCAATTATGTATCTTATAATGATCATTCGGATTTCAACTAAGAACGTATAAACGATGAAAATAACCTTAAGTTTTTGAAAACTCACAACCATGTTTGACGAGATGTAGACATATTATAAGTTATAATTGTTGTGTTTCAAATAACTTAAATGCATTTTCGTTTACTTGACACATTCTTAGTTGAAATTGGTGTATATCATACAAAACATATATTTGTATTGTCTACATAACAACTTTAATACATGACTAGCGACTCTAGCGTTAATAAAGAAGTTAAACATTCGATCACATTATCACATATATAATCTTTAATTATATTAAAAAATATACTACTTGCATATGTAACAAAAATATAACATCATGTTTTCTTTCTCACATCACACAACATCTATATTTTCCTCCACATACATAAATAATGATGGACAATCGATAACCACAAAGACCAGAGTGTCACTTAACCACCCAAGAAACACATGGTTTCAATACAATGTGAGTTTTGATTAAAAAAATCATAGAAAGCAAGAAGAATATGTTACGTATATGTTGTTGGTACTATACATGAGGGGTATTTGTGTCATTTATGCGCGCAGAAATAGCAATGTTACACAATATAAAATATGTTTGTTTATTATCTATAGTTGTACTGTTATACTATATACTCGTGTTGTTATATGTTTTTTTATTATTCACGTAGACGTCGCATCATGATTTTTTTTTGTTTGCATTTCCTTCCTAACTATTCTTAAACGATAGAATGACCCCCTCCACAACGTTATATCTCATAATATACATTTTTTTATAATACAATATACAAGTTTGCATAGTTGGAGGGTGTCGCGATCGACACTATGCTACCGAATCATTTGTTATCATGCCTTCTCTGGATGGGTGGGGCGATGCCCTCTTCTAGTACCAAGCAACCACATATGGCCTCTTGTGTTTTCGTTTGCCACTACAATTCTATATATCCCCGCGTAATACAATCCCCCCATTATCTCTAACGAGTTTCATCCGGTGCCACCCGGCCAAGGTGTATAACGACACAGTTTTCATGTAGAGCGTTATGTTGTTTTTAAAATGATGTCTTTTTTTAACGACATAGTTTTCATATAGCGTATTATGTTGTTTTTAAAACAACCAAGCAACCTTCTCCTAATGGTAAAAACAACACAATTATATATTGTGTATCGACACAATTTTCATATAACACATTATGTTGTTAAAATGTCTTTTTTAATATACAATATTATACTTGAATTAAATATAAAATATGCTTCTCTTATGATGTGATTTTTCTATAATTTTTTGCATAGAAGTGTTATTCATATTTAAAAAATTAACAAAGCTTAAAAAAGTCAATAATTGTTACTTACTCTAATAGCTCCCTCGAGCCCTTAATTCCTTTCGCGACACCTCCCATAATTCCCACTACTACTTTCCTTTAATGTCCACATCGTTTTCTATTTATTATTTTTCTTTTCGAACCACTTTATTTGAGCCTTTCAATCTATATATAACTAGGTTAAAGCCCATGTATTACATGGGTGGAATAAATAAAACATATTAAAATCATTAGTTTTATGAATATTTTATTTTTTAGATGTTAACACATAATGATATAGAAATTATTACTCTATATTTAATACTAGCTTTAGTAAACCCGTGAATTACACGGGTTGAATAAATAAAATATTATATAAAATAAAATTTAATAAAATGATATTTTAAAATATACGATTAAACTTATGTATGAGTAAAAGTTATAAGTAATAAACAATAATATCAATTTTTTATCAAAGTTTTGTATGAGAAAACCTCTGATATGTACATGAGTTTAAAATTTTAATTAAATAACCTAACGTGACTATTAAAAAAAGTAAAATATTGACTAATCTCATCTCGAGCAATTGTAAATGACAAAAAACTTAAAATATAATGGTGTAAGTAAAAATTGCATGGAAATTTACTAAAGAAAGAGCCTCACAGAAAGAAGGGTCCATGATACATTTCCGTACTAATTATAACATATAATCATGCACATATATAGTTGAATTTACTATTAAAGTTACGTTCACATGATAATACAACTAAGTATGGACAATACAAAAATCAATCAAAAGAACCTTCTAAATTTCACATTAAAAAATAACTACTCTATATCTTAATAGACTTGATTAAAGAGTTATATAGTAATAAAAAGTATTATAATAAACTGGATAAAAAGAAAACAGAAAAAGAACGTTATCTAATAAATTAAAGAAACCACTTATAAAATAAAATAAAATATTTCTAACGAAAAAAGAACATGTTTCAAAAATTAGTTAAAACATCTTAAATTTTAGAAAATAATGATTTTGTTGATGGTAACAAATAAAAAAAGAGACGGTAATTAAATAAAAGACAATTGAAAATATTGATGTCTAATTTAATTACCTTTTTAATAGTATTTTATTTTAATTTTAAAACCAATTCTTTGTTTTTACTAATAGTAGTTTCTATATAAAAAAACATATAAAACATTATAATTGGTGTGTCTTTAAGTGGTACTCTTAAAGTAAACATTTATTTTAGAATTGTAATTTATGACTTATTTTGTCTTTCAAAAAATAAAGATTTGATAAGAAGATAATTTTAAAAATTAACCAATAGAGTTTGCTAAGAGTAAAAATAAGAGATATATGTTATTTAGTTTAAAAAATAAAAGGGTTTTAATTTATATCCCGTTAATTTTGAAAACAAAATGTGTATTTAAAAAAATTAATACAAAAATAGTAGATTTAATTTTTTTGGGCGGGAAATATTTATTATTAAATGTCAATATGACATGTGGCATTAGATGAGTCTACAAAATGACATGTGGCAACCATAGTTACCTTTTTATTAGAGTAGTAGGATGTATTAATAAATTGTTAAAATAACTACATTTAATTTTTAAATGTTTAATAGTTTAGTTACTTATTTACAATAATTATCATTTAATATAAGAGAGACAAGAAATACAAATATAAATATATTTGTTTTAACATATTTTAGTTAAAAAAGAAAGTCAAATTAATTGTTTTATATTTTCGTATTTATTTATTAAAAGAGAAGCGGGAAAATGATTTTTTTGATGCGCTAGAATGATGACACGTGTTATTTGATATGTTAGAATGATGACATATGTCTTAAGAAAATATTTTTTTATTATAGGTTATAGATATATTATATATTATATGCTAAGAGGAAATGAATAAGAATGAAAAAAACGGAGCACCAATTTATACGTTTAAAAGATATATAAAAACTTCACAGGATAAATGCCTATTTTAAACAACAAAATAATAAATAATGAAAAAAAAAACTTAAACTTAGCATAGAGAAAACAAATCCCAAACACGCCACTACATTTTTTTTACAATTTCATCCAAAAATATAAGATAAAACTTTTAGTTCAATTATACTAACGTTATGTTTCCAAGTTTACTTTTACTTTTTTTTCATTTTCTTTTTTTTCTCTTCATTTCCTTATAATTTGTAAGGATTCATTTTAGTTTTTATTTTTTTAATTTATTTTTTTTACTTTTTAAATGAACTCGAGAATACAACCTTTCTTTTTCTTTTATTTCTTTCATAAAAAAGAAAAAATAAATAAAAACATTTTGGAATACAATAATTTTTTATATTTCTTTATTTTCTCCTTTTAAATAAACTTGGAAACATAGCCTAAGGGTTATCGGCCTTGTAAAAATTAAAAATAATAATAATAAATAAATAAAATTCATCCCCAAACCAATTATTATGAATTTCTTATCTCCAGCCCTAAAATTTTCAAATCTCCTTCGTTTGCAATCGATCGATTCCATGCTTTGGAATCTATAGATGGTTTCTGGCTTACACAGAATGAAGATTGAAGATGGTTTCTGTTCGATTTAATTTGGGGCTTTTTTGGTTCAATTTGATCAATTACCACTGTTGTTTCACACACACTGCATTTGAAGATCACAACTACATCTTCTGGTATTTGATTTGATCACTGTTTTGATAATTGTCTAGAATTACATTGAAAAGTTAAGAACTTGATATTCATCAGCTTAGTGTAGTTGTAATTTGATAAAGCAATGCACAGTTTCATTTTTATTACTTTGTATAGTTTTTATATATACAATGATTCAATGGAGAATTCAATTAATTAGATACCCTTTGTTTCTTTCTGTGTTTGTTTCCATCTTGAGCTTGAGTTTGATCTTGATCATGATGTTTGCTACTGCTGCAATCAGTTTGTTAAATGGTTAAAGATGTTTATATTCTAATCTTTCTGTTATTTCATATATTGTTCTGAGTTTAATCATGAAGCTAGTGATCTTTGTTAGTAATGATATGAATATGATCGAATTGATTCGAATTTTAATCGCGTACAATCAGATCATAGATATTCATGCTACTGCATCAGGGAACAGTTCATCTTTAAGCCAAGGAGCAATCCACTGTATTTGAATAAATGTTATTTCCCACAAATCATTCCCTTCTTGATGAACCAAAACCTCTTTCTCCTGCATCGCCGTGATCATCTTCTTTAGCAAATTAGGAACTAGTTCTTTCATCTTCGATTCGCCATAAACGCCAAGATCAGATTTCATACACGAGTCCATACGCCTCAATATCCCCAACCAAAATGTCTTGAACCCTGAACTCACCGTCAACAGCTTCAAAAACCGAAGAAAAACATCCACCAGAAACTCCATTGCTAGACTCAAAGTCCCTTCCATGCTTCTTGTTTCCTTCTCTGCGTTCTCGCGAGTCGAATACTCCAACATCTTTTCGTGCAGATCGTCCACCATTGCAAAGATCACAAGGTTGAAACAGTTTATGATGTTTGATGGAGTGAAACAAAGGTCTTCTGCGTTTATGAAGCTTTTATGCAATGATGTAACCGCGTAGTTTCTTACCTCCTCTCGTCTTGCTAAACTCGTCTTCCTTAAAACTTCTCCAAGCTTCAGAAACAGATTCACCAACAACGTTGTGTTCATGCTATCATCGACCGACATCATACTAGTGTTGATCATGCTTACATTACTACTTCCCGGATCAGAGTACCCATTTTTCAACCATTCGACTATCAGTTTAACCGAATCCGCCATTAGATCCATCAGCCTCATGTTCTTATCTACAGGACTGTTCCTCAACGCAACAAACCTAAACGCGCAGTCGATACAATATGGATAATTTGCAGCAGAAATCCCTGTACCTTTAGCCAGTAGGTTCACAAGAGCTTCAACTCTCCGTTCATATGTTTCTGCGTGTCGACCTGTGCTTGATAACAGATGAAGAACCGTCTTCCACCCTAGTAGTGATAACATATTCGCGGAATACTTGTTTAATATCTTTGTCACCGATTTGATTATGAACTCGTTACAGACATCAAGAACTTTACCATCCAACTTCCACATTAAGTTGATAGATTTGAAGATCTGTTCTTCTGCAAGCTTTTCGTTAGCATTCGATGAAAGAAGCTTCAAACAGATTCTGATCAGCGCGACAATGGCTTTCTCTGCAAATGGTGCGGGTGAAACCAGTTGGAACTGAATGACATTAAGAAGGTAATCGTTGTAAGTCGGCCAGAACAATGCAAGACGATGGACGTTACAAGAAGCCATTGCTTGAATCAACTCCCAACAGAACTGAACTGTTTCTTCTTCCTCCGCCGGAGTGTTAAACTTCTGCCCTTTACCAGCAGCGGCAAAGATCAGTGACCGCCCGAGGTTCAGCAGTGGTTCAATTGGTAAAGTTGAGCTTTTGCTGAATATGCTGCCAATCTTACACTGTTGAATGACTTTTAGATTCTGTTCAAATTCACTTATGCCTAAGTTTAAAGATTCTTCAACATTTTCCATTGATAAACAGTGGGAGATGATTGCCATTAGATTAGATGTGTTGATCCTTCCGGTCTGCTCGTTTACCGACTCTGACTCTGATCGTTTATGTTTCGCTGAAGAACCCGAACCACTGACATCGATTATAGAATGTGGTAGAAGTTGAAGTCTCTTAAGCTTTAACAGACAGTCGATAATGTTCCTCCATCCTCCACGAATCGAATCTTTGAAGTTATTAGCAACTGTAAAGACCGCAAGTGTAGCCATTCGCGGTTTCAGATCATGCCCGAATGAGAACAAAGTTTCTTCTGCAGAAGCATATGGATTCAACAGAGTTGTGAATTTACAGAACGACGAAAGAAGCTCGTCGAGAGAGTCTTGCAGGCCATACTGACATATTCTCGCGACTGCAAACAACCCCTCGATGCATTCGTGAATGATTTCTTCGTCTTCTGTGTGTTCAAAAATGGCTGAAAGCGTTGCAACAGTTGGACCCGCGATTGCAGCAAACATATCCCTACCGATCCTGCTGTCGAATTCACAGGTGATGTATGGTTGAATGACTTTTGATCTGTTTATCAGCTGGATCCATCGGCTCGGGTTCATTTCAATCACTGCCCCGTTTTGACCGAATATCGTGATGGCTTTTGTTGCTATAGATTGAAACAGATCTGTTAAGATCTCTCGAGGGAGGTCTTGACCGCCATTGATCGCTCGGTTGTTACGTATGAACTCATCTTCGGTCATCTTCTTCTTCACTTGCGGGTTATGTTGATCTGTGTTTAACATGATTACAGAATAGCATAATATGAACACTGCATCTTTGCTCACAAATATTTCAGATGATTGTTGTTCGTAGAACCGTTCGGAAAAAGCTTCCAAGACCCTTTGAATCTTTTGTGATTCTCCGGGAAGCCGAAAGGTTTCTAGATATGTTCGTAAGGCGGTGTCTAGAACCAGCCCGGTGAACTCGAATGTATCGGTGAACTCTTTGAGTACTTTAAGGTTAAAATCACTTGGATCACCTAAGAAGTCACCAATCTTTGTCTTGTCGAGCCCGGGAGTGTACCTTAAGAACATCGCGAGTCCTTTCGGGTCGGGTGGGTCGGATATCAGTTTCGATATCTTCAAATAATCCATCCCTTTCTTGTCGTCTCGGTTAAAATGGCTCCCCGCGATCGTCAGCTTTCTCTTCTGAACCTTTCGAATGCGCACCTGTTCAATCCACTCGTCAAAATTTTCATCTTCTTTCACGATTTCCTCCCAAAATGGTTTATATTCGGAGATCTCAACCGGATACGGGCCCTTGGGGCTCGAGTGGTGTTGTTTATCTACATTATCTGCTATGTTGTGGATTAGAACCATGAGACCTTCAAAAGCATTCAGTTGTAAACTGGTGGCGGTGCCAGAAGATGCACCGCCACCAGATAAAAAAGCATGCTTGCAAAGAATCTTTCCGATGTCTTCAAAAACGTTGCAGGAAAGGGGGTCACAGTCGTAGTTGATGTAAACTTCGACTAAGAACGTCGGTTGCCTGCAAAAGTTTATGATCCCTTCAAGCGCGAGTTCTTGTAGGGATATCGAGTAACCTTGTGTTAAAGCTTTGAACAACACGTATGAGAAGAAAGCCTCGAGTTGTAAGCGGATTGATTCGCGGTGGAAGTAGTATATGTTCCAAACAGTGCTGCAGATCATCGATAAAACTAACGGGCTCGAAGAAGCTGCTCCGTAATGGATCAGATGGTGAAAAAGATCGTCTTGAACCATTCGTAGAAGCTTTTTATGTTTTCCGATGCAGTCACCGCTTAACTCGAGGGCCGAGTTTATCAAAACCAACGCAAAAACCTGCACATCTTCATCTGCGGTTAGTGCAGGCGACCCGTCGGTCTCCACGATCCCCACGACGTTCAGTAACGAACAAAGAAAATGGAATATGTCAACCGCAGAACGGATCCCGTAACCCGTTTCATCAATGGAGTCTTCGGTGTCTGATTCGGAGTTCTCCCAATCACCAACCTCAATCTCCGGGAGGCGGGAGAATATGATTTGAATAATATCATGCATCGTGTGCCGGGCGGTTCGTTGTAGCAGATCACCTTGGTGAGCTGACCGTTGAACCACCTGGAAACACGTGTTCACGACGGTGCACACGGCGTGGTCGTTGAGGAGGACCGACGCCGGGTGCCTCATCACAACAGCCAAAACCTGTAAAATCCTCATCATCACCGCCCCTTCGGTGATCGGGTGCGTCTTCTCAAGACGACACCCTGTAACCGCCATTACCACGTTCGACATTACCTCCCGAGCCCCGGGAGTCTTTCTATCAAACATATCTAGTCTCATGATTTTCAAGACCGAGGAGAGCGCGACCGCGGTGGCACCAGCGGGGACACCGTCAGACGATATCACGTCTAGAAAAGGCGAGAGGTAGATGGACGGGTCAACTTGTTTCCACGGTTGTCCGTTGTTGAATATAAGCGATCTTAACGATTTTAAAGATTGTGGTATGGCGGAATCCAAGACGTCATCTTGGTAATATGGGTCAGTTTTGCGGCGTATGACTGCCAGAACTGCCCCAGCCTCTGTGTTTAACATGCATGAGAGACCTAACTCTTTGCTTTTCTTGATCCTCGTTGTTTTTTCCTCGTCGTCTTCATCGTATTCATCTTCATCATCGTCATCGTCTTCCTCGTCCTCCACCTCTTCATCGACATCGTCTTCTGGATCGTAATGTTTTCCCATTTAATTAAGTAATTCGAATAGGTAATTATTTACTTTGTGAAAGTGATAATCAATGTGTGGAGGTAAACGAGATGCTAAACCGAAGAATATTACCTAAAATTACTCTGTGTGTTTGTTTTCAATGGCTGTAAATTATAGTTTCAATATTTTTAGTATTGTTAATATTTCATCTATGCTTATATTAATCTCAACTTAATTACCAATGCATGCATTTATCGAGGCAATTTACATTTTTTAAAGGTTTCTTAACTTCAAAAACTTTTTTTTTAACTTCATGGTTGGTTTGCTGCAATAATCTGGTTGCAAATCGGTCGTAAAACCGGTGGTTGCAACATTTACGACAGAAAAAAAAAGTTTCTCGTTAAATAATCCGCAGTTGTAAAATAAGATTCTTATGGATGGTCGTATATCAAGTGCTAAAGCGGATTTGCTGTCTATTTACAACTGAAAATACAATCATAAATACTCAGTTTTCTAGTAGCGTTATTGAAATAAGAAAACAAATTTGTGTTTAGGCACTTTTCTAGACTTAATCAAGTACATCTTTGTTTTCTAGTAGTGATATGACAACGGCAAAGGAAAAAATATTTGGTCCGGTTATCTTGGTCCTCAAATTCAAGTACGTCTTACAGCTTAATTATCTGACGATAAGAAATGAATGGGTTCCAAAGAGAACAAGGACTAGAGGCAGTTGATAGTATCTTCAAGTTAAAACGGTGGTCACACCCATATATTATTTCTCATGGCTCTAAAGGTTTATAATTCGTTAATTGATGAGAGTCTCATGAATTAATGAATTATGAGACCGCATGGGTCCTTTTTTGAAGTTTGTGCTTTTAATGTATGAGTTTAACATACGCGATCTGTGCAATTAAATGATACTTATAAATACTCACATGTTCAAATTTTAATCTCCTAAAAACTCAAATCAACCTTAGTGATCAAACAAAATTGTACAAAAGTCTACCAAAGACCAGCGGTCGATGTCATGGATCGACGGTCAAGGACACGGCTCAAACCTTTGGAATCTGCTAAAAGGAAATTTGTGGTCGATGTTGTTCAACATGCAACTTATTAATGAGAGTAGCCACAAATAGCAGCTCGAGAGATCGACTGTGAATCAATCGAGATTCAAGAACAAAACAAGAGGAAAATTTTAAGTTCACTTCAACAGAACAGTACAAAGACATACACAAACTCTAGAAACATTGAAGGGACATGGTACTAGTTATATAGCCCGGATCCGACAAGGGATCCGAGTCTGGCCAATAACCCATGGACTCGACCACGCGTCATACGTCAAAGATGTGAGAATACCATCACCAATCAGGGTCGTTCATCCAGTGGCCCACGTCATGACAACATACATAAAAAATGAGAGCACTTCATGACAACATTTAGAAATATATATTTTCAATAATACACATATACTTTATATTATTTATAAACATTGGTTTATTTTTATTGTTTTTGCATGTTGTATATTGGCATGTGGGCTTGGAGTCGATTGGGTTGATGGGCTTGGATAATAGTTTTATGGGCTTCCTATTCTTGGTCTTGATTGTATAGGATATGAAAGGATAAAAAAGAGCACCCATGATCATTAGGTTATGAACTCTTAGGCCATCAACAACAATCTCGTTTTTCTCGTTTTTTTTCGTCTCACACATCAACATCACATCATTTATTGTTTATTCCTCATTTTTTTCTCGTTTTACATAATGTTATCCCTGGCTTTTTATCCCCCCAACCCAACCCAATAAAAAAAAGTTTCAAAAAGTTGATGACAGTACAAGTAAATCTTGGTGAAAATTCACAGGGCAGATGCCCAAAAAAAAAAACACGATTCCATAGTCGTGGTGTTCCCATCTGGCCCCAGGATTCCCCCAAAAGTTCCCCGATTCCACTCTATGCGGCCTTATGTGTTCATCTACGGTTTAACCCTCTGAGTGCCTCAATATCATGATCATCAACATCTCGTCTTCATCTTATCATCTTGCATTCATCATCATCATCGTCTCATATTCCAATCTAAACTTATCGTATTTACTAGTATAATCTACATTTTGAATTCGTTATACAGCTGATTTGAGTCCGTATTCATCGCTATATGTCTTACTCGTCATTCTGGTGAATTGCAGTCTTTGTAAGTTGTTTTTGTTCATCGAATCACGGATTGAGTTTCTTTGATTCAATACTAAAATCTAAGGTTTTTAACACAACATATATACATCATGTAGTTTTATTACTCTATTTGTAGCCATACACATCGAAATACAATTACTGATTCTCAGATCAGAGGTATGTGATAAAAAAAAGTTGCAGAAAAGTCAAACAGTCAAATTGATTCTCGTATACTACCAAATCAAATTTAGTCAACGAAAATTGGAAATCCAACACAATCAATCTATCAATCAATCATAAATCTATACAAAATTGAAAGAATCAGGGACTATAATATATATTGAATATACGAACCACAAATCCAAAAACAAACAAACAAACAAACAATCATTCAATCTAATGAACAAGATACGTGATCGCAAGCGCCACAAGCAGAAGCAAATACGCCACACCTTGATCAATCGCCGCACCATCATTCGCCGGAAACGGAGCCGGAGAAGGAGCAACTTCTTGAGCTCGATTAACACCAAAAACCGCCATGAACACGACGCCGATGAGGGCTACAGCAACCGATCTGAAATTCATCGTTTTGGGGTCGAATTTCGACGAGATTCGACGATTTGAAAGTGGGTTTTGATCGTTGGGTGATGAGGAGTAATGGGTGATTTTGCGATTAGGGTTTAGATGAAGATTTGAGAGGTTTTGGGGATGGAGATTGTATAAATAATAGTGAAAGTTTGAGAAGAATGAAGTAAGGTGGAAGGTACGCGTAGAGTAGGATTCGTTTGACTGGATGCCAGCGCGTTGACTCGTTTCTCACGCGAAAGTTACACTTTGATAGGAAATAATATATAAAAATACTTCTAGATGATTATTGTTAACCATCGTAAACGTAAGAGTTGTAAACAATGTTTTGAATCGAATGGGATGTCGAATCGAACGTCTTATTTTTTTGGTAGTCGGATCGGATTTAATAACCGTATGACGTCATAATTATATATATAGTATATCATATATATATATTTATATATATAATTAAATATAAGTAATTTATATATGTATTTTATAGTTATATATAAAACTTAACTATATTTGTATATCCAACACATTAATTTATGGTTCAACACCCTGATTTTACCCACTAAAATAAAAAAAAATTCAATATTCAGTTCGAACTGGTCCGACCACCGATTCGGGACGAACCGACTGGTCAAACCGCCCCAAAACCAGTTGATGCGAACCGGACAGGCCACCTATCCGATTCCCGGTTGGACCGGCCGGTCCGATCCGGTCCCAACAACAATGGTTGTAAATGAGTCGAGTCGAGTTAAGTCGTTTGTTTATTTTAACGAGCTTAGACTATGGGTTTGAGCTTGGTTTGTATGTGAACGAGCTGAGTCAAGGTGGACTATGGGCCAACTTGTTTAATTTCTATAAAAATTAATTTTGTTAATATATATATATATATATATATAAACGAAAGATAATGTTTTTCGTATTTAGTTATCTCTTTGCAATGAAATAATTATACAAGATTGGTATTTCATAAGATATGATAGTGTTGTGTATTATTTGCTTATGTTTTTTGTTGAAAAATGATAAAATAACCATATATATCTTTGGTCATTACAAATAAAATCTCCTAACCCTTTTTAAGCTTTAATTTAAGCGAGCTGACAAGTGAGCTGACAAGCGAGTTGAAGAGTCAGCTAACAAGTGAGTCACGAGCTGAGCTAACCTTGTTTCGTTCATGATTCGTTTACAAACCGAGTTGAACCGGCTCGGCTCGTTTGTAAACGAGTCGTTTTCGAACGAGCTATTTTCTAATGAGTTTCGTATGAGTCACAAGCCGTAAGCTATTTTAACTTCTTCACTAAATGTACATCTTCCTCTCACGCACTTCATGAACCAATCATTTGTTAGAGAAGTAACTTCCCTATGTAAAAAGGGTTGGTTGAGCACATGAGAAGTATATTTAACTACTCCCTTTTTATATGTATCATTATAAATTGCACATATATTTTTCTTCTATAAAATATTATATTCAATTATTTATATAGAAAGTAGTATAAACTAGTATTAAGCCCCCGGCGTTGCCGCGGGGGGCGTAAAACTCTGTCAAGTAGCACCAAAGACACACCACCGTTAGCGACCACCAACCGAAACGTAGAACCAAGGACGCACCACCGTTAGGCGAAACGTAAAACATATAAAACAATAACTAAGTCTATCTTGGACCAGCGCGTTGCGATGGGACCATTAAACATGGAAAAAATAAGCGTGAAAACGTCGAACTACACACGCACAATGCGCCGTGTTAACTCGCAAAAATGTAGACCGAAACATAAAACAAAAAAATTTAAAATATAAAAAGTATAGGGACCAAAGTTAAAAGCAAAAAAAAATATTTTGGCTAAATTGTAAAAAAAGTAAAAATGTTGAGTTAAAATGAAAAAGTTAAGGATTAAAGAGAATAAGACAAAAGTTAGGTACAACCTTTAAAACATGTTATACAACTCATAATTCATAATAAAATTGGTAATTAGTATATATTAAATTCGGATACAAATGATAACTTACTAATAAAATCACTCAATATATTGTGTGTTATACGTGTGTTGAAGAAAATATAATAGTTTTATGGGTATACGAGTAAAATTGGAGTGACTTTCAATAATGCAACTTTTGGGTTTTTTTATAAAATTATATCGACATCATCATAAAGGTATAATAAGCTCATTAAAATTATAGTTATTTCTCTGAGTGTGTTGCACCCACAAGATCGTGTCACGACAATTTCGAACATCTAGTTATGAGAGATGTGAATTTTGGTCACGTGACTATCTTTACTCACTTGTTATTCTTTTATCCTAAAATTATATAAGTCATAAGTTAGACATGTATATAAAGTAGATGCGGAATATGGTTCGCGGACCATTTATTATGAAAGACACATTCTAGTAATACATGAAGAATCTTAATTGTGGAGGAAGAATAAAGTCGTTCATGAAGTATCCTAATTAGAAGCATTTTTATGCACGTTTTATCATTCATTTTATTGCATTTTTTACATTTGTCCCACCCATATCATCTCATTATGTACAACATGTCTTTTGACGGAAATCTGCTTGTAACAAACTTCTTACAATGTTGGGAAAGATGCTAATCCAGCCTCCTTGTATAGACATTAATTTCTATAGTTTAAAGAATTTTTTACAAACAACCTAAAAAGAAACGGAGTCTCATCCATCAGCATAAAAAGAAAAAACTAAAAGAATAAACAAGAGATGACGTGCATACAAAGATGATTCTTAACCGTTCGCGAAGACAAGATAGTTGTTTTAGGCGAGGAAAAAAGCCAACATAGGAGAACACAATCAAAGGTTTCGTCCTTGGCCGCTCCTTCAACTAATTTCATTCATTCATAGACTCGGTTGAACGTGTCATCAAGAGCTCCAGTTACAAGAGGATAAGATCTAGGGCACAAAATCTGCATTATAGACACGGATTTGGGTGTGGGTTCTTTTGAGTACCCATGGCATATTAATATGACGAGGTCATGGCCCAAGTCTCACTCTGAGCAAAAGTTGCTCAGAGCTGAGCCAATGGTTTTTCTCAGTAATGGTTTCTTCCTGAGGGGGGGTTGGTGATGCGTTCCTGAACTGGAAAACTGATAAGTGCACCCGATTAAGATAGCATCTATTCTCCAAAGCAGTGTCGTACATTTTCCGTTCAAAAAACTAAAAGACAATTGTTTGAGGATTTTCTTAAAGGAATAATCTTATTTGATAAAAAAAATTGTATTATCTTTCGATTGTAAGCATAACTTTACACTTTTTGGCTAGATTTCTTCTTGATTAAGTCTTGATTTAGTCATTATGTGTAACTAAATTCCCTTAATTTTAACATTAGGGTTTACATTTGATATTGAATTCAAGAAATTATGTGAAGTCATGTTTTTGTTGGATCCATTTTGAATGTTTTGTTTGTGTGATTTTTATTTTCAATTTCGGACTTTTTCTAAAAAAACACATTAGATCTCTAACGTAACTGAGAATTTTGATAATTCTTCTAATAAAGGTTTTTTATAGTTAAATCTCTAATATGATTTAAATTACTAAGCATTTCGAAGGGTGTGAAATAGGGTGTTCATCGGGTTTTTTAATCGGGTATCGAGTTCATCGAGTCGGGTTAGTCGGGTTTTTGATGTGGTAATGCAACCCGAATACCAACCTAATAAGACTCGCTTTAATCGGTAATCGGGTTTCGGTAATCGGGTTTATTTGGGTCGGTATAATCGGTAATCGGGTTGCTAATTAGAATACTAAATGAGCTGTTAATATGTTTTTTAATGAAGTACTACCTGGACTTCTAAAATATACTTTCTATGTCAAGCTAAAGGAATCATAATATTAAAGTAGTAATAAAACAAACTAAAATTTTAAAAAGTTACTACGATTACAAACCCAGACTGTTACTGATTTATTGTATGAACTATGTGTAACTATAAAGACACACATGTTACATGTATGAACATAATAAAATTACGTATACTTCTTGATTTTAAATTTTGAATGAATTAAACTTGAATTAAGTGAACCTTTGTCTTTGAAATGTGATTATAGCACAAGAAACACCACTTTCAATTAAGAATGTTAAACTGTGAACTGAAGCAATGCCGACAACCGTTTCCGATTATAGCCAAAGTCCACTACCACTCTTTGAATTAAATCTGATTTTTAATTGTAACTGTCATCTTTGGTTTTTCAATATGGCACAACCATATATATTAATATGCAATGCTCTACATACTTGAAACCTAGAAAATTCGGCATATGATTTTTAAACCCATAATCGGGTTATTCGGGTTAACCCGATTAACAAAAGTACCAACTCAATTACCGACCCTAAAGACTACATCGGGTTCGGTTTAGTTTTAAAATCGGGTTCGGGTTGATCGGGTTCTTCCTTGTTTGGTTTAATTCGGGTCGGGTTCGGTATTCTTGTTCGGGTAAAAAACACTCCCATCATCGTAACATGCATTTAAAAATCCAAAAGGATTAGAACTTACATCACATGTTGGCTTTAATCAACAAATGACATTTGGTTAAACACCTAGATGGTGGAGATGTTAAAATGTTTGAACATTTACTATTGATATGGAGTATTTTATTAAAAATCATTGCATCAAAATCATTAATGATCATAACTCGAATAAAAAAAATTATTGATAGAAATAATGAATGTCATTATACTTCTGACCTTGGTTGAGGGAAAAAAATGAGACCACGATAAAGAAAAAAGTTAAATTTAAACCAAATGGCTAAAGTGGTTATTTTTAGATCTTAGGGATTAAAACTGTAAATAACTGAAACTATTAATTATTTAATAGTATACATAAGTTAATCGAATTAGAAAACCTTAATTTAATCCTTAAATTAATTAGTACTTTTTAACATCATTTAAGTATTAATACAAAAGTCGTATGAGTTCAATTAAAATTATTATCCTATATTTGTTCGATATATAAACTTTTCTAAAGACTTATCTTTTTCAATCTTTATGTTTTCTTTTTGAAGAACTAGTCAAGTTTTTCTCTGTATTATCTCATGGTTAGATTATCAAGACTAATAGAGATGATACATGAGAAAAAAAAAACTCTATAGTTAATAGAACGTGTGCTTATAAGTGAAGGGAATTACATTATATATTTACCAGGTCATATACATGTATATTATACGGGGGTTAGATACTCGTGTATCATACGAGTTGAAATAAAAAATTATATAATAGATTATATATATGTATAATTTAATATATGTTATAAATAACACATCAATAAAATTATTATATATAACAAACATATTTAAGGTATAAACAACAGTATAAAAAGAAAAAAGATTTTATTATTCATAAATATACATAAACCTTTTTATATATCTTTTTAGAATATTTTGGTTGTAACAATGATTAGCTACTAATTAAACTATATTTGAATAAATATAAGTCTTATTAAAGTACTTTTAATAAAATGTCATTTATTTCTAGAAAGAAATTATCTTGATTATTATAGTATTAAAAGAAAATTATTAAGACAATTTTTTTGAAGTCAAGATTTTTATCAAAATTGTAAATTTATTGTGGTGGTGACACATGGACAATCCTAGGTGGAACCTAGATAGAGATGGCGTGAACTTGCTAAAAAATAACCATGTGACTGATAGTTATTTTGCTTTATTAGAGTAGATGTTGACGTTTAGACACTTATAAAATTATGTTTGTAATCTAATATATACAAGTAAAATGTAATCTTAAATCAGATTACGATGTTATATTATCAGTTTGTACTCTTCTATAGTCGAGATCATAACGACCAAACACATATAAATCAACGCGTCACTTGAGTACCACCACCGTTAGGTACGCGATACATGATTAGTAATTTAGCACTCCCAAAATTTTTGGACTCATGTGGGCTGCCATAACATGAATCTCTTTACATAAGCCAAAAGGTTTGGCCAAATGAGCATTTTGCTAAAAACACTACCTTTTTCATTCATAAAGCAATTCCTTAGCAAGAACTTATTCTAAAGGCTTCTCTTTTCACCCAACTTTCTTTCCTTTCATTTGTATGGTATATAAATCAACATAACCAACATATTCTTTCCTTAAAGTGACAAAAGTTGTAGAGGAAGAGAGAATGTGTTATCAAAGTTCTTGTTATTCTGGTGTCGAGAACCTTGTGAAAACAAGGCGGTACATTATTCCTCAACCTCCAAGAACCGCGGTGGCAGAAGATGCCTGCAGAGGTGGTGAAACCCAAGGAACAATGAAGTGGTGTTTGTGCTCGCCAACAAACCATCCAGGTTCGTTTCGATGCAGATATCATCGCGGGGAGTATGTTTGGGGTGGTTGCGCGATTCGAGGGGCCATGAGATAGTAATAATATGTTTATGTTCTCTCTGGTATGCAATTTGGTTTGTGTATATTCGGAATCAAATTGTATGTTTAATTCCTCTAACGAGGCTGTGAACTTGAGCTTTATTTGTAGTATATCATTAATCTCTATGTTATTAGCATCAAGAGTAAGTTTTATCGTTCAACTTTTTTCTTTCATTTTTAAAAAGTTTATCTTTGTGCAAAGTGCGTAAAGAGGTAACCAAATAACTTTATTTCACATAAACTGACACACGTTTACGATCTAATCGTATGATGTTTGTCTCTTACAAAAATGGTATGAGTTTAAATAATTTCAAATAAAAAATTAGATAGAATTAGATGCTATAAAAATACTGTTAAAAAGAATAAACTAACAAAACAGAAACCATATAACAACAAACAAATATTTCTAAAGAAAATGATATAATATTAGAAGTCTAGATTATTACATCAATGTCCTTTCACAGGGTAAATCTAAATGTGAAGGGTAATGGGAAATTTTAAAAATTAAAATTGATGTACATACTTGACTTTCTAATCAAGCTACATAAATCAAAGACTAAAATATAAAAGGAAATAAATTAAAGTTTGTAAAACTGAAAGAAGAAAAACAACGAGTACAAGTATTGTGTTATCTTTATAGGAGACTTGTATCATTACAAAGTACAAGTTTTGTGTTACGTTTACATGAAATTTGTAGCTACAAAAGGAGAAAAAAATACCCGACGCAAAATCAACGAATTTTTCATGAAAATTTTTGTTTAATTATTTAACCATTGATCAATCTCAAAAGTTACTCAGCTCTCACTAAGACCATCGAGGCGTCGCAAGTCAGGGCAATGTTCTCGCACATTACCAGTTAGTTGTCACATACTCACATCACGCTTCCATCCCTAACAGCCTTCATACCTTCTTTCTCCTCATCATTAAGCGGCACCACAAACTCGAGCGGGGACACAACTCGGGCACATACCGCAACTTGCTCGTCCGCAAGTTCTTATTCATTTTAGGTACAAAAAACAAATGAGAAACGAGTAAATAATAAACACATTACATCTATGCATTTTAGTCCAAAAGTTATTATGTTAAGTTTTCATATAAAACCATAATTTCCGTTGAAGAACCTGCTATTTAAATCTGTTCGCCGTCACCATCACCGTCGCCGTCGCCGTCGCCGTCACCGTCACCGTCACCGTCGCCGTCGCCGTCGCCGTACGGATCTTTATCAGTTAACTCCGTCGCATTAAACAAATCAGAAACCTAAAACCTCCAATTCACGGGTCAAATTTCAAGCTCAAATACGCCAAAAACCCTAACATTACTTAATTCCCCCACATTCTCGAGTTGTTCGATAATCACCATCATATTCCTCTAGTATTCTTCTCCGATTATCACTCCATTGGTGTCAATTTCGCAATGGCTGTAGGCAAGAGTAAGAACATACAAGCAAAACTAGTAAGCACATGAACTGATCAACATCTTCCCCTGTTTTGTACAGTTTGCTTACATTTATGAATCATTGATTCACATCATTTGGTTGTTTGATTGTTGATTAATCGATGATTTTGACCTGTTGATCGTTTTGATTACTTGTGTTTGAGATTGTTGATTTTGAAATTGGAGTTTCATTGCTGTTAGGTGGTACTTGGAGATATGGGAACAGGGAAAACAAGTATGGTGTTGAGATTTGTGAAAGGCCAATTTTATGACTACCAGGTTTAAAAATTCATGATTCATATAAAAACCTTGTTTATAACACCTAGGGATCGTAAATGCAAACGCGACACTTGAAACATTTAGGACGAGTAATGGGACAAGTATTCATGTATGATACTGGGTGTTTAAAGAAAATTCGGGGTGGATATGTTATTAGGTGACGCCTACCTTTATTACTTGAAACGTGTATAGTTGTTTACCTGTACTGAACCGGTAAACATTTTCTTTCGACTTTTATTTTCCTTTGTACTTGGTTAATGGAGTAATTTTACTAATTTTTCACTTGTTAGTTTTTATATACTCTAAATCTCTAGATGATAAAATTAGGTAAAATTAAAAATATTGTGAAATTTTGTATACCTGATACCTGAATGGTAATTAGTAATTTGGTACCCAACTAGTTTGAGATTGGGTGTAGGACATGGTTTTATAATTGGATATGAGAATGAGATTATCGATACAGTTTCTACTGTCATTTGCGATCCCTAGTGGCACTCTTGAGCTCTGTTGTTACCGGAAACTGATTAACTAATGTAGGAGTCCACCATTGGAGCTGCGTTCTTCACACAAATTGTATCGATAAACAAAATTAGTGTAAAATTTGATATATGGGACACTGCTGGGCAAGAACGTTATCATAGCTTAGCTCCGATGTACTATCGAGGTGCAGCTGCAGCTATTGTTGTGTATGATATCACCACCATGGTAATAACTTTGTGTATTTTGGAACTTCTGATTCAATGAGACCTGAAACAAAAGCTTCTGATCTTGTCGGGTTGCAGGCTTCGTTTCAACGAGCAAAGAAATGGATTGAAGAACTACAAAAACAGGGTAACCCGCATTTGGTTACTGTTTTGGTTGCCAATAAAGCAGATTTGAGTACTAAAAGAGAGGTTTCTATTGAGGTATATATTACTATGATGCACTACAGTATTTCTTGATAAACCTTTGCTCATTTTGTGAATTTGTGCACGAATGGTGTTATGGTTATTCTTAATCTCTCTAGTTTTTATAAATGGAAATCCACGAGAATAGTCGATTATTCATTTGACCATATTGATTTTTATTTTTATGTTTTCAGTTTGATCGTTATAAATGATTACATATATTTAAACTACAAAAATAGGTCACATGTTTTAAGGTTATGAAATTTTGTGCATATAATGGCACTTTTGCGCCAATAGTTACATTGCGGCCCATCATATAATGACATGTTAGCATATGACGCAATGTCTTGCAGTTTGCGCCATGGTGCATACCAATGATACAGTGACATGTTAACATATGGCACAAAAGACTTCAAGTTTTGTGCCAATGTGCACATGTCATGCTTCTATTGGTCTACTCGGTGTAAAACTTTCTTTTGTGCCAATTAGTGCAAACCTTTCCAAGTTCTACGTCTAATTTTGTCCACATGTCCTGTTGTGATTGGTTTTCCATGTCATAAAAAGGCATGTAACCGTAAAACGTTGATGGCAAATTTAGCAAACGAGTTGGGTCAATGTAGGAAGGAAAGCAATATGCTAAAGAAAATGGGTTGCAATATTTTGAGACTTCTGCTAAAACAGCAGAAAACATACAGGAGCTCTTCTATGAAATAGGTAATCAACCTGTACTTTCATGAACCAATTCATTTTAACATTTTAATGATGTCAGAATTACATGTTTTGCAGCAAAGAGAGTAGCACAAGCTGTCCCTTCAACAATAAGTGGAATGAAACTACAAACCATAACACAAGAAAAAGAAAAAAGATTCTTTTGCTGCACAGCGTAAAATAATATCACATACAAAATATTTGACATGGGAGATTTGGTACGTGTTTTATCTCAGACGTGTCAAACTAGAAATAGAAAAGGCTAATAGTAAACTGAGCCGAATATGTGTACTTTTAAGTGTATCTTACCTTGTAATGATTTTGTTATGGTGTAACATTTGTAATTATATATCTAATATTCATACTCTAATAAAAAGGTATTTTGAGATGACACATGTCAACACCACAATCATTTTCATCAAAAATTTTGCGTCTCTCTCTCTCTTATTAAATAATTACTTTAATTAATAATAATATTATTTAACACTTTTTAAATTTAATAAATTAAAAAAGAGATCTATTTATTGATGTTGTTTCTAAATAAATAAATTTTTATATAATAATAAATTTTTCTAAAGCATAAAACTTTTTTAAAAATACAAAATATTTTAAAATTGGTATTTTTAAAAAGTCAATTTTTTAATACCAAAAATAATTAAATTTGGGAGTTATAATAAGAATATTTTTAAAAATGACATTTTTATACAGTTTGTTTTAGAAGAAAATATGTATTTATTTTTTTGAAAAAATAGTTAAAAACAAATTTTTAAAAAGTTGATATAACTATTTTATTACTTATAGTTATTTCTCATACATAATTTAAGTCATATCATATCTTATAATATCATTTTATAATTAATAAATTTTATTATATTAATATTTTATTTATTCAACCCGTGTAACACACGAGTTTACTAAAGCTAGTTAATAATAAATGATGATATGAAACCAACCATATTTAGCTTCAGTAATTCTTGTTGTCACACCCCGAAAATCGCAGCGGAAAGTCGCGTGACGTGGTGGTAACGGAAGTTGGACTTGACCCAACTTTCATGGTCAAATGTATACTAAAATATCATTAATTATTAAAAACCATTAGTCATCATCATACGAGTATTTTGTTGTTCTACTTCGAATCATTATTAGTAGTAGTAAATACTACTTTTATTACACACACATGGTTTTATTCAAAACATTTATAGTCTTAACGTTTGACCCTTCCAAAGACAAAATTCCGAATTCCATGTTGAGCTCACCTATAACCCTGAAAAGCACGAAGGGTAATAAAGTCAACATAAAGTTGGTGAGCTTTCGGGGTTTGAATTCTTGCAACCATACATCTCTTTTAAAAATCATATGATGAAACAAGGCATAATATATATTCCACATAGACTAGCTAGGTACTATGTTATTTAGGTAATAAGCCCATAATCAAACCAAGAAACACGTCGTTGCCCCACAACTATCCAGACATATAAACTCCCTCGCCACAACCTGACCAGTGCGACTGGTCGCGAGAGCGGGCCATTCTAACCCGATAGATCTACAAATATATTCTGTGGCCTCATCCCCGAGGTTAATGATTATAGAGGGATTTAGATTTCAGTAGTATATAGATCCATACTACTGATTCAAACTTATACCCGCATATTATATATTATCCCGTTTAACTCATCATATACTTTAATAAATCATTTCATGCTTTTCCCCCAAAACAATTTAAAATTACATTTAAAAATGGGGCCGAAGGACTCACCTTGAGCGTAATCCTTGAGGTTAACCAATGTGAAATGCTTTTCAAATTGTAAACCCTAATCATAAACATTATAGTTATTACGCGATAATTCATGCTTAAGAATGCACTTCACCCATTCTAAATATGATTGTTTGAAATGGTACGTTTTGCTTTAGTCAAAACGTATATTTTTGTAAATGTAAATATCTCTTTTTAAAATCACATGTTTTGTGTCCTATAAACCACCAATTTCCTTAATTCTTACTAACTTGTCACTAATTAAACTTGAGTCGAAAAGTCTTATTATACCATCATCTTGGGTGTCTGAAACCTTCTTAAACAGAGAGTCAATCTTCTCTACTTTAAGTTATTATTTCTAAAAATGATTATCTGATCGGGCTTTCTTTTACCTGAGTTCATGTAGAATTCAAGAAGTAGTTTCCTCGTTATATCTTTTGTGAAATACTCTTTTTAATATTACTTGATTATTAATACATCTATTATCCTCTTCTTACATATCTTTATTAATTAGTCGTTTAAAGTGTATACTTATATTTTCTTTTATTTGTTGTAGTTTGTCCGAGGCACGTTCCATTCTTAATCTAGTTATAGTTTCGATGTTTCAACCGTTCGTCTTAATTGGGTTTGTTAGTCGTGGTGTCTCCTTAGTCATTTGTTTGATCTTAACCAAAAATCTTAGTCTCACGGTCCTTTTGTCGATTTTTACCTAAGAGAGTCCTTTACTTGTGTCTAAAATTTCATTTATTTTAAGCTAGTCATCTTCCACCAATATTATTATCAAAGTCACCTACATTCCTTGATCTATCTATTATTCTAAGTTATCATGTTAATAATAATCCTTCATCCAATAATTCTCCTAAATGTTCTTATCAAGACCATTCTTATCATTTTTCCCATCTACATGTTTATGCCTTCATACATACATGACATACCCATACATACATACATTTTACCACCTAAATCCTTAACATAACATGTTTTCATCCACATAACCATCCATTTTCAGATTCATCAAACCATCCTAATAACCATTTTACATACAAAATCATCAAAATAACCATTTCATACAATACCTAAATGGGTGAACTAGGGTTCATCAAGATTCCTTATCTTGATCATCCATGCATGAACATATATATATACATTGTCTATCTATTATACCTTACTAGATGAAATCCTTAACGGAATGCAAGCTCGATCTTGATTTCCCGATGAAACTTCGGGTCCTAACTAAGTTCCAACTAGAGTGTAAACGGGAGTGGTGATGGTTGGTGTTAACCGAAGGTAAAAGGGAAGGGGGGGGTCACGGTGGTGTTGGATAAAGGGTGACGGGGTGATGGTGTCGGGTGAGAGTGGTGATGACGGTATCGGGTGGAGGTGGTGGTGGTGATGTCGAGTGAGGGCGACGGTGGTGGTGGCTTCGGAAGGTGGCGATGGTGGTGGTGGCTTCGGAAGAAGGCGATGGTGGTGGTGGCTTCGGAAGGTGGCGATGGTGGTGGTGGTGGTGTCGATTTCGGATGTAGGTGATGGTGGTCGCGGTGGCGTGATGTCGGGATGGTGGTCGCGGTGGTGTGGTGTCGGGATGGTGGTCGCGGTGGCGTGATGTCGGGATGGTGGTCGCGGTGGTGTTGTCGGGTGCGGGCGACGGTTCGTGGCGGGTGTGAAGGTGGTGATCGCGACGGGAGGTGGTGTCCGGTGTGGGGGTGATGGTCGCGACGGTGGGTGGTGATGTTGGTGCCGGTCGGCAGGTGGCCGGCGGGAGGCGGTCGGTGAAGGGAAGGGGAAGGGGGGGGGGGCGAAGGGTGATGGAGGTGGTGTGTGAGAGTGGAGAGGAGATGAAGAGTTGAGAGTGTTTTGTGTTGTGTGTGTGTGGTTTTTAAAACACACTCACAAGTGTGTTGTCTTGCATGCAAGACATTGAAATCCTTCTTGGATTTGTAACTAGCCTAATCACCATATTATTATTATTATTATTATTATTATTATTATTATTATTATTATTATTATTATAATTATTATTATTATTATTATAATTATTCAAGAAATCGTTAAACGTTTACAATGTTTGCTAAACGTTAATGCAGGGTTTTGTTTAATTAGACTTAAACGTTAAATAATCACAATTTAATTATTGCGGATGGTTTCGAGAGTTGACCTGATTTGACCGGGTGTCACAGTCTCCCCTCGTTTAAGAAATTTCGTCCCGAAATTTACGCTGTTGGACCTAAGTCAAATCCGGTTTTGAACAGACGTGGGTACTTTTGTTGCATTTCATCTTGGCGCTCCCAAGTAAATTCAGGTCCTCTTCTAGAGTTCCATCGGACTTTAACTAGCTTGATTTGCTTCCGCCTGAGTTTCTGAGTTTTCCAATCTAAGACCTCTATTGGCTCTTCGATGGATTGGAGTTTGTCGTTGATACTCACTTCATCTGGAGGGATAACTAGAGATTCATCTGTCATGCATTTCCTTAAATTAGATACGTGAAATACATTGTGCACATTACCAAGTTCCTCTGGTAGTCTGAGTCGGTATGCAACTTTCCCAATCCGTTCCAGGATTTCAAAGGGTCCTACGAATCGTGGACTCAGCTTCCCTCTTTTACCGAATCTCATAATTCCCTTCCATGGAGATACCTTCAAGAACACTCTATCGCCGACCATGAATTCTAATGGCTTCCTCCGATTATCTGCATAACTCTTTTGTCGACTATTAGCCATTTCTAGCCTTTTTCGGATCTGAACAATCTTGTCCGTTGTTTCTTGAATGATTTCTGGTCCGGTTAATTGTCTTTCTCCAATGTCGGCCCAACATAATGGCGATCGGCACTTTCTTCCATATAGTGCTTCAAATGGAGCGGCCTTGATGCTGGTGTGATAACTATTATTATAGGAGAATTCAGCTAGTGGTAGATGAGTATCCCAATTTCCACCAAAGTCGATCACACAAGCTCTCAATAAATCTTCCAAAGTCTGAATGGTTCTCTCGCTCTGTCCGTCAGTTCGTGGGTGATAGGCCGTGCTCATATCTAGTCGAGTACCCATAGCTTCCTGTAGAGTTTGCCAAAATCTAGAGGTGAATCGACTATCTCTATCTGATATGATTGACATTGGTACACCATGGCGTGAAACTACTTCTTTGATGTATAAGCTCGCCAATTTGCTCATACTGTAGGTCTCTTTCATTGGTAGGAAATGTGCAGATTTTGTTAGTCGATCGACAATTACCCAAATGGTATCATAACCACTTGCTGTCCTAGGTAATTTTGTTACAAAATCCATGGCAATGCATTCCCATTTCCATTTTGGAATTTCCGGCTGTTGTAGAAGTCCCGATGGTTTCTGGTATTCTGCCTTTACCTTGGAGCAGGTCATGCATTGGTTAACATAGGTAGCTATGTCTCCCTTCATGTTAGGCCACCAGAAAAATTCCTTCACATCATGATACATTTTGTCGATTCCTGGGTGAATCGAGTACCTTGTTTTGTGTGCCTCATCAAGAATTACTTTGCGTAACTCTCCCTGCTTAGGAATCCACATTCTTCCGGCAAATCGTACCATTTTATCAGAATCTGTTGCTAACTCCTTGACCATCCCTCGCAGACCTTCTCTTTCTAGGTTTTCTCTTTTCAATGCTTCGAGTTGAGCATTGCGGATCTGGTCAGTAAGGTTCGAGTATATGGTAAGTTTCAACGCTCGCACTCGCAGTGGCTTTTCTCTTTCTTTCCTACTAAGAGCGTCTGCCACAACATTTGCTTTGCCTGGGTGATATCGGATATCGCAGTCATAATCATTCAACAGCTCCACCCAACGGCGCTGCCTCATATTTAAATCCTTCTGATTAAAAATATGTTGCAGGCTTTTATGATCCGTATAGATGACACATTTGGTTCCATACAAATAATGTCTCCATATTTTAAGAGCAAAAACGACAGCTCCTAGTTCTAGGTCATGGGTGGTGTAATTCTTTTCATGTACTTTCAATTGTCTTGATGCATAAGCAATGACCTTATCTTTTTGCATCAATACACACCCAAGGCCTAATCGCGAGGCGTCACAATATACTACAAATCCCTCAGTTCCATCTGGTAGAGACAGTATGGGTGCGCTGCATAACTTCTGCTTTAGTAATTGGAAAGCTTTCTCTTGATCTTCGCCCCATACATAATTCTTGTCCTTACGGGTCAATAGGGTCAATGGTTGAGCTATCTTTGAGAAATTTTCTATAAACCTACGGTAGTAACCAGCTAACCCTAAAAATTGTCGCACTTCTGTTGGAGATTTGGGGACTTCCCAGTTCTTAATTGCTTCTATCTTTGTTGGATCCACGTGGATACCCTTCTTGTTGATAATATGACCGAGGAATCGAACTTCTCGAAGCCAAAATTCACATTTCGAGAACTTTGCGTACAGCTTTTCTTTCTTTAACACGTTTAGGATTAGCCTGAGATGTTGCTCATGTTCTTCTTTGGATTGTGAGTATATCAGAATATCATCAATGAATACTATCACAAACTTGTCTAGGTAGGGTTTACAAATCCTATTCATGAGATCCATGAATATGGCAGGTGCGTTGGTTAATCCAAACGGCATTACTAGAAATTCGTAATGACCGTAACGTGTTCTAAAAGCCGTTTTTGGGATATCCTCTTCTGCTATCAACAGTTGGTGATATCCAGACCGCAAATCTATCTTCGAGTAGTAGCTGGATCCTTGCAATTGATCGAACAAATCATCAATTCTTGGTAATGGGTATCGATTTTTAATGGTGAGTTTGTTTAATTCTCTATAATCGATACACATTCTGAACGATCCGTCTTTCTTTTTGACGAATAGCACAGGTGCTCCCCATGGAGAAAAGCTTGGTCGAATGAACCCTTTTTCTAATAATTCTTGCAGTTGCTTTGACAACTCCTGCATTTCGGAAGGTGCTAGTCTGTATGGTGATCGTGCTACTGGTGCTGCTCCTGGTAACAAATCAATTTGGAATTTGATCTGTCTTTGTGGAGGTAACCCTGGCAAATCTTCGGGAAATACCTCTGGGTATTCTCGTACAATGGGAATATCTTCAAGTTTTCGCTCCTCGTTCCTAGTGTCAGTGGCTTTTACTAGGAAGGCAGGATATCCTTCATTAAGGTATTCATATGCTTCCATGACACTTATAATTTTTAATGAAGGTTTTCCCTTTTCTCCTTGTACGATCAAGAGTTCTCCACTAGGAGTTGGCAATCGAATGATTTTCTCGAAACATACTATTTCAGCATGATTTCGAGAGAGCCAATCCATTCCAATAACCACATCAAAACTTCCCAGATTGACAGGTAATAAGTCAATACTAAAGAGATGGTCGTTAAGTTGTATCGTGCAGTTTCTAATTACTTCATTGGATTCAATTTTCTTTCCATTAGCTAACTCAATAATATACTTCTTTCTTAGCTTACATGGTTTAATTCCCAATGATGTTTCAAACTCTTTGGATACAAAACTTAAATCAGCACCGGTGTCAAACAAAACAGAGGCATAATGATTATTGATAAGAAACGTACCGTTGACTACCGACGGCTCTTGCTGTGCTTCCTTGGCATTCATTTCAAAGGCTCTCCCTTTGGCCCTAGATCCATTCAGTCTTGGACATTCTTTCTTGAAGTGTCCAACCACACCGCATTCATAGCAAGCTTGATCATTTCTGATCATCCTCCCTTCAGGTTTTGCCCGACAATTCTGGCTTAGATGTCCGAACTTATGACAATGAGCACAAATTTTACAGTCACCAGTATGGGGATATCCACATTTGCTACATTTTCCTTGAGGTTCTTTGGTTGATCTTCCATGGTTCGATGTTGCTACATAAACCCGTTCAGATCTCTGATTAAAATTCTTCCTGTTGTTCACTGGTCCCTTGGGATTTTCGAACCACTTTCTCTTTCCATCAAACATTCTTTGGTTCACTCTAACCGTCTTCCTTTCAATTTCCATCACACTCTTTCCTTGATCGTTCTTCTTGATTAGGGTTCCATTTCGTATTGCATCATCGGTTAAGGTGTGTGCAATAGAGATTGCACTTTGGATAGTGGTTGGTTTAGAAGCTGTAACGTTGCTCCTTATCTGAGGTGCCAATCCCCATATGTATCTTTCAATTCGAACATATTCCGGCGTGACCATCCTAGGTACTAACCTTGCAAGGTCATTGAATCTTGAGGTGTATGTCCGAATCTCAGCTCCTTTCATGGTATGATTCCAGAATTCAGTCTCAATCTTCTGGAGCTCATTGCGTGGGCAATACTCTTTAAGTAGCATCTCCTTTAGTTGTTCCCAGGTAAGTTCGTATGCGTTGGCATCGCCCAAAATCTGGCGTTGGGAATTCCACCATGACAGTGCTGCATCTTGAAAGGAACATGTTGCATACTTGACCTTTTGATCGTTGGAACAATTGCTTATCGTTATAACCGTCTCCATCCTTTCGATCCACCTGATTATATCTAACGGTCCTTCAGCGCCTGTAAAAGTTCTGGGGTTGCATCCTTGAAATGTCTTATATGAACACCCTTGTGGTTGTCCACCTGATGAACTTCCTGGGTTTCCGTTTGTGCCGGATCCATGGTTTGCACCCATACCGGAACCTACGTTTGAACCATTTCCTGCTCCGTTTCCATGGCCATTATCTGTATTTTCTTGCCTCCTTGCTTGACCAGCCACTAGATTCGCATCATGTTGTTCTAAAGCTGATTTGACGTGTCTAGCTATCAATTGGGCTAGCTCCTCTGGGGTGGATGGTAAATTGGCGTTTCCACTTGAGGGCGTATTTCGGGTTACAGGTGGCATGATTCAATTCTGTTCCGAAAGTAGGGAAGAAGATGTTTAGTTTACGTACGCTTGCTATTATATTATCATGATGGTATATTCTATATGAATATTCTATATAATTGGTTCCTTGAATAATCATACAATAATTAATTATTCATGCAATTAAACACATATCATCAAGGCATAACTTTTAAATTTTTCGTAAGCATCAAGTTCATTCATAATTATCAAATACATACGAGTTAGTCATCAAAAGGATCATAAGTAAGTCAGTCTACATGCATCATCGAGTTTATAACTCGGTCAAAAAGATAATGTTCAAGTACCCCGGTTAGTCTCATAGTCATACTAAAACAAGGCTCCACTACCAACATGCGTGAGGTAGGTAATCATCATCAAACATAAAGTAGCCATAGCCATCGATGTCTCCGCTCTCTCTCCCATCACTATCGCGTACTGCTGAGCCGTCACCAATGCTGTCTCAGCCACATCTGCCCTCTGCTCTGCCTGGGTCAATCGATCCCTAGTCTCTGCGAGGCTAGTCTCCAGGTCTGCTATACGGAAGTGCATCTGGCTCATAGCGCTGTCATCCAACAATCTTTCCTCCTCAATCGTCATCAATCTTCCATCCAAAGCTTGACTCACCTCCTCCTGAATCCTTATCTTCTTCCTGGTAGACAGTAGCTCCTTCTCAAGTCGCACACACTGGGCTACTAGGGTAATCATCACGCGCTCGATGGACTCACCACCCAAAGTGGTCCTGTGTGGCGCAGAAGACGACTCTCCTTCCTCAAAGGTGGAAGGAATCCCATCCCTCGACGCCCAGCCTCTCATGGCATCCATAATCCATCTCCACTGATCGTCTACAAGTCTGGCCCGTTTGGGCATAAGCGTACTCTCTATGACATCATCATCCATCACCTTTCTCTTCTCTCTACGTTTCCTCCGTTCGTACACCAACTTAATCCTTGGCGGTGCATCATCCACAACCGCTTCTCCCTTTTCCCTGCGCTCCCTTCGCTCATACACCATCCTAATCTTTGGTGGGTGTCGCATGAGGGGAATAGTAGCAGCAGGAGTCACAGCAGTATGAGTCTCACTCTCTGAGGCCAAGCCAACTGGCTCCTCAGCAATGGGCTCGAGTGCATCTGCTGGCGGGGTAGGGCTCTCATCATCAGACTCAGATATCCAACCATTCCCCGAGTTTTCCATACCCGGGTACATGGTAGCTGCGAAGTAAGGCTGAGTAGGGTAATACCATGGTGTCGAAGAAAGAGGCTCGGATGAACCATCGGTGCTACTGCTATGGTCAGGTGCTCTCTCTCGGCTAACACGATCAGACATCTACAAATAGAGAAATGCATGCATGCGTACATATTAATTATTGCTAAATTCTAGCATACAAAATTAACAATCATAATTTTAATAAGACTATTATTATGCTTATGACACGGAATTGTCTTTGGAGTCAAATAATCTTTTTAAAGGTTATAGTCTAGATTTTGAAAATACTCTCTAGTTCACTATAACCGTTGGCTCTGATACCAACTTCTGTCACACCCCGAAAATCGCAGCGGAAAGTCGCGTGACGTGGTGGTAACGGAAGTTGGACTTGACCCAACTTTCATGGTCAAACGTATACTAAAATATCATTAATTATTAAAAACCATTAGTCATCATCATACGAGTATTTTGTTGTTCTACTTCGAATCATTATTAGTAGTAGTAAATACTACTTTTATTACACACACATGGTTTTATTCAAAACATTTATAGTCTTAACGTTTGACCCTTCCAAAGACAAAATTCCGAATTCCATGTTGAGCTCACCTATAAACCTGAAAAGCACGAAGGGTAATAAAGTCAACATAAAGTTGGTGAGCTTTCGGGGTTTGAATTCTTGCAACCATACATCTCTTTTAAAAATCATATGATGAAACAAGGCATAATATATATTCCACATAGACTAGCTAGGTACTATGTTATTTAGGTAATAAGCCCATAATCAAACCAAGAAACACGTCGTTGCCCCACAACTATCCAGACATATAAACTCCCTCGCCACAACCTGACCAGTGCGACTGGTCGCGAGAGCGGGCCATTCTAACCCGATAGATCTACCAATATATTCTGTGGCCTCATCCCCGAGGTTAATGATTATAGAGGGATTTAGATTTCAGTAGTATATAGATCCATACTACTGATTCAAACTTATACCCGCATATTATATATTATCCCGTTTAACTCATCATATACTTTAATAAATCATTTCATGCTTTTCCCCCAAAACAATTTAAAATTACATTTAAAAATGGGGCCGAAGGACTCACCTTGAGCGTAATCCTTGAGGTTAACCAATGTGAAATGCTTTTCAAATTGTAAACCCTAATCATAAACATTATAGTTATTACGCGATAATTCATGCTTAAGAATGCACTTCACCCATTCTAAATATGATTGTTTGAAATGGTACGTTTTGCTTTAGTCAAAACGTATATTTTTGTAAATGTAAATATCTCTTTTTAAAATCACATGTTTTGTGTCCTATAAACCACCAATTTCCTTAATTCTTACTAACTTGTCACTAATTAAACTTGAGTCGAAAAGTCTTATTATACCATCATCTTGGGTGTCTGAAACCTTCTTAAACAGAGAGTCAATCTTCTCTACTTTAAGTTATTATTTCTAAAAATGATTATCTGATCGGGCTTTCTTTTACCTGAGTTCATGTAGAATTCAAGAAGTAGTTTCCTCGTTATATCTTTTGTGAAATACTCTTTTTAATATTACTTGATTATTAATACATCTATTATCCTCTTCTTACATATCTTTATTAATTAGTCGTTTAAAGTGTATACTTATATTTTCTTTTATTTGTTGTAGTTTGTCCGAGGCACGTTCCATTCTTAATCTAGTTATAGTTTCGATGTTTCAACCGTTCGTCTTAATTGGGTTTGTTAGTCGTGGTGTCTCCTTAGTCATTTGTTTGATCTTAACCAAAAATCTTAGTCTCACGGTCCTTTTGTCGATTTTTACCTAAGAGAGTCCTTTACTTGTGTCTAAAATTTCATTTATTTTAAGCTAGTCATCTTCCACCAATATTATTATCAAAGTCACCTACATTCCTTGATCTATCTATTATTCTAAGTTATCATGTTAATAATAATCCTTCATCCAATAATTCTCCTAAATGTTCTTATCAAGACCATTCTTATCATTTTTCCCATCTACATGTTTATGCCTTCATACATACATGACATACCCATACATACATACATTTTACCACCTAAATCCTTAACATAACATGTTTTCATCCACATAACCATCCATTTTCAGATTCATCAAACCATCCTAATAACCATTTTACATACAAAATCATCAAAATAACCATTTCATACAATACCTAAATGGGTGAACTAGGGTTCATCAAGATTCCTTATCTTGATCATCCATGCATGAACATATATATATACATTGTCTATCTATTATACCTTACTAGATGAAATCCTTAACGGAATGCAAGCTCGATCTTGATTTCCCGATGAAACTTCGGGTCCTAACTAAGTTCCAACTAGAGTGTAAACGGGAGTGGTGATGGTTGGTGTTAACCGAAGGTAAAAGGGAAGGGGGGGGGGTCACGGTGGTGTTGGATAAAGGGTGACGGGGTGATGGTGTCGGGTGAGAGTGGTGATGACGGTATCGGGTGGAGGTGGTGGTGGTGATGTCGAGTGAGGGCGACGGTGGTGGTGGCTTCGGAAGGTGACGATGGTGGTGGTGGCTTCGGAAGAAGGCGATGGTGGTGGTGGTGGTGTCGATTTCGGATGTAGGTGATGGTGGTCGCGGTGGCGTGATGTCGGGATGGTGGTCGCGGTGGTGTGGTGTCGGGATGGTGGTCGCGGTGGCGTGATGTCGGGATGGTGGTCGCGGTGGTGTTGTCGGGTGCGGGCGACGGTTCGTGGCGGGTGTGAAGGTGGTGATCGCGACGGGAGGTGGTGTCCGGTGTGGGGGTGATGGTCGCGACGGTGGGTGGTGATGTTGGTGCCGGTCGGCAGGTGGCCGGCGGGAGGCGGTCGGTGAAGGGAAGGGGAAGGGGGGGGGGCCGAAGGGTGATGGAGGTGGTGTGTGAGAGTGGAGAGGAGATGAAGAGTTGAGAGTGTTTTGTGTTGTGTGTGTGTGGTTTTTAAAACACACTCACAAGTGTGTTGTCTTGCATGCAAGACATTGAAATCCTTCTTGGATTTGTAACTAGCCTAATCACCATATTATTATTATTATTATTATTATTATTATTATTATTATTATTATAATTATTATTATTATTATAATTATTCAAGAAATCGTTAAACGTTTACAATGTTTGCTAAACGTTAATGCAGGGTTTTGTTTAATTAGACTTAAACGTTAAATAATCACAATTTAATTATTGCGGATGGTTTCGAGAGTTGACCTGATTTGACCGGGTGTTACACTTGTATTGTAAAGAAGCAAAAGAAAAGAATGTTATCTACCATAAACATCACAAATAAGAAAATAAGAATACCACACGCGAAACACCTTGTTGGACAAAACCTCTCGAAATTGATGTTTTGAGAAAAATTACCCTTGCATTAGAGCATGGTTGTCACCTCTACTTCTACCATTAGCGCCATCAACCTTGTCTTTAATCCTTTTCAAAACCAGTTTAAATGAATTCGATTATATTTATTAAACAAATTTTAATTAATTCTATAACTTTAGTTAGAATACACAACTAATAAAACTTCAATTACTTTGTTCTTTCTACTTAGATGTCAATTAAAATTATCCCACTAACATAGATTGTTTAAGAAATCACTTTTAACTAAAATTAAGTTTACATGTAATAAAAATTATCCATAATAGCATTTTTACGTGCTTAAAACCATGTGTAGTATTAGTATAGAAATATTAATAAATAATCAAAACTCGCAAGTAAGGAAGGGAAAATTATAATTTTATAGTTTAATAAAAATAAGAGTAAAATATTAATTATATTAGTTATTTTTAATAAAAGTAATAAAATGAGTAAATATGTAATATTTATGTTTATTAAATCGGATATATGTAATTAAATTTTTAGGTTTGAGTATATATATAATAACTAAGTTTTAAAAGGGGATATATGTAATTAAAATTTTAATTTGAGTATAGATGTAATTAACTAAGTTTATAAAAGGGTATTTTTAATTAAAAAGTTAAGTAGAATATATATGTAATTAATTAAGTTTATAAATACATGTTTAAAATACAATCGAAAAATATTTTGATGACCCGCGCTATAAACACTTTGCCTCCAAAAGCTTGAATTTGAACACTTCAAAATTTCAAAATCAACACATAACATTCAACAAACAGTTCACCGGAAACTGCTGACATCACCACCACCACCACCACCACCACCACCACCACCACCACCACCATCACCACCACCACCACCACCACCACCACCACCACCACCACCACCACCACCACCACCACCACCACCACCACCACCACCACCACCATCATCATCATCATCTGTAATGGCTCAAGCCGCAAGACTCAATCTCCGAATGCAGAAAGAACTGAAGCTCCTCCTCACCGACCCACCACCCGGTGCTTCTTTCCCCCACCTCTCTCCTTCCTCCGATCTTTCTTCAATCTCGCTCACCGCCATTGATGCCCGTAAGTTTATACAAAATCTCGTACTCGTATCGACAATAAATTCTTATGATGGTTTTATTTGTGTTTGTAATAGAGATCGAGGGTCCTGAAGGTACTGTTTATGAAAAGGGGGTTTTCAAGATAAAGATTCAGATACCTGAAAGGTGTTGTGATTGGATGGTTTTTATGTTATGCACACCAAGTGTTTGTTGTTTTGCCTATGTGGGTTGTGTTATGTGGGTTGTGGGTGAATTTGTAGGTATCCATTTCAGCCACCGATTGTGACGTTTGGTACTCCTATATATCATCCGAATATCGATACGGGAGGGCGGATCTGTCTTGATATTCTTAACCTTCCACCAAAGGTAAGTTCTTTTGGTTAAGTAATTGAGTCCCCACCAAAGGGTATGTAGCTCAATGGTATCGAGGTGTGTGTTGAACTTTCAAGTTCTGTGGTGAACAAATGTATAGATTAAGGAGAAAAGTAATTTGATACCTGTTTTAGAGCACTCACAGTGGATTCCTTAAAAGTATGTGAGTGTGTTTGGTATACTATATGGAATGGTTTTGGGTGGTTGTGAGTGAAGGAGAGAGAAAATGTTATTGTGGATTGGTATATTTGAAGAATCACTCTTCAAATTCTTATAAATTTTTTAATATTTTTTAAGTGGTTGTGAGTGGAGAAGAGAGAAAAAAGTAATGATAATGGTATAAAAAGTATTATTTAATTGAAAAGAGAGAAAATTTAGTGTAGCTAATTTAAATCTTGTTTTTCTATGATATATTCAACCTTTAATGATTGTTTGAGTCAGGGTGCATGGCAGCCATCGTTAAACATTTCGACTGTTCTCACAAGCATTGGGTTGTTACTAAGTGAGCCCAACCCTGATGATGGACTGATGTGTGAAGCTGTGAGTAAAAATCCATCAGTTAATTTGGTCCTACTTTGTCATTGATAGACATGGTGCTATGTAAAGTGCTGATCGCTATATATGTTGGTTGCAATGTGTAGAGTAGAGAGTATAAATACAACAAACAAGTTTTTGATCAGAAAGCACGATCTATGACCGAAAAATATGCCAAATCTGGTGCAAGTTCAAGTGATGGTGGGCTGCAATTTGTCGCAGATCCAGTTACGGTATGTACGTGTTGCTTGAAAAGCAGGTGATGATTATATAAACAATGCATAGATGTGTTGATTTTGTAAGTTTTACTTCTTGTAGAGAGAAGATAAACCACCAGAACCGGTGAAAACTAATTTGTATGAGCATGCAGCAAGTTTCAAAAAGGTTTCAGGGATAGGTAGAAAGCTGTCATTAGATGCTTCATGTTCAGCATCAAACACAAAGGATAGTGATACGGGGACAAATGAAACTACCTCAAAGACGTTATGCCAGTCACAGATTGAAGAACCAAAACAAGATTCAAAAGATATGTCATTTGATGGTAAAGATCATGTTTTGACTGTGGTTACCTCTGACCATGATCAATATAACAAACCACCTGCAATTACCTCAAAGAAATTATGTCTTTCTAGCAAGTATCTACAACATGAAACATTGGATTCAACTACGCTTCATGATCCTGACGCGCAAAAGGAGAACTTGTTGAAGGTTGAAAAGAAATCCATTGATGGAAGTGGCTTCACTAACCCGAAACGCAAGAGGCTAGGTTTGACCAGAAAGAAACCATCTTTAGAGTCTTTAGGCATACCCCAGAACATAAAAGTTGATGATAAAGTCAAAGCAGGGGAAAAGGACGCAATTTCAACTCCTGTTATGAAACTTCCACGAAAGCCACTTCAAGTACTTGAAGGAAAACATAACCCTAACATGAATCAGGGATCAAATGCTGAAACTCTGAATACAAATGTTTCTAAAAGTGATGGAGAAAGATTCAGTGAAGAAACTTTAGAACAAGAAGTATTGTTTGATTCCGAAGAAGTGATCGTGTTGGATAGTGAAGACAGTGAAGAAGAAAAAAAGCCTGCTTTGAATCGTAAACGTTTGATTGCACGAAAATGTGTGTTGGGTAAACGTTAAGGTTTGGTTGATTTGGGTCAGATTTGCCTTCAACATCCATGGTTTTCTTGTGTTTTCTTCACATTAGTGTCTTGAACAATGTATAAATGGTGGTTATAACTACAGTCTTGAAGTTTGTTTTGGTTCAAGATTAAAGTACAGCCTTGATTTTACGACTAACTAGCAACTGTTGGAATATAGTTTCATTTATTTCGCAATCCCAAGTTAATCTATACAAGACAACCTATGTTAATGATGAGGTTTTACTATGCATTCTTGTTGCTTAAAACATGCTTTTGTCAACAGACAAATTAACTAAAGATGGGTCACTAGAATTTAGTTGAGTGTTGAAATAGTGTTAAGGCCAAATTATAAATTTCATCCTTCATGTTTGGTGGAAATAATAGAGAGGATTTTTTGAAAAAATGACTCCCTCAACGTCCCTTTTTTCAAAACTTTAAATGGATTCGGTCCTTTTTATTAATTGGTGTTAAATATTTGTTGTTGAGCCAATGGAATTATTGTCTTTTTATTCATAAATGAATATTCTTATAAACGTCAAAGCTTCTTTTTATACTTTTACAAAAATAAAGAGAATAAAAAAAAAACTTTAACATTTACAAGAATAGTATTATGGTGGCCTAACAGAAAAAAATTAGTCAAAAGAACACAATCCTTAAAGGTTAAAAAAGGACGTCAGGTGAAAGTCATTTTCCCAAAGGACACAATCCATAATTTCCATCAAATATAAAGACGAAATTTGCAATTTGGTCAAGTACTAATAATTATATAAATAAATTATAGGTTGTGCATACAATTTGCCTAATAAAATTCTTCATTGATCTCTTTTTCTGTAGGCACCATATATCTGGCAAAATCTTGTATAATTTTAAGCAGGAGCTAATTGTCTGTGTATAAGAAAGTTAATTGTTGGCCTAATTAATATAAGGAATTGCTATACATCTATCCGCCAAATGTAACCACCAAGAAAACAAAATCAGCTTAACTATGAACCTGAAATTTATCACAAAACACTACATTAACTGTTTCTCTAAACATTTTGTTCTCAGGTGCAAAAGTAAATAAGTTAAACTCTAAAATATTCACATAACTCTCAACATGGGTTATTCCTAGGTCCATATTGGTTGATGCCTGCATCGAATGTTGTTAGAACTTGTGGCATCGACATGCCCCCTGATACAACGATTTCTGCACGAACAAAAAACACAAAACATCAGCGATTTTCAGCCTTTTATAGATAACGATTGTGTTAATTATGATTACAAGCAAAAACAATATTGCTACAAGTAAAAGAATCTGAATCTTTAAATATAAGTATAACTATTAAGGATTTGGGAGGCGATATGCAATAAAAATAATAGTCTACCAACTTACACTTGTTTGACACTTTGACCCGTCTCCCCTTTAGCCAATTTTTATGAGTTAACCTAATTGACCCGGGTGAGATAACACACAACCCATATAAATCGTTAAAGTAAAATATGGAAATTCCAACTTTCAACAGGTTCGGGTTGAAACGATCAGTTTTTGTTAGTCCATTTGAAATGGTGGGTCCGGCTGGGCTGGGTGGACCAGCTAACACCTTCTTCTTTTTTCTTCTTTTTCTTTTTTCATTTTGAGTTTTTTTAAATGAATGACGCAATGCGTATTATGATTACAAAAAAACAATATTATTACAATAAAAATAATCTGAGAAAGATATAATGGTTTATGAAGTTGTGTATTAAAAGTAATCTTTAGATGCTTTCACCCTGTCTGACCCGTCCCCCATTTATTACTATTTTTTGTTTGACCTAATTGACCCGTTTGAGATAAAACACAACTCAAATCAACCCATTCACAAGTCAAGAGGTCAAAATTGCCACTTTTAATTATAAAGATGATAACTTGCCTATTCCTTCACGAACAGATAAGTTTGGTCTGACAACGTCTTTTGAATTCACCAAGAATATATCACCAATGTAAAGATGGTTTGTCGGGACATATACTGAATACAACTTTTCCTCTCCTGTATAACTCTGTTTTTCAAGAAAAGATTTGTACAAATAAGACTGATGATATGAACATGTACTAACCAAAACATTAAACAATTATTCAAGACAACAGGAGTTTTCAGGATTGCTTGATTATACAGATTATGCTTACGTTTATAAGCAGAAGCAAGATAATCAGCTTATTTCACCCTACGGGTAAACTTGAAAGATTTAGCTCACCAAGAATAACCAGTTTGAAATAAGCAATCTCGAAAGTGTTTTTATGTGCTTTTTAAAAATGCAATAAACAGGTAAACTGTTTAAAAAAGCAATCCTGATTCCCAAATACCCCCTTTAAAAGATGCACCTGGAGAACAAAGGACGATGTAATGAACCCAAATGCAAATTCACCAGCACGAGGATGCTTGATAATTACAACTTCCTTAAAGGCTCGTGAGTTTTGATCTGCATTGTATATAGTTTAATGATTTGTGGGGCCCGTACGTTCATACAAAAAAAAACTGCTGCCAACCTGGCGATATGGCTGTGCTGATCTGCTTTGAGGCATCATATATATGGCGAACAAATGGCATGCGCTTAATGAACCATTCTCCAAGGCTTAAAACAGATGCACCCAACCATGATGACATGAAGATTCCCACCACAAATATGAATGTGACTGAAGTTACAAACCCAAGACCTAGAAAATGTAATTGGAGAAACGTGATATTAATGTTGTGGTTGTTATTATTTACAGGATCTTTGGATGTTCGAAAGCGATTATGTGATATAATAAAGATAATCAGAATCAGATAATCAACTATAAAACGGTTGTAGAAGATGGTGTTTGGATGTGTTTCTTTTGTTTGGAGTTGTAATAATAAGGTAATTAGATGTTTTGAGAGTGTGGAAAATTCTGAATATTTGGAAATTAAAAGACAAAATAAGCAGAAATGACATCTTTTTTTGTTGTGTAGAAAGGAGGGATACCGGTGAAGTGGAAGCAAAATTCTCTCAAGTTAAGTTGAAACTTGAAAAAAAGGTAAATAGGTAAAGTCAGCTTCCTCTTATTTAATCAATTGTGTATTTGACCCCTACCTTATAAATAATTAGAAGCAAAACCTTTTAAATCCAAACTATAACTTACTTGATACCGCAATAATCAGATTATCAGTTCCAAAACACAAATCCAAACACACTTTTATTATCAATAGAAGATATAGAGAGTTGGATGTGATTATTATGATTTGCAACACATTAATCAGTTTTGAGAGTTTGACAAAAACTAATTATGATTTTATTATCTGATCATTAACGATCAAACTAATCAGGTTTGCAGAAACATACAAGGAGTTTCTGCATAATTACTGATAACTAAGATGAAAGTAAAATTACATCGACCTTTAAGCAATTGAGTATCTTAGTCTACCTCTTCAAGTAAAACTAATCACACAAAAACACATTCAAACACCCTCTATATACACAAAGGATCACTGAAAGCTAAAACAATTATGAAACTACTTTACAAGATTAATCACAATGTATGGTTAATTAGAATGAGATTAGATAAAGGTAAACATATAAACCTAGAAATATGATAACCCCGTATGCTTACCAAATATATTTATGCCAAGTTGAGCATAAATAGGAGAGAAGAACCCATCCACAAAATGTATAAACCACCAAGTTACGTAGAAAGTAATAGCTAATGGTAATAGGATGACACTGCAAGAAGGGTCAGAAATCAAGAAACATAGTATGCTTACATTAACAAAATTAAATATTCATGAATATTCATAATTTTACTGCAAAATATGAAGAAAAAAAAAGTTTCAAGATTATGAAGGAATAGTTTGCATACCATCCGGTCATGAACTTTTTAGAAGCCCAACTCCTAAGAACTTTTGAGAAAGTCTACATGAAATGAATGATATTATAAACAAGTAATATAAACATGATCACTATTGTAAAGACTAAAGTAAACACATTCAAGTTAATCCTCACAAACTCTCCATATAAAGTCCTAATCAAGAATCAATCCAGTCCTCATAATCAAATTTAAGGAGGTGTTTGGAATTGCATCTAAAAAGTGGCCACGTGATACGTGAAAATAAGCAAACAAAACAGGCGGAATGTAGTGTTTGGAAATTGGATGCGCTTCTGTTGTTTTGAGGTTAAATGGTCATATAATCAGTGATTTGAGTATGTATCAAAATCTGATAAATTAAACTTGTAAGTAAAATGAATTCCTAAGCAATTTAATCATTAATATAAGTTTTGATGCAGCTACTTCGAAACTCGATTATTTGATCCATAAACATATAATCATCAAACAATAATAACCATTCAATGGTAATGATCAAACACCCCTGAATGTACAATCATTCAATTCAATCCATATAAACCCTCAAACTAAACCCTTAATCAAGATTCAATCTTTCATTTCAATAACAAAAACCCATCAAAACAATCAAACTAATTACTAAACCCACAAGCATACAACAATCAAAACCTAATAAAAAGCTGTCCCCATCAAAACCCTGATCAATTACTTCATCGGAATTAACAAACACCCAAAATTAAACAATCAAACCCACCAAACAGATACGAAAATTGCCAAATTATAAACTGTTAAACCTCACGGCCTGCGTGATGAGAGAAAGATGTTGCAGATGATGAGGGTTTTGGAGACGATTGTTCGTCATTGGGGGTGTTGGAAATTGGCAAAAGAAGCTCTCGATCTCTGTCTCTGATGATGGATGATTTCTTATCAACCATTTCTTTACAAGATTTTGTTGAAATCTTCAGGATTTTGCAGTTGAATTGTGAAATTTGTATGGAGTTTTGAGTTGAATTCGTTGAAGAAACTTTAGGGAAATTGGGTTTGCGTGTTGAGAGTTTAACTCTCTTAAACCCCGAATATGTTAATAGTGAAATTACGAAACTGACTTCACTGACGGAATTAAATAGAGAAAGTTTAGAAAATAATTATTATTTTAACCGTTTCATATGTATCAGTGTCGGACCCAAAGAATATTTTAATTTGAGTTATTATGTTTCGGTTTTCGAACGTCTATCAACTTGGTTTATAGATTTTTCGGGTCAGACATATTTACAAATCTTGTGAACATGAGGTTATGGGTTCAAGCTGTTGGAAACGATGTCGTGCACATAGTGACGTCTGTACAGTACAAACAGTTAAATCAACTGGATTTAGGACTGTAAATTTTATTAAGGCCTCTTAGAATTTTAAAAACAACTTATAATTATATTTTAAACTGAAAATGTATGTGATAATTCATCAGTTTTTGTGTTTTTAGAGACAAATGAAATGAGGAGACAACAAAATGATGGAATATTTATTTATGGGTTCTTGTAAAATTTTTAGATGAAAGAGCGTCATTGAGGAAGAAGAACATGTTTTGGAAGGGAAGATAATGTCTTGGATGAAGAATACGTCAAACTTTATGAAATTAACTAATAGGTTAAGTTCATTTGACGTTTGAGTTGTGTTGAACTGTTGAACCATGAGAAGAATCAAGCTATCGAAATCTCAAAGTTCAGCATTCACTCGCAACTATCGAAATCTATCAAGTGCTAAACTACTGCAAGTCGGCACTCAACTTGATGAGTTGCTAATTGACTGCTACATTATACAAGAATGTCTGTATCGAATTATACTGGCGGCTACAATGTTTAGCCTTTGGGGAACAACATTGTACTGAAATTGCCAATTTCTGATGTGACGATTGTCTGTCTAAGTTGTACATATATATTCTGAACCTAGAATAGATGTAAAGTTATTTATTCTAAATGTTTAGTTTTCTTAGTATAAATACCTAACACTTGTATAGTTTTGAGGTTAATTTGTTTACACACTTGTTATTTATTATTTTACTCATTGTAATCCGATATTAATCAAGTGAATATTTTGAAAAAATCTCTTGTGTCATTACTTTTACTTAAAATATTTGTGTTTGTTAGTGAACATTTGACTTAGATCCTGCATTTGTCAACTGCCGATCACTATAATATTTGTGTTTGTTAGTGAACATTTGACTTAGATCCTGCATTTGCCATCTGCCGATCACTAGAAAATTTTTGTTAATTGATAACCCGATCCAACAAGTTGTCGCCATAATACATTACTTGTAATCCAATGATAACAAGTGTTCAAATGATGTATTCCCCTTGATGAGGATTCAAGTTGTTTAGTGAGGAAAAAATGAGATAATTTAGCATTAGAAAAAGTGAGTATGTGAGTTTGTTTATTAAAAATATATTATTTTAAGAAAATTAAACTGTATAGAATTTTTAATTCATCAACTCAAACCAAATAAGATAAGTATAGATTGAGATGTCACTAAATCATTATTCTCTATCAAGATTGTCAAGATCTTATACTTGTAAAGATCCTATGTAGGAATACATTTTCCTTAAATAAAATCATATATTCTTAATATCAAGATCAACGTCTTAACAAGCACATGTTTTACAATTTAAAATTACAAACTTTATTAAAATTGTAAAGAAGACGTATATGCTGGGCATTATAAAAATGGTCACTTGTATCCTTGTATGGTCGGTTCTAGCCTCGGTATCTTGACCCATTGGATCGAGATTGTATATTTGTGTGGGTTTTATGCATAAAGCTTCTCTTACATGGCTGGTGATAAGAAATGCATGATTAATGAACCACCAATCATAATTTGACTATCTCTAATCTATAGTTATACTTTTTGTAGAGACCGTCTTCCCTTCGTTATGACAATGTAATTTATTCATCAACTCTCTCAATACTCTCTATATCTTGCATTCTCATCATTTCTTACTATGAAAAAATCAGTGATGGATCCAAGAATTTTAGTGAGTGGGGAAATGATGTAATGGTAAGAACAGTCAAATATGTCAAAAATAAACCGCTCAAACGAGGTCTTTTTTAAAGTAATTTTACCATTGATTTGTTTGACCCATTAAAAAATAAATATAAACCATTTAGAACAAAAAGAAACCAACCTAGAAAACCAACCTACATGATTTTGTTTGTGTACGGATAAAGGAAACTTCATTCTCCTAAAGGAAATGTAGAGTTCTTAATGATAGTTTCGTGTAATTCTTCTACTCTTTTGATCCTTCAAACCCTAATCGAATGCACAAATTCATTAATAAAAATAGTTTTCTTTTTTCATAAACCTATCAATAAAGTATTGTTTCACTATTGTTAAAGAACATTAATTATAGAATAACAATTATAATTGATACTTTATTGATCTAAATATTTTAACAATTGTTTAATTTGGTTTTTATTATTCGGGAACACCCTCCAAGAGAAAAATAACCGGATTGGGGATATTTAAATGGGGCATGGGCTTTATATTTAAGGGTGCCTACTAATATATTTCTTTTTAATAAACCTTTTATGTACCCCCCACCCCCACCCCCACCCCACGCATGTGTGGAAGTGTGAATGGATCCATATCTGCAAAGACTTATTCTCATGTTGAATGGTTGTCATAAGAAGATTTCTTTCAGACGTGTTAGTTTCATTTTACACGTTACGTGTCATTCTTTTTCTTTAACAATGAAAAAAGAACAAAAAGTGTGTACTTTCTACACAAAAAGCCACAAATCACAAGTCATGGGGTGGCATTTTGATAACTAATAAGACATGTATATATTAGATTTTTGTGGAAAACAACAAAACTTGCCACCATACATAGTCTACCACACCTATGCAATGGACCCTTTCTACACACCTAAAATTGTTAACTACAATTTTGTGTTTGTTAATGGACAATGAAGTTTATGGCCTCTAATTTCTCATCTACATTCATATCCTTTATTCCATTTTCAAAGTTGGATTTTTCAATGAACTACTATAAATACAAGGAATCTTGATTTTTAAGGGTAGAATCAAGAAACTACCAATACAAAGAATCTTGATTTCTAAAGGTGTAATCAAGAAACTGTGGAAAGATAGAATGTTGGAAGGAAAAGCATATGTAAAAGATACAGATATGCAGTTGAAGATGCAGGTTCATGCTATGGATTCTGCATCTCAAGCTCTTGATCTTTATGATGTTGTTGACTGCACTTCTATTGCTGCACATATCAAGAAGGTATCTTTTTTAAGATTTTCTTATTGTTATCTAAATGTGCTTTTTGTGTTTAATTTGTTTATTAATTTGTGGGTTTTGTTGAGTTTACAGGAATTTGATAGTGTTTATGGTGATGGATGGCAATGTGTTGTGGGCTCAAATTTTAGTAGCTTTTTCACTCACTCACAAGGGTCTTTCATTTATTTCTCATTAGAGAGACTCAATTTCCTCATCTTTAAAGGTGCTGCCTATTGATTTCCTTTTTCAAGAATCAGTGTGTGTTTTTTTTTGTTTTGTTTTGTTTTGGTTTTTTTATTTTGTGTATTTTGAATATATGTTCCAGATCTTTGGGAGAATTTTACTTTTGTACCCTGTTTTGTTGACCACAACCTTCATTTCTGTATAGTGGACACCAATCTTTATGCAACATCTCATTACAGTTTATGAAAAGAAAGTTCAATGTGAAGCAGAACTAGAATCATGACTATGAATTCTTAATTCTTTTAAAGGGTTTGTATGGTAAAAATAATAACAATTAAACTTTATTTTAACATCTGTTTAAAAAATTAAATATTTTAGAAAAAAAACACCTAGAAGTACATAATTAAGTTATATAAGGTAATACTAGCACCATAGGCAAATTCAATGCAGCTAGCAGATAGGGTGGATGTTCGACTCTAAAAAAAAGTTCGCCTTTAATACCATCGTCTATTGGGAGCACTTAAGGCACAAAGAATGAGCCTTTAACCCAGAAGCAAAGCGTTAAAAAGCAAGTGTTTTCTTATACAGGGTGTATGGAAAAATACCATTTGTAGGCGTTTTAGCCACGATATAAGGCTAGTTTAGGCTGTTTTAGGTTGATTCCATGTTCGTTTACAGCTAGTGTAATTGTTTCAGACATGTTTTTTTTACTGGAACTTGGCCAGAACTTGCCATAGAAATACAATGAGACTTTTAAAGCGAAATGAAAAAATTGTTGGGGTTGCACCTAAGGGCCTAGGCACGCGCCTTATGGAATTTAGACAACAAAGGGGAAAGCATATGTGAAAGATACATAATTACAGATTAGCAATAGCAATTGAAGATGCAGGGTCATTCCATGGGTTCTACATCTCAAGCCCTTGATCTTCATGATGTTGACTGTATCTCTATTGCTGCATATATAAAGAACCAGACATGACCAAAAGCATATTGGCATATATTTCATTGCTAAACATCTTGACGTTGCCAAAAGCACACATATAAACTATTACATTATGTCACATAAATATGAAACTTTCCATCTGTTTTAATCAGCATCAAAACTTAGTCACAAGTAACCCAAAATAATAATCATTTCATATGAGAACTTAAAATTCATGTCCATCAAGAATGAGTGTACATTTGACATGATTAGAAACAGGTACTCTTCTTTCAAAACATTCACAATTCATACCATAAGTAGTTGAAAATTTAACCATTACAAGCAGCAGCTACCTACCTTATCAAACCATCATAGCGCCCTCATCTTCCTCCGCCATTGTTGCTTCATTGAACATGTACTGGCTCTGATACTCAATCAAGTATTGTGTTGACCGCTTCACATCCCAAAACAGCTCATAAACACGACTCACGTCTTCCATCTCAACGACCTTCCCTTTCCTCTTTTGGCAAGCCAATGCAGCCGATGTAATCAGGTTTATAGCATATCTTAGAGATGTGTCCACCCCGATTTTGGTCAACAAAACCTTTGCATCTTCAGATACATCCACATCCTCCTCTTGACACCTTATATCTAGAATCTTGCGGATGTCATCTTCCGTGTAGGGTTGTGTTGAGATGATGAGCAGGCGGTCCAGAAAATCAATTGGAATCCCATGTGGTGATTTGTAGTTTGTGCCTCGAATGGTTGTGATTCCTCGGTTGGTGGCAACAACTAGTATGGGTGCCATATCGTTCTCTAAGGCACGGTTTAGAAATGAAAAACACTCGATGTCAAGCATGTGGACTTCATCAATGAAGAGTACACCTGGGATGATCTCAGCCTTTCCTTCCTCTCGCCACTCTGCGACCTTTGTATCTATTTGTTCTCTGACCTCAGCTCGAATTTCACCAGTGTCGCCCGTGAAAAGAGCAAGAAACCCTTGTGTTCTGCAAACACATATCACTTTCTTATAAACCATGCTACTTGTAATGTAATGTAATGTAATGTAATGTAATGTAATGCAGTTGAAATAAACAACAAAGTGTAGAATGTTTAAAAACACACACCTGCTATTGATAACATCAATTTCATGAAGTGTAACACAATGCACCACCTCTTTCCTCTTCTGCAGCTCGCCATCAGGACACTGCACGAACTTCGTTTGTGGGCCCATTGCATCATAATCTCTAGACCTCGAAAATGACCTCCCAAGTTTTGTTATCTTCCCCGAAGCCTTATCAATTGCAATCACATCACCACTCTGAACTTTATCTTTCCCCAAAGCTTCAATCATCTTAGCCCCAAGATCATACACTGTCTCCATCTCGGTCGTCTTCAAAGTCAACTTCCCTGTTTTAGACGCTGCTCCAGTCACTGCAGGACGGTCAATCTGGATCTCCACAACTTCCCCTTCAATCACTTCAGTCTCCTCTTTAATCCTTACACCAATTGCCTTCCTAAAAGCTTGCATAAGTGCTTCTGTTTTAGACATCTCAAGAGAAAAAAGCTCACTGCCTGCAAGCATGGCGAACGGAGTTTCTAGCCCAATTGACTTAGCCATGCCCATGGCAATGGCGGTCTTGCCTGTTCCGGGCTGGCCCGCAAGAAGAACAGCTCGACCTGCGATTTTACCTTCTTTCACCATCTGAACAATGACTCCAGCTGCTTTACGGGCTGTGGTTTGGCCTACCATACCTTCAGAGACTGCACGGGGTTCTAAGGCAGAGTCAAGACCCAGCCCGCGGATGTGAGAATGAGCGCCTATTCGCTCAATTCTGGTTAGGTCTCTGCTCTCTGAGACTTTTAGTTCCACCATGTTTGGTGGCTTTGGTTGGTAGCAGCTCCTGTGTTATGCTGTTCTCCTGTTTAAAAGTATAAAAAAACAGCAATTAAGTTTTTATTTTCTAAAATAGGTTTTATAGAACAGCAAACACACTCCCACCAAACCCGGCGTCTAAATCTACACCATCGTTCATCATGGGACATCACTACATACGCACCAGATACTGTTGGACAGCCTTTTGGTAGACACCATTACACCAATTATGTAATTTGATAACACAAGAGAAAATGAATCATCATATAATACATAAAAGATTTAACATACACGGAATTGTTCAAAGTGAACATTCAATCCTAGATAGATGAAGAATCATTCCATTAGTTCAAAAACATATGCAAAAAAAACTACGAATGCAAGCAGTTTGTTGAATCACAAGAACAAATTAATTTGATAACACAAGAGAAATCGAATCACTATATAACACACAAGAAATTTAACATATTTTGGACAATCAAACTTAAATAGTTGATGGATCATTATAGTCCAAAAAACGTATGCAAAAAACACTACAAATGCAAGCAGATTGTTGAACCACAAGAACAAATTAATTTGATAACACGAGAGAAATTGAACCACTATATAACTCACAAGAAACTTAACACATCACGGAAATGTTCAAAATGAACATTCAAACTTAAATAGTTGAAGCATCATTTAAAAGTCCAAAAACATATGGAGATAAACACCCTCAATGCAAGCTGATTGTTAAATCACATAAACATGAAAGCCACAAAAATCACCTTAAATACTAAACTAGTAAAAACCCATGAATTTAAACGCATAATCAGGCTACCCAAAAAAAAAGAAACTGAATAACAAACATAGGTATGACATAAACAGTACAATTTTGTACCTTTATGAAGGATTTTTGCAGTGAGGAGAGTCGCCTGAACCCTAATCTGCGGTGGCGGATGAGTTACTCGTCGGAATTAGGTCACCGGAAAAAAGCCCTAATCTTAAGACGATGAAATATGAAGCATCAATGAGAGAAGTGAGCAGAGAGTATTTCAGTCGATCAGTAAATGAAGACGATGAAGTGAAAATTGAAATTAGGGCATAGATATTAGATATTGGGCTACAAGTTAGAGAAATATAAAGGGCCTGATGGGCTGTTGGGCCGGATTGGGGGCTTGGGCCTAGGTTAAAGTCTTTTAGTATTCATTTGGGTTAAACATGTTAAAATTTTAAAGTTTTTGGTTAATTTTATTTTCGGCTAGTACCGCTTCAGCGCTTCTTTTCTCGGGCTCAGGCTCGAGCTCGGGCTCGGGCTCGTTTTGTTTACAACCAGGGAAATTTTGAATGAGTTTTCTCTGAATGAGTTTCGATAGTCTTACATGGGAAATGTTTATGTTATTCATCTTTTTCATCTCACTGCTTTTTAAAAAATATATAAAGTAACTGGAAATTAGTAGAAAAGATATTTAGAGAATATAAGAAAACAAAATTTATTTGTTGCCTAGAAGGCTAGAAATATGTATTAGTTGATGAAAAAACTTGCTGATTTATTATGTATTTTATATATTAAGATAGATAAAATTGTAAACAATGGAATAGGTTTTATATTTTTCTTATATTTTAAGAGTTAGTTGACATAAGATAACAATACCGATCATGTTTTGTTTTAACTAGGCAAATCTTACGTTGACTATTGACAAGAATGTCGAGTTCATAAGAAGTGTCATGTTTCAAATATTATCAATGTGTTTTTAATTGTATTTGTTATAGACTGGATAAGAAATCCACAATTATACATAATCATGTTTTTAATATTGGCGAGATGAAAAGACTACATTTAAACCCTATCAAACTTTTTAAACAAACTTGCATACAACTTACTACACACATAAATCCCAAAAATTCATATCAAAAGTTATCTTTATATACAAAATGCATTTCTTGCAACTACTTCAAAGTTAGATTGTGATGTATATTAGCTTACACAATAAAATACAAGTCAGTAAAATGCGATCGGGTCGGCTTTTGCCATTTCAACATGCAGAAAACAACACCTGCACCCATAATTTATCTACTCAACTTCTAAAAAGTCATTATACGCTACAATAGCTCTAACTTGTAATTCCGTTTTCAGAACATTAACGTGCATAGCCTATTTTCTACAGAATTCTGCTATTCCTTTCTTCATGGAAAAAACCTAGTGCACAAGACTCTCACATGCGCGGGTCCAGAGGGTGCCTGTAGACTACAAAAGGTTGTTTTATGACTTGAAATTATGATCTTCATGTCACATGACAAGAACCTTACTGTTGCTTCAAGTTCCGCCCCAAAATCTACCCTTGCTTACAAGTTCCAAAAGCATTTCATCAATTAATCTGCTCAAAACCATCTTCTCCAAATCTAAAACAGTTTCCTCAATTTCATTAATAGTACAACCATCTTTCCAACCAGTAGTACCCCACGCTCCACCAATTGTTGTCATATTCAAATCTCTTTCCAACAATCCAGAAATTGCATCTGCATTACAATTCTCCTCAGAAAACTTGCTGTAATTTTGTAAAGTTTCAAACTTTTTCGCGATATCCCTCATCATCTGATCCTCAGAATTGTGAACCCTTGATGGTAAAATGGAAATTTGTATCAATGGATTCTTTCTTTGGTTTTCATGCTCCAAAAACTCGTTTACACAATCATGAAGAAGGTAGAAATTGGCTGGCTCAGAATCTTGAAAAACACTTATAGTTTTCAAGATTCTTGCTTTCTGTTCACAGACATCAGAAGCAGCACTTTCTTCTTGATTGCTTATAGTTTCAGAAAGATCCGTACCCGTAATAACGTCTCTAACATGATATGAATCTTTTTTAAAAGCTTCATGAAGAGATTGATGTCTCATATTTTCAGTTTCTGTACAGAAAAGAGATCAAAATTCAAACCATGTAAATATCATAGCTCGTGCATCAGTTGACAGTAGCAAAGCTAGAAAGTTTTTGAAACATAGCTTAAAATAAGCTGCTTAAACAAAACAAAAGTATAATCAAAGCTAGCAATCTTTTTATGCAATTAGACCATTAGTTTACAAATTTATACTAAAACTTTCAAATTTTCATATCAACTAAAGAATAATAAAGCATGAATCTCTATGGTTATGTATGTGATTTACCTTTAATTTTAGCTTCATAATCCTCAGTTTCTTTCTGATTAGGCGATTTGATCTGCAAAACATCATGACTCTGCAATGACATGTATCAAATTCAGATCAAACTTTACTTTAGGCATAACATTTGTAACTTCAAAGAACTTACAATGGTAGACAATGCCTTGTTGACCGGTTTTTCAGCCTTAATGTTCTTCGTTTGGTTCTTCAACTTATTGGTTGATACAACTGAAGACGATTTGGGATTCTGGTGAACACTTCTCTGTGGCTTCACTTGCTTCAAAGAATCATTCTTTGAAACTAAATTTGGTGATTTTGCATTCTCTACTGGTTTTTTCTTAACTGGTGATGCCATCTTTTGAATCTTGTCTATTTTCTTCTCAACTTCTTGCTTTCTTTGTGGTTTTGTGACAATAGGAACAGAAGATTTCTGCTTATTAGAAGGTGATTTGGATGTCCCTCTATTCTTGACACTTTTGTCTTCAGTTTTCGCCTTTTCTTGATAAATCATTCTGATTGGATTGTCATAAACTTTAACTGTGTTATTATCAGAACCTAAACGCTGAGGTCTCATTAAAACAATAGGCGGTGTATCATCTATGAATCTTTTGCTAGTTTGTTTGATTTCTTGCTTGTTGCTTGTCAAAAGTCCTTTAGATTGCATCATTGTAACGATTTCATCTAATGACATATGTTGTCGGTCTGATTTCTGAACAAAAAACTGTGGCTTCTTCACATTTGGCAAGTCAACATCGAAAACAGTCCTCAATTTGCTACTTACTTCCAACTGCTTTTGGGGTGGTTTTGAGGGTAACTCTTCTAAACCCATAAGTTTTGCAATCAAGTTTGAACCTTTTGACTTTTCCTCTGTGGCCCTTGATGAAAAAGACTCAGATGAAGTAAATTCATGAGTCGAATACACCAGTGAAGATGATCTGCTTGAGCTTGTTGAAGCTATATCAGAAGAGAATTGCAACTTCTTTTTACCTGCTGGCCAGAAAAGCTATAAAATTAACTAAAAAATTGAAAATTATTTAAATCAAGAATTTTACATAATTTTTTAAACATTTTTAAACAAAAATTGCAGAGAGTAGATCAAACCTATTGATGTATCTGTGTCTGTACTTGTAAAAACACTTTCTTTATAAGGCTTATTTGGTGGCAAAAGATTTTGTTTTGTAAGCCCTTCTTTAATCACTTCTCTAAGCTCCAAGAAACAATCTCTTGATGACCCATTTGCTAATTTTCTTTCTTTTTGATAACTTGAATCATAAGATCGAAAACTTTCAAACCGATCCGAACCGATTCTGCTAAGATGTTCTTCACTTTGTTTCTCTTGCTTCTTCTTATAACTAGCCATACATGAAGCTTCTTGTAACTTCCCAAGCATCATGAGAGAATCTTGAAGATCAAGAGCCCCTTTTAGCAAATTTTTCGCGATATCCTTCTGTCGACTTTTGAAACCAACCCCTTTCGACCACGACTCTATAGCTTGATTCAGCTTTTGAGCTCCATTTTTCACCTCAACAATAGACATTTTTTCTTGCTCTTTTGAACTCTTTGATTGTGTTTCCTTTTCGAGTTTTCGGGACCTCATTTTAGCAGGGCCAGTTTTTGATATTCTGATTGTTTTCCCTTCAATTACACCTCTTGGATCTTCACAAGTGACAAATGATCTAAACACAACTGATCTCAGGCTTTCTTGAGGCATATTCTGTTTACAAGATAATTGGATTGATCAAGTCAAAAACCTTATAAAAATATATGAAAACTCCCATTTGGCTTACATATGTTGCATATTCTATCAACAATTTTCAATTTAAAAAAAGACAAATATCAAACAATTTGTCCGGCTTCAAGACAAACAAGACAAAAGCAAAATTAAAGTATCATCACTCATCAATCCCCATCAATAAAGAAACAAGAATGTAATCTCAACATACAGTGACAGATCTATACAAGAATCCAAAAAGAAAACCCTTAACAAATTAGGTTAAATAAGCAAATGATCCAAAAGAAAAAGAATCAGTACCTTATTAAGTGTTTATTTTGCTACCAGAAGCAGTAATCACCATTGACCAAACCCTAATTCTCACTCAAATGTCTAAAAAATTGGATAATAACAAACACCCAGATGAAAAAAAAAGTGAAATTGAGATGCTAATCCACCATTAATGAAACATCAAAGTAAGTTTCTTGTTAGTTTGTCAAGATCCAGATATGAAAAACAAAAAAGCAAGTGAATTTTGACTTTTTGTAAGGAACCCACCACTAAAACTTAAAGAAAAAGAAAGAAAAACAGTGTAAAAATCAAGATTTCAAGATTGAGCTCTAGATGGATCATTAAGAAGCTAATATGCTAATTGCAAATGTTTTCAATTGGGGTAAAGAGTTAAAGACTAAAGATTGATGGATCATGAAGATGGTAAGAGCAAATTTGCAGGTGAAGAAACATCAAAATAGCAAGTGAATCTTGACTTTCTGTAATGAACCCACCACTAAAACCTAAAGAAAAAGAAAGAAAAACAGTGTAAAAATCAAGAATTCAAGATTGAACACCAGATGGATCATTAAGAAGCTAACATGCTAATTGCAAGTGTTTTCAATTGGGTAAAAGAGTTAAAGACTAAAGATTGATGGATGATGATGATGGTAAGAGCAAGTTTGCAGGTGAAGCAACATGTTTGATGAAGAATTAATGGCGAATTGAAGAAAAGGGGGCAAAATATGGTTGTATGGTGAAGTAATATGAGAGTATGAATGGTGAAAGAACGTTACGTGTGGTGTGACTGATGAGTAATAATTGGAGTTTAAGAAAGTCTGTGATTTATGTTCTCATGGGTATCCCAAGAAATTATAGTTATTGAAAAGAGATATAATTATTTGCATAATCATGTTTTCATGTGATGAAATGATTACCGTTTGGCAACTTTGGCTCCTAGCATGTTATACAAAATAGACGGTTAAAAGTTAAAACAAAAACCATCAAATTATTTTATTTAATGTCAAGTAAATATCACTCTCTTAAGAGTATATTAATTTTTTTAGCTAAGAAAACTTTTACTAAAAAAAGAATCCAATGGGGAGCTAGACCGAATACAAAGATTTAAGTGACCAATCATTACAATTTCTTTATGCCAAATTGATAATAATAGGAAATCAGATCAGATATTATAGTCCTCTAACAAGAGAGATTGTGTAGAGTCGACTATTTTGACAAAACACAGGATAAAAAAATACATTTGGAAACACACATGTAGTCTCTATTTTGATTCTAACGAGAGCATACGACGATAAAATGTGTATCTTGAAAGAAAAAACAAGATCGAAATTGAAAACTCATTTTCAAATAAAGAAGCTAGAATTGAAATTGTTTTTAGTATAGCTAGTTCGTGTTCGTTTGTTTTAGTTTAGAGTTAAATCAGTTTTTACAAGTGATTTTAGTTTAAAAGTTTTTTCTTATCACATATTGTTAATAGTTGTTTATAACTTAATCACTACTGAAAATGTGTGATAAATAGTTGTGGCAATAGTTAGAAAATGTTTATAACTTAATATAGCGACGTACGATAACACACAAATAAAAGCTAAAAAAATGTTGAAAAAAACCTACAAGTAACAAAACTTTAAATATTTACTAATAAATTAAAAAGTAATAATTTCAAATATATATCCGGTGTTAACATTCTGAAAAAGTACTAAAGATTTCTTTAAATATTCAACCTAATTAGAAATATATTTTATATAAATATATTGTTCCAGTTTTCTGAAAACTTAATAGAATCACAAGAGCCTTGTTGGGCTCAATTTAGTATCTTTTTTGGGGTGGAGCTTTAAATGTAATTTAATCCCTACCAATCTTTTGTTTGCCTCTTGTCTGTTAGACATCAATTTCAAATCCTACTTTAATTTATGATGCATTTGGCACGTAAATTTTGAATTTGAACCATCATTTCCTAAAGTATCTAGGAACTATTATCGATAAATGACAAATCGGGTCACTTTTTTATGTTACGCATTATTAGTGAGTATCAGGTAGTAAAAGGAACGAAAAAAATTAATTACCCATGACCCTGATACTAATTGCGTGAGTCCTCTTCCTAGATGTTGTAGTGTTATGGAAAGGCCGAGAAGAGGCACAGATAGATTAGAGGAGGGTGTGAAGTGGTCATGCAGTAAGGTTTGTAAACAAATCGAACGTTTTGTGACCGTTTGAACGTGAAGTTTATGTATGTTTGTTCCTTTATTAAACAAACGATTATGGATGCATTTTTTTTGTTTATTTTGTTAAATTAATGAATAAAAACACATGCCTCACTCGTTCATCTACATTCGTGAACATTCATTTACGTTCATTAATTTACATTTATTTATATCCGAATATTTGTGTTACTTTAATTGGTTTTTGTTACATTTCTTTATGTTCATTTACTGTTCGTTTAGTATGTTAACGAGTGGTTAAAGTTAAACAAACGAACACAAACAAGCCAAGTTCATGTTCTTTTAGTTTGTTCATAGGCGACGTGCGGTGGCAGATGGTGGTGGCCGGATACAACGAGCGTGGTGGTGGTGTATCGATGGTTGGCGGTCAACGGAGGTGAGAGGGGACCGTGACGTGGAGTGGGTTGTTTAAACTTGCATAGTACAAGTTTATATATTTTTGGTATATAAATTTTAAATTAAAAAAAGTTATATAATAACTTGGCTTTTAAAATAAAACAATACTCACACCTTTGCATACTTTTCTAGCTAAGAATTTATAAGTTTAATTATGAGTCAAAGGGCATCATAGTCAATTGATGATGAATTGAGATATATATTTTTAATTGGGTCGAGTATTATTATTTCGACATCAATGCATTAATAAAACCGAAATTAAACAAACTATTAACACCTTACTATGTACAAATACAATGGATCATTTATCATGCAACTTTATATCTACCAACATGCCAAATTCTTAAATATGTTTCTTTTTTAAATTTGAGTGTTTAATTTCTTGATAAACAAGTTATGTGGATTTAAAAGTAGATTAATATTCGTTTAAACTGTAACTTTATACCGTTATATCATGTGTTTCGTATCAGCTTTCGACTTTCAGGTTACGAGAAGTGGTTTTTCTTGAATTATGATGAAGCAGACTTTAACTTTTAAGTTTGGTATGATTTTGCTCACATGTCTATCTTTTTTTTAATATGATTCATATGTTGAATACCACCACATCAATATGAAACCTAACTATTAAAGAAGTAACATAGTGGTAAGTGTTTGCATATCTCTGGCAGAAATCTCAAATTCGAATCTAACTTTCACTAACTTTCAGTTTTTGACCTTCTTAAAGATGAAAATGTTTAGCAAAAGCTTTATTTTATATTTTTTTGAATGACCAACGAATACTATAAGCCAGATAAAAATGACAATGGGTTAGGTTTGGGTAATCCCAACCACATACCAAACTAGAAAAGTGTGTCCCATACCTAGCCAAAACCCATCGGGTATGTATCGGGTATCGAGTATACCCGTTAGTTTAATAAAAAAATACTCGTTGGGTATATCCGTCAGGTATCTATTTGTTTCATGTTGAAGTTAATTTCTTTTTTCCCTCTATACTCTACCATCTTCGTAAGTATGTTAATCTTGCTCTTGAGATTTATTTATATTTGTTTGAAGATCATTTTATACAAATGTATTTGTGTATTAGAACTATTACAACCTATAAATTCTTCTCCTTTTGTATTCACATTATTTGAAAAAGAATATATCATATACACAATCAAAAATGTGTACTATAAAAGAAGAAACTAAACTTTAGGATAATATATAACTAAAAAGAAATATAATACATTTAAAATAAATAAAATTATTTCGGGTATATAATCTGGTAAATGTGTATATTTAATCGAGTAATTGGGTCGGGTAAACAAGTATATCATGTAATCCCATAACTGTCCCATACCCGCAAAAATCTAAATTTAATCACATACCCGGTCCCATACCCGCTTACCCCGACCCCATAACCATTCCAGATGCCTCAGGTTTCGAGTATTTCATCGAATTCAGTTTTGACTACCATCTCTAAAGCCCTAAACTTATTGAAGAAAGACCACCCATGCTCTACAAACTTAAACAAAACTGGTAACCATGCCCGCCCTCGATTCCAAATGAATCTCACCCCCCGAAGGCACACTCTGGTAAAACCTTTAACCTACCTGAAGCATATTGCATCAAGTGAAACTCGAACTATAAAATGTCATCGTGTTACCTCCTTCCAAACTAGTTGATCTGGAGCTTATTAACACTTTTATCTTACATGATCTCTTAATTAGCAACATGAACTTTTATAATTTTGAATAAATCTCACATTAAAAAAGAACGTTAAGTGTATCATGTATGACTTAATTTAAATATTTAGAAAATGTGGCATGAGTCATAAGGTAGTTGGGTTGGAATAAATGAAAAAATAGTATTGTGGGCCCATTCGGCCCATTAAAAAGTAGAATTTGTATATTAATACTCCACCGTTTATGGTTAAGGCCCGAAATCACCGACGCTATTATCAATTATCATATCATATCTATGCTTTGATTCGTTTTTGACCCCACATGATGTTGCTTCACCAAACCTTTTTAACAATTTGTATTTTTTTTTCATGTTTAATTTATACTCCCACAAGTACTTATATTATTACTCAAATCCCAATTTGATTAATCATCATAAATCCATTCATTTTAATTTAATTCATGTTAAAATAATAAAGTGAGTCCCGTCTAATTTGGGTTCAAAGATCACACACGAAGTTCGTTTTGTTTATATTATAACACGATCTTTTAAAAATATTACATATATCATGTATGAGAGAGTAAAAAGTATGTAGTTAGAGAGTTGTTTTATTAATGATTCTTTCAGGTTGTTGAGGTGAATTACTTTAAGATTTTATTAAAAACAATGGGATGTTGCGAGTTCAAGGCTCACACGTGATAAATAATAATAAAAATAATAAAAAAGAAGGGATATTAGGTTGGGCCAAGGGGTTTTCTTACCTAAGATGTGTTTTCTATTGAGTGTGATCTTAAGTTCCCGACTGATGCGGATAGGCTAATATATGAGTTTCCCTTCGAGGACGTACCAGCCTAGTGACACAAGGCTTCGTAATAAATAATGAAAACAACTAAGTGGGCCAGTGATCTATAAATGATCCAATTAACCGTTAAAAAAATAAAGGAAGTTATTTTAAACATACTTTAATAATTTTAACTAAAGCTTTAATTTGTTGAATGGAAGGCTACTTTTACAGAAGAAAAGAAAGAGGCAAAAGTGACAATAATATTCATTGGGAAACTCATTGGTCATTATTCCCCTTTTAGTCCCAATGAAATGGCTTTTTACATCCAAAAGCAGATTACACATTATAGTTTATACTTTATAAGATTTGAGAGAGAAAATATTATTAATGGTTTTTTTTTTAAGATGTTTTCTAAATTTGTTAAACCGGTTTTAGTAATCAAAATATATATTCAATATAATTTTTTTAAATATACATATATTTAAAAAAAAAAACTTAATACTATCTCTTAACCATTCAAAGACTATACACCAGTAAGATATAAAAGATATCTTACAAATTTTTTATTCTAGTATATGTTACATGATGTCCAAGTACAATTACATCCTTAGGAGTTAAGACAAAAAGTTATTTAATAAAGTTTAACCCTAACATATAAGATAATTCAACCTGTCTTATTATTAAGTACATATATAATGTAAGTTATCTTTCAACTTTGTCATTTTTAGCCCCTTAAATTTCAAAAAGTGACCTATTTAAAGTTTAAACCCTTTTTTTCAAGTTTCATCCATTATTTAGGGAAAACATGAACCCCACATTCAAAGCTCGTAAGCACCGAAAATAGAAATAAACACAACAAAATCTGACAACAAACATAAAAACCAATCAAACATATTTCTCATAAATTTCTTACCGCTTTCATATTTCACAAGAATTTTATCCATATCATTTTACAGACCCTTAGACAATCGATAACATTTCTAGATTTGTCTAAAGGAATTAAACATGACATCGATGGATGAATCGGAGGCTATCGTAGGTGACAATGATCATGCTTCTCTGGTAAAAGTGAAGCGTCATGGTACGTTCTCTACAGTTTTAATCCTTTAACCCGAATATGTTTAGAGAAAATAATATTTTGTTGTTTGGGCAGAGTTGGAGCAAATGAAAGAAAGGTTTGCCAAGCTTCTTTTACGAGAAGATATGTCCGGTGGAGGCAAAGGGGTTTCATCTGCTTTAGCGTTATCAAATGCCATTACAAATCTTGCAGGTAATCTTAATAAAACAGACAGATTATTTGCTAATTGTTTTTGTACAAGTTTTTTGGAATAAGAAGCTTCAAACTACTCATTCAAAACAACTTATTTCTTTCATAATTCCAAAGAAGTTTAGCTAAAATAATTCCAAACATTTTTAGACCAACTTTTTTTTGGTAAATTTGCAGCTTCTGCATTTGGTGAGCAACACAAACTTGCTCCAATGCCAGAAGATAGAAAAAGAAGATGGAGACGAGAAGTCGGGTGGCTTCTGTCTGTGACTGATTATATCGTTGATTTTGTCCCATCTCAACAAGCATCCAAAGACGGGTCAAATAGGGAGGTACGTGTGTTTTAGGGGTCGTTTGAGTTTACAGTTTTTAGACTGTTTATCTAATTATTAATGACTTGAAATCATAACAATCAATTAACGTTTAGATGAACACCTATTAATCGTGTTTCATTGTTTGTACAACTCGTTTAGTTACAGTTGATTAGGTTGATTATCTGATTCCGCTTATAGAATATCAAATAATCAATTTTTTTGCAGGTTATGAAGACAAAACAAAGAGGTGATCTGAGGATGAACATCCCGGCTCTAAAGAAGCTAGACGCAATGCTCATTGTAATGATTCGATTCCCATTTCACATGACATCTAAACAATTTTCCTTGATTTTTTCAAGATGATTATTAGAACATATGATGCAGGGTTGTCTAGACAATTTCAAGAACCAGAATCAGTTCTGGTATGTGTCTAAAGATGCAGATGAATCAGAAAAGGGCGTTCAAAGAAGCGATAAATGGTGGTTACCGACGGTCAAAGTTCCACCAGAAGGACTCTCTGAAGAATCAAGAAAATGGATGCAATATCAGAAAGATTGTGTTAATCAAGTTTTGAAGGCTTCAATGGCGATAAATGCAGAAATACTTGCAGAAATGGAGATTCCTGATAATTACATCGATAATCTCCCAAAGGTAAATACAAAACCAACAAAATAAACCTTACCTATAAAGCTATTTGTTACGGATATAATACGGCTTACTATAAGGCGGTAAGGTTGGCCTCATACAGGTTGCATTTTGTATGGGTCAAAACAGGTCGGGTCAAATTGACCTTGTTTGAGATGAAGCATAACCTAAATCGAATCATATGCAAGTAACAAGGTTCAAAATTGTCATAGTTGCTATCTCATTGAAATGCTAATTACTCTTTTAACATTTTAAACTTACCAGAATGGAAGAGAGAGCCTTGGAGATTCAATCTACAAAAGTATTACAGTTGACTCTTTTGACCCTAGTCAGTTTCTATCAACCATGGATCTGTCATCAGAGATTAATGTTCTTGATCTCAAGAACAAAATAGAAGCTTCTATAGTTATATGGAAAAGAAAAATGAATCAAAAGGATTCAAAATCTTCATGGAGTTCTGCCATAAGTATGGAGAAAAGAGAGCTTTTTGAAGATAGAGCAGAAACCATTTTACTCCTGTTAAAACAACAATTCCCTGGACTTCCTCAATCGTCACTTGAAATCAGCAAAATCGAGTCGAACAAAGTATGAACAAGAAAGAAAATTTCATATTTTATCCCCACCCTTAAAAACATGGTGTCTGGATATGTGTTTTAAAACTGATTGTTTGATCATGACAACTCAAAGTATAATCTTGGTTTTAAAAAGCGTGCATGAGGGCGAGGCAATCAGAAAACACCTTAGGGTCTTGACGCAGTGCTTCATGCACATCTGGGTCAAAATGGGTGTCAAAATTAGGGTATGTGGGAGGCTGAATATGTAAAAGCAACCGAAGAGAGAACGAGATTATGAATACTTTACTTGATAAAAAGGCTAATACGTTAAGGAGATGAGACACATGCAACTTTTAGTTGTACGTAAAGCTTATTTGGTTGTACATAAGAAGCAGCGCCTCGAAACCCCTCAAGCTTTATAAAACCAAGATTCTAATAACTAAACGGTTGAGGTCAAATAATTAGTTTTACACTAGCTGCAACAAATCTGATTTGCCTAAAAGGTAAAACACAAATACTTATTTACTCCCATTTTCATCTGTTTTTCACAAGAATGCATTTTTTTGTCATTTTATATATTAATTTATTAAATGAAGAGAATTGGTCATATGTTTAGAACTTCAAACAACCAAAGAAGATCCAAACACTATAACATAATCCAAACACCTTCAAGGTAACTTGTTTTTGATATTTTGACTTATGTAGGATGTTGGTCATGCTATATTGGAAAGCTATTCAAGGGTGTTGGAGAGTTTAGCTAGCACAGTGATGAACCGAATTGAGGATGTACTCTATGCAGATAATGTGGCACAAGATCCATCATTGCTAGCCAAAAAGAGGACGATGTCATCACGACGAACGTTGGATGAATCTAGTGGTCAAACTCCTGGTGAAACACCTACAGGCTCGCCTACATCGATGACACTATCAGATTTTATGGGGTGGAGTGTTGATCAAGAAACAAGCAGTGCCTCTAGCCCTAAACCAGATGATAAAGAGCCCGAAAAGTATCACAGCAAATCGGCCAAGATTTTGGCAAGAACAAAGAATTCATATATGGAGAAACTAGAAGCTTACAAATTAAGAAGCCCGACAACCCGCCATTAATGGAGATTTAAACTAGGATTAATAAAGAGAGAATTGCCCACTGAATGTAAATATACTCCTATTCTTTCTAATGGCCCATTGTACACTTTTTTCCTACTATAAATAATAAATTTCGAGTAGAGGTAACAAACCACAAGCCTCACATGGGACAGGTACCGATAAAAGTTGGATTGTTGGGTTAGACTGGGTTGACCCAAAACACTTTTTATATGTTATGTTATAAAGAAAGTTATAGATAATCTATTATGTGAAATAGGACTAAAAATTTATGGTATTACAGAAAGAGTAGGCTGTAATGTTCTATGCATCACAGATTATAAATACTTTCTGTCTGTCTTTGCAAGTAAAAAAAGTCTTTAAATATGATTTCCAAGTTTTTTTTTTTTTTGTAATAATCCTATTTGAATAAAGATAAAACAAAACCAGACTTGACCCGTTAATAATAATAAATGAATCAAGATTGTCACCTCTATTTTTAAGTCATGAGTGATTGACTCATGGATCTTTTTCCTACCAATAATAGTGAACATTTGTGGAGAAACTAAGCAAAACTGCATGAGCTCATTTTATTAATGCAAATGAAGTTTTCACATTTGGCAATAAACATGCCAGCTTAAGGTAATCCGAAAACAAATTATTTAAACTTACAACAACATATGTCGGTTTATGCAACACGGGTAACAGCAGCATGCATAGCATTTGCAAGATGAGGAACAGTCTTTGAACTCAAACCAGCCATGCTGATTCTCCTGCATAAAAAATATTAAATTTTATATTTAATAAAACAGAATGATATAACCTTATCTTGGCTCGTATATATAGCAGGTAATTTCATATGTATCCTTTTCAATTTCATGATTATCATATTTATCCATTCAAAATACTAAAAATAACATATCTTCATCACATAGCAAATAAAATAGTCAGGAAATTATGCACCAAGACGGTTCAACATAATAATGTTGTTTTCTGTCGGTTCATTCAGTGAAATAAATTGTTTTAAGTCAATTATATTATTTACCAAGGAATCTGTCAAAATGACATTTAAAAATATATGTATAAATTTTAAACTTTTAAAAGGATATACGTGAAAAATAAACATCATCTATGTTTACCCATCAGAAGTCATGTAGATGTGATATTCTCTTGTCATAAAAGCAACTTGTTCAGCATTCAGCCCAGTGAATGTAAACATTCCAATCTGCTTTATAATGTGAGTCCAGTCACCAGGTGTTCCTGCCACATATGAAAACCATGCAGATTTATAGCTAAAATGACTTCCATAATTAAGTACAATTAAACAAGAACTATTAATCAACTAATCAAGAAACTAATCACAATTAATAATTACCTCGGTTCGATAAGCACCTACACCCAAGTTCAACTTTGATGGGTCTGAATCTTTGTTATATGCAACAGTAACCTGTTTTTTGTCTCATCCATAACAAAGACAAAACTTTGAGTATTTTTATTAATCTTTTTTTATAATTAAACAAAACCCATATGCCCCTATCATCATATCAATTTCATTCATCAACGATCATCTAAAACCCTAAAACCCTAAAATTGTAAAAACCCCAAACACCCGATTTCAGAAACTATCATCGTGTTCATGAGATTTTTAAAAAAAAAAGACCAAAAGGGAATTTTTATCAAATCGCAAGATAATAGTTGATCAGTAGATCGTAGAACAATGGATAGTCATTAATCAGTAGATTTCGAATATTATAATCAAGTTCATAAGATTGAAAACTCTCAAATCGTATTCATGTTAAAATATTCAACTTGATCACCAATAAATACACCATCTCTTGGTATAATAACTGATCAGTGGATCATACGAACTTCATTGCTGAAGATCAACAAGAATAGTTGGTGTAAAAACTGTAGTATAACGATTCAATAGTTGCAAAAAGAAAATGGGGAAAGTGGGTGTGTATACCCACCCCTAAGATTGGATCTTCAGGAGCACGAGCGATTTGGGAGAAAATGGAACTTGAATGATCAGACATTTTGCTTCCAAAATGATTGAAATATCAGTAAAATTAGTGAGGGAAATTGGGGATTTGTATGAAGATTGATCTTATAACGACTGTTGGCTCAAATCTCAAACGGTTGATGTTGCTGTTTTCATATAGATATACCGTGGGCGGCACGCAAACCAGCATCAGGTTGAAAACCGGATTGTACGTGGAAGCAGACGTTTTATTGGTCCGGTGGTCGGACTGGTCGGACCAGATTTAAAAATCGAATAACGTCATAATTATATAAAGGATATTATATATATAGTTATATATATAATTCAATATAAATAATTTATGTGTATTTTATAGTTATATATAAAAATTAACAATAATCTTATACCTAACATACTAATTTATTGTTTAACTCTCCCCCCACCCACCCTCCTGTTTTTACTCTTTAAAATCCAAAAAACTAAAAAAAAAGAAATTCAAAATCCGGTCCGACCACCGATTCCGGATGAACCGGACGGTCGAGCCCCTCCAAAAAAACCGGTTCGGCCACCCCTCCGATTCTCGGTCGGACCGGTTGGACCGACCGGTTTGATCCGATCTTCAAAACATTGCTTATTAGTTCCTTATTCACGAACAGGTGGGGGTCGTCTCGGGTTGACACATTAGATTTTTTTTGTTTTCTTTATTTTACACAGAGTCGTTATAGTTTCCATTGGTTCCTCTATTTGACATAGAAAATAAGAGAAAAATGACGATGAAGAATAATGAAAATTCACCGGGTTAGGACTTATTTTTTCTCACCCGGGCCTGGTTATCCTAGCCGCACCCCAAACATCATATTGTGTATTAAAAAAAATTCAACACAAATAATGGTCGTAGAGGCAACAATGGACCACCAACATTAATTATACAATTTAATATTTTTTGATGAATTGGATTCGTAACCGCTTTTATATAATAAACAATAAAATTCCGATGAATATTTATACATAATACTTTGCTAATTTAATAAGAGAGAGAGGGATGATAAGATAAACGGTTACATAACTGCCTCTATATTGAAAGAAAACAAAAGATGCATGTGTTTATTTGATTCTAATAGTTTTTTATTTGAAAGAAATTCTATAAGTTTGAAGTGTAAATTTGTTGATGTTTATTTAGTAAATAAACAATTTGACTCGGTTCTAAAATTTGCTTTTTGTTTGTTTATTAAAGAATTAATTAGGTTGACTCTTTGCTATGTCTACTATTTTTTAATATGTTTCAATATGGACTTTTAGAAATATCAAAGGTCGAGATTAAAATAATGTTGCGTCCGATCTTATAATCCGGTAAACAATCGCTACTATACATCATGTATAGATGTCAGTTGTTCTGTCCACACTAGCAATACATATCCGGGCTATATGTGGTGTATGGTACTATACTATACGTCACATATAACTCTTCTGAATGACTGATTGAACAAGAAATAGATTTGTCGTTTGAAAAAACTATACATTACGTATGGTAATGTACTACACGTATAGTGTTTTTGAAATGGACTTATATGACTTGGATGTAGAGTATTAATTACCAAGACCTATACTCCATGCATGGTGATATACGCAACATATAAGTGAGTGTCGATTTATCATATGAGATGTATTAATATTAGGACCTTTTGAAAACATAATTAGCTACAACTTCTATCCATTTAATAACTAATTGACTTTTTTTTGGAAATAATAATATGCATTTAGTTTTGCATTAATATCATATTAAAACTTATTTATTTGAATAGAAATCATAAGTTTTTTAATATTTTAAAACTACTAGCTTGTGGTTAGTATTTACTATATTTTAAAAGGCATACAACAAAACTTTTAAGCTTTAAGTACAAGTATCTATTGCATAGGTTAAAACGTAATTTTCTTAAACTCAGAGGTGGTTAAATTTCACTAAACCTAAGTGGTCGATCCTATAGTAACCACGTAAAAGCAAAACCGCACATTGTATAATTTCTATTAATTTTTATTCTCACCCTAGACCCTTAAATATTTAGGGAAAAAAACAAAAACAAAATTATATATTGGGCAAAATATAACCATGAGCCCATAAACTAATATCTTTCATTTTTAATGATACAGACTACTAGCATATTCGATCATCTTTGTAATTCTTTTTTGTTGTTGTTACAGGTAGACTTGAACCTAATACCTTTTCTTATTTTCAATGAATTCTTAAGTTATATGCCTCAAACACTTGGTCAAAGATAATTGTTCCACAAACTAATATGTATAACATGAAATTTTAATGTCTTTGTACCTGGTAGTTTCACACCTTTCTATCACACCCCGACTAAAGAGGAAACATCGAGGTATGATGAAATTTATAACACAAGGATAAAAAGTACTAAAGGAAATTAATTATTAAAATCGAATAGTTGGTTACATCCAATTCTAATAACAAATAAACCAAACAAGCAAATAAGTCTCCATTTTATTCAAAGTCTAACTAGGTCCAACCAAAATTTATCCTTAAATCCTAGCGTGAGCAAAGCAACGAACTTAGTTTCCATGACCTGAAAACATGCTAAAATATGTCAACTAAAAAGTTGATGAGTACATAGGTTTCGAAGTATACATATAGTAGATAACAATGTACAAACCAATACATAATTTTCCATATACAAGTAAGTAACTATTATACATGAGTCCACAACCAACCTTAATGATCGAATGCCCTCCCGTCTAACCCCCTTGACAAAAAGAATGCGTTGACTCAAAGGACGCTCGGTATTGATTGGCATGCATCAACCCGAGTACCGAATGGGCTTGTCAGGCCAATAGATCTATTTACGTACTCCCGTGGCTTCCCCAAAGTTAATGGTTGTGTAGATTTTAGAAAATAAAGGGACTTTATAGTAAAAAGTGTCATAGAATATATAGCAACATGTATAATCAGTTTAGTTTTACTAGTATAAGAAAGTTGTAATTAAGTTTGCAAAAGACTAGTTTGACTTTAGAAATTGAATTCCCAGTTTGATATAGAGAGCATGTTTCCACCCCACAATACAAAAGAAAATAGGGCTATGAGCTCACCTTGTAAAGTAGGTGGGTTGATCTTGCAACTTGTAGCAACTTGGAGTGCGGATTGCCGTAAGTAAGTTTAGTTAGTTAGTTTATTGTCTTTGTCGATAGTTGAGGGGTTGTTATTGTTAAAGCTCAAGAATGGTTGTCGTATTCTAGATATGTGTCATCCAGAGTAGCACATGCAACAAAAGGATTTCCAGGAAAGAGTTAGTGGATTTTCATCACTTAAGTACCCCGTCTTTCCTTAGCTAGAAACCTTTTGTTTGCCATATAACTACATACTGGGTGAAACGATTCTAGATATATACTAGATCAAGTCAAAGGTGTGTTTAGTATGTTTATAAAGTATAGAGAACAAGTGTAAATATAAGTTTAGCAAGGATGAGAATAAACAAGTTGTATAATGTAGGGTTGCAATTGAAAATATGAAGAATTTTACAAGAAACATGATTCAAGTTGATAAAAAATCATAAGAATCATTAAAGTTTGGATTTTTTTTGTTTAAAACATGTTTATATTACTTATTTTATAATAAAAATCGTTACTTTATATTATATTCATGAAAATATAGAAATGTTGCAAAATTTAGGGTTTTGATAGCTTTGGACAGATTCGCGCACTAAACTTGCGCGAGCTGTTTGAGGGGTCAAATCAATGAGTTAGAAGACGTTCTTTATATGGTTAGAAAGATAAGACTTTTAATTTTGAAAAAAATAATCATCAAAAAAAGATTTGTGATGAAGGAGATATGGCTGTCCGAAGTTGGCCATATGAATTTGTCAAAATCCGAAAATTTAAGTTTGATGTGTTTAAGCAAAGTTTTGATGATTTCATATTTATTTGATGTTTTGATCCATCTTAGATCTATGATTATTACACAATAATGTTACTTAATCATAGATCCAAGCTAGTTATAATTTATTTTTGATAAAACACAATTGGAAAGGTATGAACACGAAGAACATAAAAACTTACTCGATAGGGAAAACTTCTTGGATCTTCAAGAAAGATGTTATAACTTGATATTTGATTTTATGGGAGCTCTAGACTTAGAGTTTGATTATAAAAATAATAAGAATTAGACCCATATTTATAGTGGAAAATTTAGGCTTTTAGGTTTCATTATGGATAGATTTTCTTAATATTTTTATTAATAAAAATCATATGTTTTAGTAGGGATAGGGATGAATGATTTTTTATTAATATTTTAGAGTTATAATAAGTTTTATTAATTATTTGTTAGATTTAGAATAATTACTAGTTAATTATTTATGAAAAAAGTTTATTAGATATTATCATGCATATATGTATATATACATATATTTCTATTTTATAATTATAAGACTTAATTTAATTAATTAAATATTCTTCTTTTAAGAAAAGTTACATATATAACCCTAAGTTACACATATGTAAATTTTTGCCCTTATAGTTATATGTGTTTCATTTATATAGTATTTAGTATTATCTTAGACTTCTATTAATTCTAGGGCAATTTCAAGTTACTATTTCTAGCAAAATCGAAAATTTACACACATGTTATTACATTAGCAGGTAATAGTATCACAATGAATAATAATATATAGAATATAAGATTATCTTCACAAATAGGTTCTTGAATTCAGTTAATGCTTACATTGAACTATTAGAATTATCATAGAGTTAAACATGAAAAAGAACATAAATTTTACACTTTCCTATGAAGCTGAAACCACTGTAAATACCACTAAGTGTGAAAAGTATTATTAAAAACCATCTTTGTAGTTCTGTTTATAGAGAAGAAATTTGCATCTTTCATTCCCTCAAACTATTTCTTATTCTTCAATCGGAGAGAAGCAATCACCACCATCTCTCACCTAAAGCCTCTTATACCTTACATAACTTGAAGATGAAATTTCAAAAGCATCCCTCGGATTATTCATTCTAAAGGTAACATTCGAATCTCATAATCGATCATTATTCATTCTATAGGTATCAATCGCTTGATATTATAAACACTAATTGTTTTTGTGTATTGTGTTTCCATATAAACCTAATCATCACATTCTGTTGAAGTGTATATATACATTGTCACCTAACACAATGTTACTCAACACTATTGGGGGCGGACTCTATATATTAAAAAACTTACACTATTAAGGCCAAAATTTTACACTATCAAGCTGAAAATTAACACTTCTGACGAAAAAAAAAGGGGGCGGGGCCCCTCCCCGCCCTCAAAAAGCTTCGCCCATGGTTAGGTGTAATCGTAATCGAAAACTTAATTTGATTCTTGAGTAACTTATATGTATCTTAAAACCTAATCACAAGTTTGATGTTAACAAATGCAACCTCACTTGCATATTCTCTCCACCATAACAAGAAAGACAAGAAGATTTTTGAGTTATGGCTTCTGGAATACATGAAACCGTATGAAAACCCTAGTGATTATTTTATCAAATCGGTGATTATTAACATTTTAAATTTAAATTCATTGTTTGCATTTTGAATATTACATTTGTTGTTATTAGACTTGGGAAAAAAACGGTTCGGCCAAAAAAACCGGAACCGATTTCAAAGAAAAACCGGTTTGGTCCAAACAGACCCGAACCGCCGATTTGTATGCCGGTTTGGTAACCCCACCCTCAAAACAGGTTTAAAAACTAGTTTAAAAAGTTAAAAACCGGTTAAACCGGTCCTAAAACCTGTTTATTAAAAAAACCGGTTTCAAACCGGTTCGAATCGGTTTGACAAGTTTAACCAAACCCGTTTGAAGAAAAAACCGGTTTGACCCCACGACAAAAAAACCGGTTCGGGTTTGAACCCGAACCGGTTTGGGTAAAAAAACGGTTTGTACACCACTAGTTGTTATCAATATAGCTAGTGATTAATATGGGTGTGAAACAAAGCCAAACCTAGATCGAAACCGTTAAGCATGCGAAATCAAGCCCGAGGACCGGACCGTTAAATTGTGATTCTGTCCTGATTGGGTTGGGTACGGTCGGTCTTGGACTCGGTCTTGGGTCGGACCAAATTGCTACTAACATTATGTAACTCACAAGGTACACCTGATAAGATATGGCCTATGCATGTTTTATATCATATTTACTTGATTCAATAACATAAAAATGGTTTATAATGTAAAAACAACCTCTTGCTTCAAACGTATGATTGAGGATCAGACTAAATGGGTCGGGTCGGGTCGGGTCGGGAACATTATGCTCATATTGCTACTGAGTTAAAAAAATTAGCATTGATCTTTTGCATATATATTGTTGGTTGTTATTAATATTGATTATAAAATGTGTTTTTTTATTGTTTTTATAATTTAATGAGATACATGCTTGAAATTCATCACAATGTCAATTGTGGTAGCAATAAACAGATGGCTACCAGTATTTGGTCACATTACCTGAACATATTGTGACAAGGCATATAATCGTGGATATAAGAAAGACAACGTTACTCTTGAATATAGCTTTATACTGATGAATGGTAGTGTCGACAACGATCATGACTACCATTTGCTGGCGTCGATGGAAAATGTGGTGATAGTCGGGTCGTATTGTATTAATCTATGGTTACATTAATATCTAATTATATTTATTTTCCCTTGTGTACCTAAAAATGCTAGAGTTGGCGGATTCAAATATTGTTTGGGATACCAAATAGGTAAAATCAATAAAATTACATGGGCCAAAGGAGTAAGTAAAAAGTTAACCAAAGTGTACTTGTAACACATAACTTGTTACCATACCCGCCCATTATATAAGTTTCTAAACCATATGAGGTCTGAAATTCTCTACGAGAATCCGTCTAAGAAACCTTTACATACAACCTTGACGAATTCTGGTAAATATTTTCACACGATTTTTAGTTGTGTTTGAACACATTATTGGGTCAAACCCACATATTTGCAGCAAAATGTCCAAATCTTTTTCAATCCATTACCCGTCAAAGAAAATCTTGCTTGGGTAAAGTTTGCATACAACCTCGCATATAAATTCTGGTAAAGATATAGTACAAATTCTTTCCAATAGTGTCAAAATGCCTTCTAAATTATATTATTGTAAGAGAATTTACCCAATCTACTAAATTATCATCCATAAAAGTTTGGGTTGAGACAACGAGCAGCCTGTAATCAATTCCAAAAGCATGACCCTAAACGAGAAAATGTTAAATTTGTCTAAGTCTAGGTAGCTGAAATACATGTCGGATTTATATAAATAAAAGAAAAAAACATGATGGGGTGTGAAAGAAACTAATCTAATATGGAATCTCGAGAAGAAAAATAAAGACTTTACCCGAAAGTACCCATAACTCGAGTTGAGACATGAGTAGCAATATCAGATGTGATCTTGGCAAGCCCAAAATCGGCAACTTGCTAATAAATTGAAGTTGGTATGAACTTTTGTGATTTTTTCGTAAGTAAATGGGTCAAAATTGAGATAAAACATAGTTCCAATCAACTTATTCGTAAGTAAATAGGTCAAAATTGTCACCTTAACAGTAAGAATGAAAATAAGCTACATTTGCTTCAATATTAAAATCAAGAAGAATATTAGTAGCTTTGACATCACGATGAATGATCTTAGGATGGTCTGCAAACCAAAAAAGACGTTAAGGATTCCGAAATTGCAAGTAGGACCTTAGGTTATGGGGATTATTTACATCTCAAATTGAATTTGATTGTTTGCAATATCGAGTGGTATATCTCAGATTACGGTGATAATTTACGACCTTAATGCTTATATTTCTACGTGAATTACAATATTGAGTACTTCATCTCATGTGATATTTTATATTTGAAAGATTGTGCTTTAGAGGCACACAAAACCGGTTCGGGTGTAACACCTTACATACATCCCACATCGGCCGTGGCCAGGAGAGATTACTGATTCATAAGGAATGTCCGGTCTCTAATATCAACAATGCGTTTTGAGCGTATTTACTGTGGATAAGAGGAGAACTCTACAGTTAAGCGTGTTCAGGTGGGAGCAATCCAGGGATGGGTGACATTCGTGGGAAGTTTCACCCGAGCAACCAAAAGCAAATCCGTGAGCTCCTCGTGTGCAAAGTGGACAATATTGTTGGTGTGAGGAGCTGGGTGTTACATCGGGTTTCAAACCGATTCATATCAGTTTTGAGTTAAAAATGGTTAGGTTTGGTTTTGGTTTGGGTTGTTGGTTGGTTTTTAATCGATTTTTGAGCCATTATTTTTTATTTGAGCGGCTTTTGACCGGTTTGATCCAGATGTGATATTAAGTGGTTATGAACCTACGGTTTATATTGGTTCCAATACAATTCATATAGACCAGTAACCAAATGTCTTATAAACCAAGTAGCAAGCTGTGTAGTAAATGTGTTTTTCATTACAAGAGGTTGAGGGTTTTAATCTCATAGTAAACATTAATATAAATTCATAAGTTTTATCGCATTCTCCAGATTGTAGTGTATATGATTGCTTGTATCAATTTTTTTATTTCTTTCTTAACAGGAGCAAGTTTTGAAACATCCATGACATCTCCAACCAAGTATGTGTACAATGAGGGCGTAAATCAAATAGACGTTCAGGACAGATTTTATTAGCGTGAGGCGCCCACTGAACAAGTGAAAGGCGAGGTTCATGTTTGCCCCGACCCAAACAAGTGAAAGGCGAGGCTCGAATTTGGCATTTTAGATTTTGCAAAGACATGTTGGGAGTTGTTATCTACCCCCACCCCATACAGTTTCGTCCTTTGGTTTTTATATTTGTATAATTATGGAGCTAACCCACGTAGTAGAGGCTCAAGCCTTTTAGATAAAGGTCTCTAGTTCTATCGTGGTCGTCGGTCAAAGTTTGGGTTGTTCTAAAATAATTACGGTTCATAAGTTGCACACCATACATATATAACTAATCTTTCGATTTTTATGTTCTTATATAATCATATCATTTTTAGTTAAAAAGTCTAATATGTTACTTGTGTAAATATATAAACGTTAGTTTTAATAATGATTCAGTTCGGTTATAAGTTATTTATTAAGTTTAACTTTATTAGAATCATAAAGGCTGATTATGAATATTTCTCAAAAGAATATGTTTTGCTATCACCTCTATTAGCAAGATTTCAACAACAGTTTTCTAATGAATCAAACTAGTTTCATAGGAAAAAAACAGCACAATCCAAACAAAACCCTCTTTAAAATCATCAAATAAAAGAATTTCTGTTGTATAAAACAAAATGTCACAATTAAATACAATCAAACTCACACCAAATTAATCATACACCAAATATCATCAGACTAGCAAGAAACTTTATACACGAGTCGGGTTTTACGATCAGAACCCGTCACCAAAACCCGGCCCGTCTCTTTTATACTTACTCAGTTCCATTTCACGGGTATTTTGCGCTTCACTACTCGATCCAGATGGATACAACCCGTAGTCACTCGTGGGTCGGCTATATTCGGTGCTAGCATATTCTTGTGTACCTAAAGCCATTTTCCTGAACTTAACCATATCTTCATTATATTGTGCTGTGTCATAGTCTGAGCTACCATAGGACCCAAAGGCCGAGCTTTGACCGGGCCGGATTCCCTCATTTAGGTCCGAGAGTGAGACGTCGCCTTCCAAGGCTCGAACCACCTGGCTCATCTTGGGCCGGCGGCGGGCTGAGTGGCGGACACAGGCCGCTGCACATGAAACCATACGGGCCATTTCATTGTGGTTGTATTCTTTTTGTAGACGCGAGTCAACTATTGAGTCGAAGTTTCCATCATCCGCAGCTCGAGTAAGCAACGGTCTCGCCTGCATTTTGATTTATGTTAGGATCATAAAACTACAAATTACATCAAACCTGTGAATTTTCCAATATTATGTTTGAAACCTTTTCAACTAAAAATACTAGAGCTAACAATTTCTATCCATTTTTAGGTTATGTTTCATTTCTAACGGGCCAAACAGGTAAAATCAATAAACCATATAAGTCCGAATTCTCTACCAGAAAACGTCTAAGAACCCTTGATAGAGTTGTGTTATACATACAACTTGTGACGTATTCTGGTAAAGATTTTCATACACAAGTTTAGTTGTGTTTATAGTTTAAACACGTTCTTGGGCCGAACCCATAAATTCCCAGTAAAAAGCTCAAAACTTTTTCAACCTGTTACCCGTCAAAGAAATCTTGCTAGGGACTACGGTGAAGTTTACATACAAACCCGCGTATGAATTTGGGTGAAGACTAGTACAAATCTTCGAATGGTGTAAAAATGCATACTTGTGTGCTTCTGTCGTATACATTCGGGCCAAATCCTAAAAGAAGTGAGGGAAAAGTAAAAGTATGCTTGAAAGTGAACTTACCCAATCTACTAAACTATCATCTGTATAAGTTTGTGCTGAATCAACGGGCCTGCGTCCTGTGATCAATTCCAAAAGCATGACTCCAAACGAGAAAACGTCTGATTTGTCTGTGAGTTTGCCTGAAGACGCATACTCTGGAGCTAGGTACCTGAGTTACATATTGGATTTACGAAAAGAAGAAAAAACATGAAACGAGGTCTCCGAAAATAGATTTAGTATGGAAACTTGAGGAGAATAAGAAGAAAAAAAAAACTTTACCCAAAAGTTCCCATAACTCGAGTTGAAACATGAGTAGCAACATCAGAAGTAATCTTGGCAAGCCCAAAATCAGCAACCTGCAAATTTAATCGCGTTTGGTATATGTAAAGTTCAAAAGACTATAGACGTCTCAAGTTTAGGTTGGGTAACGGGTCAAAACAGATTTTTATTTTCTTATGGGTCGTTGGGTTGTCCGCATACACCTTTTTGTCCACCTTTTATTTCTTTTATAAATAATGTGTGATAAAAACAATTTAGAAGATTGTACATGATAAAAACAGACTTTTGGTGACTTTCAAAGTGTCTGAACCATTTCAAACATTCCCTTTTCTGATTTTTCTACCATTTGACCCGTGGATTGAGATAAAACATAGTCCAAATCAACTCATTCGTAAGCAAACAGGTCAAAATTACCACCTTAACAATAACAATGAAAATAAGCTACCTTTGCTTCAAAATTGAAATCAAGAAGAATATTAGCAGATTTGATATCACGATGAATGATCTTAGGATGGCCTGCAAACCAAAAAAAGACGTTAAAGAATCCTAAATTATCATATTACTACTACTAACCTCTTCAACATTGATGATGAACTTACAGTCCTCATGGAGATAAGCTAATCCTTTTGCAGCTCCGAGCGCAATCTTCAATCTCGTGGGGAACTCCATTACCGGGCGATTCTTTCCTGAAATTATTGAACAACTAAATGGGTCAGTTTGGGTGTCAAACAGGTTAGAAGTAGCCACAAAATCCATTTTTAATGGATACAACCTAATAAACTGTTTTTATTCAAAGATTTAGATTATTATCATAACATTCAATCAAAAAGCAGTTTAAACATCATATAATAAGCAGAAAAGCATAAGCCCTTTTCATCATCCAAAAGCTCAAAGTGTGTGTTTGTTTTTAAAACTGCAATAAGCATATAACTACCTAAACAATCAGATGCCAAACTCCTTCATGATTCTAAAGGCGAAAACTTACCATGTAAGTGGTACTCCAAAGTGTTATTCGGAACAAACTCATAAACAAGCAGTCTTTGAGCTCCAGTCATGCAATATCCAACCAACGAAACAAGATGTTTATGATGAACTCGACTAATAATCTCAACCTCCGCCTGAAACTCGCGCTCACCCTGCCCACTACCCGTCTTCAACTGCTTAACCGCCACCTCTTTCCCATTCGGAAGCACGCCCCTATGCACATACCCAAACCCACCCTGCCCAAGAAGATTAGCCTCCGAAAATCCATCAGTAGCCATTGCTAACTCTTCATAACTGAATGTACTCTTCGAAAACCCTAGTGACAGCCCTGGCGACGGCGGTGGAAGGGGGTTTGAACCGCCCGAATAATTGGAATCCGAACCACCACCACTGCTGCTGATATACTGCTGCTGTGGTGGTGGTGGTGGTGGATTAGGCTTTGGTGGTGGCATTGTGACAAGATGATCAGTGGGTGGTGGTGCATTTTGCTGCCATTGCTGCGGTTGACCACCGTGTGAATCCACTGTAAATCCCCAATTTCAAAAGATAACAATAACAACAACAATAATAATAATAATCAAACAGTTGCAATCTGATATGATAAAGATTAAGGAAATACAATAAAGATCTATGAAAGATGATGATTTATGAGATTAAGAACATGGGTGTGTGAAAAGTATCGACCTTTATGCGGTGGTGGTGGTGGTGGAACATAATATCCCACAGGAGCTTGAGTTCTTTTTCGTTTCTTTTTACAGCAGATAAACAAGATACTGATAACAACAATAATCAAAACACCAGCAACTGCAATTCCAACAGCAACCCCAGTTGAAATCGCCGGAGAATCATCCGACGGAGACGACGGTGTCGCCGGAGGTCCGGTGGAGCCACCTCTAGGCGACGGCGGAGATCTCGCCGGAGGAGACGGCGGTGGGTTTCCTGAACCGGGTGGCGCCGGTGGCGACGGGGTGGTGGAAGGCGGTGGTGCGGTGGTTGTGGGTGGCGCCGGCGGGGAGTCTGCCGGAGGTGGGGTGTCCGGCGGAGGAGGAGGAGAGTCCGCCGGAGGGGGTGAAGCAGGGGTGGTGGGTGGTGGCGCTGCGGCGGCGGGTGGCGGAGTGGTGGTGTCAGCCGGTGGTGGTGGTGTCGTCGGCGCCGGAGAAGTCACCGGCGGAGGAGAAGACATTGTTAAAGTCGCCGGAGAGGAGATTTTTCCGGCGAATAATGTGAGTGGGATATGGGTGTAAAAGTAATAATAATAATAATGATAATAATAATAATAATAATAATAATAATAATAATAATAATAATAATAATAAAGATGGAGATTTTGATGAAGATAAAGGGGATTGGTGAGTTCCACATGGGGGAGTGGATGAATTCGAATGAAACCAGGGTGTAGAGAGAAAGATGAAGGGCCCACATGTGGTTTTACACTTTTTGGATGATTATTATTATTATTATTATTATTATTATTATTATTATTTTAAGAATATTTTTTTAAGGTTTTTAATCACTTTTGCAATTATTATATTGGTGAAACGTTAATATCTGTTTACTCGGTTTCAACTGCACTAATTATAGTGTTGAAAGGTTGTTTTAACTTTTAAATTCAATAATAGATTTATAATTATAGTGTTGAAGGTTGTTTAAATAATAGATTTATGAAAAAAGTAATTACCTTTTATTTTCTTAAAGATTTGCCTTTTTGGATCAATTCTAACCGAAAATCTAAGATTACTTCAATTCTAGTATGGTTGTTCATGACGAGTTGCTTCGCTCTATTTCATCCGTAAACGAGTTGATTGTATTGGTTTTAAACAAGTTGCTTCGAGCTGCTAAAACAACTCTAAGTTCTAGTATGTTTATAAAGCCTTTATAATTCACTTCTACTAAACCTACGCTGATATTAATTACGGGACTAAAACTTTAAACATCTTGAGGATGAACACATTTACCACACACCTTAATACTGCTACGCTACATGTTTTTTTTAATAACACACCAGTCACACATGTAAAGACTATGTCGATCGCATTTTTGTTTACATGAATATCATGTAGACTCGTTTGTTCTCATCAATTTTTAATGCTTCGATACAAATCTATATTAAATATTACCAATCGGTTGTTTAATAAAATAAGCAATTAGGCTAAAAAAGACAAGATAAACACAAGCACGAAATGAGAACGTTTGTTTGGCTTATTTCGAACGACAAAGTATTGCACCATTTGGCATCGTTGGCAGGCAGCCTGTTTGGTCACTTCACTTTTCAATTCACATGCTACATCGAGTAATACGTTTCAAGATATTATGTCGTTATTATTTTATTTACAAATATTTTAATCGTTAGTTTATAATATTTTAAATATTTTTTTTATGGGAAACACACTGATCCCTAAAAATGATATATTTTACATTTTACGAGACTCAAACTCACAACAAGAAACACATGATATTAAAGAATTGAACTTGCAAATTATATTATCGATTTTGTTCATCTGTGATTTTGGGTCTTATAACAATTTTAGTTTATGCAATTCTCAAACAATATGGTCTTCACGGACGATTTTGGTTTATGCAAATCGTTTTCTTGGTTTTTGTTCTTCGTGAAAAGTGGGCAACAATCATAAAAAGCGACTAATTTATTAGTGTGATCGCCGTCTTTCAATGAACCCGCAAGGGGGTGGGGAGGTGCTTTCGTCAGGATAGTGCTATACCGGACCCACCCCGAACCTACTCAGTAATTAGGAATCCCCTGGAGGGGATTTTTGAATTGTTTTGAAAACCAGACCGGCCGGTCGAATCATAAACCAGACTCCAGTTCAGTCCAGTCCGGTGAGGTGTTCCAACCGGTCGAACCGGGAACCCTACCGCTCGAACCGAGTTTTTATATTTATTTTTAAATTTTTCAGTACGTTTTCATATATTATTGATATGATTATAATTTTATCCAGATTTTATATCCGGTCTGTAACCGGTGGACCGCTAAAATATCCGGTTCACCATCCGCTGCTGTTCTGAAAAACATTGCTATATAGTTTTTTTTGTATTTATGAAATTAGTCCTTGTAAGTGTTAATATTGTCATTTTAGCATGTGAAGTTGTGTTTTATTGTATTTATGGTCCTTAGCAACTATCGTAAGAAACAGGGTGGTGGGCCCATGGTTCACATGGGACTATGATTGAGTGGCGGCGTGACATGCGGAGCGACCAACGAACCAGAATGTTTGACTACGGTCTCCTCCACCATACAAGTAACAAAAAAAGAAATGTTTTAGGGATTGTTTGACAACTTTTGAATGATTAAGTGTTGAATTAATAAGATGTCTGACTTATTAACTGTTAAATCATTAAGAGGTCTGAACCATTAAAAGCTAATATATTGTTTAACTATTCAAATGCAAATGTCTGACCAATTCAGATAAGAGGTTTTAATCATTCAGCACTAGACCTCTTAACCATTCAGCACTAGTATAATGTTTAACCATTCAGAGGCAAATGTCTGAATCATTCAGACATTTGCTCGCGAAACAAACAGTCTGAACCATTAAGTGTTGAACCATTCAGACATCTGAACCATTAAGAGGCTGATTAAGAGGCTGCCAAACAACCCCTTAGTTTATAGGGAGTGAATACGTGGAGTCCCGCCGATGCCAAATCCTAGGAATAATGTTTCTGCTTTTCGTCCAGTTATTGTATACCATTTTCGTCATTCTTCTTTATAGATTCTAGTCTAATACGGGACGAGTATTATATTATTGCGGTTTTAGGTCAAATCTTGAGCCAGATCATTAGTAATGGTTTTTTATCATCGAAAACCGAGATCGAATCGTTGAAAATTAAGACACAACCAAACTGAATTGTTATTAATGGTTTGACTTTGATATGATTTCGCAATTTAGGCTTTTGTAACAGATAGAGTTTAATATAAGGACTAATGATCTATTAGAGTGAATTGAGCGACACTCAAAATCCATTGTACATATTAGCGAAAATCAAATGATGTTTCTTAGAACAAAAATATACTGCTTTGACACTCAGAAAATTTAACTTGATCTTGAAAAGGTAGGTTAAAAAGATCCAATCTGACAATTTAACCCAAAGCAAATAGGTTTGACTGCAAAAGTGACTACACGAGAATGATCATTATGCCAATCTAAATACGTAATGGTTATTGTTTCCATTTATCGCTCTTAAAATTCAAAGAAAAACGAATGAATAAATTATATATAGAACCCAGTAACCGACACTTGTGAAGTTAAAGTCTCATATCAAAACATACATGATAAAGTTAATTTTAATAGTTTTCCCATACATTCATACACATGTAATACACATGTAGATATAAGAAGCACAAAATTTTGATTTATGAACCATCGATAAAATGATGTAGACCATTTAAATTTATTGCTTTTATTCTTACAATAATTTAATATTGTGTAATAGACCTTATCTCATATACACATGTATAGTCATATATGTATGTTAATCATAACCATGAAATCCAGCAATCATCTCAATGGAGATATGCTTTTCTTCATTAAATAAAAAGAATACAATGCATTTTGCTGATCTATTTTCTTTACAACATCCCACCCCTTACAAGAAACATTGTAGATCCAACATCCAGAATGGATCAAGAAACTGTTACTTTAGCAAGATCATGATCTTATATTGATGTGTTCTATTTAAAGGTGAAATCTTTTTAGGTGCCCGGTAATGTGGTGCCAGAGAGAATAATGAACGCGCAAACTACGGAAAGTGAAAAAACAGACACCCAGGTGTTTTCTGTGTACATTTCCATGGCATCTGTGAAAGAAAAACGAGTTCGGCTTTCTGCCCAGTTTCTTAGCCTATCCGCTTCTGCTGCATATAATGCTCTTCCCTGAAATTCCAAAAAAAAAAAAAATTGTTTATCACAACTGTTTGAAGGTTGAAAACTTGAAAATATATCTACAAGATGGTAGTAAAAAAAGTCAATGTATTGAATATTTGACCTTTTTTATTAAAAGAGCATCACATTTTTACCATACATGAAGATCTTCATGTACTGTACAATAGATATTTAAGAAGTGTTTTTAAATATCCATTTGATTTTAGAACAGGGATGTAAGGTAATAATGTAAAAAAAAGGTAGTAAAAAGTCAACATCTTGAGAAGTTGACTTTTTACATAAGCACCATGCTTTTACATAAGGTCATTTATGCACCTTAGAAGAGAATTTAAGAAGTTACATTGATTACCCATTTAGTTCAACATCAGGAAATCATCAAAAGATAGGAAAACTTTTTAACAATTGAGGTTGTAAGAAAAGTCGACGTCCTGAAAAGTTGACTTTTCACATAACTACATAAGCATCATTTTCTATAGCATCTAATGCTATTCTATGCATTGTTGAAGAGACAATAAGAAGTGTTCTTGACTACCCATTTGATTTAACAACAGCCCCAAATTATGGAAACTCAGAGAATTCATCTAAATAAAAGAGTAGTAAAAAGTCAATATCTTGAGATGTGGACTTTATGCATAGGCAAAAGCTTGTATGCAAAAAATGTTCTTCCCGGAAACATAGGCAAGATTCTTGACTACCGTTAGGTTCGACAACATAATTTAATGAAAAGTTCCCAAATTTATATAGGAAATATGATAGTAAAAGGTCAATGTGTTGAAAAGTCAGTCTTTCAACATAAGCATCATGTTTTTATTGCATACAATGCTCATCCGTGCACCATAGAATTCATTTTTAAGTTTTATTGACTACCCATTTGATTAACAACATCAAATATGGAAAGTTTGGAAATTTATCTAATAAAAAGGGTAGTAAAGAAGTCAACATCTTGAAAGTTTGACTTCTCAGTTCTCACGAAACAAAGTAACGAAACTTAAGAATTTTATGTGATTTACCTTGTCATCAAACCATCTCCCTCGTCTTAACCATGCAGTAACCAAAGCAAGTAAAATTCTTGGAGGAGTTAAATAATTAATCGCTTTTCCACTTCCTTTTACAACCCTCATTCGTGGGACCAATGTTCTAGCAACCGTCTCAGGTAACTCACATATTATATTAAACATTTGCTTGTTCTGAATAGTCGACCCACTGCCCAAAAAGAGAATGTTAAAAAAATATTTTTTAGTATAATCTTCTAAATCAAAAGGCATTACTTATCATAAACTGCATAATTAGAACAATCAACTATGAAAACACTCTTAAATAGCAACAAAACTTTATTTTTTCAATATATAGCAAATTCGTTACATGTATAGCAGTTTACAAGTCATTTTTGTCTTTTTCTCAAAAAAGATTTTATAGTTTTCAGATTTCTAGTAAAAACAACAAGTATTCGTATTTTAAATGAAGGAAAAGAAGCTTACTAACAAAAACCAGTATTCGTATTTTAAACGAATGTAAAGAAGCTTACACAAGTTTGTAAAAAGTTGAAGTTTGTTGCAGTTTTATATAATTTTAGTTGTTGGTTGCTAGAATAATGTATTGGTGCATACAATATTGCTATTTTATGTAAAGAGCCCAATATTATTTTTTTTTACCTCAAGAGCAAGTCTGTGAGAACCATGCCTGGAGAAGCCGTATGAACTCCGACTTTAGACCTTTTGCACTCTTTGAATAATGATGCTTGAAGTTGTCTAAGACCACATTTGGTTGATCCATACCTGTAATAGCAGCAAATTAATTAAACAAAGAGAATTGTCATCAGAAAAAGAAGTGCAAAAACGAAAGAAAACGATCGTTAGTAAAGAAAGATTGAGGTAGCAAGTTCTATCCGTTTACTTATAAGTGTGTCGATTTGGGTTGTGCTTCACATCAAATGGGTCAAATCAAAACAAGTGGCTAAAAGGGGAACATGTAAAACGGGTTGAAATTTGGCTAAAGTCTATTTTTTATGCATACATCTCATAAAGTGTTTTCTTTTAAAATGAAGATTATTACTGTAATAATATTGTTTCTGTAATTACCATTATTAATTTACTCACATAATTATATAGAAAAACTAAAAATGGACAAATGCTTTTGCAAGTCTACCAGTTTCGACCTGTTTTGACCTTTGACCTGTTACCCGACCGATACCACCTCCAGAGAAACAACTTACACGGCTGTTAAAGGTGTGCTTGATCCACCAGAGCCAGCACCATCCATGTTAAAAATATGACCCGCTTTATGTTGCTTACTCATGACATGCATTGCTTCACGAGTGCAAAGTATGGACCCCACCAAGTTTGTAGACACAATCTATACAGATCAACAGAACAGTTGGTTTAAAGTAAGACGAAACATTGTATAATAGATATGTTAGTTTAATGTTTTCTAATTTTCATGAGATACAAAAGCAAATAAAAAAAAGGGTTTCAAAATATGCACTGTAATAAAAAAATTTAATTTTATTAGTTTTTTTTTCCAATAATTTCATAGAAAACACGTACTTGTTGTATATCTTCATCGCTAAACTCCAACAACGGTCTGAAACCTTTGTTAGTCCCAGCATTGTTTATCTGTAGAAATGATAGATTTAGTAACTAATGAAGAAAGTAATGTATACTCGTGATGTTCTAATAATCATTAAATTATTTATTTCTCACCCAAATGTCTATGGAACCGAGTTCATTAACAGCAAAATTGGCCAAATTTCTAACATCATTAGGATCACAAACATCACACGAAGTGCCAACCACTTTTGCATTTGTCAAGTTTTTCCTTGATGAGCTTGGTTTCATTGCCATACCTTCTTGTAAGTTTTCTTCAAGTTCTTTGATTGTCGAGTCAACAGAATTTTCACTAAGAAAAAAATATGGAAGGAACAAAAGTATTGATTAATTTATGTAGACAAACAGGAAAACTATTTCTAGGATTAGAAAAAGATAATACCTTCTTGAAGCAATAACCACACGATCTCCGGATAGTAGGAATTCACGAGCAAGAGCTTTCCCAAGCCCTCTAGTACTGTAATCAAACAGTTATATAAAATTATTGTGATTTAAATTGGCAATGATCAGTTAGCTATGCTTGACAAAACTGATTCTGACTCGTTGACTTTTACGGTCAAAATCTTCAGATTTGGAAAACGGATTCTCAGGATAAACGAAAACTCCTTAACATTAATCAAATGATTATTTGATTATTCAGTTCTAGAACACTTCATAATCACTTTGAAAGCTCGTCCAAACACTCCCTTTCACCATATTGATGACTAATCGTTGCATGATTTAAGACTAATGAAAGAGTGATCATTTTGAATTATTCATCATGACACTTCATTGCAAACCAACTATCATTCTTGCATAAACTTGAGAATAATATTAAAGCTTAACTCAAAGTGACGTCGTTTGGACATTACCATACCGCCATTTGGCACAAAAACATTTCTAAAAGTGTAACTTGTTGAAAATAAAACATAAGAAACACTAATTTTCCTTTTCGACATAATAAAAACTAAAAATTGATTAATTTTGAGCATAATGAGAGACGGGTACCTTCCGGTTATGACCACATTTCTAGGACCAGCTCGACTAACTTCATCTAAAACCATGTTTGAACCAATCATGGTGCCAATAATAATGCCACCAAGCCAACTATACCATACCAAGTCATTCATTTGACCATCTCCACCTTCAGTCAACAATTTGGTGTTAATAACATCTTAAACAAATAATGTAACCTTGATTAAACATAGAACATTTAGTTCATTAGCTAACCTGATAAACTGAACCCAATTAACAAGATCACTCCAGTGCTCATCATGGTCACTATATATCTCCCTAAATGAAGAGCAATCTACACATTATCAAAGAGAAACATAACAACATTATATCATATCAAACATAAATGAATAATATAGCTTTAGCAACAAGAATATTTACAAAGTCCATTGTTATAACACAACTTATGCAGGTATTTCAATAAACAACAATTGTATAACTCAACAAGAAACCAAAATATAAAATTGGGTCTCAACCACAAATCAATTTACGACAACAAAGAATAAAAATTCAAACTTTGAAGTTTAAATGGTCACAATATATCTCCAGAAATGAAAAGCAATCTGCACATTATCAAAGATAAACATAACAACATTATATCATAGTAAACATAAATGAACAGTATAACTCTAGAACAATATACCATTGTTATAACACAATCTATGCTGGTATTTCAATAAACAATTTTCCAATTCAATAAAAAAACCTAATTATAAAAATTGGGTTTCAACCAGAAAACCAATTTAAAACAACAATAATCCATAAAAACTCAAACTTTAAACTTTAAAGAAACTAACCCTTGCTAAATTCTCTTCCAACTTCACCATCGAATCTTTCGAAATGATCAAAGACTTAACAGCACCCTGCAAACATTTCTTGATATCTTTATTAAAATCCCCAACATTCTTTCTTCTTCCTTTATCTTTCCCTTCATCTGTTCTAAAAGACCTGCAAGGTTGCAGAAACACTCTTCTGCAGGAGTATGGTGGGATTGAGTCCCACAAGGCTGAGCTCCGGCAGAAACCCAGTTGGCACGGCGGCGATTGGGTGGTTCTGCGGTGGAAATTGGCCGGAAAAATGTGAAATTTGGCCACTGTGGTCATTCTTGGTGGTTGAAATCACCGGAAAATTTGGGAATAAAATATCTTTAAAAAAGATCGTAAAAGGGAAAAGTGCAATTGTTTCCTATTGTTGTGGGATGAATGATGGATCATAGATGTGGGGTTTTATAAAATAATGATATTTTATTGAAAATATCTAGAGATCATAGGACAAAGGAAGAAAGAAGAATGGATAAGTGTGATGACCACACGTTACAAAAACCTCATCCTTGCACCACTTGGACACGTTGGTGTTGGATTGTTAAAAACATTTCCAGCTATATTTATAAATAATAAACTCAAAATAAAATCTTATTAATTAAAACACGATTTTATCATTGAGGTTGGTGGTATAGTGATAAAAGATAAAGTTTCTTGAAACATTTAGGTTTTAAAGTCTTAAGTTCAAGTTTCACATGAGTGAAGAAAAATTCATTGTTAAACAACATTAAAACATGATTAAATAACTTGATGTAAATTGTAAAAAAGAACTCTATATCATTTGGTTATTTAAATTTATAAAATATATATTGTTCTCTTAGTGGCTCGGATTGGGTTGACCGATGAGTCGACGATCTGAGAGTACTTTTCTTTGAGGTTTATAATTGGTTAATGTTGTCCAGGAAATTTTATAAATCTAAATGCATGTTGGATTACTTTTGATTTGTTTATCATTGTATATTTTTATTTGACTTTTATTAGAGACGAGGATGATATTAATCGAGTATAATGTTGATTGTACTGCGAGATAATGTTGCTTAAAAATGTAAATAAATGTTGGTAGGCTATTGAAAAATATGATAGAAAACAAAGAAGCTACTAAAATGTGTGAGACTAGAAAAAGATTACATAGGTGTGTCGTTGACATTGAGCCTATATAGGCGTGTTGTGTTAAAAGGATGATCGGAATAGTAAGATGTTTAATCTTTTTACTAGAGATCAAGAGTTCAAACACTACAAGTGACATGTAGTAAAATATATGACACTAGGCGTTAGATGATAGGCTTAGGGTCAGTCTTAAGACTCAAGCACCTCCTACATGACATCCATCCTTCACAATGTCTCCATTTGCATTTGAAGGGAATGCCCTTCCTTACATGAGCTCAAATGCAAAGATGGTGGGTTCAATGTAATAAATATATAAACTTTTTCCTTTTTCTTTTGTTTTATGTGTATATATAGCATATTAATGACTTGTATTGTGTGCATTGATCACTTGTATGTTACATTTGTTTTAATTCAGAATCATTTTTGTTTCTTTTATATAGTATTTAAATTTATGTGAACTATTTTAATGTTTTTTTATAAATTTGTTCTATAAAATAACTTATTTTTTAGATACACTATTAGTATAAAACAATACGAAATAAACGAATGGATTAATCGTAAAAAGATTTCGATCATTAAAATTATATGTGAAAGTGGTGATATATAAAATTGTAGGAATGTGTAAGGATGTTTATATAGTTAGAGAGAAAAGAATATTTTTTTAAAATATTTGTGATAACACGATATGTATCTTTATCCTTAACCTTACATGTTGTTAAGGTTATAAGGACAACTTGTTTGTGTAGTCGAGTTGGTAGGTATGCTTATTGAGCCGCGATGGGGCCTATACTTTTTTAATTTGTGATTTGTGAACTTGTTTTATTGAGAAACATCGAAAATCCCTTCGTGGGGGAATTTCAAGTCTATGCGAGGGGTCGTTAGCTGCGGCTGAGGCACACCGAGCCATGACCAAGGTTGTTCTGTTCCACCTAGTTTCCTGTGCTTTGTGTAATCATGTTATCATACTACGTTTGCTCTTTCTAACAATGATTTGTGTTGTACGTGGGGTGGTGCCCCATCATCTAATATATTGTAACAATAAAAATCTAGATCTTTTTAATAAAACGAATCCTATGCATAACTCAAAAGATCCATTTATCTGTGTAAACTTAAACAAAGCGAAATCAAATTCACCGATTTAAAAGTAAACTTTTGAATTTAAGACATGATTCACAATTATGAGTTATGACGAATGTTGATTCCTTATAAAAAAACTTATTTAACAAATCATTATATCTCGTGCCCCTTACTCTTTTCGTTGTAGACGCTCACGTTCCATAAACCTATTTATTCAACTACATATTTATTTATAGCCGGATAGGAAAGCAAAAAACAGTCCGTAAAAACAACCAAACTACCCTTCAAAAGTAGTACATTTGAATTCCTCGCAAAACTTGATGCACATGTAACAAGCGAAAATGGTGGATATTATTTCTTGATGAAGCATACCGATTAACACCAACGTAAAAACAGACGACAAATGCTGCTAAAAAAATTAATGCAACATGTATCATATACACAGAAACACTTCAACGGATACGCTTAGGCTTCGAAATGGCTTTGACGATAGTGTAGGATCGTTCCCCGTCTTCGCGACACAGACATCATAAAAACCCGTTACAAAGGGTCCGGAGATCATAGCCTCAAACTTCACTCATAGTCTCATAAGCTCAATTGAAACAAGATGTCAAATAAGTGTGATTCATTCACCTCCATCATTACTCACTACACACAACACACACATACTGTAACTAGTAAATCCCATAAATGTGTGTTGATAAGGTCTAAAACACTAAAAACACATTCACTCTTGGGGTCCATAAAGCATTTAAACCAAACATCATGCATATTTGATCATAAACCAAACTAAAAAACCCCCAATTTCACTCTTGCAACCATCTCTCCGGTCACTAAACCGTCGCTACCGGTGATCCTCCGACGGTTGAATCCCATGGGAACCACCGCAAATGCACGAATCAACAAGTATGCTCTCGCATGTGCTCTTTTAGCCTCCACAAACTCCATCCTCTTGGGTTATGGTAAGCAAATCCGACATCAATTTCCACTTTCACACACAATCGAACCACCAATTGAAGCAACAGAGCTGTTAAAAGTTAGAAATTCACTTAATTTCTTCATTAATTCGAAATACCCATATCAAAATTGTGTAATTAGATCCGAAATTGAGCAAAAAACACCGATTTTGAGCACCCAATTGCATAATTTTGTCCGAAAGATTGATGTTGTCGATGATTGTCCACCAACTGTTCGACGAAATGCTTGTGTGCAGATATAGGCGTAATGAGTGGAGCAGTGCTGTTTATCAAAGATAACTTGAAGATCTCTTCAACCCAAGTGGAAATCCTCGTGGGTTCGTTGAATGTTTGCTCTTTGATCGGATCTTTCGCCTCCGGCAAGACTTCCGACTGCATCGGCCGGAGATACACCATTGTTCTTGCAGCAGCAACGTTTTTCATCGGAGCATTATTCATGGGTTTCGCTACAAATTTCGGTTATCTTATGGCGGGAAGAGTGGTCGCCGGCGTCGGAGTTGGGTACTCTTTGATGATCGCTCCGGTGTACACGGCGGAGCTATCTCCGGCGATGACACGTGGCCTCCTCACATCACTCCCTGAGGTTTTTATCACATTGGGGATATTATTAGGGTATATTGTCAACTATGCATTATCTGGTCTGCCTGAACATTTAAATTGGAGGCTGATGGTGGGACTCGCGGCGGTTCCCGCTGTCGGGATCGCGGTCGGGGTGTTGTTCATGCCCGAGTCGCCACGGTGGCTTATTATGAAGGGGAGAGTGGACGAGGCGAAGAAAGTGTTGAAAAAGACTTCGGATTCGGATGACGAGGCGCATTTGAGGTTGGAGGAGATTAGTAAAGCTGCCCTTGATGTGGGCCCGTGTGATAATATCATACGGGCCCACACCTGGACAGGTGAAGGTGTATGGAAAGAGCTGTTAAGGCCTTCACCGCCTCTACGTCGCGTCCTCATTGCCGCTATCGGGATCAACTTTTTTATGCAAGCGTCTGGGAACGACGCTGTGGTTTACTACACGCCCGAGGTTTTCAAGGCCGCGGGGATCGAACACCGAAAGCAACTCGTCGGGGTGACGATAATCATGGGCCTAGCCAAGACTTCTTTTGTGTTGGTATCAGCCTTTTTCTTAGACAAATTTGGTAGGAGGCCCTTGTTGTTATTGGGCTCAATAGGCATGGCTATTTCTCTAGCTGGATTGGGCCTTGGGTCAAGGTTTTTGGAGCACTCAAATCACAAGCCCACATGGGCCATAGCCTTGTGTGTGGTGGCGGTTTGTGCTGACGTGTCATTCTTCTCGATTGGGCTCGGGCCCATAACATGGGTGTACACATCGGAAATATTCCCAATGAGGTTACGCGCTCAGGGCTCGAGTCTAGCAGTGTCGGTTAACCGACTGGTCAGCGGGGTTGTGTCAATGACGTTTCTCACGATATCGAGTAAAATAACTTTTGGAGGGATGTTCTTCGTGTTGTCGGGTGTTATGACAGTTGCGACGGTTTTCTTTTACTTCTTTATACCGGAGACCAAAGGCAAGAGTTTAGAAGAAATAGGGGCATTATTTGAGAAAAAAGATACCGAGGGTAGTAAAGTAACTGAAATGAGTGAAAGAGAGTAGAAATATAGTTTAAGGGTATAGTTTTTTTAGTCTCTATTGTAATGGTATTATTATTATTTTTCCTAATTATGAATGGTACAAATCCTACATATCACTTTTAATTTTTTATGTAAAGATAAAAGGTGTGTACTTTAAGTATATTCTTTGCACATCCTTTTGAGTATAGTCATGACATTGAGTGATGGACATGTCAATATGCCTTATATGATCCTTTTATCCTGCACAAACTGTCTTTTTTTTTAAATTAGATTCTCTTCGTTTTGCATGTTAGAGCTTCTATGGTATAACAACTTATACAAACACTTACAAATGTGTCAACTCAACTGTTATATCAGATTTTCACTCACATTTCAAAAACATTTTTTTCTCTAATACTACATCTTTTCTTCAAACACTCATATATATTATAATGCATTTAATAATCTATATGTGTTGGTGTTAGAGGATGTGAGAGAGGGCCCTTCCATCACCCATCCACTCGTGTTCGGAATCTTGGATGGGTCTCAAATGGATGAGGGCCTCCGATGCACACCATTGCTTAGGTGGATTTGTTTGTTTATTATGCACTATTGGAGGTGCTCTTATGCATTTTATCTTCATCATGTGTATTTTTTACTTAATAACAAGGGATAGACTAAACGTATCTGTCCTGAATTTACAATGTAATAGATCCTATTGAACATGTTAAATATATATAGAGACTAGAGTTAACTTACTTGACAACCTAAAGGGATGTAACAAGCAAAAGTGATTGAAAAAGATATGTTTAATGCACCCCAAAACAAAACTAACCAACTTCCATAGGATCGTTTGATAGACAAAACCTTAAGTATCTAATCTTAGAAAAATATTCAACGTAAAATCCAAGTCAGGTCGAGCTACTCTTCAAACTAATCACAAATGGTTGATTTTAGAGAAGGGTCAGCGACTTATTCTACGTGTCAATGAATGTCGAAGGCATATATAGACCCTAGGGTTGATTACAAAATTTTGAATCTAGTAATCAAGTTAAGCTTGAGCTACCCTCCAAACTAATCTTTATAATGGCCATATTGTCAAAAAGAAAAAAAAAAGGAAAAAAAAAATAGTTGGTCTAGTAAACTATTGTCTATCTTTGAAGATACAAAAATAGAAACTTAAACTATATTTTCTTTAGTTATATTTCAAAGAGTAGATTTGCATATGATTAACATTTTGAAAATAAGGATAACAAGATCTAAATCTTGTACAAGAAGAGAAACAAAGAGTGGATTGATCATAACTGTCAATGAAAAGTGATGTGCTAAAAGGGTCTTTGTTTGATCCCTTTGTTGTCTAGTGCACACATAGTATACACAACCCTAAGAACCATAGACCCTCATGTTTAAAAACTCATAAAACTTACCAAAAGTCACAACAGAAAACAAAAGTTTGAAATATTCAGAGCCATTTTGGTGACATACAAGAAAGCATTATAAGAATGAGATGATGCAAAGTGGGGTATGAAAATGAATGTCAAATGGTGTTGTTATGTTCTTGGGTGTGACCCAACACTTGAAACCAGTGAGTTTTTAACTCCAAGTGTGTTGTAGGTTTGTGGTAGGGTTTTGGAATTATAGGGTTTGTTGTCACTCATTTCAGGTATTTGTTTCTTGTTGGAACCTTCTTTGTCGTCAAAGATGCTCTCTTTCTTCATCAAAGTGGCCTTGAGAATTTGCATTTGTATGTGGTGAAGATATAAGCTTGTGTGGAACTCAGATCATGAGATCTGCAGACCCTAAATTAAGCTAACATATGAGAGAGAGATAGAGAGAGAGAGAATAATGACATTTACAATGATGTCATAATTATTATATTTTGATAAAGGTTGTGGTAAATGTAGCTCGTTAAGTTAATCGCATTATCTTTATTAGTCATATTTTCTCTCTGACTTACTCATTAGAGTATGTTAAGGCCATGTTTGGCACAAAAAAAAAGTAATTTTTTGATTTTTGAAGGAATAAAAAGACCAAAATACCCCTTCCAAAAAAATTAAAAAGTTAAAAGTTTTGACTTTTTAACTTTTTTGGAGGGTATTTTGGTCTTTTTACCCCTCCAAAAAGTCAAAAAGTTACTTATTTATTTTTGCCAAACACCCACTAAGTTGTTAACCATATATATGATACGTTCAACCGTTAAATTAATTTAGTAGAAAAGCAATATTGGTCATCAAATTATTTTCTAGCACCATATATAGCTTTATATGATCAGATATTCAGATATATATAATATATAGTATGATAATTACTTAATGGTAGATTGAAGCTACCATGTTATATTACATTTTATTTAATCAAATTATGTTTAGTTTATTATAATTTATAATTTTTAATATAATGAAAACTTGTTAAACATTGAAATAAGTATATCCAAATAATATAGTCACAACCTTTCTCTATAAATGATTATTTGATATCATGTATGATGTAATCATTTTAGTACTTAAATTCAAACACCCTTAAATATTCTTAACATATAATAAATTCAAAGAGGGGGAAAGCATTTGAATTCTTAGATGACAAGATGAGCCTCATGGCAAACATGAGAAACTCATGCAAATTTAAAAAAAAAAAATAATCTTTGAATGTTTCCTTAAATTCCTTATACTGAAATTGAATTAAAGATTTGAAAATGTGTCACAATTTCGTTTAAAAAATAATATAATACAGGGCAAAAATTCAAACAATAATACAAAGTAATACACTGAAGATAGAGTTGAAAATGACAAGGCTTCGTTTTCAAATCTAATCACATATATTTTCAAGAATGGCTTTCAGTTTGAGATATGGGCAACATCACTTCTTTAGGTTCATTGTGGAATGAATCTTTTAGCTTTATATAGTTTTAACCTAATCTACAAACTGGGATGGTATCACTTTCTAAATAAATGGTACAATATTTACAATAATAAATACATTTATTCCATTTTAGGATTTCAAAAGTATTATTCTTGTACCCATTTCCCTGTTATGCCTGCCTTTTTCATGATATTCTCATTTTTTTAGATTTTTAATTTCTTGAATATTTCCCTTGAAAATATTAATACTCAAGAATACAAAGTTATATTCGTGTACCCTCGAAGTTATTCTTAAATTACATAAATTACTTAAATACATAAATTAGTGAGTACAATACTTAAATACAAACACTAGTAAATATATTAACAACTATGTTATATGTGTCATCATATTGCGATTTCGTTTACATTCATAAGATATATAAGCATCCTAACATTTCTTTGTAAAGTTTGTCTTTATAGCTTTTCCTTGTTTACAAGAACCCGCATCCTAACATTTCTTTGTAACTTATGTTACCAGTAATGAGATCATATAAATCATAGTTTGCGTTGGTCGTGTGAGTTTCAAAAGGTTATACCAGAAAACCAGTGGAAATAGAAAGGGGTGGCACAACTATTCTGAAGGGTTATGGTGATGTAAATATATGTTACCCTCTTTTTTTCCAATTAATACAGCTAGTTTAATTTTCTTGTTTTCTTTTCAAACAATCATATTAGCATTGCTGATATTTGACATGAAATCATTATTTACTAATAAGTAATAAGTAGAAATGAAGTTCCAGTTTTAAATAACTGTTCAAGAACAAAGATTTCAAAAAACTATTGAAAGTCTTTATGTTCAAACCAAAGATCATGACAAACTATTGGAATGAATTATACTTATACATCTTAAAATTGAAAACCTTAATAATTGGAAACAGTCTCATAGCCTTAAATTTTTCTATATAAAGTCATCCAAGAAAGTATAATTAAAATAGGCTTGAATTATATGAATACCTATTTTTATTATTAAGACATCCTAATATTTCTATATATCTTTATGTATGTATGTGTATGTATAGAAATAAATAAAAAAAAGGATAACAAGGTTTGTCGTTGATAGTTGATACATTCAAATTATTCCTATTCTCTGTATCTCTCTCTATACACATACCTATAGATACATAAAAAAATAAAAATAATTAAAATGCCTTAATAATAAAAATAAATGTTTATACAACCCAAAAAAATAAATCAAATATACTAATAACAAACCCATTCAAATGTAGACATCTAGTAGAGAAGATAATGTACTTGCTAGGTACCACTCACACCTCTTGTGTGTTCATAGCTCCTTTAATTAAAAATAAAAACATAAAATTTAAAAACCATTCAAATTTACTTCTCTCCAAAAAACCAACTAATTTTCAAATTAAATAAGTTTATTTGACTTTTTTCCTTCCAATTTTGTATTCTCTCAAACATCCATCTATATTTAAACTTTTCATTTACAAAACCCACACACACACACACACACATACATCATCTTCTTCATCATCATCTTCTTCATCTTCATCTTCTTCACAAATGGACACTCGATTCAAACTCAAAATCTCCAAACTCTTCACCTCATCATTCACCTCTTGCCGGAGTAAACACATCTCCGACGTCGCCGATCGGCTTTTCTCCCCCAAACCTAAATCCTCCGATCACATCCTTTCGCCGGAAGTTACAGTCGCCGGAAAACCACCCTCTGTTCCCCTCCCCCCACCTCAATCCCACCACCAAAAACCCAAAACCACCAAGAAACACAAACCCCACCACCGCAAAACCACCAAAATCCACAATTTCTCATCAATCACCGACAATTTGTACTACGATTGCTGCAGCAGTGATGAAGACGACGAAATTGACGATCAGACAACTCTGTTTTCGTCAAGATCGTTGTCCTCCGATTCCTCTGTATCTTTTCGCAAAAACAGAGCACGCAGGAGGAGACGTAAGAACACCAATGGATGCAAGGGTCTTAAAGCTACTGATGTGATTCCGATTGAAGCTAAAGGCAAATTGATGAAAGATAGTGTTGCAATTGTGAAGAAATCGAGTGACCCACATGAGGATTTTAGGGTGTCGATGTTGGAGATGATTGTTGAACGACAGATCTTTGGGGCTAAAGATCTTGAGAATCTTTTGCAGTGTTTTTTGTCGCTAAATTGTGAAGAACATCATAAGGTTATCTGTGAGGTTTTCACTGAGATTTGGGAGACTCTGTTTTCTGACTGGCTTTAGTTAACCTTTAGTGACGGTTTTATTCTCTCTGTTTTTGTTTTTTAGTTTTTAGGTTTTAGGTTTTATATTATTATTATTGTGGTTAATTATTGTTATCCTAATTAAAGAGAGTGATTAACTTGTTAAGTGATTGTTATGTTGTTTTCTTCTTTTTTTAATTGTGGTTAGTTATTGAAAGTGAGCTTAAAAGGTATCAGAAATTTATGCTTTCTTAAACGACGTCTCAAAAACCTATTTATCTTTATTGATAAATTAGGCTATAACCCCATGTAAGATGCACTACATGAGTTGAATATTAAACACTTATTAATGAATAGTTAGGATCCGTAAAATGTTAAATATATGATATGATTGAAATTACGTATAAGTAATTACTTTGATTAACTGATAAAATATTTTTATTATTTTTAAAACTTTCTTTTTTAAAAATATTGCTTTGAACAATTTTTTTTTCTTCTCAATATCGTGTTGTTTAAAAAGTCATGGTTTGTTTTGTTAAAAATGTATCATATGAAACCATTATTTTTTAAAAAGCTTGATTTTTATATATTTTATAATTTAAAAAAAGTTTCATTGTTTTAGTAAAAGAACATAGTTTTAGACAATTTTGATTTTGAGAAAAAATGTACCTTTTAATATTAAAATACTTAGATTTTATTTAATAAAGAAATGTCTTTTGAAAAACTATGAATTCAAAAAGAACTTGGATTTATAATACAACAAGAAATAAATTTGAAAATTAATTATTTAAATTTTTAAAAAACAGAATAAATAGTTTAGACGGAAAAAATAAATAGAAGTGTTGTTATGAGAATGTCATGTGTCAAATAGTGTAAATAATTATAAAGATAGACTATATAAGCTTCTACTTATCATATGTTAAAATTTAAACTCTAAATTTTTATAAATAGTTTTTTAAAACGTTTACTATTACTCTATTCGGCTATCAATGGTATAAGAAATTTATTTGATTATAGAGTTTTTCCTTTTTGTGAAATTATAGTCTAGTTTAATATAGAAGTTGTTGTATTATTATTTAGTTTCAAGCAGTTTAAACTTTAAACTGGAACAAAAGTCAATATTTAATATATTTAATAGTTAGGGTTGTACATTCTTTTGTATTAAAAATTCGGCAAAAAATATCTCTTTTTCTCATAATTTTATGGCATTTACAAGGTTTCCGTGAAGATGTACTTAGGAAATTACTCTTTGCGAAAAGGAAAATAAAAGGTAGATTTTTTAAAAAGGAACAAAAAGTAGCTTTATTTAAGTTTTATCTTTTACTCTTTTAGAAGCTTGACAATTGGGTGTAAGTGTGAGTCTTTTGCAAGACTACGAAAAAGAATAGGGGCGGTTCCAAAAAGAATTAAAAATAAGGGAAAAAGGAATAAATTCTTGGTCATTTTAATCTACAATAGATTTAATTAAATACTTTCTAATTTTGAAAAAAAATATGAGTAAAGTTCATTTAACAAGGAAAAAGAATAATGCCAACACAATTTTATAAAATATGTTGACTTACAACTAATGTTTTTAGTTAAGTAGTAAGAGAGAAAAGTGTAAGAATTATGTAACTATCTTAATTTCTTGTGAATCACATTCAACACAAATATACAAATGTATTATATGGTTATCTAACATATTATTGATCGGATATTTATAAAGTATGATATGAATTTTGATGTTGGCTTTGTTATTGGTACTTGTTAGTATCAAAACCCTTTCAAGCTGATCTGCGTTATAATGTATAGTTTTTTTCCTCATAATATATTGTATATTATGACGATATCACCCTATAGTTGTTCCTTCTTTCTATGCTTCTTAAAAAATTGACATTGTTTGTGTATGTATGTGTATATGTGTGTATGTGTTGAATTTTGGTAAAAGAAAACAAACCTACTTTGGCATCAAATGAATCAATCTCAGTGTTATTGGCATCACCCTTATGGACAAATTTAACCACATTTTATTAATTTTTGAGATCATGATTTTCATTATTAAAACTTAATATACAGCCATATGTATTAGGTAATGAAGTGTATCGAATTAATTTATTTTCTTTAAATATGTATAATTAATTTGTTTGCATTACATAAATGACAAATGAATCTAGTAGAACAAAACACATAAACCCAACATCGAGCAGAGTTTTTCTGTACCAAAAACTTCAAAATTCAACACAAAACGACGACGTTATCTTTTATTCTTTTATTATATGTATTTTTTAAAATAATATTACTGAATTTGGTGTTTGATATATACAATGAAAATGTCGGCAAACTGCAATAATGTTGTGGCTTAAAATTTTTAATTTATCGTACAATGAAAGAGATAGGTGAATAAAGATAATATTATGTCAATTTATTGAGCTAAACATGGTGGTTTTATAGGGTGGGTCGATATATCTATAAATGAACCTAAAATAGTACTCAAAATGAAAGTAGGAATTTGTCACATGAAATACTTTTATGCTTTAACATAACATAAGAAAATTTGATTTTTAAGAATGCTTATATTATACTTACAAAGAGTATAAATAATATAGTTTTGAAAGTGTATAGGGTTTTTCATATATTAATCTACCACTATTAACATTTTCAATGTAAAGGTGTACTCGAATTACAAGATAGCGAGATGTTTGTAAAAATATTAATAGTTATCCTAATATTCAAACTAGAGATTAATAATAACTATAACGTAATCAGTAATAACTATATTAGATATTAAACTTTGATGACATGATCATTCAAGCAAGACGTTAAAAACAACGTGTAGCTTGAAAGTTCAAATGATATGTAGCAAATCAGCATACGAGAAATCTTGGCCAGAGTATTATCAACTTCATGATCCATTTTTTGTATCTTCCTTAATATTATTCTTATGCTTTCACTTAAGTTTTGTTCGGTTTTACTAACTTAGAGTCAGTATATCATTCTTATACATCATACGATTTTTGTTCAGATTTTTAAAATTTAGGACTCATGCTCGATTTGTAGAGAAAAGAACTCAAACTAGAAAAGCATAATGATTTGATAGTTAGGAGCAACAAGATGTAATTATGAGTATTTTTTGATGTCAACTAAGATATACCTAAATTATGGAAAACAAAGTCACCACTAATAATTCCCATCTATGAACTTGATGTATACCTATTTTGATAAAACTTTAGAATTATTTATTGTCCTCCATAAACCATAAATTATTTTGATAGAGTGAGGACACATTGGTGGGTTTAGTCCCACTAAGTATCCCATAATGCTATCTCTATCTATTAAATTAAAGACAAATACATTAGGTTGTGAAAATGTGCTCATGTGACAGACACATGAAATCAGTTAATGACCAAATCTTATGTCGTCAAAAGACTATATATCTTAATATAATAATGAGCATTTCTATATAAATAATTCACACCCACAATATTTACAATATTTAACAAAGTTTTGTATCATTCTTTTACAAATAACTCATTACTTGTCCTCTACTAGTTAACATGTTTACCGATAGTTTATTTGATCAAAATAATGATTATATTCATTAACCGAAACAAGTATGAGTCGCCCACGTTTAACATCGACAATTACTTACCGTTATCTTTTCAACTTACAAAAACATAAACGAACCAAATGAAACCGAACGAATGAACGATACTCTATTACTCATCAATGTTATAACATACACGGTATTTCATACATTAAATCAAAACACAAATTATTAATAGTTAATAATTTCTTTGGAGCATAGGCCAATGGCTACGAAAATGACATACGTGTCATTATTAACCATCATGGTTATGGTTATTGCTTATCATTATTATTGTTATCATTATTGTTAGGGTTCTTTACTTTTTCTTACTACTCCTTATAATATATCTGTCTTGATTAAATAAGCACTAGAAAATATCTAATCACATCAACAATACATAATAATTATAATAACGATGGATATAGCTTAAACGAATAGTAAAATGTTTGAAGTGTGATACTTAATAATTTTTCTTAAGTAGTTGTTTGGCAGCATCCGAATCAGCATCTTAATGGTTTAGATGTCTGAATGGTTCAACACTTGATGGTTCATACTGTTTGTTTCGCGAGCAAATGGTTCAGACATTTGCCTCTGAATGGTTAAGCATTATACTAATGCTAAATGGTTAGGAGTTCTAATGCTGAATGGTTAAGACCTCTTATCGGAATTGGTCAGACATTTGCCTTTGAATAGTTAAACGATATACTACCTCTTAATGATTTTCAAACCTCTTAATGATTCAGCACTTAATAGTTCAGACATTTTATTAATTCAACACTTAATCATTCAGAAATTGTCAAACAGCCCCTAAGAATAACTATAAATAATCTAAACATATGACTATATAAGATCTAGTCATATAGGAGTTAATTATTTAATTTCAAAGTAATCAGACTAATTGTCTAAACTAATAGTTATGCATAATTATTATTAAATTTGCTTTAAATAAAAATATAAAATTGAATAATAATAAAACAAATTAACATGAACAATGGAAATGAAAATGTTGCAGCTAGGCATCTGGAGCCTTGGCCCGCTCTAAGCCTAACAAACATGGACCCGTGACCCATCTTGCTGGCCCACGCCTGGCCCATTTTTTGACCCAACTAAAAAGTCCTTTTGTTTTCCGGTTTAAACCGGCTTTAGAAACGAAACCGTCAACCCGAAACGGTTTAAAACTGGTACCTATACGAACTGGTTTGAAACCACTATAAACCATAGTTTTGTTTTGCAGTCTCGTTTATATTCGTCAGTAGTTACTGCTGTTCGAAGCTGAAACGGACCCTTGGGACCAAACCAGCTAAAGCCGCTCAAACTGTAAAAGAACCGACAAAAAACCAGTTACCAACCTGAACCGAACCGAGTTTAACTCAAACAGGTTTCTGACTTGGTATCCCGAACCGGTTGTAACAATCGGCATTTTAGCCAGGGGCGAAGCCAGTATACGATTCACTTTCAAGATGCCTTGGTGGTGAGCCCCCTTGTAGACCAATTTTTTTAAATGATTTATAGTACAAAATTTTATAAATATTTGTTAATTTTTAGCCAAATTTTGATTAAAACTTGGGCTCTTTGACTAGAAAAGGGGGTTTTTTAACAAGTCGGGGCACACTTTTTTGAATTTCAAATCAAAATTTTAACCCTTTTGATAAAAAATTTTGCTTTCGCCACTGATTTTAACCGCTCACACCATCAATATTGTCCGTTTTACTAACTCAAAGCTTTTGATTATCTGAACCGTTCGGTTCTTTCCGCAAACTTCAATTGATTTGATATGCATGTTTTTTTTATAATTTTTTTAGTTTGTAAAAAAACGTAAAACGGAAATTGTAAAAAAAAACTAAATTTTTTCTAATAAAGTAGAAAATAATAGAATGTCTGCAAAAATGACAGTGTGCATGCATCTATCTGAGACAGTATACACTTGAAGAATCTAATATTAAATGCTATTATGTGCTTTTTGATGGTTTGAATTTCGGGTACTTGGGTCAATGAAAATGACCCATCTGTTTTATTTTTCCCCTTAATTATTTAGTTCAAACTGTTTTAAAACATAAAAATATAAAATTCATTTATGGAAACAATAACTTAAAAGTAATAAAAACAAAGTTTTCAATCTAAGAGGTTAAAAAGTGTTTAAATCATGTGTATTGATTTTTTTAGTTAAAATGTCACCTAGTTATCATGTAGACCAAAAACATTTTACTAAAACTCATTTAAATTAAATATAATGATTAACTAATTTTTGAAGTCTTATTGATGTAATAATTTAGACAAATTTGTGTTTGGAACCCTTAAGGGCTTAACGACTCAGAACATGTGTAGTGGTTGTTTAATTAAAATGTTACCTAAATGCCATGAAAACGAAACACCATTTCACCAAAAGCCCTTTAAATAAGATGTAATGGTTAATTGATGTTTTAAGCCCTATTTATACAATAATGTAAACAATGTTATGTTTGAAGCCTGTTAAGAGCTTAACGCATTATAAGTTTGGAGTCAATTCAACTTTCATACAGTGGTGTTTGGAGCTCCATTTCATGTGATCTTTATTAACGTCTCTTTTTGTCCACAACGTATAGTCTTAAAAAAATAAAAATGAAAATAAATCTCTACCTTAGGAAACTCCGTTCCTACTGTTTTACGTAAAAATAGATTTATGTAAATTATAATTGTAATTTTATTATTATAAGAATCATAATCACATGTCTAATAACTTTTAATATATAATATTATATCGATAATATTTAATAAAAATTATCACATTCACATCAATAAGATACCAGTTAATCTCGCGAGCCTAGCCAAACTCAACTTGAGGCTTGTTTATTAAACGACCTCATTCTTTGTTCAAGCTCAAACTTAAACTCGTTTAAGCTGTGCTCGATAAAAGCTTTACTCAACTTGAAGCTTGTTTATTAAACGACCTTATTCTTTGTTCAAGCTCAAACTTAAGCTCGTTTAAGCTGTGCTCGACAAAAGCATTTAGGCAGCCAGTCTCAAGTAGTCACGAGCACCACTTCAAGCTCCTATTTCATCACCAAGAACATAATCATAACCGCAACAAGCTCGACTCATCACCAAGAACATTATCATAACCGCAACAAGCTCGACTGCAATAATCAAACCTGTTTTACTGATCAAAGAAAACGCCATTTCATCAGTGGTTCCAATTAATCTTTTGTTAGTTCTACACAGTTAACAAACTATTACAACTGTCATTACAGATACACCGCAAATGGAACATTCGAAGGGATCAACAATCCATCTCAACTAACTATAACACCTCCCATCACATAGTCTTGCACCGTGTGAACCTCCGCGGCTCAGTGGCTGGAGCCACACCCACAACTTTCCGTTAACCAAAACCAGGTGGAGCGTCAAGGTCCTCGTCACTCCCATTACCACCAACACCATGCTCGTTATTAGCACCCCGAGTGCTATCATTCTCCAACACTTCTAATGACCCGTGGCCCGTTTCTTTATCTTGTTCAGGTATTGGGTTAATGACATCGATCTGATGAGAATCTGTCTGCAAGAAACCTCGTGGTTCTTGCAGTTCTCTACCAACACGAGCCCGTTTAAGATCACGACCTGCAGACTCTGCAAACCCGACCCGTTTTGGATTCAAAAGTTTATCATAAACCGATCTCACTGTCTCTGTGATCTCAGTTTTCATGCCATCAGGTGATCTGATTACTTCCCACAAAACAACAGAAACTTGTTCATTCAAATTCTCTCTGTAATCCAAAACGGATACAAGATTAGCATCGAAAATGCGATTAAACACGATTAAACAAAACTGTAAACAATCAACCCACCTGACTTCTTGATGAACTGCATCAGACAGTTGTCGAAGCTTCAAATTCTCAGCTCCAACACGATTAATCGCCGAAGATTGCTTCACAGTCGACACAATGCTGTTACGTAACTCCTCCTGCAAAATCAAACCATCAAACAAATCGTATTATAACGTTAGAACAACCACCGATTATCTTTCTAGGTTAACAATTTTGGGAATTTGAAGTCGAAAGCTACAAAAGTATGCAAATTTGAGATCAAACACTATACAGGAGACTTACGTTTTCCTTAATCTTGCGGATGATCTTGATACGGAGCTTATCAAAATCTCCATCGTCTTTTAGCTTCGAGATTACATCGTTGCAGGTGATGTTGTGATTAACGCCTCTGTCGCCACCGTTGATTCCGTTTTCCATTAACATAGAAGATATAGATGTGAAAATGGAATAAGGATTGTTCGTAAACAGATCGATAATGGAGTCTTCTTCGCGAATCTAGGGTTTGAGAGTCTGAAATTAGGGCAAATGTGTGAATCGAAATTGGGGATTTGTTCGATTACTTGAACGGGTCGGATCGTCGGCACCGGATCTTTCATGTTAATGGGCCGGTTCACAAGTAATAGTTTTCTGCTGGTGGCCTGTTCACATTTGAGGTTTTTTTTTGTTTTTTTTTATTTTTTTATTTTTTTGTGAACGATGATTTTATTAAGAAACAAAGACCACCAGTAAGATGTTAGGGCTAAAACAGAACGATTACGGAATGATGAAAAATGAAAAGTTACAGCAATTACGCCATGTTAAATTTGCTATCTTTGCCTACGGGTCATTCCATTTTGTTCACCTGGGGCATGCGCCAGGGAACAAGAAGAAGAAATTCTAATTCCAAATGAAAAATAATGTATCCCTAATGTTTGTGTTCCTTTTAAATGGTCATCTGATCAGAGAAGGTATTTTTCTCATTTGTGCATTTTAATAGAATTTTTTAAGGTTCGTAGTAACATTGCAGAGTCTAATAATTTCATAAATGAAGAAGTTAAAGTGGAATATGATGAGATTGAAACCGCCCAATCTATGAAAGTTGATTATGTTGATGAAGCAGTGATGGTTATTGACAAAGAAGGTATTATCCATGGTGTTCAAAACATGAAACATTCTGATAACAAGTCGGGTAGTTTAATGTCATAATGACAGAACTTGCTTACCTTATGAGTAAAAAGATAACATATACAATAACAAAACAACAAAACAATATCTTCCACATGAGACTATGAGAACCAACACGAAGGGTCAAAAGAACTATATACATTAAGCCCATTTAAATCATCCAAATGGCCCAACTATCAAAGGGCCCAAACCATTGCTAACATCGACTAGACTGCCACTTTGGCACATGCAGCCAATGCCTCTTTTAACAACAATCAGTATAACATATTCACCAACCAATTACTACTGCTGAAGCTCAGATTACAAGCAAATTGTGCATTTTTTTCAATTCTAGCGTTAGAGATTGTATTTTAAATTACACGAATCATTCAATCTATCATACAATGGATGTAAATTGGAGTCAAATCGTAATGGTGATTATCAAAAAAAGACTAAACATATATTACGTGGGCTACTTTTTTATTTTGTAATTGTTTTGACTAAGATACCTTTAATGTATAAAAGTTAACGGAAAAAATTAACGGTTTTAATCAGATATAGTTGAATGGATTCAAATAACAATTTTAGTGAAACATTTAGATGCAAATGATAAAATTTTAACCTTTGTACTTAAATGACAACTTTATAAACCATAGGGATGAAAAAACACACAACTTTTTTTTTGGAAATATAACATATCTATTTAATTCATGTTTCTTTTTGTACGAGCTCTAGTGATACAAAAGTATAGTTGTAAACTAGCAATGAAAAACACACTACTAGAAAATGACACCCATGCAATCTTTTTGAAGCAACCCTTCAAAAAAAGTTAGCATTAGCTTTAGAAAATGCTACATTTGTTAATAAAAATATTGCATTATCTAACAAAAAAATTGTTTTATATCTATTGCAACTACACCTAATGCAATTTTTGATAAAAAAGTTGCTTTAGACTAATGCAACGTTTTTAAGACTTAATGCAATATTTCCAAGACCTAATGTAACTTTTTCAATACCTAATGCTAAATATTTTGCAATAGTTACATTAGTTTCATTTTGTAGTAGTGATATCTCACATCAAAAAGTATGTATATTTTTGAACGGCATGTTATTTGTTAGTAGTTAGTTATTATTTTCGCCAACGCCAAGATTTGAACCTTTGATATATCACTAGTTATGAGACAGAAAAATTCATGACGATTATTAGCGATAAACTTTTTCCATCACAAAAAAGAAAGTTGAGTAATATATTTGTCATTGTCCTTTTCAGTTTTGAAATGAAAACATGTAACCATCACATTTAAACACTATCAACAGCTTACTACTTCCGTCGATTACTAAATACGTTTATAGTTTTTAGTATCAATCTATCAATTATTATTACTACTACGTAATATTACTAGTATTATTATTGTTGTTATTATTAAAACTCTAACTATAATGTATTATTTTATGTATATTAAAAGATAAAATCACTTCTACAAACTTTTTACACATCTTAACCCCATAACTTTTTTCGATTAAAAGGTCAATGAGATCCCCTCTAGTTAATTCTAATGTCATCACAAAAACCTATTAGACAACATGATAAAAGGCATTTCATTAAAAACGTTGTTCTTTTTATTTAAACACAAAACAAAGAACGTGGACTGTCAAAGACGACAAGAAAACACAAGATGAGTTCGTATCATAGACGCACTAGATATTGTCAAACAAATGTTGATGTCGGGGATTGGATTTAGAGGCACATATTTTACGTAGTATAACAAAGCGAAAACGTAACCCTAATTTAGAAGTGTATATATATCGTTACTCGACAAAAAACGAGCATATAAAGAGATGTAGGAATATTCACATGTTTGTTGATGAGAATATTCTTGTGTAGAATGAACAAGACATGAGGAGGATTCCACTATAATTTGATGGTGGGTTGAAGATGAAATCAATGGAATCGTCCAATGTACTACTTTGCCTTTCACCAACTACGATATGATAAAACCACTTTTACTTTACCCGACACTATGTTACTTGCCACTATATATAGTTTTACCTCAAAAAACAAAAAAAAAAAACAAAAAAAAACCCTAAAAAATATCATGGCATTGTTAATATCTGTATCGGGAAGAAGTAACAGATGATATGAAATGATGAAAACACGTAATAGTTATTATTACTAAACAAAACTAAACAAATCATGTATCCTATTTATGTTGAAGAAAATTACGATAAACCCAATAGATGGGTGTGTCGTCTTAACGTGGTTGTTGGATATTCATTAATCTTGTGATATATATAAAGTGCATCAAGAAGAATTTTAATACCACATTGAAAATCATGGAAAGACAATCACGTTAGAGTTTAGGGGTAAGTAGAAAATCGGCACATGAAATGAATTTTAGTTAAAATGAGTGATTTTCTTAAGATTGGCTGAAAGAAGTCGAGTATATCATAATTATTAATTAGGGTTATTTAGGTTTATCCCTTACCTCTTGAAAGTCACATGCACAACGTAAGTTGTTTATCATTTGATCATACTAATTAGCAAGATTAAAGAAAAAATAATATTAACTTTCATTAGAAAACAATTATCCTTAAGAATACCAAAACATATTCGCTATGGATATTGTTAAACTATGCATTCGAAGATTAAAATTGGTATTTTACATTTTGTAAAGATTTCAATGAATTTGAGGTGAATTTCAAATCACATGACCCATTTTAAATGTTTTATTTTTAACTTAGAATATACATATAGTGGCTCTTCCTTTTCAGGACAATCATAATATCTTATCTCCCCTTTTGGTGATTAGTTTACTTTTGAAACAAGTGATGAAGATGGGCTTTTTCCACGCTTTTTGGAGCACATGTTGTTTGTAATTGACAAAAGTAATGAAAAAAGTAAAACCTTATCTAAGTAGTTAATTTGAGGTTAAAACCATAAGAAAACTCTTTGGTAGAGTAAGTAGGTTAATAGACCTTGAAACGATTTTTAATTGTGTATAATCTTACTTTCAGATTAAAGTATTTTGTGAGTAGAAATTTTAGTTAGATATGACAAAAAGTTCCAAATTGAATGAAACTAGTCTTAAGCCCCCTACGTTGCAGCGGGGGCGTAAAACCGTGTCAAGTAGCACCGATGACCCACTACCACCAATAACTACTAACATTCAAAAAGCTCGTAATAAAATAAAATAAAAATGAACGAAAAGTAGGTGTAAAAATGTTAAACCGCGTAGGCGGAACGTAAACCATATAAAACTATAAGTAGGTTGATCTACAACCAGCGCGTTGCGACGGGGTCGTTAAACGGGGAAAAAATGAGCTTGAAAACATTGAACCACACACGCACGCTGCGATGTGTTAACTCGCAAATTTTATACCGAAACGTAAAATGAAAAATTGTAAAAATATAAAAAGTATAGGAGACAAAAGTTGAAAGTAAAAAAATGTTAGGATAAAATTGTAGAATATGTAAAAATATTTGGTTAAAATAAAAAGGTTCAAAATAAAAAAAAAAGATAAAAAAGATAAAGGTTGGGTACAACTCCACTAAGCATAATATACAACACATGATGCATGACTAACTTGATAATTAATACAGGGACTGATAAGCTAAGCGAGGTTCCCCTTTGAGATCTCCCAACCTAAAGGCTTTATTCAGAGGTGCTCAGAAAGTTCGTCGTCAGTACGTTCTTGCTCGTCAACTTCGTTTCCTGGGACCTTCGGGCGGGGAGAAAGTCAGTAAGAATAGGATCGGAAACTGTGCGTTTGGCTATTGGTGAGTCTGTCTTTCTTGAGAAAAAAATTGAGTCCCTCCATTTGGGTCATGAGACTAGATATTAATTGTAATTCTTGTACGTAAGAGCAAAGTTCTGATTTTATGATAAAAAATACAAAAGATTTTCCTTATATAAGTAATGAGCCATCACAACGTTTAAATTGCAATAACGCAAAATCTTCATAAAATATTGTGTTAGTTGAGAGATATAATTGTCCGTAGTGTCATTTGGTTACATATATACAAAGAACCCTTAGCAGGAGCAAATTAGTTTATGTTCATGATTGGTTGTTAGTGCTTGTAGTTACTACTCATAAGCCAAGTTGCTACTAATCCTAGTTATTATTGATTAGTATAAAAACTTACCACTAATGATTTGTTACTACTAAAGATCACGTTGACCCTAACACTAGTGACAACTGATGACCAAGTTGTTGCTGATCATGTTTAGTTCGCATGCATTAACCAAAGTGTGTGCACACCATGCAAATTCGAAGTAGCTTCGAGTAGCATTACATTAAAGTAATATAGGATTTTTCCACCGCAAAGCTAGGGCCGCTTCCCTCTTGAACTCTTGTGTTTTAGTGTCTGAAATCATATTAGTCTCAAATAACTATATGCTTCACGAACTTGTATCACTATATTATTATAGTTTCACTTCACATAAAAGTAAATTGAATTATACTAGAATGATACTGATACCATTAAAATTACAAATAAAATACAATGTTAATAGAAAATTCTATCCATTAAACGTTTTAGTACTTATATAAATATAATCACAAAAAAATCTAACTTATGAACCAACTAGGTAGACATCACATGTATCATAATCAACTTAACTCGTAATAAAAATAAAGACAGGAGGTGCATTAACTAGTTTCAAGAACGTACATATATATGGACCGCAAAAGAATAACCATCGAAGAATATGAAAAAGGACCAAAAGTCTAATGCTGCACCATGTGCACCCACAAAGGTGCAACCCGTGGCTTGGTCCTACGCGACTTGATCCTGACATCTAACCCACCGTTCACTAGTGCACCCACACGGGCATGGACCATTCACAGTCCTTGTTTTCCTTTGTCCTACCTTATAATTGTAAGGATTGTTTCGAGAGAGAAGATACTCAATGATTTGAGAAAGCGATATAAACATTAAACATTGTCATTGTAACGAATATATTATTTATAATGTTTGAAACTAATCATACTTGAATATGACATCGTGAAATAGGCATGGGTAATTTATGACGTCCCTGTGAATATCACATGCATATGGACCATTTTATATATTGTGCTTGTACCATTGACTTCTTGTGTAACATATTACAACTAGCATACAAAATTAACACGTATATACTGCTAAAAAAATTTCGACAAAAAAGTTATTTTGTCAATGAATTAAGACAATGGAAGATTATAACTATTTCATGACTCCCAAGAGTATTTGATCGATTTACCCCATTTTTTAACCTTAGGCTCGACATGACTTTCATTTCTTGATGATGTTTGGAAGTAGGATGAGTTTTATTTGCTTCATGATTTTTTTTATTTTTTGCTTTCAAGAGACACCAACACGTGTATATAATGCTTTGTATAACTTTCTTTTTCAACTCATTGAATGCAAAAATTAGAACTGTCATAACAGCTAAAACACAATACGATAAAACACAAACACGATAATCTATTCAGAGACAGGTTACGCGATAAGAATTGTTAAGTGACACGATAAAATCACACGTTTCATGAATTTTTTTTTACTGAAGTCCATCAAAATCCTAAATAATATACAGTTTTTAACATGATAATCCTTGACATATTTGAAACAAAAGTTCATAAATAATCTATCTTAATCGATAACATAGTGTAAAGAGAAAACAAGCGGAGTACAGAGGCCTCAGGCGGAGGCCGTGGACTTGGTAAGTGATACTATGGTAATCCTATTCGATTGAAGCGGTTGAGCAAATGATAATGTTTATAAATTGAATATGAACAATAATGGCATATATCATAAATATATATTTAATTATTTTAATAAGCTAAAAATATAAACGGGTTTAATCTGGTGCTTTAACAGTTAACAAGTGTTTGATTTGTTAAGACGTGATTTTTATCGTGTCCATAACGTGTCGAACTATTAATGACACGAAACCTGTTAAGCTTAAACATGAAACTTGTTAATTTCGTGTTGTGTCGTGTCATGTTAACAAATTCGTGTCAGAAATTACCAACCCTAACAAAATAGGTGGACTCCGACACCAAGTTGATATGATAGCCCACAAATATGGCGCCATTTCGCATGAGAGAAATATGTGCTCAATTGATTCTTCAAAATTCCCACAGATAAGAGCATAAGGTAGAGGAGATATTTACACCATGTTTCCTTTGAGCATTCACAACCCATGTCTTATATTTGTGTGAGTGTGAATCCTTAAATTATATGGGATGGTTTTGAGTGGTTGTGAGTGGAGGAGAGATAAAATGTTACTGTTCATCTGTAAATTTAAGGATTCATTGTTCAACCCTTATAAATTTTTTAATATTTTTGAAAGTGGTTGTGAGTGAAGGAGAGAGAAAAGGTAATGGAAAATGCATAAAAATATATAATTTAATTGAAAGAAGAGAGAAGAAGTGATGATTTTTAGAGTAATTATATGGATAAAAATAAGGATTGGGATGTGAATGCTCTTAGAGCCATGAGAGTCGGGATCCATACCAAACAATTACATAATTAGTACAAGAGCAATGATTATTGATACTAACGGTTTTGTTTACAGCCAATCTGTATATACGGGGAAGACAAGAGTGGAGGGCCGAACCCTCTTCTATCCATCATAGCAAATTTACACTTCTCTGAATGGTTAACATGTATCAAAACATATAAATTTATTTGTATTAATTGAAGGATATGTACTTAAAAATGTTATGTTAGAACCTAGTAAATACTGATACATGTATGATTTCGATTGATTCTTCTAGTTATTTACAATACTTGTCGTTTAGCAAAATATCTTCCTCTATTCATTATAAATACTAATACATGTATGATTCTGACTGATTCTTCTAGTTACTCACAATACGTGTCATTTTGCAAAATATCTTCCTCTATTTATTATATCAGGGGTGTTCATTAAATCAAATTGAATTGGATTAGAGCTAATTGAATTAAATTATTCAAAATTTAAAATCTAGATACTGAATTCGAGTTTGACTCAAATTCGAGATAGATTCAATAAATCAACTCAAGTTTCTTTTTTGCAAAATAGGAGATGAACAAAAATACCACTTGCAAGTTTTTAAACTCCAATTTTGAGTCATGTCACATTTGAAAGTTGATTTGATTCCAATTAAGCTAAATATAATAATTTTATTTTATTTATCAACGACATAATTTCAATCCGGTAAATTGACAAAAAAAATTCAAAATAAAGCGGCAAGTAGCAACATTCAAAACATTGTAAAGTGCAAATAAGTATTTCAAAACAATTAAATTGACAAATTTTAAGATCCAAGTCCAAAATTTATAGCAATGGATCAAAATATTATAAATAACAATAAAAATAATCAAGTTTCAGCCCATATTTTTGTATATATATAGTTATTATATATAAAAATATAAATAAAAAAGTTACATGCATAATCTGAATTTGCAAATTAAATAGAATTAAATAAAAAATTCAAAAGTTCAAATTCACTTCGTAAATATGAAATTCTAACTCCATTTGAATCAATTTTTTAGTTTTTTGGTAAATACTAGACACCCTGGTATATGTGTGTGAAAGATCAAATTAAAGGTGATTTTTAAGGGTTATTGGATTTTAATAATCTTAAGTTTCATTTATTGGCCGTGATTAATCCCAACTCAGTAAATGTTTACATATACTCCCAACTTTAAGTTTATTTTTCTCCAACGACCCCTTACTAACTGAGAGTTAACCCCGTTAGTTTTTTGATGACGTGGACTGTTTTTGTAGCCAAAACACTAAACAGAAAGTTGAAATCTATCATCAGGCCTGTCAATTTAAAACTTCCGCACCGAAAAACCCGTTAATCTTCACCTCCTGATTTGAACCACCGAACTCGTTGGAGGTAGATTTTAGGTGATGATGGAGGTTAGACAATGGAAACGGACCTAATTGAGACTAGCCGGTGCTGGAGTTGAAAAATAGCTCAAAGTTGGCCTCATTTCATCAAAAAAACTAACGAATGTTAACTCTCAGTTAGTAAATGATCATTGGAGGAAAATAAGTTCAAAGTTAGGAGTGTCTGTAAACATTTTCTGAGTTGGGATTAATCCCGGCTAATAAATGAAAGTTGGAATTATTAAAATCCAATAACCTTTTTTTCAAAGACTATTCAAGGCCATTGATCACATCATTATTTAAATGGCTACATTTAAAAAAAGTTCCAATACATTTTTGGTTATAATAATGCGTCTAACATGTTCGGTAGGTCCATCTTTCTAGTTTTGATCTAAATAAGTAAGTTTTAACATATTATTGATACAACGGTCCGTCCAAGCCATTACTACGTAAGTGAGCTTTGATAATGAAATACCCACTTCCACTAGAGTGATGCCTCGTGTATGCAACTTGCGTATGTACATTGCTATGCATCTTATGTATGAAAGATGCCTCTACTACAAGTATTTGGTCAAAATATTACAAAGGAAACCCTAAGGGGTCGTTTGGTTCGCAGAATGTTTTGCAAAGGAATTGGAATTGGAAATGGAATTGAAATCTTGTTAAAAATGATCACGTGTTTGGTTGGTCAATTATGAGTGAAATTGAAATTTTCATTTTGAACATTCCATTGCATTGTTAAACATTCCATGGGTAAGTGGAATGAATGTGAATTCCAATGAATGATGGAAAATTTTCCAATTCTAATTTCATCCGTTGACCAACCAAACATGATTTTGAATGAAAATTTTTCAATTCCAATTCAATTCCTGAAAACTCTGTAAACCAAACGGGACCTAAACATCCATCTTCCCCTCTTCTATTAATAATGTTATGTTAATCTTCTCAATTTTAATTATTTAAATTAACCTTCTCTGAGCAAACATTTTAATGACTACCGCCACTTTAAGAAACATATTTATTTTTTTTAAATCACCATCACACTCTTTCATCTTCTCCTAACTTAAAATCCAGTTGCCTACTATTATTAATTGTCCAATTAAATTATGACATAAAACATTCACTTGTTCACCCCATGTAATCTCTTCATTCGATTCTTTCTTTAAAAGATAGATTACAATATTCTATATTTGGCTAGCTTGCATGCTAAATTGACAATCCATCAATTTGTCATTATTGCATAACTAGTAGTTTTTGTCTTAAATTGGTGTAGGGCCTAACCCAATCATTGATCTAAACACCTCTCCTTTAATTGATAGAGAGTTGTGGTGCACCCTGGTTAAACCTCTACCCACCCACCCAACCCTTGTGATCGATTATATATCAAGTGGTCCACTTCTAATCAAGCTAGCTAGCTTCCCTTTTGTTAAGGTATATGAAGTGTCAATTGTCTTCAAAACTCAGTGCTTTATTAATTACATTTAAGTGCTTAATTGATGCAACTTAGGTTAATGGAGTTGATAAGAGATTGATTCTCCTTATAGTTGTGCTACTTTCTCTAATTCTTGCTTGTTAACCACTAGTAGAAGTGTAGATAATGATTCCAAAGTGACATGATGATAAGTGTCTATTCTTCTCTAGTAAAGATTTTAGGTTTAGTTTTTTTCTATTGGTTTACTATCATACCATATTAAAGGACATATGACACATGCTCGGTACAAGCATCAGGCTGAGATGTACGTGATCTTGTTGGATAGTACTAATGACGGATGTTGAGAGTTTTTTTTTTTTTTTTTATTATGGATTCTTATATTTGGTTAACAAAAGAATAGTAAAGGTGTAGGAACCCACAAATTGAAAACAAGAAAAAATGAATTAAATGATTAAACCCTAATTATCTGCCATTTTGTATCTTCAAAATGAATTAAATGAATAAACCCATAAAAGAAAGCAATACAATATCATATGGTTAGTTCGTGGTTTATGTAAATATATGAAAAATGATGAAATTATGTCACACTTAACAACTATTTAATATAATTTAAACTTATATTCGGGTAGATGTAACCAAAGGATTCAAGATGTGTAGGATGAGGGTTAATCATCGTAATAACAAAATGTGTAAATTTTACAACAACATTAAAGAATGTAAGAGTTAGTCGTTCTAAAAAAAGAAAATACAAAGAACTCATTGAGTTGATGTCTAAACACAATTGACAAATTATTTTCTACCAATTCTAACAAATGTTATTTTTTTATTTTTCTAATTTTTAAATGTTTGATGCCATGGTGATCCGTTTAGTAATTACTGATTTGGATCACATCCGTCGATAGTTTCCTATCGGTGATAAACGTCTTTAACAATTGGTAACTAAAGCAAGGAGGCTAGCTTTTACATATATATATATATACCTTCCAGAAAATGACAATTTGATCGACACCAAGGGGAATTAGCGACCCATTTGGAGTCACCAATGGCCAAAATGAGTTGTTGGTCATAAAGAAACACTACAAGTACACTGCTGCACTGTTGGGAGATTTGGTGACCTATTTTCTTTATGCTTCAAACTTATTCATAAAGGAAAAAAAAAAGAATTACATTCTAGTTGATAATACATGTACATGTAAACTATTAATCTTTTGTAGCACTTATTGGGCTGTTAATTAGGTCACAAACTAGTTTTTGAAATATTTAACATTTCTATTGATCTCATTAAGCTTTTGTAATTAATTTTGAAGGTGACAACCCAAGGTTCTATAATTATGTTGCTGAAACAAACGGGTCATGCATATTTATACATATTGTGTGTCTCCTAATCAACAATAAGACTCATCATGATAATATGATAACTAAAACAATTCACCCTTGATGTGTTATAATCATATTTTACGTGTAATAATCATGCTTTTGATCGACGGGTTGAAGCTGACATGATGCAGATGGTCCCTAACCAATAGGATATGTACTCACCCTATCTTTTTGACTTATTATCTGGTACTGATAACTCAAGCAAAGTAGAGAAGTCATATAAATGATAATATAGGTACCTTAAGTCATAGGATCGATAGATACATGACATACGAGCATGATTAAGATTTGAAAGGTCCATCATTCATACTACCAAAATTTCTATAAGTACTTACAAAAGTAGTACCATGCTTGTGATTTCTCAATTCTCATCCGTCAATTCGTTTAATTAACACATTTTCATTTAATTTTTCAGATGCAGTTATATAAGTTACATAGGTAAGAGAAAAGTCGAATATATATACACAACAATTATATGTTACAATGTTCCCATTCAAAAGAAAATAATATTAACAAACCCTAATTAATCAAAATATTTCCTAATCAATCTAATTAAGCACATCCCACATGAAATAATTTTTTTAATAAGCCTATTGTATGCACTTGTGATTACGGTGCTGGGTGGTGCAACGACTTCAAATGCTTCATGTTTATGTTCCACTGACGTGCAATGTCTTCTGCAATACGAGTAGCGTCTATGGACGTACCTAGTAAGCCTCGTTTAGTGAACCCGATCGCGTATAATCCGCTCTCACCTTTCCAACCTTCCGGGAAAGGTTTCTTGGGGAGCCCATCTTTTTCAGAGAATAAGTTTGTGTCCTGAAAATAAAAATCATGGAGAAATCAAAAGTTTTACCAATGTAATTACATTAAGTTAACATTTAGTTAAATTCTTGTGTATTTAAGCATATATTAAAGTTGAATTTGTAGCATACCTTTAACCAAGTAGTCACATTACTTCTATAACCTGTGGCTAAAATAATAGCATCAAATTTCTCAATTCTTCCATCTACAAACTCCACATTATTGCATGATAATCTCTTTATTCCAGGATAAACCTACATCAAGTTTCATTTTTGTCATTTTAGTAATGACATTACACAAAAAAAAACAAAAAAAAAAACAATTTCTATAGTATAGGTAACAACCACATATAGCAATAGATAGCTATTGCTACTCGTAGCTGTCAAAACTAGAAGAAATATAGCTTAGTTATGTTAGTTATATATAACTAACATAACTAAATAATAATTAATTTTTTAACAAGAGAAAGAAAAGTCAAAACCTTAATGTCTCCACTTTTAATCTTTGAGAGTGTGCCTACATCCAACACAGGTGTTTTGCCCGAAACGTTCTTTAGCTCAAGGGGACCGAGCTTGGGTCTATTGAGCCCGAGTTTATTAGTGTCCCCGATCATACAACGTGATGCTAGCAGCAAGAACCGATCAACTACTTGTATGGGGAACCATTTTAGCAAACACATAGATAGTCCAAATGTTGATCTACCAAGCATCTCTTGTGGCAATACATGCAACTAGAAAGCCATAATTGAAAAGGGGTCACAAAAGCCATTTGATGATGGTCATATTTCATATTTTGCATAAAGTAGAATCTTTTTAGCAGTGAGTGAATTCAAGAAAGATGGAATCATATTATCAAATGCAAGCACAAATGCGCATGCAAACGAAGTCCAAGAAAGTTAAAGGTAAGATTATGCACATTTATAGTTAGATTCGCCAAAAAGAGAAGTAAAACTTCATAAAATTTATTAGTTTAACCATCAATTAAATAATAAATTGATAATTAACCCATGTTAAAGATTCTGTACGGTTTTTTTTCTAAAAATGCTAACATGAACTTACCATATTTCTACTGATTTAATGAAGAATCATTACTAATTCAAGTTGAGCAAATTTTTTTAAGTCTTTAAGCAGCTTTTTAAATCTTTAAGCAGTCTTTTAAATATTTATATTGTTGATAGTATCAAGATTCACAAAATACTAGAATTTTACAAAATTTTCAAGAAAATATCGAAGTGAATGGAAGATTATATTTGTAGTTCATGAGATTAATCTTCAATATTATAAGAAAATTAACAATAAAAAACATTGAATCAATTTGTAACTTCTCTCTACCCAAATCTTATAACCATTGTCACTGTTCTTCATGCAAATGACTACAATTAAGGAGTCTTTGGTTTTGCATTTGCAAACCCTTTGATGATTGTAGTTATTTTAAACATGAGAACCTGTTACCGTAAAACTGTATTTTCATGTTATCTGATTAATATTCGGATAAGTAAATATATAAGAATAGAGAGAAAGTACTTACAGAATCTCTAACTACAAGTGATGGGCAAGCATTATAGTTGCAGAGATCTAAGCAAACCTCCATGCCAGAATTCCCACACCCAACCACCAAAACCTTCTTGTTTTCAAAACAATCACCACTTTTGTATGAACTTGTGTGCATAATCGGTCCAATGAACTCGTTCATCCCTTCGATCTTTGGTACTACTTCCTCAGCATTCTCGCCAGTAGCCACTATCACCCATGGACAAACATACTCAGTCGCCTTTGTTTTCACTCTCCACAACCCACACACTCTATCATATTCCGCCCTTACAACCATCGTGTTGAAAACCGGCTTCAAATCAAATCTTTTTGCATAGGATTCAAGGTAGGCTAAGAATTGTTGTTTAGTAGGGTAAGTTGGGAAATCTTTAGGGAACGGCATAAGTGGGAGTTGACAAAATTGTTTAGGGAGATGAAGACATAATCGGTCATAAGTTTTAAATTGCCATAAAGATGCTATGCAGTTAGCCTGTTCAAGAATCAGGGCTTGAACGCCTTGATTCTTGAGACAAGCTGCTACAGCGAGCCCTGAAGGGCCCGCTCCAATAATGACTGGCCCTGGCACCCAAACATGGTTTGCCAGGGAGTTTTCTGAATCCGTTGTGGTTGCCATTTGAGGTTGGAAATATGGATCGTGTACTCTCTTTGCATACTCTTCCATTAGCTAGCTTAACAAGAACTTTCACAAGCAATCTTGGATACAAAACTCATCAAAATGAGTAATCTTTTGGGTGAAATTGACAAATTTGTCTAAGAATCTTGTTTTCTTGGATTATGATGAAGATTTGGGGTGAGAAGAAGAATGTGTTTTTAGTAAGAAGTATCTAAAGGTGGAGCTCTTCAATGAGAGATGCTTGTTGTGGTATAAACAGATGCATGTGTCTACTATATATTTATATATATGTATATATAGATACACACACATATATATAGACACATGTGTGTATCTAGAGTTAATGATGGAGCGGGTAGAACATATGCAGTGAAATATATATTATAATTCTTTTTTCCCACATTGATATAGAATATGTTCTCAAGGGATATTATGATGATAAAGTGTATCATTTCTTGTAAAAACATCGAGGATTCAAATTACGTAACATATGGTTAATAGGAGTAGACTTAAGAGATGTTCATAAGAAACATAAATAAATAATATTTGTATATGAAGGGTATACGCATACATACTTTATACTCATATTTATCTTTTATTCATTTTTTAACTTTAATTAAATAAGATTTTTAAATTTTAAAATAGTTACTTACTAAATAATCAAATCTCAAAGATAAGATCAATATTATATGATATTTTTTAAAATATTACATATATTTAGTAAGATCTACAACTCGATGAAGTTACTATCCAGCTATAGGTCGCCATGCAATGGCTTGTTTGACATGTGCCACCGGTCCACATTAGCCCCTAGCGGGGTGCGATGAAGGAATACCACATGGTCTAAAAGATGAAATGAAAAATTCGTAGACACATACACTCCTCGTATTTCCAGATGAGGTATACCAATTATCGGCCGTACAAAGAAAATTTTGTAAGACGAGATGGAATGATAATACAAAACGAACTTCAATGATGTAACATATACAAAGAAACCAACTCAAAAACGAACCAAAATTCATTGATGTCGACCTAGACTAATAAGTATGTATAGTTTGATGAGACTAATCCATCCGAATGAAACGAGAGAACATGGTTAGATGAAATGTACGTACTATATATATAATCACATGTTATGTATGATTATTGATCAATATGTTTATTTTTAGTAACTTCGTTATGCTTTTTGAAATCTAATTGATAATTATTATAAACCAAACCATTAATAAGTTGTGTGTACCTCTTATCTTCATATGTTATTTACACTCATGCCATGGTGCTTTGAAAATCCACTTACATGTTTCACTTTCTCTCTAACATTTACTGTATAATATATAGTAAAATTTTATATTATAGGTGAAGCAAAGGTTTTAAAAGAGATTTTATTAAATATGTTTGTTTAGCTAAAACAAAAATAACATAGAAACACCACATTCAAAGCTACATATACCGTGCATCACCCACCACATGTAGAAGACAATTTAAAATCAACATACGCGTCTTTAAATAAAAACCTAAAATAATTTGTATTAAGGGTACTCGAAGTAGTATTGGTGGATGAGAACCATCAAGTAAGACTCCTAATTCCCAATTGCGGCTATACCAATTCTAAGCTTGATTCACTTAGGGGCTGTTTGACAGCATTTAAATCAGCTTTTTAATAGTTTAGATGTCAACATTTAATGATTAAGACTGTTTGTTTCGCGAGCAAATCTTTGAATGGTTCAAACATTTTCCTCTGAATGGTTAAGCATTATACTAATGCTAAATGGTTAAGAGGTATAATGCTAAATGGTTAAGATGTATAATGCTAAATGCTTAAGACCTTTTATCTGAATTTGTCATATATTTACCTTTGAATAGTTAAACGATATACTAGCTCTTAATGATTCAGACATTTTAATGGTTCAACATTTAATAGTTCAGACCTTTTATTGGTTTAGCATCTTATCATTCACAAATTGCCAAACAGCCCCTAAGTCCGATATCCCAATTCTCCAGTTCACCACTGACCCAAACATCGATCATATGACCATTTAAAATAACATTTGGCGTATTTGATTTTTTTAATTTTAGCTATGTATACACATGTCAAACAAATTATTATTCACTTTCAAAATCCTCGAATTCTTTATCTCCCTCACAAATTTATATACTTAACAATGAAATCATCATCCCACATCAAGAATAATTATTTGTTTCATAAGCCCCACAACAAAGAACAACAACTATATATTCACCCCACACTAGCTAACTGCTACAACATCACATAAAGATTCTCAACCCATCACCTCGCAGTATTTTCCGACTCAAGAGTCCCATGTGTATTAAGCATAATACACGTACGAGCAATACATGCAACAAAGCAATGTTGTTCAAGTCGCACATGTTTCTTTTTATAAAACTACAGAATGAGTACTCCGAGCTGATATTGGAAGCGATGCTATCACATAAACATGATATAACATCAAACATGATATAACATCATAGTGGGGATGATAATTTTTCGAGTAAAATGTTCTTTTTTTAGTTTTAAGTATATTAATTTGCTTTTTTATTTCAGTTAATCGTGTATTTGTACTTTTAATTAGTGGTCTTTTTTATTTTAATGAAATGTTATTTTTTTATTTTAATCTAGAAAGTAATTACAATTCGAGAGATTTTGTGAAAATCATTTCCTCATTTTGAGGAAATTTGAAGGAATATGGTTTGACATTGATGTGGTTAATTTGGGGGATTTTGAAGGTTGATAAATCCACTCCTTTCACCCTTAGTTAATGACATTGGACGTAACATATAAAAGCATCAATCTTTCAATATTATTAACGTAAAAGAAAACATACATAATTCACATAACGAATTTCTTTTGACAACAACAAACATTCTTTAAAGTATCATATCTATGTCATATCGAACGCCTCACACTTATACTATGTCGGGTTTATACTTTTTTCCTTATGATAATTTAACGCCTTCTATCATTTAATATCATGAGTATCATGTTGTGGTCCTTTGGACCATTTTTTGGTGGTCATACATATTAAATATAGAATGTGACACATTTTAGATGATTGAACAACATTTAAATTCGCCACGAATGTGAAACAAATCATACTTAGGTGTGATAGTTTTATTTTGTGACTATTCAAAGGTAAACAGTAGGTGTACATCAGTGTGACGTTATCTTTAGTGATTGTTCGTGTGAGCACTAACAATTGCTTTTCTTGACACAATTAAAGTGAAAATCCTTTGCTAACAATTGTGTATTTATAAATGATTCCATCCAAGATGGCTAAATTGACAACAAGCCCATTTCAAGTGATCGTTGAACCGTAAACTATTTGACCGTCTCTAGACTTGATATTGCTAAGTGAACAACAATTAGTTTTAGCTATTGAATTACATTAAGGACAAACTAATATATATTTTATATATATATATATATATATATATATATATATATATATATATATATATATATATATATATATATATATATATATGTGTGTGTGTGTGTGTGTGTGTGTGTGTGTGTAAAGTGATATTTTCATGCGAATTGTACGAAGTTATCACGCAAGAAGAAACGTTATGGGTGGAATTATAACACGAGTTAGCATTAATCACGCATAGATGAAATTATCATGCATAGGTGGAATTATCACGTAAGAAAAAATATTCTTGCATGATAATTTCATCATTGTGTGATAATATCACGCAAGTGTAATTCTTCTTGCTTAATTTTTACTTATTATTGCTCGATAATTCCACCCCAAACTTCTTGCATAATTAAATATTGGGGAGCCAAATACAAGAAAATTTTTTTAATGAATGAAAAAGATAAATATGACAAAATCATACCGGGAATAAAACGACCATTCACTACATATTTAATAATCATAGGAATTTATATGGAAGCATATGTGTTATGGAGTTCCATGTGTTTTATAAATGGTAATGATCCAAACCGCTAATTAAAAATCGAATCGATTTTAACATAAAATTTCTTATTCAATTATTAAATTTTCACAATGAACAAAGAATCATGATAGAATATTTCTAAATGTTAGTTAGGTTGGTAGTTTAATGTTAAAAATAAAACCCTTAAAAAAAGACCATATTAAATTCTAACATATACGTATTGTAACATTTAGCACCTAATACCATTAATATTATAATACTCTAGGCGGGACAGGAGATATTCCTAGTTAATAAGAAATGTCTTGTCTACAATATCACAAACGCGTTTTGGGCGCATTGGTTGTAGATGATAGGAGAACTTCACAGTTAGACCTGCTTAGGTGGTAGCAATCCAGGGATGGTAACCTCCCTAAAAAGTTTTCACTCAAACAATCAAAAAAGAATTTGTGAGCTCCTCGTGAGAAAAACGTACAATATTTGTGGTTTGAGCGGCCAGATGTTACACGTAACTTATGATAATAAAAAAGGCATAAAATGAAGTTAAAAGTTGCTTATAGACTAATAGAGAATATTGGGAGAGGAAGACTCGAAGAATTAAGCCAATGATTTTATCTTCATGTATTTTAAAAATCACACTTGATGTACCTTGTGACAAGTATTGAGTTCAATCACAATTCAAACAAGAATTACATTAATTATGTGTGGGTATAGTGACATAATACGTTTATAGATCAAGGTAAGATTACTTCAATATAAATCATCGATCTATAATACATAACTTGCTATTCTAACCATATGGTAGACATGACATGCAACTTAATGCATAATGGATCAAAAGATACATTCTACGACTAAACGCATACAACAAAACAAACTATAGATACTCTTCGTCAAGCATCGTATCTCATGTGAGTATTTATTATGCTAATTTATCAATCTTAGTTATATTTTATTTCTTCAAGAAGATTTAATTGCTTTAACTTACTCATGTATATTTCTAAAGAAACAACTTTTATAAACTATCTTTCACTTTAAAGTTTTTTATTATTACTATTTATTTTTTTATAATTAACTTTAACATGTTATGTTTCTCTTATATCTTTTACAATATAATATTTTTTAATTACCTAATTTACTATTACGGTGTGCTTATTTTTATTTTCGTTTTGTTATAGTTCGTCCAAAACTGGCCCCGGGTCAAATACATAGTATATTTTATTTTCTTCTCAATGTAATGTGTTTCTGAATTCCACATAAACTATTGTAACACGATAATTTATATGTGTGTTTAGATTTAAGTTCTAGTTCATACCAATCCCTTGTAACATAGGGCTAAAACCTATGGTGGAATATAATATTATTTATTTCATTATAACATAATGATTTTCTTAAATTTTGAATATACAGTTACGGTCTGATTATCTATGTTTAAACAGAAATAAGGTTTAAATCAAGTCGTCGCAACAACAAAATAAAAAAGTCTACTAGTTAAAAGGTATTTCGCCCCCATTCACTATTCGGCTATTTCTGAGCAGAAGAGTCATCACTGATGACTCACCATCAAGAAACTAAAATGAAATTTTATACATCTTCAAACATCATCCACCATTTCTTAATTATTTTCTTTATAATTTATTGTTCTTCTTTAAACCCACCTGAGTTTGAATTTCTTTTAAATAAAATAGAAAATGGTGGGACCCAATGACACTCACAAAAGAACAAGATTTTCTAAAATGATGTTTAGTGATTCGTAGATTTTCTTGAGTAAATAGTTCACAACCCAACTCTGAAAGATTTAAACCTATGCCATTTTTTATTATAACGCACAATATTTAATCATTAAGATGTCTCTTTAAGGGTCGTTATACCTAACATGGTAACTTCCTGGTAACTTCTATGTTGTCTAAATCTTGGTTTTATTGTTGCAACTATTTTGTTTATTAATTGTCTTTTAATTTCGGTATATGATATTAGAGCATTTACAGTGGAGTTCTTATAAATATGTGAGTGTGTTTGGTATGTTTGAGTAGTTGTGGGTGGAGAGCGAAAAAGTTATTGTGGATTAGTATATTTAAAGAATCACTGTTTAATCATTATAAAATTTTTAATATTTTTTAAAGTGGTTGTGAGTAGAGAAGAGGGAAAAAAGTAATGATAAGAGTATAAAAAATATTATTTAATTGAAAATGAGAGAGGAAATATTATGATTTTTAGTGTAATTATATGAATAAAGATAATGAACCTATTGTGAATGCTCTTAACTATGCTACATTTTACTATCAAAACACCCGTCACGTGAGTTGCATGTGATTTAACTTTAAGTCTTTTTAATACTAAGTTACTAACTAATGTAATTTCAATTTATTATAAAGCTAGTATAAAATAAAATAAATAACTAATCTTGATTCTACAATAAATATGTGTGTTATTTGTGCAATTTATATTGAGATCTTACAAATCCATAATCTTGTAGGGTCCACTCACTCTATTTTAGGTGCTCAAATTGAATTATAAACCAGGACTCTTCCTGTAAAAAAGTTATATATATTTTACTTAAAATCTAAACACATGGATATACAAGGAAAACATGTATTGTAAACGATTTTTAAAACACATATAATCACACGTATTAGAGTTTGAATGAGCTTTAGTAAAAAGATATTTCTAAATATAATAATATTTGTTCTCTTTATCAAAACTGAAAACTAAACGAAGACATTGAATAACCTATTGGAACATAATTTGTGAAATGCTAAAGAAATTACAACAATAAATGACAAATATATGATCTTGACACACTCTCATGTATCGATGATACAAAAAATTGCAAAACCATATTTAGATAATTGGAAAATAAGGTACCATTTAGTATATAATTAAAAAAATTAGGGCCTTTTGTAGGGCTTATTTTTTATAAGGTCTAGACACCCATGCTCAAAGTCTTAAATGACAAAAAAATAAAAGTAAAAACCACATAATAGTAGGAAATAAAAGTTTGGACTAAAACCAAAATTGTCAACAAACCAAATGGATGAAACATAATTTACTCTCTATCATTTTAAATAATTACCTTAATTAAAAAAGATTAAATAATTTTAATTCATTGTTAGATTAAAAATATTTTTTAATAAACTAAAAAAAGATGTTATTTTTTATTAATGTTATTTCTAGGAAACTAATTTTAACATAAGAATTTTTCTAAAACATCTAACTTTTTTAAAATATGAAATATTTTAAAATTGGTTGTTTTTAAAAAGTAATTTTTTTATAAACTAAAAATAATTAAAATTAGGAGTTATAGTAAGATATTTTTAAAAAATGACATTTTTAATACGGTTTGTTTTGAAAAAAGATGTTTAAGTTTTTTGGAAATAAAGTTTAAAACAAAAGTTTAAAAATTGGCATCATTATTTTATTACTTATAGTTATTAATCGTACGTAATTTTAATCATATCTTATTTTAGAATATCATTTTATACTTTATAAACTTTGATTATAGTTGATATTTTATTTTTTCAACTCGTGTAATACACGAATTTACTAAATTTAGTATTATATAAATAACAATCAACAACTAATCAATTTTATTTTTTCAACCCGTGTAATACACTTAGTTTTAGTTATGTTTTTGTGTTATTTAATAATTAACTCTCCACATTTCGTGTAATACACGTGTAACTAAAACTAATATTTGATAAGATATAACACAACTAGCGGGGT